>CM037881.1:8331862-8931862 GCA_021292165.1 Shinisaurus crocodilurus
CTCTACCGCCCATGGTCACTTTGTGTGCGTCCCGCGGGGGCACCCCTGGTCAGTGTTCACACGACACGGGAACCGCGGGGGACTTCTGCTCCCACGCAGTGCCCGTGTCGGGCGAACACGCCCAGCATGTGAACATACCCTAACGGTCCATGTCTCCATGTCCGCAAACAGGCAAGGCCACATGAAGGAAGTTAGGCTTGACAGGCGGTCTGCTTGCCTAATACAGACCGACCGGCGTGTCCTTTTTTCCAGATGAAGATCCACAGGGATGCCAGACCGAATAATATGTGGGACACGGACAAAGACACCACTGCAAAATTTGTGTCGAGGAGGTAGAGGGCATCAGGATCTTCGGAGCAGAAAGTCACCAGTTGTCACTTGTGAAGGTCACGGTAGCCCTTGTGGCAGCTATTTGCACCCGTCCTGCAACATGGCCAAGTATGCCACAGGGATAGTGGGAGTGGGCTAGGAGGACCACGAACACTTTCCATCTGCTGCTGGATTTAGCAACGTATTTAGTGCAGGATGTAGATGGAAGGGGCGGTACAGCACCTTCTCATATGAAAGGCTGCAAGTCCTCCGAGGGGCTCTTTGAAAAGGGACACCAGCAAAACAAGCGGCCCTTCTGCAAGCTACGGGGCCTTCGCCCAAGGAGGCTGCTGCACCTGAGATGGTTCTCACTATACCGAGTGAACACTCTGAGCGTCGGTTATTCAGTGTGGATGGGCATTCCGTGCTATAACACTGCCTTGGCTGCCAGAGCTAACCAGACCCAACATCGGAGGGACTAGGGTTGTATCTATTGCATGCTGGAAAAGGACTGGGACGTTATTCAGTTTAATGACAGCAGCGGCTGAACAGCCAAGGGCAGAATCTGGGTGCCGAACTCTTGACAGTTCTGGGTTCTTGTTCAAACTATAGACAGGTGATGGCAAAGGGCTGGAAACTTGTCACGGCTTCACTTAAAAGCGGTAACTGAGCACTACAAGACAGACCAAGTAGAAACTGTTTTCATGATTAAAGACGAAGCCCGCTCTGCCCCCTTTTGTTCTTGTACACACTTTTAAGGAGCCACCGCACTGTTTGTGAAGGGAGGTAATCTTGCTGTCAACTGGGGGAAAGTAGAGAAAAGATGGAACTGGGCATGAATGGAAAGGAACGGAAGGATTCAGCAAGCGTCATGTTCCAGTGCAGAATCATTCTTCCCTTCGTGGCGTGTCTGCATCAGCTGGAACGTGGACTGGTGTCTGCAGTTGCATCCCTCACTTCTCCCACTTCAAAAACACACAGAGGAATTCAGTGGCACAAGATTGCCCAGAGCAGAGAGCGAAAGTGGGAAATGTAAACACCGTAAAGCAGCGTTCTCCAACCTTGGGTCCCCAGATGTTTTTGGCCTACAACTCCCAGCATGCCCGAGCCAGCTACGCTGCAAGGCCTTGACGGGCACAATTAGAAAAACAACGGGCTACGCTGGCTGGGGCATGCTGGGAGTTGTAGGCCAAAAACATCTGGGGACCCAAGGTTGGAGAACACTGCCGTAAAGCACACAAAATGGAGCCACTTTTACCTTCGCCGGCCAGCAAAATAACCTTAAACCGGTACCCACCTATACGTTGTGTGAGGTGTGTAGACTTCCCTGACTGGGAACTCAAGGATCTCCTTGGTGGGCCGGACGCGGAGGTCAGGATAGGGCTGGACGTGCAGCAGTTCAGGGGACAGGCAATAATGAGGGCTCTCTGGCACGGGTGAAATGTCGACCTTGAGTTGGGCTGCAGTGCAGAAACAAAAGAAGTATAGGGAAGGAGGCCTTGCACACAGAACATGACATGTACGGGCAGACATAAAGCGCCAAGACTGAGCATGGAAGTGGAGAATTGCAGAGCCCTTGAGTTTCCTTCTCCTTCCATACCTTCATCACATCTGAGTCTGACGGCCAAGCACTTGTAGCAGCAGAACTCCGCGGTTTTAGAGGGCGCCAGAGTGAGGAGAGCCACACATGGTGGTCAAACAACAGTGCACAAGTGAGAGGGGTCTGGCCTTTACATAAACACAAAGGAGAGGCGGGGTTCACGCGACGCGACCAAAAAAAAACAAACCCCTTACTTATAAGCCTTGAGGGGTTGTCGTGTCATGTGAACCTGCCATGGGTTATTTGGGGTGGCTTATAAACCCAGCTTCTGGGCTTATAATTAATAAATATAAGAAATAAATAAGCCACCCTGACAGCCCATGGCTTGTTGCAGAGTTTGGCAGCCACCCCTGGGGTTGCCATGTCATCCGAACTGGGACAAAATGACAACCCCCAGGGCAGTGCTTCTCAATTATTTTCTGTCATGCCCCCCCTAGGAAGAAGAAAACATTTCGCGCCCCCCGCGCGACTGTAAATAGTATCATTTGTCTATAAAATTGTTATAAGTACACCTCTGCATAACACTGTATCCTTATTAACGTATAAGAGAATAAAAAAAGAAAGAAATGTGGATCAATTTACAACAAAGAATAGCTTTATTAACTGTAGCAGAAAAGATTTAAAGGAGCACAGGATTTAAAGGAACACAATATTAAAAAAAACTTTTAACTGAGGTCAAACGAGCCCCCCTTTACGGAGCCTCACACCCCCCCTGGGGGGCCCGCCCCACTATTTGAGAAGCACTGCCCCAGGGTAACCCAAACGGCTACAGGGCCACTTGGCAAGAGCGGCAAGAGATCTTTGCCATTCTTGCCAAGTGGCTGCTTGGCGAGCGCCGCCGACAGCCGCCCCCAAAGTGCCCAAAGCAGCACTTGGAGCAGCTGTCAAGAGGCGCTGTGCACGGCGAGGCAGGGCGGCTGCCCATGTCGTCAGAGCAGGCTTGTCCTGGTGGCTTCTGCCGGCATCTGCAAGAGCTTGGGGGAGCTGCTGCTGAGGCCACTGCCAACAGAGAAGACTTGCTCGTGAGCAAGCCCAGGCTGCCGACATCCCTGACCCCAGCTCAAGAGTCTCCTCGTGAGCTGGAGTGAAGCGTGTCAGCGATTCCTGCTCCCCCGCCTCACTCCCCGCTGCCACTGACAAGCGGTGACAGGAAGGCGGGGAAACCTCAGTGCTCCCACGGTGGCCCCTGGGATACCTGTGGGAGGACCAATAGGGGAAGAGGGGGGAAGGAGGTGGGTCCAGCCCCCCCCCCCACTCCTCACTGTGCTCAATCATCTGTTGGGCATATCAGGGGCTCCAGGCAAAGGACCCACACTGGGTGGCTCTCTTGTGTCACGCAAACATGCCCAGAGAGGGAGAGAGAGATTGCAACGGAGACAGAAAGGAGAAATACATGAACTATAAAGGAGGACTGGTTTGAATTAGCTCAAGAGCGCCTTGCTATGAAGCAGTGTTCTCCAAGCTTGGGTCCCCAGACGTTTTTGGCCTACAACTCCCAGCATGCCCCAGCCAGCTACGCTGGCTGGGGCATGCTGGGAGTTGTAGGCCAAAAACGTCTGGGGACCCAAGCTTGGAGAACACTGCTATGAAGGATAGATGGGCAGCCCACAGGGCCACACGGGGCTCGTGGCCATTCTCTGTGTGGCCCACAGAGCCCCGAGATGCCCCTTATTTCTCCCTGTTGCCAAACTGATCACATGGGGGGGGCCAAGCTGCGCACGCACCGTCTTCGCACCACTGCAAAGATCCCACTCCAGCAGACTGGGGTGGGGGGGGGGGAGGTTAAAGCCTCCCCACCCACAACAATCCCACTGGAGAGTGCTACGGAGAAGACTCCCCCCCACCCCGACCCCCAGGGATCCCGATGCTGACTGCTGTTTCTCCGCACGCTAATAGTAACAGGAACACAGCAATATTCACTAGGGACTGGGAGGCTTTGAATTCGTCTGTGTCATCCCCCCCAGCTGTCAATGATCTTGTGTGAGGTCCCGGCAGAGGGGGGGAGAGAGAGAGAGAGAGAGAGAGAGAGAGAGAGAGAGAGAGAGAGAGAATGGTGTGTGTGACGGTGGTCCTGGCCCTGCCGCCCCCGCCCACCAACAGCCCCCCCGCCCATTCATGCAGCCCCTGAAGTGTTACGCAGGGACCAATGCGACACCCGACCCTGGAAAAGTCGCCCACGCCTGCTACAGAGCATAACATTGCAATATAAGGTAGACACAGGTGACATCAATTGGCTCTTGTGGAGTCCAGAGGCACGGACGTCTGGGGTACCTCTGCCACCCCCTTTGGGTTGCCCAGAACTTTACAGCAGGGGTGGGCTATGTGCATCCTGCAGGCCACATACGCTCCCCCCCCCTCAAATTGTAAAAACAACAACAACAACCGCAAACACAAAATGGCATCTGGAGGGGCCATTTTGGAGTCTTTTTGACCCTTTTGCCACTCCGTACCTGTGCCAGACGGTTTCTTTCTTTCTAAAATTTTGCTGCTGTGGGGGTGGGGACAGCAAGATTTGCCTCTGGACCTCCTGAAACTGCCCACTTCTGCTTTACAGGGATGGAAAGCACCTGTACCATCCACTTTCCAGCCTCTAGTTCCTACATATGACATCGCAAGAAAACCTCCCATTCCACTAGATGTGCATAGGTCACAATTCTGCTGATTGGATCTTGCACCCATTTGAATGAATTCAGAGACACTTACAACTACCTCTTGCATTAATTGACCTTTGTCCTCCCTTTCTGAAAAAATAAAAAACACAAATTGCAGACACACACGTATTTTTCTCTTCTCTTTGTTCTCAGAATACACGTGTGTGTGTGCGCGCACGCACACACACACGCACACACACACGCACACACACTTTGGTGACTATTTCATGTTCCTGACCAAGTGGGCTCTAGCCTCTATAAGCCGCCTGCAAAAGAAATGCTTCAGTCTTTTTAAGATGCCACAAAAGTCTTTGCTGTTTTTGCCGCAACAGACTAACACGGCTGCCCTTCTTGATTTTCCTGCTCCACAGCAAGAGGCAGTGCCACAGAACAGGATGAGACAGGCGTGCAGGCACCCCCACCTTACCTGTGACAGGCCGGAGTCTCCTAAGGACAGATGACGGCCGCCTCATATCTGCCAGGAACTTGTACAGGTCCTCATCACTGAGGCGATCACCTTCCTGGAAATCGGGGGAGAGGAAAAAGGAGAAGGGAAG
Source organism: Shinisaurus crocodilurus (assembly GCA_021292165.1). Lineage (NCBI taxonomy): Eukaryota > Metazoa > Chordata > Lepidosauria > Squamata > Shinisauridae > Shinisaurus > Shinisaurus crocodilurus. Next base: position 8,336,980 of record CM037881.1, read on the forward strand.
AAGGTGGTTGAACTAGAGTAGGTGGGCGGCAACCGCTGACACGGGGAACAAAGATCCCTGCGAGTTCCTCAGCGGATGCAGCATTACCACCCCACCACCCCTGCTTGCCGTTGCAACGCCTCCAAGTCTCATTCCTGTGACGACTTGGCATGCTCAAGAGGGGGAAAGAAACTCCTTAACCTACCAAAGGGAGCCACAGCTGATGGCACCGGAGAACTCCAGCACTCAAACATCAAAGGAGAAAGCAGGATGCTTTAAGGAACACAACTTGCCAAGATGTGTTGCAAGTCTGGGATTCTGAAGAGTCCCTTCCTTCCTTCCTTCCTTCCCTCCCATCCATCCCTCTTTAAGGTCGTGGTGCTCTCCCTCTCTCCTCCTGGGGCAGTCATGGCAGAAGACAGGATACTGGTATCCACCACCTCAACATGCTTTCATTTTGGAAGACGCAGAAGGGTGTGTTTTTTCCTCATGCTCCGTGGCAGACCAATTGCTATATTTGGGGCAAAGAAGGATTCCCCCACCCCCACCCCACCCCAGATGAGATCCTGGAGGCTTTCTGCCTCCTTTGCAGCATGCAACTTGGCTCCACTCACTAAAGTCATCTGTATTTATATGTTTTACAGGCACCTTTCTATGGCAAACTGGCTACTCTGTGGCCTGGATGGACCTTCATTTGTTCCAAAATTCAGACTCACATGGCCATTTCCCAGGTGGAAGAGAGTTACCACAAATTACATTTACTTTCAAAAAGCATGTGGTAACCTGGGTTTTCTGACAGTGCCCCCACCTGGGCAGAAGCTACCGTGCCTTGAAACAACACTCTAGCACCCAAGGAGACATGACTGCAGCCATAAGGAATTCGAGCGCCTATTCTGCTGGCTAGAAAAGCCTCTGAGATAGTCTCCAGTAGCATTTTAAGACCAAGGTTCCCGCAACTAACAACATGTTGTAAAGGTTAAGGAGCACTAACGCTGCTTCTGGTCAAACCCATCGATTGCAAGACGATTCTGCCAAAGCTCTGAGGTTATGTTGAAATGTACACATGCTGTGAATACACACTGAAAATTCTTGTGCAAAGGGCTTTAGAATCTCACAGCAGAAAGAAAGAAAGAAAGAGAGAGAGAGAGAAAGAGAGAGAAAGAAAGGGCTTTGGGCTGGGGGCCTCCATCTAATTTAGAAATGGACTGGAGGCCAGCATTCAGCTACAGACCATACCCCTCCCCTAAACAAGTATACCAGCTTTGGGCAAGGGTGGCGGGGTGACAGAAGGGAGGGAGGAAGAATTGTAGCTTCACATGAGGAAAGAGAACATCCTGCTACACAGACAGCTATTTGCCTCCCAATTCTCTGGCCCTGCAGTAACATTTTTAAGGGCAGATATGCCTCTTCCGTCTTAAGAGACTGTAAAACTAGAAGAGAAGGGTGCAATGGTTCAGCCCAGCCCAACCTATGTTCCTAGCCTCCCACCTGCTTGAAGAAGTTGGTAACCGTGAGGGTAGCTGGGCGGAAGTTGTTGAAGCTGCACATCTCCTCCCCGACACTCATACGCTCATAAGTTTTCCTCTTGCGCTCATTCCAGGTGCCTTTGCGATCTAGAAAAGAGGAAGTTGTGTTCAACAGGAGAGGCATACACACACATACACACACACACAACCAGGGGCAATATTCAGGGACAATGAAGAGAGCCGGACTCTACCACAGACTCACATACAGCATTAGGAAAGTTACTACTGCAGCCTTTCAGTTTCACACTTCTAGCATGGAGGAAAAAAAGGGAGCCTTGCAAGCCTCTTATGGGTTGTTTGTTTATAAAACACAGGTCTCCCATAAGAAAATTGGCAGTAGCTGTTACCCAGTACTGCATTGTATCATTTGATGAACCTCTTACAATCTGCAGTGGAAGAATTTCAGCATTATGAAATCTGTAGCCCACCAAAACTGGGCTGTATCTTTTCAGCTTAAGGTAAAAATGCTTTAAATAAATAAAAAAATATTGGTCTAATCACACAACCAAGCTCTTAAGGGGTAACTGACTGATCTGGCCATGAAAAATCAACCCTTCGACCTACTGGAGTCTGCTACAGAGGTTGTATTCTGCACTACAATCCTAGGGCATTGAAGGAGCTAGTGGATGGACCCTTTGGACATCTATCTATTAACTTTGAGAACGAGTGAATGAGCCCTGACCTGGTTCACACGACACAACAACTCATCATGGGTAACTAGCTATGGTGGGTTGTCATATCATTCCAACCCAGACTGCTTCTCGCAGGGTGGCTTATTTTTCTGCAACAAGCCACCCTGACAAGCCATGGCTGGTTCTAGGGGTTGTTCAATCCATGATGGGTTGTCGTGTTGTCTGAACCCGGGAAAGCAATTTCATTGCGGGTTGTGTGGATTGGCTAGCGAGCCGCTTGGCAAGAGCAGGAAACCCCGCCGCTGCTCTTCACGATCTTGCCCGTGCTGCCACCAGTGACTGCCCCTCCACCTATTCCCAAGTGGTGCTTTGAAGCAACCATCACTGGTTCACCACCCTTTTAAAAAAAAATAAATCGGTCCCAGAAAATTGCACAAATGTATTCATAATCTTTTTAATTATTATTAAAATTATTAAAATTATTATTATTATTATTATTGTTGTTGTTGTTGTTGTTGTTAAGTCTTCCACAAGTGCACTCTTACGGCTATCCAACACGTGTAGTCTTTCCTGGTCAATTCCCTTGTTTGTTTCAGCTGTCAAAGGGAGCAGTCAAGTGGAGTAGGTAACAGATAAGGAAATTGACATGCTGAGACTGCATATAGGCTAATTTACGCACAGTTGCCAGGTCAATTGGAAAAGCACCAGTAAAAGGGGGGGAAGCGGCAAAAGAAGGTGCACTAAAATGGGGGGGGGGGGGACAATTGTTGGGTTTTGCATAGGCAGAACGAGATTACCACATCGAGATTATCACCTGACCTGGTGGGTGTCACTTGAGTTCAATATACAAGGTCTTTGGTCATGAGACATAGTCTCGAGGTGATGTGACTCAGCAACCTTGAATAGGTTTGGATCAACATGTTGATGAATAGGTTATACAACTGGGGTGAGTAATATCCTATTTATAAGTGCAGGGTCTGTGGTATAAAAGCTAACACAGTTGCTGATAGCTTCTTTCCTCTTCATCTCTCTTCTCTGCTGCTTGCTCGTCTCGACACGACATGTGTATTGTTCTTGGACTTCACTTCATCTAGCCTTACCACTGGGGTATAGGATTTGAGTCTGCAATGATGTAGTGAGTAGAGATGCATTGATTGCCTTAATCCCATGTAATTGGGTCTTACAAATAAACTCTTTAATCTTTATTAACTGCTGTTATCTCCTCCTTCCGCCTGCGTGACTGGGACTGAGGGTCATTGGCTAGGGGAGCTTTTGAACCCGGGTCAGTCCAGCTCTCACAACAATATCTCCCCCTTAGCAATGTAATCCTCTCGATTGTAAGTGTTGAACTGACACTTCTCAGTATCCTCCACCTTTTCAACACTTCCTCGTGTCTCCAGCTACTCCAGAAAGGGGAGATATTAACTCCCCCACTTTTCACGGATCCTTTTGGGAGCAGTTACTGAAGGTGCGCAAACGTAATGCCGCTTATAAATAAATTGGCCACAGCATGACACTTACCACTCTCCGCGTCAGAAGCATCCCTCTCGAGCATGCCGGTACTGTTGATTATATTCATGAGGTGGATGGCAGTCCAGGCGAACGGCATGCGGTACCGCCCCAAGCGGGTGCAGAACTGCTCCCCTGCCAGCCGCAGCTTCTCCAGCTTCTCCTTGTTCTGGGAGACCAAGGGGGAAATATCATCACTGCAACAGAATTTAGTTGTTCAATCCTTACCTTACCCTCCCATAAGATAACCCGGCGAAGCAGACAGTGAGGATGGCGGAGAAACTCACTCGCTCCAGGCTACCTGGGGAATTAATGGCCAAGTCCAACATATACTATGACCACACACAGTTCCAATTCTACCTTCAGAGCATCGGTTTCCTTCAGGACCATGTACGGCTCACAGCACTCGCTGATGTCCCCTTGCTGCAGCACCTTCTCCAGCTGTGTAGGGAGAGGGAAAGCAGGTTACTGGTGAAGCCTGGCAGGTGCCCTGAAGTTCCCGAGAACGAAATCAAGGCTGCCGTGAGCGCTGCCTCAAGTTCTATCCCTCGCTCTGGCAAGAGAGGCCGGAGCTGAAGAGGCCAGGGCCTGCAACTTGAGATGAAGAGCCCTACACTCAAGAGCTGGGCTTTTGCAGCACTAAAAGAAACTGTGCCAAGAAAAGCCCAACTGTGCCCTGTTTGAATATACAGTAATACCTTGGATTGCAAGTAACTTGGTTTGAGAGCATTTTGCAAGACAAGCAAATTTTTTAAATATTTATTTTTGACTTGATATACAAGCAACGTCTTGCAATACAAGTACTGTAGTACAGCTTAAATTAAAAATCTCTGTACAAATTTTTTGGGGTGGGATTTCGTTTTGATATAAGAGTGTTTTGGATTACAAGCACGTTTCCGGAACGAAGTATGCTCTCAATCCAAGGCATGACTGTAATGAAAATGTCTTTGCATGTGTTTATTTTGAATAATTCATTCTGCTTCTGCTAGTCATCAGAAAGAGCAAAGAGATGGGGAGAACACTCAAGACCCCACCCTCCCAACTACTGGAAATCTTACTGAGCCCTACTCCCGTTTCAGAGTATCACTTTGCACACACAATTCCAAAACTATCTTCAGACATAAGGACTAGAAATCGGCTTTTTAAAAAGGACAGCGAAGATTCTCAAGATGCCGCATTCTGCTCCCATTAAAACAAATTATTTCCCCGTGCTCGCACAAGGTAGCGGAATAGAGACAGCCCTGCCTGCATCCCACCCACAAATGCTGTCAGAACGTTTGTTAGAACGGCTGTGAGGTGGGTGAACTCTGGAGGTTCAAACTGAGGACCCAAGCATCTCACCTTGATCACCAAAAATATATCTGGAGACGGATGAGTGAGAGAGAAGATGGCCGAACGCGCCAGCGTGGAGATGGCAGGGTGGGCACTGTGAGCGCGCAGGAGGCCCTTCATGTGCTCCGAATTGAGATCAAAGTAGAAGTTCTCGGAGATCTAGGAAAGCGGGGAAAGGACAACAGCCAGAGAGAGTCAGCGCACACTCTCGTGACCCGCCCCTCACAGAAAATAAAAGCAATACAACTGGCATCACCACAACAGCAAGGAAATGGGCAGAGGGCCATTCTGGACCTCAGATCTCCTAGGCCAGGGATGGCAAACCTATGGCACGGGTGCCACAGCTGGCACGCAAGGACCTCTCTGTGGGCACTCGAGCCATTGGTCACCAGATCGCGAAAAGACCGTCCCCTTCTGCAAAACACTAATGATCTTGTTCTTTCTCACACTGTGGAACAGAATGATTTTATTCTAGAATTCCTGTTACAGAATTCTTTTCTACATTCTTATCACATTTAAAAGATTTTGAAGAATGATGCACAGAGCATGGCCTGGATGTAAAGCCCTAACAGTTGACCTGAGTGCTGCTCTCATGTGTTGCTCTCAAACTAATGGAGTATGAGCCAAGGTTTGACAAATTATCAGCATGCATGCAATAGCAAAAATCACATTAATTGTGCAAAAGCATGCCCAATGCAAACTTTTACCTAATGCAGTGTTTGCAGTCCAAGACATAAAGTGTTTAAAATGTGTTAAGCACGTTTAGTTTTCTTGTTTATCTTGCTCATCCTAGTACAGGTTGACTTTTACTTTTACTAATCCAACACCTATAGAAGCAGGGAAAGGACCCGGGCTAAAGCTTGCCCCATACAATTTCAGTCTGGCATATAATCATATTACAAGTTGAGAATCCCTTATCCAAAAATACGTACATGTGCCTAATTATTTAAAAAGTTTGTATAAATTCCCTTCAGGCTATGTGTACAATGTAGCACTATATTAATTTTTTTAGTTGATTTTTTTTTCAACAAAAAACTGTTTGTATCATTGAAAGCTCTGTTATTGTGTTTTTCTTTTAAGACAAAAGATGTTAATTAGTTCAGACAACTGTATGAGTTGTTTTTCTAAAACTAAAACCTCGGTATTCAGGTTTAATTGCAGTGTTGGCACGTTGAAATAAATAAGTTGGTTTTGTGTTGCAGTTTGGGCACTCGGGCTCAAAAAGGTCCGCCATCACTGTCCTAGGCAAGGCCTCTCTGGGGACTTGGAATCTGGCCTGTTAGTGCCGCCGCCGCCGCCGCTGCCGCCACCACTCTAACAAGCAGCTTGGGCCGCTCCTTCAGGCAGCAGACGTGGAGAAGCTTCCCACTGGTTTCTGCCAGATCTCTCTGGCACCATGTTGGGAGTCTGCTGAGGTGCTCACTAAGCCCAAACATAGCGAGAGGTGGCGGGAAGAGAGAGAGAATGCAGAGAACAAAGACAGCAAAGCATGCAGCCAGTCAGGCCTCTTCCTGTGGCCGAAGCCATCTTGTGCCCTCGGGTAGGGAGGGACCAGACAAGGCACATTCTGTGGGAGAGGAAGGGACCTACGTAGCCATTTCCTATGTGATGTCTTGATCTACCCTTCCATTCTCCTTTCTTTGAAACTCCCTAACTAAAACGGGGTACTTGAGGCAGGAACCCAGGAGAGCCCTGCTGCAGCAACGGAAGGCAGGGCACTGTCTAGAGAAGAAAACTCCTCCTCTCTTCAGAACTCTGGAAGTAGCCCCTGCTTCTCCTGGAGGTGAAAGGGGCTGTAGGCAGCTGTGACTCCAGAGGAAGAAATGAGCCCACATGGAGTGGGTCCTGTGTATATACACTGCTAAGTCATCAATCCTCCTGACATAATCCAGAGCAGCTCCAATCCAGCTGGCCCTCCCCAAGTCTATCAAGCAAGTGTATCAAAAGGATCTTGACCCATTTTAGGCAACTTTCCAATTTGCAATCAATGGGCAAGGCCTCCAGAGTCCTGCTGTGCTTCACTCTTTGCCCCTCTTACAATCTGGACCTCATTCCAGTTGAAGGGTAACACTTGCCCAGCACCACTGCCTACTCCAGCAGGTCAACAGAAGCAAGAGGTAGGTACCTTCTTCTTCTCTTTCACATCGTAGAGTGCCAGAGATCCAAAGATGGGCTCAATCTCGATCTCAAACCTACTCCAGGGAAGAGGATATGAGAGAGAAGAAGGAAATCATTAGGAACATGGTTCAGAAGGAGAAAATAACCACCCCTGCCTCAGCCACAGTCACATGCCTAGTCCTGCTCAAGTAGACTCAATCAAGACTCTGGAGCTCCACCTCAAAAGGAATCAGGGGTGCTGCCACTGCCACAAGCCCCCAGATCAGTTTATACAACCCAGACCAATGTGCCAAAAGCAGAAAGCAGATGCCTTACTGAACAAATAACTTACAACAGTCTTCTGTAACCTGATGCCCTCCAGATGTTTTGGACTCCAAGCCCATCAGCCCAAGCCAGCATAGTAAACGGTTGGGAATGCTGGGAATTGCAGTCCAAAACATCTGGAGGGCACCAGGTTGGGGAAGGCTGGCTTACAATAACTCACACAAGCAAGTGGAACGGCACGTTCACGTTTCACTAGCCAAATGAACTGGGGTGGGTGGGATTCCTTTCTGATCTTAAATATTGGCAGCCCAACAAGCAATTCCAAGGGAAATTTGACTGGAGTGCAGTTTCACAGTACTCAACATCTTGTTCATCATTATGGTGGTCTCTAATGCTCCAGAGAAACACACACACACACCCAAAAAACCCCACAATGTAGCTGAGGTCTGCAGTAAATTATTCAAAACATAAGGACCAGAATTCTAGCAATAATTCTGCACAAAGCAGCTGCTTTCACAACTAGATGTGTCAATCAGGGCTGCCCTTTTCAACAAACCATGTCTGTAGAATTTCATATAGAATCTTGGATGGCCATTTAGATTCCCAAGACTCTCCGGCTTTTAAAAATTAAAAAACAAAACAAAACACAACCATCTAGCTGCCCTTTGTCAAATACTTGAACACCGAGCCCAGGACAATTCAGGTTTGCGCAAAATATAAATTGATTATTTGTTTGGAGCAAAAGAGTTGAGTGGTAAAACTTGAATGTCTACCAAAGGAGATGTTCTGCAGTCATCTTATGGTAGGGCATCTGCACAGACCTAAGCTGTGGGAAGGCCCACATACACATAGGTGACTGACGGCCAACACAACACTTCTGAGGAAATTCAGAAGTGCACTTGATGCATCTCCAAGCCCTGTCACGGGCATACAGAGGCTAGGTGCATGGACAGTGCAAACTACATTCCTGGAACAAATTCTGTGGGCTGGGCAACCAGGCACATGCAAGGGGCCAGCAATGCATCTGTTTCCACTGTCACAGGAACACACAGGGTCTCCTCCTCAAAGGATTCCTGCCATGCACTTGCAGCTTGCTTGGAATTTATCACGGAAGTCCACTGGACACAACCTGGTTCCAATGCAGCTCTCCAGCATAACCCGACAGCAAACACACATGCACATACACCTGAAAACAGTGTGTGTGAAACAGCTCCCTGGAGTCGGAATTTAGCTTTTCTTTGGCCTCCTCCTTTGCATGGCACCATATCCTGAAGTCTTAAGCAAAAACCCCAGCATTGCACCCAAACCTCCATGTACTTCCTACTGTGGGTTTGGTGGCTCCACGAAATCCATGGTGGTTCCATGGTGCAGTTTGGGAGGCAGGAGATGTGTATATGTTTCAAATGCCTCCTGAAAACGCACTTGTTCACCCAGGCTTACCCAGGCTTGTAATTTAATTAACCATGCTGCTGCTCCATCTTACTGCTCCTTGTATTACTCTGTACTATTATTGTAATTGGGTTTTAATATTGTATTTGAATTTTAATATTGTACTGAATGTGATTTTGATATTTACATGTGAACACTTAGGGATTTTATTATATTTAGTGGTATATTATAAGTATCACAAATAAATAAATAAATAAAATACCAAATGAAGAGGGACTTACTTCAAAGACAAACACTTCACTAGGATCCTCTGGCCAAAGTGCTCCTTCGGAACTTCCGGGACGCTGCAGCGTTCTACAGCCTCATCCTGAGAAAACAGTGGGAAAGAAGTCATCTATACACTCGTGTGCTTGGCACTGGAGAAACACTGCGAGAGCTCACCAGAACAAAGGAGATCCTAACTGGAGTGCCCTGGGGCAGGGAAGAGAGACTTGGACGGCCCTGAGGCCTCTTCGAAAGAAGAGTTAAGGGCCCAGCAAAGACAGTAACCACAGGTTCTGTCCCCGGGTCCTCTCTCAAGCAGTCCCAACCAAGCTGGTTCCTACTCCCTTTTCTGGACAAAACCACTGTGAATAGAAGGAGATGGCTGCAGTGATTCTTCCTCCCACCTTTACCAAAATGTCAGCAAAGACTGGCAGGGGAAGCATCCTCTACACCAGTGTTCTCCAACCTTGGGTCCCCAGATGTGTTTGGCCTACAACTCCCAGCATGCCCCAGCCAGCATAGCTGGCTGGGGCATGCTGGGAGTTGTAGGCCAAACACATCTGGGGACCCAAGGTTGGAGAACACTGCTCTACACAACCTGGTGTCAGCCTGCCCTGTAAGCCCATATCTGAATAGACTGCCAACTGTGGGAAATGCGCAAGATTCCATGAAAGGCCGATGGAATCTCAGAGCTTGTGCTCACCTCATCGGGAGCAGGGTAAAGGGCCAGGATCTCGCTGTGCCGGTTCTTCTTCCGCAGCTCCTCGTTCGTACGGTCGGTCTCCTCGATGGCCGTGTGCACCAGGAGCGAGCGCAACAGGAAGTCAGCCGCAGAGTTCTTCAAGTCGAAGATGCTGGAGGCCCAGCTGCCTCGGGGTGTATCATCCATGGAGGCCGAGCAGCGCTTCTCATCCTGGAGGGACACAGGGAGCGCCTGCTTGTTAGGTGAAGGAGGACGCTCTGGTTGACCCACAGCACAGCCTCATGGATAGCCACGGTTTCCTCCAACTGGAAACGGCAAACCACATGGAGCATCCAGGAAATGCACACCAGCCCAGAGGATTTACTGGCTCGGCACATCTGCATGCAAACATCCTAACCAAGCTAGCGTCATTTCCACCAGCTTTCAGCTGACCTAGCCTTCTCTTCCATTGTTAGACCAGACTACACACCATATACATAGTGAGACAAGAGCCGTCACAGTCTAATCACCCACTGTAGCGGGGTGGGGTGGGGCTTGGCGGGGTGGGGTGGGGGTGGTGGAGAATCTTCTCTGTATATTCTCTCCCTTTCATAAGCATACAGTAACTTTCCCTTGCTAATTTTGCCTCCTAGTTTCAGAATTGTCGGCCATCGGATGCTGCCCTTCTATGCGCCCACCCTTTTTCTCTGCCCCATGAGAACTAGAAACTTGATTTTGTAAAAAGATGCTGCTGATGCCAAGGACGCTCCGCACTTGAGAGGTAAACAAGACACGGATGAGTGAATTCAATCAACATAGCCATATATATTAATTGGATACTTGCATCTTGAAGGTGGGACTATGAATCACGAGGAGAAGACAGTGTTCCCGATTGTGTTTTTCTCACAAGGAAAAGGAAGGAAGAAACTATTAAAAATGGTGGTGGGGGGGGGGGGTTTGCAGAAGCACTTGCGCAGGAGAAATGGCAAGCAGAAAGGGGTGCTTCAGCATACCACACCAACCAATATTTCCTGCAAATTCCTCCCAGCTCCACTGTTATCAGTTTCCCTACCCGCCGGCCAGGCTGAGAAAAAAATGGTGTTGGTGGGATTTGCATGGGAGAATCAGTAGGCACAGGAGGGGTTAAATATCCCTCCCACCGATTCTCCCTCTTCAATGTCGTATTTCACCTTCATATTTTCTCAGAAAATGCAGGCTTAGGAATGCACATGTGCTGCTAAGGCAGTGTTCCTCAACCTTGGGTCCCCAGATGTTTTTGGCCTACAACTCCCAGCTACGCTGGCTGGGGCATGCTGGGAGTTGTAGGCCAAAAACATCTGGGGACCCAAGGTTGAGGAACACTGTGCTAAGGTAATGTGCAGTTCCACCCTGTGATTTAAACTTTCAAGTGCAACTGGATCCAGGCATCATGTTTCAAGCAAAATCTTGGATGATTTTGATGATGCTCAGTAGTAAACGGCAAATGGCTCACAGGTATGAGGCCATCAAGGGCAGGGTTTCACTGGCCCGCTCTCCTCCTCCTCCTCCTCCTCCTCCTCCTCCTCCTCCTCCTCCTCCTCCTCCTCCTCCTCCTCCTCCTCTATGGCTGCCAGTTGCAGATCCAGATGGACAAATTTCCCCTCTGTTCCTCACTTTTCCTTACATTTTGCCACTTTATAATCCCAGACCATACTCCAAAAAAGAAAAGAATTTATTTAAATTAAGTTTTAAAAGTTAGAATTACATGAAGTAATTACATTTCAGATGATTTGCATAACTGAAAGTAAAACCTACCATCTATACCTTTCTTAGTAAAATGCTGTGTTATAAACACTCCATTATACTGAAAGACAAACATTAGGAAGACCTGATACAAAACCCAATTCAAAATATGCCTGCAGTTTTGACCACAATCCAAATACTTTCTGCATGCACACCCTTTTTTTCCCTTCTGGAGAATTTCCTATCCAGAAGTGATCTTCCCAGAATACACACACTCCTTTTTAAACTTTGAAGTTCAAAGGGCAGACTGGGGATTTGGCTTTCTAAAGGGGAAATAGAAATTCCTGCTTTCAAAAGCTCGTGTGTCCTATTCCCAACTTGCTTTTTGAACTCACAGAAGTTTTAACAAATAGCTTGAGGGGTCTGGGAAAATGGCAATGTGTACATAATGTGTTTATTTAATTATTATTATTATTATTATTATTATTATTATTATTATTTATATTTATTTATTCCCCGCCTTTTTCCCTGCAAGGAACCCAAGGCGGCTTACATAATCCTCCTCCTCCTCTCCATTTTATCCTCACAACAACCCTGTGAGGTAGGTTAGGCTGAGAGTCAGTGACTGGCCCAAAGTCACCCAGTAGGTTTCATGGCCGAGAATCTCTCAGTTATTGGAACAGGTTTTCGGTTTATATGGATTTTGAGCATAAAAACAAATTAGGGCAGTGCTGAGTATTTGCCATGCAGCAAATACCTTTGCCACATTCACAGCCCTCCCCCTCCAAATGCCAACACAGGGGGCTAAGAAACAGAGATTCGAGTTTCATATTTTGAGTTTCTATATCCTCAAATTCAAAAAGGGTCAGCTAAATTTCAGATTTCGATACACTTGGAATCCAAATCTTCCCTGTTATGGACACAAACCTAGAAGTATGTTAAGGAACCTTTCTGTGCAAACAGCTCCTGGCTCTCCAGAGGTCACAGGCAGAGTGTCATCAGTTCTGAAATCAAATGGATTCCCCGCCCCCATCCCTCTAGAACAGTGTTCTCCAACCTTGGGTCCCCAGACGTTTTTGACCTACAACTCCCAGCATGCCCCAGCCAGCGTAGCACGCCCCAGCCAGGACACAAAAACTGCTGTTCCAAGAAGCTGCTAGACCAGTGTTCTCCAACCTTGGGTCCCCAGATGTTTTTGGCCTACAACTCCCAGCATGCCCCAGCCAGCATAGCTGGGAGTTGTAGGCCAAAAACATCTGGGGACCCAAGGTTGGAGAACACTGTGCTAGACTTTACAAACCTGGCTTGACTTACCGGATCCCCCTGACTACTGCGCTCTTCAGCTACTTCATCTAGTTCGAAGACTTGACTGGGAAGCCCCTTCTGCCTGTCTCTTTGCCTCTCAGCAGTAATGGCATTGTACATGGTGCTCAGCCTTTGGTACCTAAATCAGGGCAGAAAAAAAATCAGTGATGTTACTGTCTGCTGGATGGGCTGGAGCCAAAAATGTGTGGGCACCGCCTTCTCTCCCTTTCTGCCACCTCCTTTCTCCCCCCTTTTCTCCTCTTCGTTAGGGAAGGGTGAAAATTTTGTTCTGCACTTCCTGTACCTAAGCACGAACCTGAACACAGCTAGACATCAAAATCCTTACTGTTCCGAAGTTTTCCATGCTGTTTGCAAATAAACAAAGTATGCGCAAAGATGTGTACATTTGAAAAGTACACACAAAAATGCATATATTTTGGGAAATGCACACAAAAATACATACAAATTTCATGCAGACTAAAATATAATAATTCGCCATCTGATGCAGAAACGGGATGGAATGAACTTAACAGTTTGTTTTATCCTCCAATTGCCCTACATCAAACACAGAATTTTACGGGTGGTACAGATGTCATTGCCTTCCATTTGCAACCCTCCCATGTTTTCACACTGCTTCTTCCTTTTCCACCCACATGAAATTAGGCCAAGTGCCTAACTGAGAGGTTTTCACCCCTAAAAGGCAGCCAAAATAGAAGTTAAAATTAATTAATTAATTAAATAGATACAAGTCGTGGCCCATACCTGCCGTAGAGCTAAATAATGTGCCTGCAGAAGACAGTTTCAGCTGCTTTTTAACTTGTGGCTGTGCACATCTTGATGGAAACATGGCAACTTGGGTGGGGGTTGGCTGCCCCTCACAATTCAGGGGGAAGACTGAGCCAGTGGTAGAAGGCAAAGCAAAAATTAAAGTGTGGAGCTGTAAGATTGACAAGATGGACAATTCCAAGAACAATCTACTGATTAACTTTAGAACTAAGAGATTTTAGGATGTTTTGATTGTTACCACCGATTGATGGCCACCAATTTGGATGGCTTTAAATGGGGATTGGACAAATTCACAGGGAATAAGGCTATCAATGGCTACTGGTCCTGATGGCTATATGCTACCTCCAGTAACAGAGGCAGTATGCCTATGTACACCAGTTGCTGGGGAACATAGGCAGGAGGGTGCTGCTGCACTCATAGCCTGCTTGTGGGTTTCATGTGGGCAGCTGGTTGGCCACTGTGTGAACACAACGCTGGACTAAATAGGACTTTGGTCTGACCCAGCATGGCTCTTCTTATGTTCTTACCCTATTTTACTATGAAAATTATTTTAAAGAACATTTTGGTTGAAAAGTGGCATATAGATCTTTTAAATATATTTGTTAATTTGAACTGCTCTCTACCAGCGAGGCAGGAAAGCTCATGGGGTGGGTTGTGTGTGTGTGTGGGGGGGTGACTTTTGCAGACAATACAGTCATGCCTTGGACTGAGAGCATAATTCGTTCCGGAAACGTGCTTGTAATCCAAAACACTCTTATATCAAAACGAAATCCCCCCCCAAAAAAAAATTGTACAGAGGTTTTTAATTTAAGCCGTACTACAGTACTTGTATTGCAAGACGTCGCTTGTAGATCAAGTAAAAAAAAATTAAATAAATATTTAAAAATGTGCTTGTCTTGCAAAACGCTCTCAAACCAAGTTACTTGCAATCCAAGGTATCACTGTACATACAATATGTCAACTTGGTGCCACGAGGAGAAACACACAGCTATGGTCTCAGTGCTGAGGGCCCTGCTCTTGACATTCTTCTTGAGGCCTAACTTGACATCCAGGGGATTCATGGCTACCTCCTGGCCACATTTCTACTCAGTAACATCTAGTAAAGCAAACATGTGATGTGATATACAGTAATACATTGGATTGCAAGTAACTTGGTCTGAGAGCGTTTTGCAAGACAAGCAAATTTTTTAAATAAATGTTGACTTGATAAACAAGCGACGCCTTGCAAGACAAGGTAGGGATGTATCGCATTTTTCGTGACATAAGACGCACCAGACCATAAGACGCACTTACCATATGGTACCAAAAAAAAATAATTTTTTTTTTTTAAATCAGCTGTTCTGTGGGGAATCAGCTGAGAGGCGCCCTGCCCAGGAGGCCTCCGCTCTTCCGGACCAGCAGAGGAAAGTAAAATAAAAATAAAATAATAATAATATAATAATAATAATAATAATAATAATAATAATTTTTTTTTTTTAAATCAGCTGTTCCGTGGGGAATCAGCTGAGAGGCGGGGGCTTCCCCCACCCTGCCCAGGAGTCCTCCACTCTGGACCAGCAGAGGAAAGTTAAAAAAAATTTTTTTTTTTACTGTATTCACTCCATAGGACGCACAGACATTTCCACCTAGTTTTTTTTTTTTGGGGGGGGGGAGTGCATCTTATGGAGCGAAAAATACGGTAACTGCTCGCCTTGAGCGGGCATAGCAGGCCGAAATCGGCCCCGCTCACGCCTGCCAAAGACTCGCTTTGATATAAGAGTGTTTTGGATTACAAGCACGGTTCCCGGAACGAATTATGCTTGCAATCCAAGGTATTACTGTAATCATGCTCAGCAACCCACCTGCTGCCCACCAGTCCCCAATGATATGTACAGTAATACCTTGGATTGCGAGCATAATTCGTTCCGGAACCGTGCTTGTAATCCAAAACACTCTTATATCAAAGCGAGTCTCTGGCGGGCGTGAGCGGGGCTGATTTCGGCCCGCTATGCCCACTCGAGGCAAGCAGTTACATCCCTACACTACTTGTATTGCAAGACCTTGCTTGTTTATCAAGTCAACATTTATTTTAAAAATTTGCTTGTCTTGCAAAACGCCCTCAGACCAAGTTACTTGCAATCCAAGGTAGTACTGTATTTTGGGGGGCTAGTGAAATGCTAACATCACGCCATGCTTTGCTTTTACTAGACATTACCAGGTAGTCACAGGTCAGGGGCAGCCATGGGTCCCCATAACATCTAGTGAGGGCCTTTACTAGCTTCCATGTGCACTTGGGAGTGTCAAAGAAGAGCAATGCGCTCATTGGGAAAGGATTACATTTTCATGGCTGTGCCATCCCAAGGGTCTCCGCAAGTAACTAAAATTGGGAACTGCCCCAAACCACGAAGCCTCTGTGTATGCTGGGAGCAAGTTTTGGAGCAGCCCACAGATGGAAATGGCCTGGGAGAGGGGGTCAAGAATTCCCAACTAACTCAAGGTGCTTCTAGGTCAGTGTTTCTCAACCTTGGGTCCCCAGATGTTTTTGGCCTACAACTCCCAGCATGCCCCAGCCAGCTATGCTGGCTGGGGCATGCTGGGAGTTGTAGGCCAAAAACATCTGGGGACCCAAGGTTGAGAAACACTGTTCTAGGTAGAGGGCTGCTAAGCACTACTGCTCAGAAGGCACTGTGCACCTATTTGATCTTTTCCTCTTTAACAGATTTTTCCTGGTAACAAAAAAGCTGGAAGTAGCAGTGGAAAAACACGAAGGGTTACAAATGAAAGGCAATGACAGCTTCATAGATTTCATAGATAGAGTTGGAAGGAGCCTACAAGGCTATCGAGTCCAACCCCCTGCTCAATGCAGGAAACTAGAGGAGGGGTCTCCCATCCAAGTAATCACCAGGCCTGACCCTGCTTAGCTTTCCACACTCAGACAAGCTGAGCCAGCGTGAGCCACAGGCCTGAACACACACATCCCATAAAATCCAGTGTTTGAGGCAGAGCAATTGGAGGATAAGAGCCTCATCTGGAAGTCCTTTCTAGGTATGAACGTATCTGCTTGTATGGCCAAAATTATAGGTCAACTAGAAAGTAGTGAGCCTCTGTGCCCTCCTCAACGTGGCAACACACGGTGGCAAAAAATAAGTCTGTGCCTTCACCAGCCAACATGTACAAGATGGCATATAACAGCTGACCCAATTGCTTGCTGGCTTTCTGCACTGCCTCAGCAAGGTGGTGGCTGGTGAAGGATTTGCTCTGGGCTCCTCAGTTGGGGCCCTCAACTTGTTCACTAAGTGCTGAAAGTGGAAAACCTGAAATGGATGCTTAGCTAGGGCTGGAGCCCAGGACTACTTCTCATGCCACCTACTCAGAGAATACAGTTGTTCCACTCCCTTGTTCAAGGCATACTGAGCTCAACTGGGTTTAATAATCTCTTCACAATTTAGAAAGCGAAGCCATCAATGATAGGCTGCAGGGTGGGGCAGTAAAACGCTTATTCTGCAGAAGCCAAGGGCCGTCTTGCTTGACAGAGTGAACTTAGTTTGAAAAACTCACAAGAAGCAGGGTTGACATGCTTCTACCCCAGTGTTCTCCAACCTTGGGTCCCCAGATGTTTTTGGCCTACAACTCCCAGCATGCCCCAGTCAGCGTAGCTGGCTGGGGCATGCTGGGAGTTGTAGGCCAAAAACATCTGGGGACCCAAGGTTGGAGAACACTGTTCTACCCAGAGCACTTATCATGGCACATCTGAGTAAAACAACTCCTCCACCACCAGTGGCTGACTGTTAACGCAATAATTATGCAGTTACTGAAAGGACTTGGGATATCTAGGCCTCCGTGTATCAAATGCTCAATTATATAATAATAAAGGTCTATGCAAATGCTGCAGTGCACTACTGAATGAATGATAAGCAATTGACTCCAATGCACTTTAAAGGAAGTTCCAAAAGACGTTTGCCTGCCTCTCTCTTCAACCTTTCTGGCCCCTCCACTGAGGCCAGGTGAACAACAGCTTGTAGGAAGGTGCAAATGACTGCCGGTATAGATGGGGACATGGGAGGGGCCAAAGTAAGGTGGGTTTCTTTAGCTAGAAGAGTGTGAACCATTTCCCCCCCTTTGAAACACAGTGCTCCACTACCAAAAGTTCCTTTAAGTGGTGCATACTCAGCCCACATCCAAAAGATGAAACTCCGTGCATGTCATCAACTTCCCACCAACCCACCACAATGACAAAAAGCCACCCTTTGCCATCCTCTCCTAAGCAGACTGAAGGAACAGGGCAGGGTTACCAAACCTACTTCCTCTGGACAATGACCCAGTCTTCAGTGTAGACTTGGACAGCATCTCGTACGCGTGCATCCTGCTTTCTGGAGAACAAAGAAAAGGGAAGAGGCCTTGTGGACACAGCAGACTAGATAGTAAAAATGTGTACAGGTTCCCCAGACTTCCACAGACTTATTTGCAAGGCTAATTTAGGATCAAGTTTCTCTCCACATGTTTTGCCTCCACACCTTTAGTAAATAACTGATAACTTCCCCTGGATATACTTTTCTCCCACATCGGTCACAAAAGCCCAGTTAAGTTGCAGATTCCTGTTAGAGACCAACTGGAAGCCCAACCTCTGGAAGCTACTGACCTTAGTGCTTGGCAAACAGCCTAAATGGTCATCACTAGTCCTTTCAATAGGAGCCTTCTTTGTGTCACTCAGATGCTAGGGTTGCTTGCTCCTAGGTTTTAGTGGCAGTCAAGAGTACTTTTCACTATCTGCCAAGGTGGCCTTTCCTTTCAGATTTGGAACTGGTAGCCGTGACTCCTGGCGTTGTAACAAATACGGACTGATGCAATGCACTCTGCACGGAGCTACCCGAATGGCAATCCAGAAGCTTTAGCTGGTGCAGAATGCAGCAACATGCATCCTAACAGGGTGGAATGCCAGCAGCACATTCAACTAGCAATATGCCTGCAGTGGCATACTTATTTTCTGGACAAAAAATGCAAGTGGCTGCGTTTGGCACTAAAGGTCTAGAAGGACTGCGCCCAGCATACTTATTCCTTCCAGGAGGATGTGCTCCTCTGAGACTGAATAATTCTTACTCTTATATTTATTTATTTTATTTATTTATTATATTTATACCCCGCCTTTTTTCCTGCAAGGAACCCAAGGCGGCTTACATAATCCTCCTCCTCCTCCTCCTCTACATTTTATCCTCACAACAACCCTGTGAGGTAGGTTAGGCTGAGAGTCAGTGACTGGCCCCAAGTCACCCAGTGAGTTTCATGGCCGAGCGGGGACTAGAACCCGGATCTCCCGAGTCCCAGTCCAACACCCTCACCACTACGCCACACTGGCTCTTGTGTTGTTGTTGTTATTTCCTACCACATACTGTATATTGACGAGTCAATAGCATTTAAACGGGCAAGTTCCAATGCAGAAAATGCAGAAAACTGTCAAGTCCTTTGCCTTTTCAACCCTTATATGCCTTTTGTCCTGAGCGATAAAAAGGCACCGGTGCGAATGACTGCAGAAGTAACTGGAAGCAGAGGGGGCTCTCTCAGGTATCAGAAGAGCCACAACCCACCATGATCAACCAGACCACTTACCCATCTTCCGGGACGCCAGGTTCCAGTGTCCGACAGTCCCGGGGTTCATGGATCACCTCCAGGTCATCAGCAGGAAACTCAACCAGGTCACGAAGAGGGCCAGGCTCAGCATCTGGAAGGTGGCTGCAAAGGTACTCCTCGAAGTCAATTGGCTCCACCACTTCTGTCAGGGGCACCTGAGACGGGTTCCGAGAGGGGGGAGGAAGAAAGGGGGAGGGACTTGCAGATTAGAATGGAGCATGTGGTGCCATTCCCTTGCTGAAGTTGCCAGGAGAGCCTGAATTACTCCTACGCTGTGCTTGCTGCGGCACAAGAAAACCCAAGATGATGAGAATTAGTCTGTAGGGGCTCAAGCTGAGAGTCGTTTATGAATTGATACAATACTTTCAATGTGCAGCACAGCACTTTATAATACTTCTCTCATTCATCACCACCACATTACACACATTGTGAAGACAAATAGCTAGCTACTGTCCCCCATTTTATAGACCTGGGAACTGATGACAACTTGCCCAAGGCTAAGCTATGAAGCCAAGGAAGAATTGGGATTTGAACCTCAGCTTCTCAGGACTCAACCCATTTCAAGTGAATGCTTCCCCCCAACCCAGCCACTCCCCACTCCCACTCCAAGATAATGGAAGGGAAACATAGTATCACCTATTCATTAAAATGTGATTAAGATTTTGTATCTTGTAACTTTTCCATTAAAGTTTACAATATCCACCTATGAATCTACGGTATAGTTAAAAAGCTTTCTCCACCTATAAACTATATAGAAATGGATGCAAGCTTAACTGATATACTATGTATTAATGTAGTATCTGATTTTTATTTACTTTGGAGAAAACCTAATTTAGCCAGGAACATTGCTTTCTTTTATACTGCACTCTCTGCCATAGAAGAATGGCATTTAAAGTGGTGTGAACCAAAACCCTAACATTCTAGAACTAAAGGAGGAGTATAGTGAAGAATGCTAGATGTTTCCCTAGCTAGAGAGATGGGGCTGTCTAAAATAAAGCATAATCCGGCTCTCCAGAAGTAGGTACCACCATCAAAGTTGGCTTCTATCAAAAGTCTACCTAGGGCAGTTTCTAAAATAAGGATTACATTTTTTGTTATTTCTGCTCTCTGTCTTACAAAGGACTTATAAATGCCCATCAGTGCTTGCTTCCGGCTTTCCTGTTTCCAGAGGGAGCTTCTCCATTGCTTCGTTGCCCCAGAATGCCTCTGTGTAACCAGTGACATTAAACATAAGAGACAATTCTAATCCACTTATCTGTCTGCACGAGTTTCTTTCATTACCATCTTAACTACAGACTATGGCTTAACACCAGGCCCTTAACTCAGGAACATATTTCTTCCTTTTCATCCCGCATGAAGTGTTTTAGGCAAGCCAAAAGCTTGTATACTCAGAAGGAAGAATGATAGGTGGTGTGTACTCTTCCATTAAAACGTGTATTAAAAATCCGCATCAAGAAAAAGCGACATTCTAAGTCCTGTATGAATTATCCCAATTAAGCAAACTTGCTTAGGATTTGCTTATTCTGCATATCATATTTTGCTTCTGCTAGATATAAGATGTGGTAAGGAGCTGTACATCATTGCAGCTGAAATCAGACTCTCAAGATGCTGAATTCTGCACCCAATACCAAGCCCCATACTTTTCTGCCTTTTCTACAGTCAGGGCTGTGCCATGAAGACCACCAGGTCATTTCACAAGGGCAATTCACAGAATATCTGCAGGAGGCCATGTTATGCAAGAAGGGTCTCAAGGTCAGCACAGTATGTTGGTGAGGTCTTAAACCTTACATTTCTTAAACCTTACATTTCTATGCACCAATCATTCAGAGAACGTAAGGGTACTTCCGGCTGCCACTCCCATCAGGAGCTCTACTCACTGAGCAGGAGGTACCATATAGAAGAGAACTTTCGGTTGGAGGTGTCTAGAGCTACCACCACAGCTCTGCCTCCAGTGCCATGCCAGCTATTTCATCTGGACTAGCAACTCTCAGAACTGGGATCACCTTGCTCAGTTCAGTATATAGATTGTGACTGATCAGTGATCTGATTTAATGCACTGATCAACCTAAAACCCATCTATGGGAGCACCCCAAGTACCTACTTGTAGCTGTACTTTGCTTTATTTATATTTATTTATTTATTTATTACATTTATACCCCGGCTTTTTTCCTGCAAGGAACCCAAGGCGGCTTACATAATCATCCTCCACCTCTCCATTTTATCCGGCTTTGGTGCATTTCAATTACCCTTCCTGCAACCCTATTACTCTTCACTTTCTACCTGTCTCAAAAATCAACTAGCAGTTGGAAGCTAACTGCTCTGCAGTTGAAGGGGTTCTGGACTGAGGTGAACCAGTTGCTCCAAGACTCTGGAACTCAAGAGTTGCCAAATGCAACATATCTGACATCATGGAGGGTTCCAATCTAAGCAAGGCTATATTTACATGTGCAGTCTAATTAAAATAGTTCAGTCCTCAAGCCCTCTTTCCTAATCAACCAGGTTGCCAGGCTGAACATAAGTTTTTGGTAACATTTTTAATTTCTGATCAGAAATTCTAAGCATGGTGAAGAAAATATTGCTCAAAAGCTCACTTTTAGTGCTTTTTACAGATTAGCTGGCAGAAGAAAAAGGAACCACTCAAAACATTCATTTTGCATTTCTCAGAGTGAAATGCTGGGCCCCCAACGGAGCTGAAGATACAACAGGGACCATTTGCCACCCCTACGCAATAGGCCATAGCTGCAGGTTGGAGTTGCACAGGTTTTGCAGACAGCCCTGGAAGCAGAACTGGAATTCAAGATTGGAGCTCCAGTTCTAGCTGGATGCAGGGAGCTAGCAGGCTGAAAGGGGTGGGGCTGGAGGGAATGTAAATAAGCTGGAGGTCTCAGGTCTACATATGCCGCACAGGAGCTGGATCTAAAGAATTTGGCTCAGATACTGGAAAATCCAGAGCGAGAAAGCTCTATGAGCCACTTAATAACCTACCTCACAGGGTTGTTGTGAGGATAAAATGGAGAGGTGGAGGAGGATTATGTAAGCCGCCTTGGGTTCCTTGCAGGAAAAAAGATGGGGTATAAATATAATAAATAAATAAATAAATAAATAAAACTTTCCTTCTTGAACAGTGTTCTCCAACCTTGGGTCCCCAGATGTTTTTGGCCTACAACTCCCAGCATGCCCCAGCCAGCTGGGAGTTGTAGGCCAAAAACATCTGGGGACCCAAGGTTGGAGAACACTGTTCTAGAGGTTTGGGGAGAGTGTCTCAGATAGCTGAATGAGGCAGCTCTTTACCCCATGGAAGCTTCTTAAAAGAGGTGCTTCCCTCTCTACTTTGAAGGGTGACAACAGGTCTGAGGGAGCCCGGCCAGGGGGCCTCCCAGGAAGGAGTTTCGGGAAGGGGCAGAAGCCAAGGTGAGGAGGAGTGCAGGAGCCCGTCTTCTAGGCAAGCAAATTATTCCAATTCCCATCACCAATTCCCCACTAACCATCCCACATCACTCGCCTGCCAGAGCCAGCTCTCAACCCGCACACAATGCGTAGTTCCGCTCTTTAATCATCCCAATTACAGTAGGGGTCAGAGTTCAGTGGTTGTGTCGCCCGAACCACTATTGTTCAGAGAAGAGGAAGAAGAAACAGCTGCCGAGGGGAGTCTCCCTCCCTCTTTCTCTCTGGAGACAAAGTTACGCTGCATGCCACAGGCCACTTGGAAAACCGCCTAAATGAAAAGCATTTGTTCTTTATAACAAATGGCAAAAGGAGTAATGCAAAAGTTTCTCTTTCCGGCTTGGCAAATCACATCCACTTGAACTCCAGGCAGCAGCGCGAGCTACCAACTGTCCCCGCTGTTGTTGCGCAAGGGGACAGCAGGTGTGCCCGATTACGGCGAGGTTGGGCTCTCTTCTTTAGGGTGTTTTAAAGATGTTTTAAAGATGTTTTAAAGATGTTTTAAGATGTTTTTAGGATGTTTTAAGATGTTTAATAGTATATATTGTGTTGTTTTAGTTTAGGTATTTTATATTTTCTGTTGTTCCCCGCCTCGATCTAGATGGAGAGGCGGGTAATAAATAAAATATTATTATTATTATGATTATTATGATTATTATTATTATTATTATTATTATTATTATTATATTCTGGCAGACTCTCAGGAACACTGAAAAGCCAGAGAGGAAGCCCTCGAAATACTCCAAGCCCAGAGGGTGGATGACACCAAGCGGGACCACCAGAAGGCAAGAATGGGGAGAGGATTTCACCGATTTCATAGATCGTAGGGTTGGAAGGAGCCTACAAGGCCATCGAGTCCAACCCCCTGCTCAATGCAGGAAACTAGAGGAGGGGGTCTCCCATCCAAGGAATAACCAGGCCTGACCCTGCTTAGCTTTCCACGCTCAGACAAGCTGAGCCAGCGTGAGCCACGCACACACACAGAGGGAGAGAGAGAGAAGTCTGGCAGAATGCAACCACTTATATATCCTTTCAAAGGCACCCAAAACTTTCTAGCCACTCAAACGTTTCCACTTCCTAATTCCTTCATACCTGGAAGATGGAAAATCTGCCCTGTCCTCCTGGAATACAATGCATACACACCCACGCAGCTGCTTTGGGAAAGCCCGCGTTAGGAAGCCCACAAGTCCTTAGCAGAAGACAACAGATGCTAGCAATAGCTGAAGCCCAGAAATTACAGCATAGCCTCTGCAGCTGTTCTGGTCCTGCTGCACATCTAAGAACGGAGAAACTTAAGCCAACGTAGGAGGTGCAACTATTTTTGTCCAATATTCACCAACCTATGCTCTCCTTACATCTTTACCAAAGGAATGATCAGTAGGGGTCAGCAAGTGGTGGGTTGTGAGCCAATTTAGACCCAAAAGAAAGCAGCCAGCCCCACCAGCTGGCACCAGACCCACCCTAACTATCTAGGTTAGAACCAATTCCACTAGCCTTTCTATTTTATTTTTATTTATTTATTTATTTATTTATTATATTTATACCCCGCCTTTCTTCCTGCAAGGAACCGAAGGCGGCTTACATAATCCTCCTCCACCTCTCCATTTTATCCTCACAACAACCCTGTGAGGTAGGTGAGGCTGAGAGTCAGTGACTGGCCCAAAGTCACCCAGTGAGCTTCATGGCTGAGCGGGGACTAGAACCCGGATGTCCCGGGTCCCAGTCTCACACTCTCACCACTACGCCACACTGGCTCTCTTTTATTGAAGGCCTATTCCAGGATTGGGAATGGATGAGGTCTGGAGGAATAATGCAAATAATCCCTATGAAACTCTATTTCCCTATCATTTCCTGCAGAAGAAACAACAAATAAGCTTCTGTTTTTCCTAAATTAGGCTGCCGAAATAAAGGAAGATTGCAGGGAGGGGGGATTCTTGTGTGACAGGTCTGTGGGCTCTTGTTCCATAATTCTGGGATCCTCCTGGCTTCCCTGAGCCACTATTTCATTATTTACTTATGGGATTTATAAGCCACTTTTTAGGGCCATGCTCCCTGAAAGCTACCGTACTTACATTAAAAAAAAAAAAAAAAAAAAAAGTAAGAGAGAAGACAACAATATGTAGGCATTATCAGAGGAGGAAAGCTGTTGACTAGCATAGGAGCATATGAACCATTTACGGGTGAGTCAAAGACAGCCTGAAAAAGAAAGGTCTAAGGCAGTGTTCTCCAAGCTTGGGTCCCCAGATGTGTTTGGCCTACAACTCCCAGCATGCCCCAGCCAGCTACGCTGGCTGGGGCATGCTGGAAGTTGTAGGCCAAACACATCTGGGGACCCAAGCTTGGAGAACACTGGTCTAAGGCTTGTTTAAATGACTCAGTGGTAGAAGAGAGGTGCAAGCAACACCATCAAGAGGGTGTTCCAAAGCTGAAGAGCCCTCCCATGACACAGCACTGGGTAACTCACCAACTGTGGGGTGCCACCACGCTTCTTGGAGAGCTGCGGGGAGTTGCCATATTCTCGGGACACTTGCTTCCTTACTTCAGCTGCCACAGTCCTACGAAGGAGGAAGAAAATAATAAGATACTCATTTCTCTGGGTCTTAAAACTGTCCTGAGAGGTACCCCCAGTTGTGTCACCTGGGACAGTCTGGCAAAATGGAGGAAAGGCACCTGCCCACTCACAAGAGACCTCTCTAAGAGAGCGCTCACACCAGTGCTGTCAAATACCAGTAGCACACTGAATTAGTAATTTCAACAGCAAAGTATTTCACTTGTATATTATCCACACTGCCAACCCTGCTTACTCTCCACTAAACTGGTAATGTGGACAGAAAGGGGAGTGCAACCCCATCCAAGACAGAGATGTACCCCAACTCCCAGACTGCTAGAATCATCAACCAACTGTACCTCCATCTTGGCTGGATTAGATTTCAGCTTATTTGCCCCCATCCACTCCACTACTAATGCCAAACACCAGATCAAATCCTCCACTGCCTCCCTTAAACTAGAAGAGAGAAATGAGAGAGAGCCAGGTGTCATCCACATACTGATGTTTACTTTCTCTCATATTCATGTGACTGGCTGCCACTGAAGGATAGCATTAGGAGATAGCTTGTCAGTGCAGACAAAACTTGACAAACCCCAATCCTAAGCTTGGGTGGTGCTGTCTTCACCAAGGGGCAACCCACTCTGAGCAAAGAACCTTACTGCGCTCCCCAGCTCAAGGAATTCAGAAGTCCTCCACCCACTGTGACAGGCAATACTCTAAAATATTTGTCTTATGTTCCCCAAAACTCCCATGAACCTGTTTTCAGTTACGGTATGTGAACAGGCAGTGTGCAACAATAGAATTCTGTGTACAGGTGACTATTCCTTCTTTTCTTCGGCGAGTAGCCCTGTCTAATCACCCAGAAGGAGAGTAAAAAAATATGAAAAAGGGCAGAGGAATGTACCGTATTTGCTAAAAGCAAGTCATCACCACCCATTAACTCTCCAATGCGAACATCTAGCATGCAGTGCTTGGAGTAATGGGGAAGGGGCATGTCAGAAGAGCACCTGGCTGCTATATATATCCTGGATCATATTGGGTGGCCATGTCGGTCCACTGCAGCAAAAGCGAAGTCTTGTGGCACCTTAAAGACTAACAAATTTATTTTGTCATAAGCTTTCATGGACTATAGCCCATTCCATCAGATGCATGGAGCGTTGCCGAGAGTTTCAGGATTTATACAGTACATATGGGGGGGTGGGGGTGGAGAATTGTGAGACTGACAATCAAATAATTAACAGTGGCTATTTATACTACCGTTGCCGCTGATAACACAAACATCCTGGCACCAGGTAAGCCAACTGACACATGTAATGTGATAAAAAAACCCTTTATTCTGATTCAAGTTGTTCAGTGAATCATTGCCATTCATTGTAACTAATGAACTTATGAAACAGAAAATTTTCTTTGGAAAAATAAAGCACGGTGGGGGGGGGGGATTTCTACCCCACATCACTGTACTAATTTGTTTGTTACAGCAGAAATGATCAGCCAAACTGCAAAGCTCCAGTTTTCTGAATCAGGTTCAATTTGGCTTCAGTGCAACAACCCAACAAAAGCTCAGTGCTGGACCCTGCTGAAATCCCCTAGGACAGTGTTCTCCAACCTTGGGTCCCCAGGTGTTTTTGGCCTACGACTCCCAGCATGCCCCAGCCAAAAACATCTGGGGACCCAAGGTTGGAGAACACTGCTCTAAGAACTACTGAAAGGATCTGATTTTAGTCCTTTCCAACAAATCAAGAATAGACAACTGGGAGGCATCATGATGTACCAGGCACGAACAGACACTACAAGTACAATGGGAAAAGACAAGGGGACTGCTTTTCTCCGGCTTCCAGAGCAGACCTACGATTACAAAACTTGTGTAAGACTGGGGGGCGTTGTTTTTCAAGTGGTTCAGAGAAAGCTAACTGTGCAGAGCAGACAGAGAACTCTCGGAATCCAACTGCCCTGATGCTGCAGGGATTACAGAAAAACTCACATCCCTGATTACTATTAGCAAACCTCCAAGGATCATTTCAAGCAGCACAACGAGATGCAAGCTACACAGAAAGTGGATAAAAGCTGCACTTGTGGCAAAGAAGCTTTTCTGCCAGCTTCATTATACTGTACGTTCAAATTATAGCTATCCATTCAACCACCGGAACTAATTTGGGAGGCTCTCTGATCTGACCTTACCTCTGTGTCTTCTGCCCCACCCAGCCCCACTGCACCGAATGGCATCTGCCCATCTCCCAGGCTGAGTCAGCTTATGCCAGTACAAAGAAATTAATTCAGCGCCCAGGACCAGCTCTTTGTAAGGGGCTGGGAGCCGGGGAGAAGAGGCTACGGCCCTGTGGTGAAGCACTCGCTTTACATCAGTGCTTCTCAATTATTTTCTGTCATGCCCCCCCTAGGAAGAAAACATTTCGCGCCCCCCGCGTGACTGTAAATAGTATCATTTGTCTATAAAATTGTTATAAGTACACCTCTGCATAACACTGTATCCTTATTAACGTATAAGAGAATAAAAAAAGAAAGAAATGTGGATCAATTTACAACAAAGAATAGCTTTATTAACTGTAGCAGAAAAGATTTAAAGGAGCACAGGATTTAAAGGAACACAATATTAAAAAAAACTTTTAACTGAGGTCAAACGAGCCCCCCTTTACGGAGCCTCGCACCCCCCCTGGGGGGCCCGCCCCACTATTTGAGAAGCACTGCTTTACATGAAGAAGGTCCTGGGTCAATCCTCGGCATCTCCAGGTAGGGCCGGAAAAACTCCTGCCAGAAAACCAGGACAGCCACTGCCAGTCAGTGTAGACCAGGGCTGTGGAACCTCTTTCAGCCTGAGGGCTGAATTCAATTTTGGAGATGCTCCCAGGGGCCATAGTCCAGTGGTGGGCAGGGCTGAAGGCAAAAGGGGCAAAGCAAAATATACAAAAAATACCGGGATATTGAAGCTTAAAGCTCTTACTGCCAGCGACTGGGTTCAGACAACATGATAACCCACACTCAAGGGTTGTGGGTTGTCACTGAACCGTGGGTTATCGTGTTGTCTGAACCCAGCTGCGCTAACAAACCACGGTTGCTCAGTTGTTGGGTTGCGAACTGTGGGTAGTCCCGTGTTAACAAACATGGTTTGTTAGCACAGCTGAGTTCAGACAACACAATAACCCACATTTCAACAACCCAGGGTTCAATGACAACCCATACTCAATTCTTGAGTGTGGGTTATCATGTTGTCTGAACCCAGCCAGTAAGTAAGCCTTAGGAAAGGCATTTCAGCTTTCCAGAATGGGGGGGGGGGGCATGCAAAGAGCTGGGAAACCAGCAATCAGCAGTCCGGGGAAAAGGTGGTGTTGGCCATTTGGGGAACCCACAGAGGGGCAGATATGGCCCACAGCCCTGAGGTTCCCCACCCCTGGTGTAGACAAAACTGAGCTAGAAGGACTAATGATCTGACTTCGTATAAGGCAGCTTCCAGTATTGCTATCAGGGCTGTGGAGTCGATAGATAAATGTTCCGACTCCGATTCCTCAGTTTTTTGTACTTCCGACTCCGACTCCCCGACTCCGACTCCTCTGTATTAATATGCTAATTAATTAATTAATATGCGAGGTAGTTGGGCAGAAGCTGCTGCCTTCTCCTTTTTGTGTGCTGATCTGCTGCTGAAGATAGGGCAGTGGGAGGATCCAGGAGGGGCATTTATTATAAAACAGAAGTCATTAATTATAACTGTTTGTGAATTGGGACATTTAAACTTGCTTTTTTTAAAATTCCAATCTAAATTCAGTAGGAGTCGGAGTCGGAGTTGGTGCATTGTTTGCCGACTCCGACTCCGACTCCAGGTACCCAAAATTTCCTCCGACTCCGACTCCTCGACTCCGACTCCACAGCCTTGATTGCTATTACCTTCTTCCCTTGGCCTTTTCTTGTTACACTGCTGGAACGGGAGCGAAGCAGCCATGGGAGTAGTTGCCGCGGCACTGCCCGCAGATGGCCCAGGAGGGTTCTCACATTACCCCAGCGGGCTGCACTAGTGCGGGAACATAGGAAGAGGGCCACGAGGTTGCGACGTATATTTTGTCCATCTGCCATCCAGCAGTCAATATAGCACATAAGGCAAGAAACACCAAGGAGTAGAGAAGGGGAAAGCAATATAAACGGATTTTGGAAATGTATTCTAATGAATAGAACTGGATGTAAACGACGACGTATAAGATCCTGCTAAAACTGAAGTGGAAATAAGTACAAGTTAAATTGCTTAAGATACCCTTTGTTATCTGGGAATATCTATGGAATATCTATGGATGGGACAACTATCAGGTGGATCCACAATTGGCTACAGAATCGGACTCAGAGAGTGCTTATCAATGGTTCCTTCTCAAACTGGGGAGAGGTAACGAGCGGGGTACCACAGGGCTCGGTCCTGGGCCCAGTGCTATTCAACATTTTTATTAATGACTTGGATGAGGAGGTACAGGGAATGCTTATCAAATTTGCAGATGACACAAAGTTGGGTGGAACAGCTAATACTCTGGAAGACAGAAACAAAATTCAAAGCGATCTCGATAGGCTGGAGCGCTGGGTCGAAAACAACAGAATGAAATTTAACAGGGATAAATGCCAAGTGCTGCACCTAGGAAGAGGAAACCAAATGCAGAGTTACATACAGAATGGGGGACACTTGGCTCAACAATACTACAAGTGAGAATGATCTTGGAATTGTGGTAGATCACAAACTGAATATGAGCCAGCAATGCGATGTGGCTGCAAAGAAGGCAAATGCTATTTTGGGCTGTATTAATAGAAGTATAGCTTCCAAATCGCGGGAAGTGATAATTCCCCTTTACTCGGCACTGGTTAGGCCTCATCTTGAGTACTGCGTCCAGTTCTGGGCACCTCACTTTAAGAAGGACATAGACAAACTGGAGAGGGTTCAGAGGAGGGCAACAAGGATGATAAAGGGACTGGAAACAAGGCCCTATGAGGAGAGACTGAAAGAACTGGGCATGTTTAGCCTTCAGAAGAGGAGGCTGAGGGGAGATATGATCGCACTCTTATTTATTTATTTATTATATTTTTACATCGCCCATCTGGCCGGTCACCCTGGCGATGCACAATCATGATAAATGTGAAGGAAAGAGCCTCCAGGGGTTCCTACACACACACTCACACGCCCGCACACACACACACACACACACACACACACCTCATGTGTGAACCGGCTAGAGGCTGTGTGTGTGTGTGTGTGTGTGTGTGCATAGTTCCTCTGGAATGGATGGCGCCTGTAAGTCCTGAAAAGCCGGTCTAGGGCTTTCAGATGCAAATGTCATGAGTCATGAGTTCCCCTCCCTGCCTGACCAGGTGAAGTTCATCCTGATTGGCTGGAGGCAGCGGAGCTACAGGAATGGGGGGGAGGGGGAAAAGGTATATTCCCAAAGTGTAGCCTTTGCGTCTTTGTCTTTGGGTCATCGCGTGGTTGCTGCCGGCTGTTGGAGCAATGGCGGCAAGCCAAGCAGAGGCCCAAGCCTTCGGGGGGCCTCAGGATCCGACCCCAGGTAGCTCCTGGTGAAAT
Source organism: Shinisaurus crocodilurus (assembly GCA_021292165.1). Classification (NCBI taxonomy): domain Eukaryota; kingdom Metazoa; phylum Chordata; class Lepidosauria; order Squamata; family Shinisauridae; genus Shinisaurus; species Shinisaurus crocodilurus. The sequence goes on from CM037881.1 coordinate 8,367,644, forward strand.
TAGCTGAATGAGGGCTTTGGTAAAGGCAAGCCTTGTGGAGAGCTACCCATCTCGGACTTCGGGTAGGTGCGTAGTCTCCCCGGGCGGCAAGGCTGTGCTGGACCCAACCCTGAAGAGAACTGACCCCCAGTTGTGTGCCTGGGAGATATAAGGAATCAGTAGGTTTTGTTATTTTTGCAGCTCTATCGTTTGTACCAAAGTGTCTCTCTCTAATTTCGTGTGCTTCTCTCATTTCCCTATTTTTGTTGTAATATGCTACCTGAATAAACCTGCTTGGTTTTTTACCCCACATGGGTTTTGTAGTTGCTCTGTGGCTTCAGCATCTAAATCCAGGTTACAAAATTAAAGGCAAGTCCCTGAACAGGGATTCAAGTAGGATTGCAGACAGCTGAGGCTGGCAGTCTGGTACCTTGAGATCTCTGGGGGTCTTGGGTCCTTTGGGTAGGAAAGGGTGGGTTGTGGCAGGTCAGCCAGCCCCCCCTTCCTCCACAATAAAATACAATAAAACACAATTAACACACAATTAACACACAATTAACACACAATTAACACACAATTAACACACAATTAAAACAATATCAGTGTTTTAAAAAATCCTAACTCACCCCATATTCCCACCTGAAAAGCCATGTTTTTAGTGAGCGGCAGAAGTTCATCAGGGAGGGGGCATGGCGAAGGTCGCTAGGGAGGGAGTTCCATAACTTGGGGGCCGCCACAGAGAAGGCCCTCATCCTAGTCCCCACCAGCCTGGCTGCCTGATGGGACAAGGAGAAGGCCATCCATGGCAGACCTTGTTGAGCGGCCTACTTGATGCTGCTGGAGGCGCTCCTTGAGATAAGCTGGACCGGAGCCGTATAGGGTTTTAAAGGTCAAAACCAACACCTTGAATTCGGCCCGGCAAGCAACTGGTAGCCAGTGCAACTCCTTGAGCACCGGAGTGATGTGATCTCGCCGGCGGCTGCCTTTAACCAGGCGAGCCACCGCGTTCTGTACCAGCTGTAGCTTCCAAACCGTCTTCCAGGGTAACCCCACGTAGAGCGCATTACAGTAGTCTAGGCGAGAGGAGACCAAGGCATGAACCACCAATGGGAGCAGATGATTAGGAAGGTAGGGGCGCAGCTGCCTTATCAGATGGAGTTGATACAGCGCTGCCCGGCTCACAGCTGACACTTGAGGCTCCATGGTAGACAGCTGGGAGTCTAGAATGACTCCCAAACTGCAGACTTGGTCTTTCAGGGGCAGATGTACCCCATTCAGTACCAGGTCAACATCCCCTAACCTCCCCTTGTCTCCCACCAGAAGTACCTCAGTCTTGTCAGGGTTCAGCCTCAGTATGTTCCTTCCCATCCGGCCACCCACTGACTCCAGGCACTTGGACAGGGTCTCAACAGCCAACCTCGGTGAGGACCTGGAGAGGTAGAGCTGTGTGTCATCTGCATATTGATGACAGCGCACCCCAAACCTCCTGATGATAGCTCCCAGTGGCTTTAGTTAGATATTGAATAGCATCGGGGAGAGGATGGAACCCTGCGGCACCCCACAAGTGAGCAGCTGAGGGTCTGAGATCTCCTCCCCGAGAAACACCCTCTGGTACCTTCCAGAGAGGACGGACCGGAACCACTGCAATACAGTGGCTCCCATGCCCAACCCCTCCAGACGGTCCAGGAAGATACTGTGGTCAACAGTATCAAAAGCCGCTGAGAGATTGAGAACTAGAAAAGAGCATTCGCCCCTGTCCAAAGCCCTTCCAGTACTTGAAGGGTTGTCACACAGAGGAGGGCCAGGATCTCTTCTCGATCATCCCAGTTTGCAGGACACGGAATAATGGGCTCAAGTGACAGGAACCCAGATCCCACCTGAACATCAGGAAAAATTTCCTGACTGTCAGAGCAATAAGACAATGGAACCAACTACCTAGGCAGGTGGTGGGCTCTCCCACTCTGGAGGCATTCAAGGTGCGGCTGGACGGCCATCTGTCAGGGATGCTTTGACCTGGATTCCTGCATTGAGCAGGGGGTTGGACTCGATGGCCTTGTAGGCCCCTTCCAGTTCTACTCTTCTATGATTCTATTCCCTGAGGGTCTTTATCCCTAGGGATGGGGGTTTCATTTAGTTCAGATTGTTGGGACATGTAAAACAACAACAGCTGTGACACAAGTGTTTTCATTTGGAAAGGTACAGGATGGTTTCGATAACAATCGTGTTTAGTCTGAAACTGCTATTCTCTTCTCATGGGAAAAGTAGGCTGGACAGAAATATGAGCTGATCACATGGTTTGTACTTTCTGATGACGTGGTATGATTGTTAAGTTTCGTTTCCTGTAACTTGTATGGTAGAGAGAAGGATTGCTTTCTGTATGCATTCTTTTTCCTGTCTCTTCTCTCTGACTTGTTGCAATCATGTAATGAAGTGTGCTAGACTGGACTGGCTATGCACTGGACTATGCTATGCAATGTAGACTGTACTTAGGAGTTTGTATTTACTCTGATATAGAATAAACAGGTAGAAAAAACCCTGTGGTGGATTCTATGTCAATTCCTAATTACAGTTGAGCTGGAGCAAGCACGTAAGCTGGAGAGGCTGTAATCCGAGACGCTTGGAATGTGCTGTGTATGGGAGACAGTGAATCTCTGTGTGAATGGGCCAGTTACACACATGAGACAGAGGCTGTATTTTCCATCTCACGCTCTGCTGAATCCACGTAGGCGGACGGGCTTACAGGGTGGATTATGAACCATCAAGGCTGGGGAAATTTTATAGCCTTAACAGGGTTATGCGCCCAGAAATATCGGATTACAAAATGACCTGTTGGACTGGTGCCGGAGATCGAACGGAGGAAAGTTCGAGGCAGGGTCGAGGGTCTGAGCCAGCAGCGGCGGCGGGACTTATTTATCCAGCTGCTGTGTGTCAACGCTTCGAATACTCGGAGAAGCAGTAATTGATGGCAGAGAAGGACATTAAAGCGGAAGACGAATCTCCTGGACCTTCTTCAGCTGGTAAGCAAAGGGAAGAAGAGGGAGGTGAATCTGCGGAGGGCTCTGAAAGTGAGGCCGGGAGTTCTGAGGGGGAAGGAGCGGAGGATTTCCCTGTTGCCAGAATGGCTGCACAAGCCCTGAATCCACAGATAGTTGAAAAATTGTCTGGAACGAATTACGTGATCTGGAGCTTCCAGATGCAGCATTATTTAACTCATGCGGGGCTCTGGAATGTTGTAACACAGGACGCTGTGGCTGTGGGTGCCCAAAATTATGATGAATGGAAGGAACGAGACGAGAAAGCGAAGGCAATTCTCTGCTTATCTGTTGAAAGTTCCCAGGTGCCATTCATTCAATTTTTGGAAACAGCAAAGGAGATCTGGGATACCCTACAAGGGACTTACCAGATGCGCACGGCAGGAAGTAGGATTATACTTGCGCGTAAGCTGTACAGGCTGAGCTTACAACCAGGTGGTTCTATGCCTGAGCATCTGAGTACTATTCGGCACGTTTAACAGGCTGAGAGCACAAGGGATGCAAGTTGAGCACCTGCATCAAGTGTCTATTCTGTTATCCAGTCTGGATTCTTCATATGACACAATTGTGACATTGATTGAGGGGCAACCAGATCAGAATCTGACCATGGAATATGTGTCAGGAAAGCTTCTCGCTGAATGGGAGAAAAGACAAAGTAAGCAACATGCTGGACGTAAATCAACACACAGCGCAGCTGACTCAAGCGGCGGAAATGCTGGTGGGAACGGAGCCAAGCTGGTGGGGGTTACACAGGCAACTGCTTTGAAAGTCAGAAAATGCTTTAATTGCGGTTCGACTTCACATCTTAAAAAAGACTGTAATTTTAAGGGCAAGAAAAAAAAGAAAAAAAAGAAAAAGGAAGTTACCAGTACACCTGAGGATACAATTAAAATGGGCAAAAGTTTGATTGCTCGGGTGGGTTTTTCCAACCAGGACATGTGGGTACTTGACAGTGGAGCTTCTCACCACATGGCAAATTCCAGAGACTTGTTTCAATCTCTGGATGATGGATATACAAATCAATTTGTGGAACTGGCTGATGGAAAAAGAATCCAGGTGACAGCTACAGGAACAATTGACTTTGCTTCTTTGGGTCAACAGAGAGCACTGCTTGTTCAAGAATTGGATACAAATCTGATAAGTATTTCACAATTGGCTAATGATGGATATGAAATAAGTTTTTCTAACAGCAACTGTGTAATTTCACATGAAGGGGTGATCTGTGCAAAAGGTGATTTGCAGAATTCTCTGTATGTTATAAATCCGTTTGTAACACATGATGAGAAGGCAAAGTATGCAAATTTGAAACCACATGACAATTGTTTACATATTTTCCACAAACGTTTTGGGCATGCCAACTACAGAAGCATAGAAAAAATGCCAGGTCTGTGTGAGGGTGTGACAATGAAACCTTGTTCAAAGTATGTGGAATGTGAAGTATGTAGTACTGCAAAGTCACACAGGTCTAACATTCAGAAACACAGTGATAGAGTGAGCACAAGAATCTTTGAGCTGGTACACTCTGATGTTGCTGGTCCATTTGAAACTAGCTATGGGGGGAACAAATATTTTCTAACCCTAATTGAAGATTATTCTCGTTTTGGATTCGTATATCTGCTGCAACATAAATCTCACGTTCAGGAGAGATTTAAATCATTTGTTAAATGGGCTGGGAACAGATATAAACAATATCCAATAGGAGAATTACTCACGGATGGTGAGGGAGAGTACATGAGTACAAAGTTCAAGAAATTTTTGGAAAGAGAGGGTATAGGGCACAAAGTCACAGCCCCATACTCCCCATTTCAAAATGGCGTTGCTGAAAGACGTAACAGAACACTCCAGGACACGATGAGGGCCCAACTGACTGAGTCAAAGGTGGGAAACCGTTTCTGGGGGGGATGCATTGTCAAATGCTAACTATCTGCTGAACAGGTTACCAAATTCCACAATTGGAAAAACTCCATATGAAATGTTTCATGGGAGGAAACCAAAGGTAGCACACATGCGCATTTTTGGGTGTAAATGTTTTGTTCATATACAGGCTCAAAATAGGACAAAGCTATCTGCAAGAAGCTTTGAATGTTTTCTGCTGGGGTATGATGCACTAACAAAAGGGTACAGGTTGTGGTCACCACACCACAACAGAGTAATTCTGAGCACGGATGTGATTTTTCACGAGCAAACAGATGATCAGAAACAGCTGGTGGAATTGCCAATGCATGCAATGTCTGAAACACAGCAGGATGCTTCTGAGGCAGAACAGGCCACTGGGCAGATATCTGGGGAACAGGAGGGAGGTGAACAATCTCTAAGGCGTTCAACCCGAGAACGCAAAACACCTGTTAGATATCAGGATGAATTCCAAAGTGGGAAAACTGTTGTACATAAAGCTCTCAAAATAGCTTTAGAACCACAAAGTTTTGAGGAAATTCAAAGCTTGGAACCAAAAGTGAAGAATGATTGGTTTGAGGCCATGCAGGATGAAATCAATGCAATGCATGACAACAACACATGGAGTTTAGTATCTTTGCCTGTGGGGCGCAAGGCCATCACCTGTAAATGGGTGTACAAGGTGAAAACAAATCACCAGGGGCAGGTAGAAAGGTACAGGGCAAGACTTGTTGCCAGGGGGTTTGGACAAAAACATGGGGTAGATTTTGATTCCGTGTTTGCACCAACAACAAGGTATGCAACTGTCAGACTATTGTTGAAATTGGCAGCACAAAGAAAAATGATGGCATTTCATTTTGATGTAAAAACTGCTTTTTTATATGGAGAATTACAAGAGGAACTCTACATGATGCAACCACAAGGTTTTGTAGAAGATCCCAGTCTTGTATGTCGTCTGAACAAGTCCATATATGGGTTGAAACTGGCAGCTCGTTGCTGGAACCAAAAGCTGGACACAGTTTTGATTAGTTTGGGGTTCAAACAAAGCAAGGCTGATCACTGTCTGTATACAAATTACACAGAACAGGGAAACTGGGTATATTTGTTAATTTTTGTTGATGATATCTTACTGGTAACACAAACAGTAAGTCAAAAGGACAAAATTGCACAAGAATTGCAAGCACACTTTGAACTGAAAGATCTGGGTTTGGTACAACACTATCTTGGAATGCAATTGTCTCAAGATGAGGAAGGTTCTTTCATGGTTGAACAAAGTGGGAAAATTCAGAAATTGCTGGAAATTCATGGATTGGAGATTTGTAACCCAGTTACCACTCCAATGACTCTTGAATATCAGAAACACACAGATAACACTGGATTTGATGATATTGGCAAATATCAAAGTGTTATTGGAAGCCTGCTATACTTGGCAAATGTGAGTAGGCCAGACATCAGCAATGCTGTGAACATACTTAGCAGGAAAACGCAAAATCCTTCTAACTATGATTGGCTAGCTGTCAAACGAGTGTTAAGGTATTTAAAAGGTACCATGAATTGCAAACTGAAATTGTCAACACACACAAATGGAGGTTTTTGTGTGTACACTGATGCTGATTGGGGATCTGCAACAGATAGAAAGTCCACAAGTGGGACAGTTTTAATGTATGAAAACAGTCTAATTGACTGGTACACACGAAAACAGACTTGTGTGGCGATTTCTAGCGCAGAATCTGAGTTCATCAGTTTATCTCAAGCATGTAATGAGATAGAATGGTTCAAACAATTGTTTGCTGATATGCACATACCAGTAGACAAGGCTGTTACAATTTTTGAGGACAACCAAGCTTGCATTAGCATGGCTCAAAATGAAAAATGTAGGCCAAGAACCAAACACATTGATGTTCGTTACTCTCATGTAAAGGACTGTGTGCAAAAAGGGTGGGTAACACTCAAGTACTGTGCATCAGGAGATATGGTGGCAGATCTTTTCACAAAACCATTGCCTGAAGTAAGACACAGGAAACTAATGAGGGCACTAGGCCTCATTGAGTAAATGTAAACAACATGTATCACAGGCTGTGGGGGGATGTTGGGACATGTAAAACAACAACAGCTGTGACACAAGTGTTTTCATTTGGAAAGGTACAGGATGGTTTCGATAACAATCGTGTTTAGTCTGAAACTGCTATTCTCTTCTCATGGGAAAAGTAGGCTGGACAGAAATATGAGCTGATCACATGGTTTGTACTTTCTGATGACGTGGTATGATTGTTAAGTTTCGTTTCCTGTAACTTGTATGGTAGAGAGAAGGATTGCTTTCTGTATGCATTCTTTTTCCTGTCTCTTCTCTCTGACTTGTTGCAATCATGTAATGAAGTGTGCTAGACTGGACTGGCTATGCACTGGACTATGCTATGCAATGTAGACTGTACTTAGGAGTTTGTATTTACTCTGATATAGAATAAACAGGTAGAAAAAACCCTGTGGTGGATTCTATGTCAATTCCTAATTACAGTTGAGCTGGAGCAAGCACGTAAGCTGGAGAGGCTGTAATCCGAGACGCTTGGAATGTGCTGTGTATGGGAGACAGTGAATCTCTGTGTGAACTACATGGGCCAGTTACACACATGAGACAGAGGCTGTATTTTCCATCTCACGCTCTGCTGAATCCACGTAGGCGGACAGGCCTACAGGGTGGATTATGAACCATCAAGGCTGGGGAAATTTTATAGCCTTAACACAGATTTCGAATACGGAACCTGCCAAATTCCCACTCCCCAAATCAGTATGTGGACCATATTTCCACTTCTCAAAATGTTGCGATGCAATTCTACAAACAAAAAATTGTATACAAACATTTGTATATTAAGGGAATTGCACATAAAAATACATATATTACTGAAAAAAACATTTCCCATTATATAAGGGAAAACTGCTTGCCAAAAAAATGTGTATATTAGGAGAAACGTGCGAGAAAATGCATATGAATTTTCATGTGGACTTCCTGGACAGAACAAATTCAGGATTGGAAAAATGAGAGAACAAAACTGACATATCCTTCTGTCCCTATTTATTTCTTACTGTATATAATGTAAGAGAAAAATGTTATAAACCAGTGACACAGTTATGGGCCTAACATAGTAAATAAAATTAGAGTTATAATAAAGCATGTTGGAAATACCATTGTCAAATGGGCACCTTTATTCATATATGGTGGAATAGGTAGCATTATAGTATAGTGTGTGTGTGTGTGTGTGTGTGTGTATATATATATATTAGGGGACGAAAATGCATCTAGATCTCATTTTGTTGGTTCACTTATACCAAAAATATTATCTTGACAGCATAGAGCTTATTTGGTCAAAACAGCCGGAATACTCAGTGCCAGCTCCAGGTTTTGGGCAAGGCACCCTCAGTGGGGGGGCCCTCCTTCAGTGAGTATAGCTTCTCACCGCCATTGTCACCAGCTGCTGTTGCTCCTCATTCTTTCTCATCCTTGACAGCCAGTGAGCAAGTAGGCAGTGGCATCACAGGCCTGTGGCTCACGCTGGCTCAGCTTGCCTGAGCGTGGAAAGCTAAGCAGGGTCAGGCCTGGCTATTACTTGGATGGGAGACCCCCTCCTCTGGTTTCCTGCACTGAGCAGGGGGTTGGACTCGACGGCCTTGTAGGCCCCTTCCAACTCTATGGTCCTATGATCTACTGCTCCTCCTTCTCACCGCCACTGTTGCCTGTTGTCAGATGAACAAGCAGGTTGCAGGGGTGAAGAGAAGGAGCAACTCCAGGCGGCTCCTGTCAGTGGGCTCCTGCTGGGATTTAGTCCCTTGGCAGGTGCCCAAATAAGCGACCTTGACGCCAGCCCTGAAAATACTATAATGCTACCTATTAGAAGGAAGATAAAATACCAACAAATAAAGAACTGCAAAATAAATTATGGGCTTATGCACTGTCCCATTTGTGTAAATGAAGATAGACAACAAATACTTTTATTTGCAGCTGGGAAGGGAAGTTGATCAGTTATCTAGTCATATGTTTTAGATTTTTTTTATAGTGTTTGTTGTTTTTAACCTGTTTTATTGTGTGAGCCATCCAGAGAACCTTTTGTTATAGGGCAGCATATAAATAAAATAAATAATTGTATTCGCTATACAGTTTGTAATTTGAAATAATGCCAATCCAGGTGATTGCATACTTCAGGCAAGGTAGAAGATGATTTCAGAATAGCTTTGCAGAATAAGAAACCCTGGTGGTGTCTTTTCTGCATAGTCAAACCTGTCCTGCATTGTGAAAACTTAAGCTTTTCCAGATCCAGCGGTAAAAAACATACAAAGACACAACAAATCTCAGCACTTCATAAGGTAGGGTGCCCTTTCTTTTATCAGGGCAAATTTCCCAGGGCAGAAAATCTATACATTTACCCAGACTGATGGCATATATGGAAGGGTCAGGCCTGAGAACCTAGAAAATCAGTATTAAGCTATGACATTTGCTAAATCCAAAATGCACCCAATATTCTCTCTCCTTCTTCAGACTGCTAGCAATTTCAAGTGGATCCAATTATTCTTACATGTCATCAGGACATACAAATTAAGGCAGTGAATCTAGCAATCGTGTGCTAAGAGGAGCTTTCAGTGCCATCTGTGAGCATCTGGACTGGAAGAAGAGCTAGTGATCACACATTGTCTCAGTAATATGCTTGGGGCTAAGCTTTTAAGAAGTAACAGAATATTCTGAATTTGAGTGGTAAAGCTGCACAAGATAAAAAGCAGCCAGTGGCTTCAAACCTTTGAGGAATAATGAATGTGAAAGGGAGGCATTCACACTCCCAGAACTGTGCAAGAGGCTCCCAGGGCTTTGGGAACCATGCAAAGAAGTAGACTGGACATTTTGAACAACCATGCAACTAAACAGAACACTGCTTTAAATAAATAATTACCGTAGCTACAATAGAACTACTGTATTTAGATTCCTCCGGACCCACCACTGCATAATGTACAAATGAAAGCAGGATCCCAGAATGAACAGTCACAAGTGTAGAGGCCAATGGGAGAAGCAAAGCACAGACTAAACAGTCACCTCTCCTATCCACAGAGCATCCGTGCCCAACAATAAGCGGGTGCTACTCATAAGAGAGAAACTCTTGCCATACAGAGAAGTTGAGCCAAGAAATCTGAAACCTTAATCAAGGCTACAGTCCTTGTACAATAAGAGTTGAAATGTTTTTCAAAGGTATTAAGACAGTCAAGCATCTTGGCTACTAGGGTAGGACACTGAACCATCAATTCCTATAACCAACAGAGGGAGACTATGGGTGGATTCGCATGATCAGAGAAGAAAAATAAGCCACCATCGCTGATTTTCCCACCCCATGCGTGCTGGTTGTGCGCCACTGAATTACCATAATTAACCTCACCAGGTGCGGTTTGTTGTGACATATAACAAAACAACAGCTGTGGCACAATTGTTTTCATTTGGAAAGGTACAGAATGGCTGAAAAAACAAGTCATGTTTAGTCTGCCACTTCCTGTCCTGTTCTCATGGGAAAAGTAGGTGTGAAAGAAATACGAGCTGATCACATGGTTTGTATGTTCTGGTGACGTAGAACTGATTTGTTAGGTTTCGCTCTGTAGCCATTTGAGTAGAGAGATGGATTGCTTCTTGTCTTCTCTCTGATGCTCTGACTATTGCTTGCTGGACTTGCAAACATGTAACGTCATGCTGGGGTGGACTTGCTCCACTGGACAAATGCGTGCTATGCATTATGCTCTGCAATATGGACTGTAATGTAGAAGGAGATTGTATACTCTGATGTAGTAATAAACAGGTAGCAATAAAACCTGTGGAGTCTTTCAGAGTTATTTCCTTATTACTGGAAGCTGCAAGAGGAGGCTGCAAGCTGGCTGAAATCCGAGACGCTTGGAATGCTGCGAAGGGGGAGAGACAGGTCTGGAGCTCTGTATGTAACTTTATGGGCCATTACACACAGAACAGGATCTTAACTCTTCCATCTCACGCTCTGCTTTTCCACGAGGCTGGCAGGCCTACAGGGTGGATTGGTTGTAAGCCTTCAGGGCTGTGTCATCGCCCTTTCACGGTTTGCCATGTCATCTGAACCCAGTGATGGTGGAGGAGGTTTACAAACCACCCTGCGACCCTAGAACAAGCCATGGGTTCCAGGGTGGTTTGTAAACTCACCAGCCCCGCACCCTAGCCGGGTTCAGACGACAAGGGCGGATAAAGATAAACCATGCCCAGTGAGGGTAATTATGGTAATTCAGCAGTGCACAACCAGCAAGCGCAGGTGGAGGAAAAGGCTATGCTGGATTATTTTCCTTCCCAGATCCTGCGAACCTGGTCTATGTCTGAAAATGGACATTGTATTTTTGGCTATCAAAGCCTGCAGCCACTAATGCAGTGTTCTCCAATCTTGGGTCCCCATATGTTTTTGGCCTACAACTCCCAGCATGCCCCAGCCAGCATAGTTGGCTGGGGCATGCTGGGAGTTGTGGGCCAAAAACATATGGGGACCCAAGGTTGGAGAACACTGCACTAATAGGCCTATCTATCTACTTCCCCCTCCCCAAGCCATTAAAAATAATAAATAATTTCCTCTGGCATTCACTGCATGAAAAATAATTATTTCTTCTTCTTCTGCCTAGTACCTCCAGTTCCAATACAGGACAATGAAAAGGTACTTGCTTGCTTTCCATTGTGAGGTATACATAGTACTGCTGGTTAAGGGCAGGAGAGAACAGGGGAAGCGATTACTTCAGCCTCCCAATGAAACACAGGTGAGAGTTCCATTCACTGTATCCTGCAAGTTCCATTAATATTTATTTAATTATTATAATTACTGATAAGCTGCCTTTAATGGCCAAGCCCTCTAAAGGCAACTTACATTAAAAATAAATAAACCCAATAAAATACAACCATATCAGAACAGCAGTTAAAAGATTCCAAAGGCCAGCACCACACCCATATAAAACCGGGATTAAGAATTGCAACAATAAAAGCCATTAAAAACATTTAGCACTGCATCTTAACTAAAAGCAACTCAGAATAAATGGGCCTTCAAGGCCCCCTTAAAAGCCAGCACTGATGGGGCTAAACGATGACACTTGAGAGGAAGTTCCACAAGTACGGTGCCACTACTGAAAAGGTCCTGTCTCTAAGGCCCACCATTCTAATTGATGTTAAAGGTGGGCCCACAAGCAGGGCCTCCAAGGCCAATCTTACACCCGGGCAGGTTCATGTTAACGAGATAAAAACAGTTCTGTCACTTGCATGAATTTGCCTTTGGCCCGATGCCCTCAGACTGGTAAATGTCGGTTATTATTCTGCCTCTGAAGTCCTGAATAGCCTGGGATGCCACTCACAAGGCACGCCTGCTTCTCCCCTCCCAGGTCAGGAGGGACAGCAGGCAAACCGGGTAACAGCAGGAAGAACTGGGTACTAGGCCATTGTAGAGCCAGGACATCAGAGCTTTGTGGATTTTTGATGCAGTTCAGTCACACCTAAGCGATTTTACCACATAATGAACATTTCATGTCTCTGTGTATCACCATGTGCCAAGATCAACATCACATTAGTTTTCAGGGTAAAACTTCGCAATTTGCATACCAGCAAGCCTAAATGCTGGCTTAGCCATCAGTCTTGCCCCTCCCCTCATTCTTCAGGCAGGCTGGGTGCCTTTTATTTCTTTAAAGCAGCGCACATATGTTTAGACCAGTGTTCTCCAACCTTGGGTCCCCAGATGTTTTTGGCCTACAACTCCCAGCATGCCCCAGCATGCCCCAGCCAGCTACGCTAGGCCAAAAACATCTGGGGACCCAAGGTTGGAGAACACTGGTTTCGACCTTCGTCCTCCGCCCTTATTAAGAAAACCAGTAAATACTCCTAAAACAACTGGAAAATGGCTTAAGGAATTGGAGGGAGAGTGTGTGAGTGCTATCCAATTATTTCCCGCCCAGCTGACCTTTCCCCATGTCAAACTGAACCATGCTGCAGACTTGTAGAACTGTATTTTTTTAAAGCTTGCCCCAATGCCCCATTATGTTTGTGCCGAAAGTGCCGAGGGTGTTTCCAAACCCTCACGCCATTCTACAAACATTATACTTCTCTTCACCCCTAGTCAACCTTTTGAGTTAAATACCACATCGCACTACATGACTGCGCAAAATGAGAAAGCGGATCACCATGTGGTATCCTGAGTTCCTGACCATCATCATCATCAGGCGATCACTCGTGACCGAGTAAGATTGTCTTCCGGGATAAAAGGAGGAAATTCTAAAGAAGATTGTGTAGACTCTAGCGATGGGTCCGTAAGTGACTGTGGAGGCCAATTCTAGATCCACACAGCTTCCCACAGTGAGGACACAGGTTACCAGATAGAAGATGGTCCTGTAAAGGATTCATTTGACGTGCTTTTCGCTTAGCACGTTTCTCCCTTTCACCTTGCACTCGGGCTTCTTCAAAGTCCATGGAACCTTTGTGAAAGGCCAACCTCCATTTAGATCGTTCATGGGCCAGAGCTTCCCAGTTTTCGATGTTTATATTGCATTTTTTTAGATTAGCCTTATGAACATCTTTAAACCTCTTATATTGACCACCGATATTCCACTTTCCATCCTTGAGTTGGGAGTAAAGTAACTGCTTTGGGAGACGGCAGTCAGGCATTCGAACAACATGACCGGTCCACTGAAGTTGGCGTTGAAGGAAAATTTTTTCAATGCTAGTAGTCTTTGCTTCTTCCAGTACACTGACATTTGTTCGCCTATCTTCCCAAGTAATTTGCAGGATTTTCCGGAGGCAGCGTTGATGAAACCTTTCAAGGAGGTGGAAGTGACGTTTATAGATAGTCCATGTTTCGCAGGCATACAATAAAGTTGGTAATACAATGGCTTCATAAACCAGTGTTTTGGTCTTCTTACAAATATCCCGATCCTCGAACACTCTATGTTTCATTCGAGAAAATGCGAGGAAAATTCGAGGAAAATGTTCCTGACCACATCAAAACCTAAATGTGACAGTCAAGCCTGTGCTGTAACAGACCGTTTTTGCTGGTCCTTTACAACATGTGGGTAGTGAGGTATACTGGTTACTAATAGACTGCCAGGGAGAGCAAGTACGGTAACTCTCCGCAGAATGACAGAGCAGGAAGGAGCCCCGCTAGGTAATCCACTCCAGCTCCCTGCACTCACAGGATAGCTCTCAGTCCCCTGACATGACATACTAGTTTCAAAGTATTCCCAGTGGATGTTCCAAGTTTTGCTCAGAATTTTGTGACATTGGGCTGGCCCTAATAAAAGCATTGCCTGATCATGGATTTTGGATTTCTTTTCTTTTTTTTCCTAATGGACCAACACAGTTTCGTCTGCACTTTTTGTTTTAAAACGCGTCATACAAACTGTCACTACAGTTACAGCCTCAAGGTATCTGGGCATTAGGGATAGGATGGGATATAAATATAAAAAAAAAAAAAACATTTGGTGTGGTAGGGATTCCTGATGAAGGGACAGAGAAGAATTTACACAGGGAGAGTCTTTTCCAGCAAGACCAAGACTGCTCTGGCACCGTTTAAAACCAGCTCCCACCCCTAACTGGCCTTAATGGCAGCCGCCATGGGGCCAGCCTTCTCTGCTAATACAGATGGTTCTTTATCCACCCTTGCTACCAACTAGGAAACAGGTGGGATCCTCATACAGATCACTGTTTTCCCACTGCTGCTAGCAGCGAGGAAAGAGCCATCTGGATCAGGACCTCTGGGGTGTGCATGTCCCAGGACTCCAGGCCAAAAATACAGGCCTGTGGCTCACGCTGGCTCAGCTTGTCTGAGCGTGGAAAGCTAAGCAGGGTCAAGCCTGGTTATTACTTGGATGGGAGACCCCTCCTCTAGTTTCCTGCATTGAGCAGGGGGTTGGACTCGATAGCCTTGTAGGCTCCTTCCAACTCTATGATCTATGAAATCTATGAAATCTATGTTGTGCACCTTTTAAACGGAAAGGGCCTAGATCCCATTTCACAGTCCAGTGCTACATGCCTTTGGTGACTTGTTCTAGAATCAACGGCAGTAACAGCAAATCCCCCCACTCCCCATCTCCGACCAACACATATTTATTTCCAGCTGGGCTGCTTAACAGAACAGGCAGATGTACCACTAAATCCACTAACAAGATCAAAGGGCATTTGGAGGAGGAGGAGGAGGGAGAGGAAGCAGGGGGCTGTAAATAAACTGTAATTAAGAGAGAACTTTGCAGCCTGGAAGGGAACATGGATGGAAGGCCTTAGGTTCTTGGGAACCGGTCCAGGAAACTACCTCACCCTTTCCTTTAGCTAAGGAAACTGCTTTATCAGAGAATCCAGGCAGAACAATGCACACAACTCCTGGCCAAAAAGAAAACACTGTGGGGAGGTGCTGGAGTTGCACCGTACACCGGAAATGGTCTGAAAGGTAACCAATCACTGTCTTCTGTATGGTAGGGCAGGGGTCCCCAACCCCCGGTCCGCAGACCAGTCCCGGTCCGTGGCCTGTTAAGAACTGGGCCACACGGTGCCCGGCCGCCACACCAGACGGTTTTACAAAAATGCTCGTCGGGGAGGCAAGCAGAGGGACGAGCGGCGGGAACTCGCGAGCACCCCGAGAGCCAGGTGGGGTGCTTGCAGCACGTCCCAGCGGGTGGCTGCTGCACCGCCCGGCCGCCACACCGCCCAGCCGCCGCACCGCCCGGCCGCTGGGACATGCCACAAGCACCCCACCTGGCTCTCAGGGTGCTCGCGAGCTCCGGCGAGCACCCCCCGCCACTTTGCTCGCCTCCCCGACGAGCATTTTCGTAAAGCTGGAAGTGGCGCGACGGGAGACCCATCGCGTCACCTCCTGGTTCTCTGGCGCTGCCGCCCGGGCCGCACAGCAGGAGGTGAGCGGTGGGCGACACACACCCCTGGTTCATGGAAACATTTATTCCACGGAACCCGGTCCCTGGTCCCAAAAAGGTTGGGGACCGTTGTGGTAGGACCATCCACCCACACAGATCCACAGTAGCCCAGACCAGAATTTTGTTGAAGCCTCACATTAGAAACAGGCTTTATTTTTAGTACCAAACTGCAGAGATGTTAGAAAACAGGATGCCAGAAATTGCTAGAGAATTAAAAACAGGGAGGGAAGTCCAATTTAATAATTGTATTTTCAATTCTCAATACAAGACCATTTTTCCCCAAGGCATGGCACAAACAGGTTAAAAGGTTGGAGACTAAAGAATGCAGAGCAGCCTTCCCCAACCTGGGGTGTCCTCCAGACGTTTGGGACATCAACCCCCACCAGCCCCAGCCAGCATGACCAATGATCAAGAATGCTGGGAGTTGTAGTCCAAAACATCTGGAGGGCACCAGGTTGAGGGAAACAGATGCAGAGTAAGCAGAACACAGTCACCAACTGTGGATTGACATCTGCCAGGTTTGAGAGTTACCGGTACATTTATCACAGCAGCAGTTCGCAAGTTAGAATCTGGCGCAAGAAGAATTTTCCATGTGGCCCTTGCCATGAACCAAGATGCCTGCCAAAGCCACCACTTCATCCTGTCCGCCATTATATCCTTAGAGCAAGTCAAAAGGAACAAGAGGGATCTCAAGACATGTCTGTCCTAGCTCAATATTCTCTTCATAACAAGTCATCTTTCATGGAGAAAGATTTCCCCTCCATCATCACACCAGCATTCCCAACATATATTCTGCCTATTTCCTGCAGCATCATACTGAGGTGATGCGTCTTTATTGGCCACAGATTCCCTCACTCCCATCTCTGACCCACATTTATCTGCAAGTGTTGGGGGGCATGTAGAGCTCTCCAAGGGTGTGTGAGCATCAATTGCCCCTGCCTGTCACCTATCAAGATGCAGGAAATCTGCAACTGTACAATCGTGACAATTACCAAAAGACTCCTTTGGCGTCTGGATACCAAATGTGCCCCAGTGCACAAATGTGCGACTACCAAGATTCTACAACGAAACAGCTAAAATAAAACTTCAGCCACATGTGTGCATCACCTTTTGAGATTATGATGAGCCTATCTCCACGCTGTCCCACAATTTCTGTTTTCTTTTCTCTCTCTCTCTCCCCTCTAGATATATACCAGGCTGATAAATAGCTACTTCCCTATTTGTACATGGCAAGTAAGAATCACCATCAGACACCCAGGCACGGAACCGAAGAAAGGGGTTTCTTCTCTCCCCAGCCCACCCCTTTTTTTAGACTACCAATTTATTTATTTATTACATTTTTTAATCACCCATCTGGCCGGTCACCCGGCCACCCTGGGCGATGTACAGTCAATAAAACAGAATAATAAAACAGAAAAATACAGTTAAAACAGTATAAATGTTTTTTTTAAAAAAAAAAAATCCTAACCCACCCCATATTCTTGTCTGAACAACCAAGTTTTTAATGCACAGCAGAAGCTCATCAAGGAGGGGGCATGGTGGAGGTCACTGGGGAGAGAGTTCCACAGTTTGGGGGCCGCCACAGAAAGGGCCCTCTTCCTAGCCCCCATCAGCCTGGCCGCTCTGGCTGATGGGACAAGGAGAAGGCCGTCCATGGCAGATCTTGTTGAGCGGCCTACTTGATGTTGCTGGAGGCGCTCCTTGAGATAAACTGGGCTGGAGCCGTATAGGGTTTTAAAGGTCAAAACCCAACACCTTGGATTCGGCTCGGCAAGCAACTGGTAGCAACTCCTTAACAAAGCTAGTGGACCAGAGGGGATTCCTGCTGAAATCTTTAAAGAAGGGGGGCCCGAACTTGTACAACATCTTCATAAACTCATCGAAAAAATCTGGATGAGAGAAGAGATCCCAGAAGACTTCAGGGATGCCATAATTATCACCCTCTTTAAGAAAGGTGATAGAACAGACTGTGGAAACTATCGGGGCATTTCTCTCTTAGCTACCGCAGGTAAAATATTTGCCAGGATTCTCGCAAACCGTCTTCTATCTATTTCAAAAGAGATCCTCCCTGAAACTCAATATGGTTTCTGCCCCTCTAGAGGGACAGTAGACATGATTTTTACTGCACGTCAGCTCCAAGAAAAATGCCGGGAGCAAAATCAACCCCTTTATATGGCATTTATTGATCTTGCTAAGGCCTTTGATACTGTAGACCGAACAGCTCTCTGGACTATCCTTATGAAAATTGGATGCCCCAATAAATTTGTGAATATCTTGCGACTTCTCCATGACAACACGATGGCTACGGTCTTGGACAACAACGGCTCTCATGGTGCTCCATTTAAAGTGGGATGAGGTGTTAAACAGGGATGTGTTATTGCCCCAACATTATCTGCTATTTTCATCGCCATGATTTTACATTTTGTCGAGGGGAAACTTCCCACTGGTGTGGGAATTATATATCGAACAGATGGAAAGCTTTTTAATCTCACCAGGCTGAAAGCAAAAAGTAAGGTAATTACAACCTCCGTTGTGGAACTTCAGTATGCTGATGATAATGTGGTCTCCGCACATTCAGAGGATGATCTCCAAACTATCCTAAATGCTTTTGCAGAAGCTTACGGAAAACTTGGTCTCTCAACATCAAAAAAACCAAAGTGCTTCATCAGCAAGTGCAAGCTAACCCTTTGGTGATGCCATCTATCCAGCTTGGCGGGACAATACTGGAAAATGTTGATCATTTTCTCTATCTTGGCAGCTATCTTTCTGTTACAGCTAACATCGACAGTGAAATCCAGCATCGTCTGAGCTCCGCAAGTGCCGCGTTTTCTCGAATGAAACATAGAGTGTTCGAGGATCGGGATATTTGTAAGAAGACCAAAACACTGGTTTATGAAGCCATTGTATTACCAACTTTATTGTATGCCTGCGAAACATGGACTATCTATAAACGTCACCTCCATCTCCTTGAAAGATTTCATCAACGTTGCCTCCAGAAAATCCTGCGAATTACTTGGGAAGATAGGCGAACAAATGTCAGTGTACTGGAAGAAGCAAAATTGAAAAAAAATTCCTTCAACGCCAACTTCAGTGGACCAGTCATGTTGTTCGAATGCCTGACTGCCGTCTCCCAAAGCAGTTACTTTATTCCCAACTCAAGGATGGAAAGCGGAATATCGGTGGTCAATATAAGAGGTTTAAAGATGTTCTTAAGGCTAATCTAAAAAAATGCAATATAAACATCAAAAACTGGGAAGCTCTGGCCCATGAACGATCTAACTGGAGGTTGGCCTTTCACAAAAAAGCACATCAAATGAATCCTTTACAAGACCATCTTCCATCTGGTAACCTGTGTCCTCACTGTGGGAAGCTGTGTGGATCTAGAATTGGCCTCCACAGTCACTTACGGACCCATCGCTAGAGTCTACACAATTTTCTTTAGAATTTTCCTTTTAAAAATCTCCTTTTTGTAAATTTTCTTTTTTATCCTGGAAGACAATCTTACTCGGTCACGAGTGATCGCCTGACTGACTGACTGATGTGATCACGCTGGCGGCTGCCCTTAACTAGGTGAGCCACCGTATTCTGTACCAGATAGGATAGGAAATGTGCCAGATAGGGTAGGAAAACGCCTGTTGTGGGTTAGTAACTTTTGTTACATAGAGATATATTTTTATATTTATATTAGTGTAATAACTTTATTAGACACTGTGACTTCACCATCAAGTCAGATTTTTTTCCTCCCCTATACCACCACCACCACCCCAACTTGCTTTTTGTAACATCTTGCCTGATTAAGAGATCTGGAGATCTCAAAAGCTTGCACATTTTTGTGATCTTTTGGTTAGCCTAATAAAGGTATTACACTAATAAGAATTTTGGCATTTTTCTTACAGTCAACACAGCTACATTTTGTTGTTGTTGTGTGATTTAAAGAATACCAAATTTAGCCATTCTACAGTGGCTTCCACTGGAGGAAGAGGATTTTTACACTACCTGAAGGTGGAACTTTATTCTCTATGGGTTCATTCCTTCCAACTACTAGGTAAAGCTACCCAATTTGGTTTCAATTGCTTTTTACCTAGTACAGCATCTAAAATTATCTCCAGCTTGATTAATATATAGACTTCCCAGTTTCTCTCTATCATCCACTAGTAAAAGGGCCCTGTGTCCTTCACCTAGGATGGAAACACATCTGAGTAACAGGTGGATTTTATATTTCCAAAATAGGGGCGCCAATGTTTTTCCCTTTCTGGTTCTTAGCAATACTAGGGGCATCTCCAGGTCCAGCCTGTAACCATCACATGACCAGCAGAGTCTAAGCTGAATGTCTGCAGACACCCAGCCAGCCAGACATTTTGGGACTCTGAACATGGAGGCACTGTGACTTCACCATCTACTACAGCCAAAACTGCTTTTTGTAACATCCTGCCTGATTCAGAGATCTCACGATCTTGCACATTTTCCATGATCTTTTGGTTGGCCTAATAAAGATATTCCACAAATATGAATTTTGGAACTTTCCTTATGGTAAACATAGCTACCTTTGTTGCTTTGTGCTTTTTAATATTCATATCATTCAAACACTATCGTTCACCTCTCTCTGACATTTTTAGCTACACCAGTGCCCTCTTCTACTCTGTCAAGCAGGACTGGGGAATGGGTAGCCCTCCAGCCAGCAACTCCCATCAGCTCCAGCCAGAGCATAGGCAATTATGGGGAGGGCCGGGTGAGGGGAGCTGCAATCCAACAACATCTGGAAGGCCACAGGCTCCCCGTTACTGCTGTAAAGAATCATGTACATTGATCTTCTTACCGCACAAATAAAATAGATGATGATCATGATCATGATTAATGACGATGCTGATGATGATGAGAGGCCTGAACTGAAGAATACCAAAATCCACATAATGTCATATGTTTATTACACCAGTGTTCTCCAACCTTGGGTCCCCAGATGTTTTTGGCCTACAACTCCCAGCATGCCCCAGCCAGCTACGCTGGCTGGGGCATGCTGGGAGTTGTAGGCCAAAAACATCTGGGGACCCAAGGTTGGAGAACACTGTATTACACCAACTCAAAGATCACAAAAAATGTGCAATGTGGAATTTTTATTCTGGTCTACACAGCTGCCTTTGTTTTTTTGTATAACTGAATGGAAGAAGCACTGATTTAGACCTCTTTCCCAGGGGCTCAAATCAGGCATAAGTGACTATGTAAACAAGAGGGCAGTGGCCTGTCCGCATCCCAAGAGCACTACAATGGGTATCCCTCTTTTTAGAAAATCATCCTAGAATTCTTTCTTCTTACTATCTGAGGATAACGTCTGAGATGACAGCCTTCGAAAAGTATTATACTTGCCTTTGTATCCCACACACTCTCTGCGCTCAGACTGGCAAAGAGCTCAGACTAACAATTTAGCCCCACAACAAACTAGTGAGGTAGTTTAGCATTCGGGCAGACAGATGCTTGCTGCACTGTGAAATCTGAACATTAAACAATTCCTCTAGGTTAAATTAGCATGTAAGTAATTCAAGAAGGCACTGTGAAGGCAGTTTCTTTAACAGGCCAAGGGGCCTAGGGATTTGCATGGCCACAGCCTCCAAGAGATCATGGAAGCTGCCATGAACAAAAAAGAAAGGCCGCTATGCAGAACCATTACACATGAAGGTTTCATTGAATCTCTCTTCCCCAGCTCCTGACCCCAAAGAACACATTTCTACCCTTGAAACTCACTTAACAGCTTAAAGGAGAGGTGAGGCTTCTTCATCATTTGGCACAGTTCTCTGTTCTTCTTGTACACCAACCCATAAGCAAAGTTTTCCCAAGAATCCTCTCTCAATACCTGGTCAGAAAGTACGGCCAATTGGCACAATTTCTCTGAAACCCAGGATTTACAGTTTCCAATTGCAGAGCTGGGGCTTCTATTATGATTATGATTATGATGATTATGATTACTACTACTACTACTACTACTATTATTATTATTATTCAGAACTGAACACAAGTTCAAAAAATATATATACTGGCACATGGGTCCTAGAGACAAACTCTCTAATATTAAACATGATTATCTGAAGGCAGAATTAGAGACAGCTGTTTCTATTAGGGAAAAGCAGTTTCCGGAAGTGATTTGGAGCACAAAAGCATCTGCCATCCCCCCACACCCCACCCAGCAGAGTTCAAGGTCCATGTTTGCTATCAAGAAAAAGCATTCAGAACCTCATGGAGAGAGTAACCCGGAGAGAGAAGTTGCTAGAGAAAAACAGTGGGCAGGGAAAGAGTTAAGCAGCACCCCTTTTCTACTCCAAAAATCACTCCTTTCCCCAAACTACTTTTCCCTAATAGAAACTGCTGCCTGAGTTCTAAGTCATATGTAGTTCTACCAGAATCAATTCCTGCTGATTTACAGTAAATGGCATGCTCCCGGCCCAAATGACCTGGGGCAAAAGATTAGAGGCAGCAACCCTAACTTTTTCGGGTTTTGTTTTGTTTTTTAATTCCCTCCTTCCAGGTTAGAGAATAACCAATTACAGAGCCACAGGCCATAAATTATTCCTTGCATGTTTGTCGCCTGCCAAGCTGAATAAAGCAAAACATTTTCCAAAGTGACACCATCACGCCTTTGTATGCTCCAGAGAGCACTGGGACAAACAGACTGATGCCTCATTCATCTGCACACAGTGGCCTTTCAGAGAGGAAAAGTGAGCCATGCTCTCTGGCTTGACAGTACCACTTCCCAAACTGAACTCTACTTGATGTCATAATACTGTGGCATAGAGCAGGGGTGGAAAGAAGGTAAATCTGGATCTCCTGGTTGAACTCTATTTGATGTCATAATACTGTGGCATAGAGCAGGGGTGGAAAGAAGGTAAATCTGGATCTCCTGGTTGAACTCTACTTGATGTCATAATACTGTGGCATAGAGCAGGGGTGGAAAGAAGGTAAATCTGGATCTCCTGGTTGATCTCTCTGGATGATTTGCAGATGTAGAGCATCAACAAAAGAGCTCTCCACCCCAGCCCTAAACTATAGTGTTGAATTCAAAGTCTTAAGACACACAGAGTCCTAAGACTCACAGACAGACAGATGGGTTGTACACAATGTTAGTCCTACTTGGGGTAGACCCACTGAAATGGATGGGACTAATATTGGATACCACCCATGTAGATATATAGATATGTGTTTATATCCCTCATAGGGCAGGGAAGAAATCAAAAGAAAGTCCAACTTGTTTAAAGTCTTAGTGTGTATGTCCATACTGGAAGATATTTCAAAGTTGTCTCACTTGAGAGTCACACCTGCCAACATGCCATAGCTTATTCAGGTCAGCATCTTTGGTGGTGGCTTATGGAACCACCGTCACAGCTGAAAAATGTGTCCCACCAACTTCATATGATTCTTAAAGGAGGTAATATTCTCAGATTCAGCCCTAGCAACAGTCGTTCATGCTTTCAGGATTTTAGTCCTAGACTACTACCTGAACCAAGCTGATGACTCGGCAAATGCCCCCAGTTTCCCAGAACAGTCAAACAGCTTCTAAACAGGGAGAAGCCACTGGAAGCACATTAATTAATGCTCCATGGCCTGCTCTGCCCTCCCTTTCTACATTCTCCCAGGCACAATCCCAAGTTGGTCAGGACCTATAAAGCCCTAAACAGTCTGAAGCCATCTCCTTTCATAGATTTCATAGATCATAGCGCTGGAAGGGGCCTACAAGGCTATCGAGTCCAACCCCCTGCTCAAGGCAGGAAACTAGAGGAGGGGGTCTCCCATCCAAGTAATAACCAGGCCTGACCCGGCTTAGCTTTCCATGCTCAGACAAGCTGAGCCAGCGTGAGCCACAGGCCTGTATATAATATATCCAGGATATATATATATCCTTCCTCTTGTGCCCCATTGTGACTGCTGAGCAAAACTTAGTGAGCCCTGATAACCATACTAGTTGTGCATCATGTTTGACCAGCAAAGACAGAGAGAAATTCTTAGGGTATGTCCCAAAATTAAACAATTCCCCTCTCTGGGGCCTTATTTCTAGGAAGCCCAGCATTTAGTTGCCAAGATGTTTATTTTAACTGAACACAGATTTTATTACAATTTATGTCATGTGTGTTCTACCCGATTTTGAAGCATCTTGCCCACTCTGACCTTTCAAAAACAGCACGGACAAATGCAGACCCCTAACAAAATGTCCCCCGATTCCCAACAGGAGCCCTCCTCTTCACAGTAAAGTCAGACTGGAACCAGAGCCTTGGAGTACCAGTACCAGAACCAGAAAATATTAGTACTAAATAGCGGGGTGTGTGGGGAAGGAGGTAGTAGAACATGGGGAGGAGAGATTTTGCCCCTAATGCACACCCCATCCTATAAGCTGTTACGATCTCAAGTGGGCCAATTCCTTCCCTTTCCCACGGCTCTCTTTCTTTCCCTTTCGACATCTTCCACATTCCATGACTCACATGCCTTTAACCATAAACTTAATTACTAAACTCCCACAGTCTGCCCGACTTCCAGTTTCTTTAAACACTTTTTCCCCCTGGGGAGAAAGTGAGAGTTCCCCATAGAAAACAATGAAGAGATTTGTATAAAAGAAGGTATTCCCTAAGGGCAGAAGATACTGTGGTCCACTGGCCAACTGCTGGTGGACCACGTAGAATCTTTTGGTTGCTGGGCTTCTAGAAAAGAAATAAAAGTGCTTGATCAAGCAAAACAGTTAATATGTTCTTAAGCAAGCATGAAATATTCAGGATCACAAGACTGGTTAACTAACTGTGAAGAGATCCTCTTGCTTTGTAAATTTAACACACATTAGTGGACCATGGGGAACCCAGATTTACAAAAGAGCAGATCACACAAAATGGAATCACACCCTTGTCCTAGGATACAATGTCAGTCATGTTTGACCGTGTATTCCGGCGCTGTGATAATAACTCTTCCATGGCGTAGCCGGCTGGGGCATGCTGGGAGTTGTAGGCCAAAAACATCTGGGGACCCAAGGTTGGAGAACACTGTCTAACAACTACCAAGAATTGTAGCACCTGCCCGCATACACTGACAGAATTAACACTACTGATGGGGAGTAGGGCCACTTTAAACAGCAAGCCTGAGTAGTACGAGTAGCAGGGCAAGAAGGGACTCTACAACACAGCTAATTGTGCGAAGGCACAGCACATGATACAGTTCTGCCGCTCAAGCTAAGAACATCCGTCTCTCTGTAAACTGCCTGGGCGGGTGCATTAACTGACGGCAGAGCGCAAAAGCGGCAGCAGAGTTCTCTCAGACAAACACACGTACACACAAGACTTGTTTTAAAGTAGATGCTTTTAAAAAGATAAATAACTGTAACAAGATTACTCAGGTACTAAAGCTTGATGGTTACAGTAGTGCAGTTTCATAAACGATACTTATTCTTCTGAGGTAAGGAAAACACACACAGGTCAATCTCCTTCACTGCTAAACCCTAGCAAGCATCAGTTAAGTCAGTTAACACTAGAATAGTCTAACTCAGGGCTCCCCCAACCTTGGGCCTCCAGATGTTGCTGGCCTACAGCTCCCAGCATACCCAGCCAGCATGGCTAATGGCAAGGGATTCTGGGAGCTGTAGTCCAGCAACATCTGGGGACCCAAGGTTGGAGAGCCCTGGTCTAACTGTCAGAGGAGTGTTAGAATGGAATTCAAACCTGTTGCTAGGCAACATCCAGCATTCCCTCCCCTGATTCAATCAAGTGGTTCAGTCCACTGAAACCTGCCCTTTGCCCTTCAACCAGACTATACACAGTCTGCCTCAACCCTTTAATGGGCAGTCATCTTAAAAACCCTCCCTTCAGAGTTGACATCTTCTCCTTGCATATTCCAACATTAGCAGATGGACGGTATGTGTGCTGGGCCACAACAATACCAGCCTTCAAAGAGGCTTTGAACCCACCTGTTTTAAAGTACTGCATTGACAGTGGCTGTTTTAATGCAGGGCCAACCAATATTTTAGAGCAGAAGTGCAGAACCTCTTTCAGCCTGAGGGTTGAATTCCATTTCGAGAGAAGCTGGGGGGGGGGGGAGTGGGTGTGGGTGGGTGTGGCTCAAGGCCAAAGAGGCAGGGCCAAAGGGGCAGGGCCAAAAATGCCAGTATATTTTAGCTTGAAGCTCTTACTGGTCAGGCCCCATCTTGAGTACTGCATCCAGTTCTGGGCACCACACTAAGAAGGACGTAGACAAACTGGAGAGGGTTCAGAGGAGGGCAGCAAAGATGATAAAGGGACTGGAAACAAGGCCCTATGAGGAGAGACTGAAAGAACTGGGCATGTTTAGCCTTCAGAAGAGGAGACTGAGGCGAGATATGATCGCACTCTTCCAGTACTTAAAGGGTTGTCACACAGAGAAGGGCCAGGATCTCTTCTTGATCATCCCAGTTTGCAGGACAGGGAATAATGGGCTCAAGCTACAGGAACCCAGATTCCACCTAAACATCAGGAAAAATTTCCGAACTGTTAGAGCAATGGAACCAACTACCTAGGGAGGTGGTGGGCTCTCCCACTCTGGAGGCATTCAAGGTGCGGCTGGACAGACATCTGTCAGAGATGCTTTGACCTGGATTCCTGCATTGAGCAGGGGGTTGGACTCGATGGCCTTGTAGGCCCCTTCCAACTCTACTTTTCTATGATTCTATGACTGCCAGTAACTAAGCTTTAGGAGAGGCATTTCAACCTTTTAGAATGGGGAAGAAACTGCACAAAAGCTGGAAAACCACCAAATGATCGGTGGTTGGGGGAAAGGGGTGGGGCTTTCTGGGAAACCCCAGAGGGCTGGATTGGGACCCACAGAGAGCTGGATTTGGCCCCCAAGCCTGAGGTTCTGCATGCCTATTTTAAAGAATTGTGTTAACAGTAGTTACTGCTCACTGGCTTTTTAGCATGTTTCTGTTTGTAAATTGTACTTTTGGATTATATTACTGGGGTTGTAATTTTACTGTTATTTGCTTGCAAGCTGCCAAGAGAGGACGTTGTCCTACAAGGTGACCTAAAAATAAAATTTAAAGAAAATTCCTTTCAATCAATCAATCAATCAATCAATAAAACCAAAGTATAAAAAAAATAAGCTGTAACTGTGTGCTACAGGCTTTGTTGGCAGAAGATAGTTTCCGGGTGAAGTATAAAGTTTAAAGTATTACCTTTAAAGCCCTACATGGTTTGGCTCCAGGCTACCTACGGGATCGCCTTCTCCCGTACAATCCGCCCCGCACACTTACCGGTAAGTCCTCTGGGAAGAATCTGCTTCAGTCAGCCAAAACTAGGCTGGGAACATCAGGGCCTGCTCCAGTTGGACTGCCCCCCCCCCCCACAGGGCTAACTTCTTGAGACTTCTACGCAGAGAATTACTGCCGGAAGTAGTAATTAATATTCCCCCTTCTTCCCTCCCCATTCCTTTTTCCTTGTGTGTCGTGTCTTTTTAGATTGTAAGCCTGCGGGCAGGGACTGTCTTGTTAATTGTTGTAAACCGCACAGAGAGCTTCGGCTATTGGGTGGCATAAAAATGAAATAAATAAATAAATAAATAAGCATTACCCAGAGGACCTTCTCTTCTGCTGCTCCCAGATTATGGAATGGCCTGCCGGAGGAGATTCGTCAACTTGCCCGTCTTTTGGAATTTAAAAAAGCCGTAAAGACTGATCTCTTCCGGCAGGCCTATCCGGCAGAATTTTAGGATGCTTTTAAGATGTTTTAAGATGTTTTTAGGATGTTTTAAGAGTATGTATTGTGTTGTTTTAGTTTATGTATTTTATATTTTCTGTTGTTCCGCGCCTCGATCTAGATGGAGAGGCGGGTAATAAATAAATTATTATTATTATTATTATTGTGCAGTCAAACATAACCATATTGCCTCATCTATTCCGAATCTCTCTTGAATACATCAAAACTTATTGTAGCACCTTAAAGACTAACACATGTATTATGGCATAAGCTTTCTTTCATCAGATGCATAAAGGGTCCTAAATTGGCAGGTACATATATTCAGCGTTGTAGATGGGAAAAAAAAATAACTAGTGAGGTGCAAGTCTTCAGTCACCGTGTCCCTGTGGGGAATATAAAGATATACCGTACATACATTCCTCCTCCCAAGGCAATGGATGAGCAAATGTGCCTACACCCATGTTTCTTTTTTTAAAAAAAAATATTTAATTATTATAAACTACATACAACACTGTAAAACAAAAACATACAACTACAGTAAATCATAAGGTGCACCCACCCCCGCCAAGGGACCAACTAATATACGTCCATCCCCTTAATCAATTGAATTCCACATTCCAAAAATATAACATATCCGGACAAGGCATACTCCTGTTTCCCTTTATTACTACATAGTCTAATAATTGATCCCATATATTACACCCATGTTTCTACAGTTCACATCTACAGGCCCAACATCGGCTTGATAAGAACAGTGGAGGCCAAGAGAAGCCGCAGAAACAGACGGCGTGCCAGAAGCCATCCTGAATTATTCACCCTCAACTTCCGCCAGCGCTGAAGTCACCCCGAGGCTCCCACACAGTGCTGTCTGCTTCACAAACAGGCAACCCAATGTTTTTTAGTTATCTGCTGCCCCACTAGCATTTGAGGGAAGAAAGGGTGGGATGGAAAGAAAGCCGGTGTGGGAAAGGAATGTTCTGATTTAAAAACAGAACCCACAGAGTTCAGCCATCAAGCACTGCTGCTCAAGTCTAAATGCGCTGCAGAAGGAAGAGGTCAAGACAAGAGCCATTCAAGCAACAACAATAACCATTAGGCTTTGTTCCAAAAGCTTTGGAACTTTCCAGTGAGCGGTCAAAGGGAAGCAAAAGCAGGAAACAAATGGGGGAAAACAGACACGAGAAAATCATAGCACAACTGCCAAGGTTCCCTCCTGGCAAGAATGGGGGAAGACACTGTTTCCTTCCTTCCCATAAAACAATTCATACACCACAGGGATTGACGGGGCTGAGATTGAAGCATGCAGTGCAAGCTGCTCACTAAGGATCTGCTCCCACAAATCTGTTCACTCTCAGGCTTACAAATGCAAGAGCTTCCCAACAAGTCTCAGGTTCATCCAGGCAGACACACCCTATTAGCCTTGTTCGCCAGAGAGGCAAAGCAAAGCTCTCTCTTTCTCTCTCTCTCTTTACCTCATCAGTCTTCAAAGCCTAGCTTAAAATGCATTTGGGGCGTTTCTAGCCAAGCTTCCAGCTTTTTTAGCACGTATTTCATCTGGGGGACAGAAACTGTTTCTCTTTCTCACAATCCCCAAGCAAATACCTCTTTCCCACAATCACTGGGACATTATTAACCCCTCACCGATGTGACTTTTGCTCTCCATAGACCTAGGAATGAATCACATTTCAGGGCTCCCCAAAGACAGATTCTGAATAACTCAGGACTACATATTTCTATCCTGATTCTTCCTAATACTGCAAGCACCTAGGTCAGTGTTCTCCAACCTTGGGTCCCCAGATGTTTTTGGCCTACAACTCCCAGCATGCCCCAGCCAGCGTAGCTGGGGCATGCTGGGAGTTGTAGGCCAAAAACATCTGGGGACCCAAGGTTGGAGAACACTGACCTAGAGTATCAAGACAGCCCAATGCCTGCCACTGGTAGTTCTATCTGTACTCCAAACATACGGCTGACGTTTTTTGCCTCCACCCCTAAAAAAAAAAAACCCAAAAAACACACAACAAAAACAAAGTGCTTCAGCACTCTAAGGGATCAAAACATCCAGAGGGGTCACTGTGCTTATTATGTTCTAATAACGTGCTAATTTGTTTTCTGTCTAAAACCATAGTAGAAAAAAAATAAACTGCTTTCTCTAATCTTGTTCTTCTTACTGAACTTTATTCCTGCAACAATATAACGTCTTTGCTAAAGTGGAGTAAAGCTCAACTTACCCCACTAAATATAATGTTTGCTATACATTTATACTCTACACATAAACTATAACTAAAAAATGTATACTCTATAAAACTTTACTTACTAAGTAATTAAACAAGTAAAATTAAACCTGTAGGTTCCAAAATAGTTCCTAACTCCATAAATTAACCTGCAACAAAAAAGCTAAAAGCAAATCTAATTACAAAGCAAACTAAACTAGCCAAACTAATACCAACACAGCACGCTGCGCAAAAAAATAAAATCTAAAAAATCTACGGTATATATAAAATTTCAAACGTCTGTTAGCACACAGATAAAATTATAAATCTCCCAACTCACAACTCCAACAACCTTAAGTGAGTTGTCTCAGGCTGTACTTTTTGCATTCCCGATACCATTTGACCACACTGTTTACAACACGTTCCCCCCTCTTGCTCTATCACCATGTCTATATAAGCCTGCCAAATGAGCACAATGCTTCATGCATCAAATAAAGTAGAATCTACTCCATGGAAGCTTATTTATGCCTTGTTGGACTTTAATGTGCTACAAGACTTGGTTTTTCCAGGCATACATACAGAAGGAAATGCTGTGCTAACAAGTGATTGTTTTTATTACTTTACTGGACACCACCTGGGAGGTTTTACTGAAGAACAGTACAGAGGTTTTCTAAAATAAATAGACAAACTGATCATATGTTCCAAACCTAGACAAAATGGAGCTCAAATCTGGGAATACAGGAGAGGACATTTTTACTTAAGGGTTAGCTCAAGGTTACATGAGCAGCAGGACTCCTCTGTCAAGGCCTCTCCCTGTTTTACCCCTTTACTGAAAATACGTACCGTATGTATCCTGCCTTCATACAAACAAAGAAGGCAAACATCCAAGGAAAGGAGTGCTTTTCCCAATTGCCTATGAATATACAAAGCTGCCTTAAACCGTGTCAGACCACTGTCCCATCTAGCCCTGGGGCCAATGCTCAGGGTTTCAGGCAAGGGCCTTTCCCAGCCCTACCTGGTAATATCAGGGTTTGACCTTCTGTGTGCAAAGCGTGTGTTCTCCTCACCTTTCGATAGCTGAAGCACACTTTTTTCTTAATTATAATGGGGGCACAAATCACTCCTACAGCTGAAAAAGGTTTGCTTTTAGAGTCTATAAGAGTAAGAATCATTCTGTCTCAGAGGAGCACATCCTCCTATGTTTGTGGGCATGCTTTCAGACTAGAAGAACACAGGGCCAGAACAGTGAACCATGCAGAGGTGTGGCAGGCAGACTCCCCACTGGGCTCACACAGCTCCCTTTATTCACAATTCCCTGGATTAGTAAAATAAGTGTTGTTAAGCATATGGACACACTTGTTGTAGCCAAAGGAGAGGGGAGGACAACAGGGGAGGAAAGGCTCTTTATGGAAGGTAGAAATCCCCTACATTTGAAACAAAATATAATAGGAGAGGCGGGGGAGGAGGCAAAGTGATTCCACACCTCCTGCAAGTCCACAGAGGCAGAGAACTAGTGACTTGCTTAAAACCATTTATTTATTTATTATTTCTTTTTTATATTTATACCCCACCTTTTTTCCTGCAAGGAACCCAAGGCGGCTTACATAATCCTCCTCCTCCTCGCCATTTATCCTCACAACAACCCTGTGAGGTAGGTTAGGCTGAAATTCAGTGACTGGCCCAAAGTCACCCAGTAAGTTTCATGGCCGAGCGGGGAATAGAACCCGGATCTCCCGAGTCCCAGTCCAACACTCTCACCACTATGCCACATTTAGGCTGTAATTCTATACACCCTTACCTGGGAGTAAGTCTCATTGAGCTCACTGGGTCTTTCTTCTGAGCAGGCATGCACAGGATTGCAATGTTGGTGAATTTGTGGCAGAAGTGACATTTAAAGTAGGGACATCCCAATTTACAGCTCAGCCCTTTTAACTACAATGCTACAGTAGTTCTCAAAACAGATAACAGAAATCAACACGACTATGAATGTAAGATGGGTATGCGCTATTGTCAACGAACAGTTTCACTGTCCAAAGAATATCCTACATATAGATAGGTCTGTGGCTTATGCTGGCTCAGCTTGTCTGAGTGTGGAAAGCTAAGCAGGGTCAGGCCTGGTTATTACTTGGATGGGAGACCCCTCCTCTAGTCCCCTGCATTGAGCAGGGGGTTGGACTCGATGGCCTTGTAGGCTCCTTCGAACTCTATCAGATCTATGAAATCTATGATTTCCATATCATCAAATGTCTACCTATTACACAGATCAAGATGTTCAGCTCTACAGATAAATATTACTCCCCAAAATCGAAATACAGGTCAGAATTCTGGGTACCACTATAACTACGAAGAGACACATTTTTTCAAAAATCTGTGGATTTTTCATTTGCTCAAAAGCTACTCATTATTCTTAATAATAAAAAAAGCTGGTAATTTCTAAATGCTTATTTTTGCCTAGGCTAGGATGTTCCAAGAATTGCAGCACCCATTTGCAACCAACTGGACATTTTTACTCTGTACAGTACTTAGATGAGGCAAGAGGAGAGAGAACACTACCTTATCTTCATCCCCAGATTACTCCAAGGGAAAGGAAAAGCTAAGATTATACACCATACTATCAATTGGAAGGCGCATGGGAAAGAGACAACTGGGGGTGTATAATCTGCTCTTGGCTGACACACACACACACCTCCTCGAGAAGCCTGTTCCTGTCATGCAAACTCAGCTGAATCAAAGTGTTTTTTCTTTGTGAGGGCAGGGGATATGGGTCCATCCTTCCATCAAAGGAATGGTCATCAGCTCGGTCTGCTCCCCACTCCAAAAAGAGATATTCTGCTATGACCTGTGTATGTAGGGATACTATTCCACCATACAGTATAGTATTTATTCTCACACAAAAAAGGGAGCTAAAAAGGTAGACCAAGCCCTCCTTCTATTATGCCACTTCTGGTGGAAAAACAACAAGGGAGTAGAAAAGAAGAGATGAGGAGTCAGTTAAATCAACAACTGTTAGGAGGTTGGGCAAACACAGGTGCTTCAAGACGAAGGGCTGCTAGCGCTACCCATCACAAGGTATTGTGCAACAATTCCATTTTTCTTTCTTTTTTTCTTAACAGATTTTCTGCGATAAGAAAAAAGACACACAAGACATTGTGGAAAACATGAGAGGGCTACGACATCTGGGAACCACCCCACTAAAAAAAATTTTTTTTTTAAAAAAAGGCAGAGTGATGGGGCGATAAAAGCCTTTTCTGGAAGCACCCCACATAGCCTTCCCCATTTACCTTCACCGCCATCTTCCTCTACAGTAATACCTTGGATTGCAAGTAACTTGGTTTGAGAGCGTTTTGCAAGACAAGCAAATTTTTAAATATTTATTTATTTATTTATTTTTGACTTGATATACAAGCAACGTCTTGCAATACAAGTACAGCTTAAATTAAAAATCTCTGTACAAATTTTTTTGGGGGGGATTTCGTTTTGATATAAGAGTGTTTTGGATTACAAGCACGTTTCTGGAATGAATTATGCTCTCAATCCAAGGCATGACTGTATATCCTTGTATGAAACTTTAGATTGTAAACACCTCGGGGCAGGGCCCTACCATTTTGCTGTTACTGTCATGCATGCTGGTAGCAATAGATAAATACGTAATAAAAGCAACAGAGATCCTGAATAGGCAAGTCTGGTTGTGTGTGTGTGTCCACAAGATTGCACACCCTTTTACTGCAGATTAATGAACCTGGAAATAGGCATCAGCCTTTGGTCACTCGCTCACAATCTGCAACAGGGGCGGGGGGCAACCGTTTTGTAGAACAAATGCACATCCTTAGGGATCCTGTGTGGGAATAAATGGCTCAGTGTTCTTATTCCTTGTTCACACCCCAGGTCTGTTCACACAAGGAAGGCAGGCAGGCCTGGGCGTGACTGAGCGAGCAGCATTGCTGAGCCACTAGGACAGTGTTCTCCAACCTTGGGTCCCCAGGTGTTTTTGGCCTCCAACTCCCAGCATGCCCCCGCCAGCATAGCTGGCTGGGGCATGCTGGGAGTTGGAGGCCAAAAACACCTGGGGACCCAAGGTTGGAGAACACTGCACTAGGAGCATCTATTCCCGCAGCCCGTGTGGCAGAGCTCAGAATGGAGAGAAGGGGAGGAAAGATGGGGAAGGGTCGTCGAGTACTTTATGTGCGTGTGTGTGTGTGTGTCAGTCTTTTGAATGGCTACTCATTCGGTAACCCGTGGCAAGGAACTATTGCCTGAAAGACTCCCACTTCAGAAAGACGGCAAGGCCAGTTTCCTTTCTCTGTCCCACCCACCCCCGGCTCCCTTCTCGCCGGGGGGGGGGGGGGATGCCCATAAGCCACAAATGACTTGCGTGGGCAAGGAACAATTTGGGTGGGCTAGTGAGTTGTGTGTGTTTTTTGGGGGGTGGGGAGGCATATTTACAAGGCTGAGCTGGGCCCTGGAGAGTGCGTTTCTTTCCCCCCGGCGAGGGGGGCGGGGGCCCGGCGGCGAGGAAATATAACCACAAGGAAGGCGCACACGGGCAACCTTTGGAGTCTCCTTGGCTAAGCTGGGGGGGGGGGGGAGAGAGAGAGAGACTCTTCCTTATGAGGGAAGGGAGAGGGAGGGGGGCTTCGGGTGCACGGAAGGAAGGCATCCCCTCCCCCGAAACCTCGTGTGTGTCGTCGTCGTCCCCCCCTTCCGACCTTCCCGGGGAGGATGCATGCATGCATGCATGCATGCCTGCGCGTCCCTCACCGGTTAATGCGGTGCGCGAAGGCCCTTCGCTCCGGAGCCGCCATGCTGCCTTCTGTTATATCCTATCCCGGCGCGGCCGCCGCCCCTTCGAGTCCTCCGCGGGTCTCCCAAGCGAGCGGGCGCGACGCTCGCCGCTGCTGCTGCTGCTGCTGCTGCCTCCGGCGCCTTCGCTGGCACCGACCGGCCCGAGCAGCGCGCGCAGCCCAGCCCAGCCCAGCCGCCTCAGCCGCCGGGGGAGGGGCGCGAGGGGGGAGGGGCGCGAGCAGGGGGCGGGGCCCGGCGGCCGCGACCGGAGCGACCCCTGCCGGGCTGCAAGGCACACCACGCTCAGGCTCGGGCTGGCAGGAGCAGTTTGCGCGCGCGCCCCACACCGAACGGCGCGCGCCCGTTTGCCCTGCTCCCCCCCCACCCCCCGCCCCAGTAAGGATTTTCATAGATTTCATAGAGCATAGAGAGTTGGAAGGAGCCTACGAGGCCATCGAGTCTAACCCGCCCCTGCTCAATGCAGGAAACTAGAGGAGGGGTCTCCCATCCAAGGAATAATAACCAGGCCTGACCCTGCTTAGCTTTCCACACTCGGACGAGCTG
The DNA here is from genome assembly GCA_021292165.1 of Shinisaurus crocodilurus. Lineage (NCBI taxonomy): Eukaryota > Metazoa > Chordata > Lepidosauria > Squamata > Shinisauridae > Shinisaurus > Shinisaurus crocodilurus. The sequence continues at coordinate 8,402,717 of CM037881.1, forward strand.
AGCCAGCATGAGCCACAGACCTGTATGGATCACAGAGTTGGAAGGGGCCTACAAGGCCATCGAGTCCAACCCCCTGCTCAATGCAGGGGACTAGAGGAGGGGTCTCCCATCCAAGGAATAACCAGGCCTGACCCTGCTTAGCTTTCCACAGTCGGACGAGCTGAGCCAGCGTGAGCCACAGACCTGTATGGATCATAGAGTTGGACGGGGCCTACAAGGCATCCTGAGACTAGATTTCATAGATCATAGTTGGAAGGGGCCTACAAGGCCATCGAGTCCAACCCCCTGCTCAATGCAGGAAACTAGAGGAGGGGTCTCCCATCCAAGTATTAACCAGGCCTGACCCTGCTTAGCTTTCCACGCTCAGACAAGCTGAGCCAGCGTAAGCCACAGGCCTGTATCGAGTCCAACCCCCTGCTCAATGCAGGAGACTAGAGGAGGGGTCTCCCATCCAAGTAATAATAACCAGGCCTGACCCTGCTTAGCTTTCCACACTCAGACAAGCTGAACCAGCGTGAGCCACAGGCAGTCATATGAATCCTCCTTCTTCCAGAGGCCGGAGCCCCCGAAAGATCGTTTCCCCGGAGCGAGTGTGGAAATCGGTGGGGACGCACAGGAGACAATGGAACCAACCAGTTACCTAGGGAGATGGTGGGGTGGGCTCTCCCACCCTGGAGGCATTCAAGGTGCGGCTGCTGGACGGGCCATCTGTCAGGGATGATGCTTTGACTTGGGTCCCTGTGTTGCGCAGGGGGTTGGACTCGATGGCCTCGTAGGCCCCTTCCAACTCTACGTTTTCTGTGATTCTATGATCTGTGGCTTCCGTGCCAGAATAACCTGTACTGACTTACTGCCGGCAGCGCAGCTAGGGCTGGTCCTTGGGGACCAGATCCGGGGGCCCACAGCACACTGGGCCCCCAACCCCAAAGGCGCACCCAGAGAGCGGCAGGTTAATGGGAGCAACAGGGAGGCCCGGCGTCAGCCCCTGGGCCACTGGAGCGGCATGCCGGTGGTGGACGCCGCTTCCCCACATCCGACATTTATTTATTTATTTATTTATTTGTTCTATTTATGCCTCCTCCTCCTCTCCATTTTATCCTCACAACAACCCTGTGAGGTAGCTTAGGCTGAGAGTCAGTGACTGGCCCAAAGTCACCCAGTGAGTTTCATGGCCGAGCGGGGACTAGAACCCGGATCTCCCGAGTCCCAGTCCAACACTGTTAAACAATACATAGTTACAGATGCTCATTTTATGATACTGTATGTACTTTAAAAATGCATTGTCCTTTTCTACAATTCCCGAGTAAAAGTGTATAGCCTCAGGGCAGCAGATGCAAACTCCATTTTATTCCTGTTGTCATGAGGATGCTAGGATTTAAGTGAGTTTTAAAATGAGAAACATGTACATTTTTCTTTAAAAAAAAAAAAATCAGGGTTAGCAAAGTGCCTTCTGTTTGGGGTTTTTTTTTGTGTCTTAATATATCAAGAAGGTAGTAGCAGTTGTAAAGCATGGAATGGAGTGGGGTGGCAGGAGAAAAATGTTAGTTGTGTGCTTCACAACTGAAGTAATACAGCTGTCTCACACACACACACACACACACACACACACTCCAGGCCAGAGTCTAAAATTACCTAGCTGAACCACAGTTTACTTCCAAAGCTAAACCCTGGAAAGCATGTAAAAAAATGGAAAACAAGTGTGCCACTGAGTATGGACAGAAGACACTTTCTTCACCACTGTCTCCACTCCCCACACATGGATTTATTTATTTATTTATTGTATTTACACCACAGCTTTTTTCCTGCAAGGAACCCAAGGCGGCTTACATAATCCCTCCTCCTCTCCATTTTATCCTCACAACAACAACCCTGTGAGGTAGGTGAGGCTGAGAGTCAGTGACTGGCCCAAAGTCACCCAGTGAGTTTCATGACCGAGCAGGGGACTAGAACCCGGATCTCCTGAGTCCCAGTCCACAGTCTCTCACCACTACGCCACACTGGCTCTAGGCAAAAGGGCTTCCGGACAGGTGCTTTGACAATGCCCACAAGAAATTAAGTGCTTGAGGGGGTGCAAAAGCCAGTTTAGAAGAGGCATTCCATCCTGGGCATGAGAGCCCACACACATGTATCAACTAAAAACAAAGGAAGTAAGCTTTTCTTTAGAATCTGTCCTCCTAGGCAACTTTCTGTAGTTTTAGCCAGCAATCATATACATACATAACTGGCAGGAACGGTGCAGGGCTGTTTGGCGCCCTAGGCCAAATTATATTTAGCGCCCCCCCTCTCGTGCCGTGGGGGGGGCTCCGGAGCAAAGCAGCCCTGCTCTGCAAACCCCCCCCGCGCGCCGGCGCCGCCACCACCACCACCACCACCACCACCTACCTTCCCCCCCGCCCCCGCTGCTGGCTGCTGCTGCCGCCGCCGCCTCCTCCGACGCGACGGGACCCCCACACTTTTTTTTTTTTGCAGGGGAAACCAGGGCAACAGGGCTGTTTAAGCCCTGTTGCCCTGGTTCCTCCTCCCGCCAAAACAACGCCGGCGGAGCTCCAGAAACGACGGGAAGGTAGGTAGGTGGCTGGCGGGCAGGTGGGCGCGCGCGGGGGGGGGAGGTGCGGTGGCGGCAGCGGCCGGCAGGCGGGCGGGGAGGCGCGGCGGAGGCGGCAGGCGGGGCAGGCGCGCGCCGGAGGCGAGGAAGGGGCGCAGAAACGCTGCGCCCTCTTCCGCCACGCGCCCTAGGCAGCCGCCTGGGTCTGCCTAGCGGTAGCGCCGGCCCTGATAACTGGCAGTGAGTCCCATTTAGCATGTGGGGCTTACTTCTCCATAGACACGCATAGGATTGTGCAGTTAATTAATTGACTAAAATGCATACAATTTACTGAGATAAAAATCAATAGGAGAGACCAGTAGTAGAACCCGTGCTTTACTTGCAGAATATCTTGGGTTCAGTCAAGGCTCTCAGGGCTGGGAAAGACCTTCCTCTCCCTGAGACACCAGAGCAGGGGTCCCCACTGTGGCGCCAGCAGGGACCATGGCACCCGCAGGCGCAGAGGCCTCCAGTGGCACTTTTGCGAAGCTCTCCACTCCTGCCCCCTTCAAAAATGTATTTTTAATTTTTTTAAAAAAAGCTTGAAAAATGTTATCGTGCCAGGTTCCCCTTCCTGTCCCTGAACTTTCCGCTGATCAGCTGTTCAGTGGGCAGGAAGAGAAGGAAAGAGTTTCTTTATGGCGCCACCCAATTTTCTTCTGTCCACACAGAACTTTCCCCTTTGCGCGCTCTCTCTTGCCTGCTCTCTCTTTCTCTCCTCTCTCTGCTCTCAGCCTCTAGCCTCCCTATTTCTCTCCTCCATCCCCTTTCCTCACTATCTCTCTCCTTTCCCCATCCCTAGGGCCCTTCTTTCTTTCCCTTCCTAGCCTCTAGCCTTACTCTTTGTCTCCCACTCACCCCTTGATCTTGCTGTTTCTCTCCACTCCAGTGTTTATTCTAAGGCTTAGAATCTAGTGCAGTGCTCTCCAACCTTGGGTCCCCAGATGTTTTTGGCCTACCACTCCCAGCATGCCCCAGCCAGCTGGGCATGCTGGGACTTGTAGGCCAAAAACATCTGGGGACCCAAGGTTGGAGAACACTGATCTAGTGGCTAAGCCTCTATAGTGCTGATGTTGAACATCTCATCAGCACAAGTGTCATATTAAAGTCCATAACCAGAAGCAGACTCTCAGTTGAGTCAGAAAATGAATACGCTACATCTATCACCAAAATGCCACCTCTCACGGAATGGGATCCTAGGGCATCATCCAGATGTTGCTGGACTACACAAGTCCCATTATCCCTCATCATTGGCTATGCTGGCTAGGGCTGATCGGTGTTGCAGTCCAACTGGAAGACCACCCATTCTCCACCCCTGGTTTAAACAATAGGAAGGCAGATTTACGTACATCAAACTATGCAGTTAACTTCGTAAGTGCAAAAGCAGATCAGCACTTATAGAAGCTGCCAGGGATGGGGACTCGGACTCGAGGACTCGACTCGTGAGTCGGACTGAGTCCCTCCTCTGACTCGACTCGGACTCGAGTCCTAATATTTTTAATGGGACTCGAGACTCGACTCGGGACTCGAGACCAAGGACTCTTCAACATCCCTGGGGTGTGCCAGAAGGAGTGGAGAGGAGCGTGATTGCCGGCGAAGAGCGCATGGAAGCGAGGTGTGCCGCTGCTCAGCCACTATGGACGGCTACCAGGAGAGCAGCCCCAACAGTGTGTCAAGATTTATTTTGATTGATGTGTTGCGTACTTGGGAGAGGCAGAGGAAGGACCTGAGATTACTCTGTGTGGCTGCTCTGAGTGTGAAGTAGCCTTATTTTGTTGGGAAACCCCCCCATTGATTTTAATAGGGACTCGTGGAGTCAGCTTTGGGAGTGACTCGTGACTCGTGAGTCACCATTTTGGACCAAGGACTCGGACTCGGACTCGAGACTCGGGTCCAAAGACTCGTGACTCGACTCCTGACTCGAGACCAAGGACTCTTCAACATTCCTGGAAGCTGCCCAGAGATGCTGCAGAATCTCCCTCCTTGGAAGATTAGGTAAAGGTTTCAACAAGGAAAGGCTGGACAGGAGGTTTTATTTATTTATTTATTTATTTATTATATTTATACCCCGCCTTTTTTCCTGCAAGGAACCCAAGGCGGCTTACAGAATCCTCCTCCTCCTCTCCGTTTTATCCTCAGAACAACCCTGTGTGGTAGGTTAGGCTGAGAGTCAGTGACTGGCCCAAAGTCACCCACTGAGTTTCATGGTCGAGCGGGGACTAGAACCCGGATCTCCAGAGTCCCAGTCCAACACTCTCACCACTACGCCACACTAGCTCCATCTTGGGATGGTTTGCATATACATATTTTGCACTGTCGAGAAAGGGCCTCAGCGCCTCCTAGTAGTAGTAGTAGGCGATCACTCGTGACCGAGTAAGATTGTCTTCCAGGATAAAAATTACAAAAAGAAAATTATAAAAAGAGGAAATTCTACAAAATTGCATAGACTCTAGCGATGGGTCCGTAAGTGACTGTGGAGGCCAATTCTAGATCCACACAGCAGCTTCCCACAGTGAGGACACAGGTTACCAGATGGAAGATGGTCCTGTAAAGGATTCGCTTTTCGCTTAGCACATTTCTCCCTTTCACCTTGCACTCGGGCTTCTTCAAAGTCCATGGAACCTTTGTGAAAGCCCGACCTCCAGTGCCTTATCAAGCAATCTTGACATTGCTAACCCTGCCTTTCAATTCTCACACTTTTTACTCTCTCTATTATCAAAATTAAATAAAGCTTTTACCTCTCTGGGTTGTGTGTGTTTTCCCCCCCTTTAGTTAAAAGCAGCCATGGGTGAAGAAATGATCTGGATCAGGGCCCAGGGTTGGGGAAGGAGGGTTAACCCTTCCCCACTGCACAATTTCCCTGACTTAAATTCCCCCTTTACAAAACTCTGAAACTCTGACCCATTAGCCATGGAAGGAGAAAAAGATAAGTACAACAGAGTTAGCTAACTGTCTTTTCTCAGTCTGTGGTTAATAGCAGCTTTCAGTGGTGTGGGATTTCCATTCAGGAACACTGGATGCAAAGGGTTAACTCTCCTAGTCCCAGACCCGTGTCCCCAGAGGTGGTGTGTGGGGGGGAGGGACGTCCCACTAGGGCTGGAGCCCCGAATCCTTCATTTGAAGCCCCAAATCTCTGGGAGGCCATCTGCCCCACCACCCTGCCATCCATGGGCAGTGTTAGTTGCGGGATCACCTAGGCATGGGCCCTGGATCTTTTACTCCCTAGTAAGTGTGTAAGTTTGCAGCCTAAGAGCGTGGGTTATTGTAGTCCAAAATACATTGCCATAATCTTCCTTGCCAGAGTGCCATGTTCAGTGTGCAGTTAAGCGGTAAATGTTTAAGGTGCCATACAGCTCTTGGCTGGCATCAGGCACTCCATCCCCCCCCCACCTGGATTTGGGCCTGAAAGACCAAGGAAAAGTGTGGGCACATGGAGCGTGCATTTTAAGCAAGCACATTTTGGCACATTGCACAGTTCTGTCCTGAAAATAAGCAAGAGGTTAATTAGTTTGCCTTCCATAACATTTAAATTATAGTGATTACAGTCATGCCTTGGACTGAGAGCATAATTCGTTCCGGAAACGTGCTTGTAATCCAAAACACTCATATCAAAACGAAATCCCCCAAAAAAAATTTGTACAGAGATTTTTAATTTAAGCCGTACTACAGTACTTCTATTGCAAGACGTCGCTTGTATATCAAGTAAAAAAAATATTAAATAAATATTTTAAAATTTGCTTGTCTTGCAAAATGCTCTCAAACCAAGTTACTTGCAATCCAAGGTATTACTGTATAATTATGTACATATATTATGCACATATGCAAATTAGTGCCTTTTTTGTCCTGAGCCCCAGATCTTTTTGGTACCTAGCACCACCCCTGCAAATCCCCCACTCACACACAGCTGCTTTTAACAAAAGGGGGCTTGATGACCTTCAGAATATCCAATCATGGATCCCACGTCACTTCTAATTTGACCCCTTGTTGCTGCAAATACTTTGGAGAAAGTGGTTCCAGGAATGCTATTTTGGTTTTCAGGGAAGGGTGAACTTTCAGACCAAGGTTCAAAGGTCTGTTCATTCATATATTCAGGATTAACTTGTTAAAGAAGCAGCAACAGCAGCAGAAGATGTTAACAGCACTTGTTGTGATCACTTCTTATACCTCATAATATCTATCCAGCAAGGTCATCTGTATAGAATAGTTACCCACTATTGCTTTATTTAAGTAAAGAGTTTTGCACATTTGGGATGCATACCCATGAATGCATTGAATTCTTCACAACAAGAGCCACTTAAGCAGGGCCAGCCCCACCATTAGACAGAGTGAGGCAGTTGCCTCAGGTGGCAGTTGCTGGGTCTATTGGAGGGGGCAGTTGTGGCAGCACTCCTGGATGTTTCTCCTCCTGAGTCCTCCCTACAACCAATGTCCTACAACTCCCAGCTGTTCCCTTATATTGGAGGACAGAGCTGTGCACACTAGGGGGCCGGTCAGGCACCCCCTAAACTAGCTTGCTGCCCCGGTCTTCAGTGCAGGAAGCTGTCCTGTCACCAGTGTTGGAGGAAGCTTCGACTGCCAGACCGGTTGGCTTCTGTATGTGGAACGGGGGACAGACAGGCACCTCCATCACGTCCTTCACCTCAGGCAGCAAAATGTCTTGGACCAGCCCAGTCCTCAAGGGTACAACTAGTGAACTGGCCACAGTACTAGATACCACTTATAAATAATCACATCGGATCTGAAATGTGTGTGTGTGTGTGTGTGTGTGTGTGTGTAAAGTGCTCCCCTGCAGAAACAACACCCTTGATTTCACATATATGCTGGACATGTTCCCAGATTGGCAGAGTATTATAAGATCGTAAGATTTCAATTAGCATAAGACATAAGAGAAATATAGGCCATTTATAATAACAGTTGGCATATTTCTAGGAGAGGAAAGACAAACCAGCTGTTGAAGTGTGATTTGCTAAAGTATGGCGCACACTAACTTTGGACGTGCAGCCACCTGAATCTCTTTGTGATGTTCTAGCCTTTATTCCTCGGATATGCAGCCGAAACAACGTGGTACAAACATTTTCAACAAATTTTCCTAACTTAGATTTGCTTCTCACATTTATTTCTGTCGCGGTCAGTTTGTCCACCTGTCCTTCCCTCCCCTGGTTAGTTTTGTTCTCCACAGTGTCCAGCAACGGAGCTGGGTGGGTGCGAGCCAATATCTTCTCTTTCTGGACTTGCTGGAGACTCGGGGAACTGTTGAATGGGAGGGAGACACAGACAAGTGTCACTTCGACCCTTTATAGTGAGAGGATTTCATTGCCAAGTGGGAGATACTGTGTCTCCCCCCTTTTGGCGCACCTATTGCTCTCACATTTCAGCTCCTCCCCTTTTCGGTGCTTCTCAGTTGCGCAAATGAGTTCCAGCCCTTGGCAACTGTGTGCAAATTAGCCTACCTGCAGGCTTGCCTTGTCAATTTCCTTGTATGTTACCTACTGGTGCAGGAGCCTGCTGGAGGACTGAGCGGGATGGAATGGGAAAACAAGCCACGGCAAGCCCGATCGTCTGGCGGCCATACCATGGGCTGTTCTGCGAACAATCAACCCATCATGGCTTATTCACAGGGTGGCTTAGGGTGTTGTGTGAACCCAGCCAATCACCCAGGTTCGTACAACGGAGGGCTCCAGCAGCACCAAGACAGTGGTTAATTTTGCATTTCTGGGTGCTTCCAGGCAGACTGGAGCTATTCTGTCTTTCCCTCCTGGAACAGATATTTTTGTGGAAAGAAAGCATACAGAAGAAGCAGTGGAGAGAACATGGGAGGGTTACAAACGGATGATGATGTCTGAACCTCCTGTAATATTCTGTGACTGAAACAGGGTGATGACTCAGTAAAAGCGACTTCTGGAAGCACCCTCTGTTAAGCAGTAAAAACAGAACAGAGATGTGGCTTATGCTGGCTCAGCTTGTCTGAGCGTGGAAAGCTAAGCAGGGTCAGGCCTGGTTATTACTTGGATGGGGGACCCCTCCTCTAGTTTCCTGCATTGAGCAGGGGGTTGGACTCGATAGCCTTGTAGGCTCCTTCCAACTCTATCTATGAAACTCTGTTGATACTCCTACATTTTTGTTTTCTAATCTTCCTGAGACAGGAATCCCTTTTGTGAATGCCCCACAAATATTTGGGTTTCAATGTTGAACTTCCCCCACAGCCTCCACGGACTGGTCTGGTAGCAGTTTCTTTCTGCCCTACAAGGAGCATCCTTTAGATCACCATACCCAGAGGCCAGAACAGAAATGTTGCACAGTGGAGAAACTCTGGAACTAATCTCCCCACAACTTGTGTAGCAGCTTCCTGTTTGCAAACCTGTGTGGGTGAGGAGGGGGGACCAAGGTGCCTCGCACCTGTCGCGTTGTCTGAAGATGTAATATGAGTAATAATGGTCAGGATACGCAAAATTAGCCAAGCGGTTTAAGTTCCCTGACAGCTCCCATGTAGGTATCCATCCTTGTCAGGTACAATTTCAGGTCGACAATGGCTTTGTGGCTCCTCCGGCTCTGGCATGAAGGGGTTAAAGAACTGCCTCTCATCTCCAGGGACCTCTGTGCATTCTCTCTCCTCCCTCTTTCCAGGCGAGGGAGTTGAGGAGCAAGGAGGGGACAGAGGCAAAGTCTCAGAACCACCAGGTGCAGGGCAGGGAAAGAAAGTACAGCGCGCGCTAGGGCAGCAGTTAAGGATGCTTGGTAAGTAGCTGACCACACCCTGAAAAGAAGCATAGAAGGTGCTGGGGAGACGGACACATTTCACCGTGGAAATCGTGCAAAAGGTAAGTAGGAGCCTTTTGCATAGAATATCTGTTATCACCTGGATGCATGGAATGGAGCTGCAAAGTATTGCATTCTGTTGAAAGGTGTGCTGGGCCAGATCAAGGGTGACCTGGCGGGAAGAAAGGCAGTGAGGTTCCTGCATCTATCATAGTTGTAGATAAAATTCAGCAGGGACAGTTTATCATGCAGGGGTGAACAAAGCTACACCTGCTTTTATGCAACAGTTCAAGTTGCAGTAGACACACAGTGCCCAGTTATGCAAGCCTGGTTGTTACTTGGATGGGAGACCCCTCCTCTAGTTTCCTGCATTGAGCAGGGGGTTGGACTTGATAGCCTTGTAGGCTCCTTCCAACTCTATGATCTATGAAATCTATGAAATCTTGTCACCTTAATCTGATCTCTAGTTGGCATGGAGAGTTTGTCACACTAGAATTCATTCTCTTCCCCTAGCTAAGGATGGGGGTCCCATCAGAAACTGGTCACAGCTGTCCCCTGTCCAGCCCTCAGCAGAAGAGGACTGTAGAAGAGGACTGGATGTGTGCTATGCCCATGTGCTTTTTTAAAAATTATTATTATTTTAAAATATGTTTTATTAAATTTTTTCAAATCTTACATCTACTAATGAATACAACAAAAGTACAACATAAACATTGTGCACCCCCCCCACCTCTTAGGACCAAGTTATATTTCTCCCCCCAAAATATTTATATATCTATATATAAGATATTATTCTATACAGTAATACCTTGGATTGCAAGTAACTTGGTTTGAGAGCGTTTTGCAAGACAAGCAAATTTTTAAATATTTATTTAATATTTTTTTTACTTGGATTTGTGGGGATTTGCGCATTGGAGCACTTGCACATATATGCAGACTTTCAAAGGCAAACACAAGTTCAGGAAATTGCAAACATGATTTCCCAAGAACTGCGCTCCTGCACGTATTTGGATTCGAGCATGTGAACAGGGCATGTTGGCGTGATTTGTGAACAGGAATGCAATGCTTATACCTCCCCAGCCTTGACACACAGTGGTGGAGCTAGGGTTGGACCTCGGGGCCAAAGTCCAGGGCCCCACAACTCGGGGAGGGGGAAATGACCATCCAGAGAGCAGCAGGCGATGGAGGCAGCAGCAAAAAAGGCCCGGCAGGAGCACCTGTGCTGGCATGGCCGTGCTGAGGCCTCACTGCAGCATCCTTTCTACTTACGTCAAGAAACATTTCCTAGTTGGGGTGGCCAACCGGGCATGTACAGTGGTTACAAATTCTAATTTTATTATTTTTTACTTTGAAAATATATGATCTTTTTTTCCTACAACAAAATGGTGCTTATTTACAAGTAAGTGTGTTTAGCATCAGGGCAGCAGAAGCACATTTCAAGGTCTAATGTCCCTGCCCCCATGATGTGTTCGCTCTCAGCAACTCCAGATTTTTGCTGTTGATTCAGCAAACCTGGCATAGTTTATATTAGGTTCATGAGGATTGCATCCTGGAAAGTGTCGCCCCCCTCCCATTCCAATGGGAGATAGGAAATAGTATAAAGGCAGGACTGTTTCTGAGCATGTACACAATGACCACAAAATAACCACAACCAGCTGCTAAGCATCTGTGATGAGGGAGAATGGCATTTAGGTGACTTTCAGGCAGGCCTAATCCCCAAAACCTAATAATAATAATACAGTATTTTTCCATGTATAAGACTATACTTTTTCCTAAAATTGTTAGACTAAAAATTGAGGTTCGTCTTATACACGGAAGTAAGCCAAGAAGAGAACTGTGCGACTGCGAAACTGCCCAGTGGGGGTCGTCTTATACATGGGAGCGTCTTATAGACGGAAAAATACGGTAATAATAATAAGAAGGAGGAGGAGGAGGAGGAGGAGGAGGAGGAGGTTGAAGAAATTAGGAATATCTCCAAATATATGCCTTGTTTCGTTCCACTTCAAAATACTCTCTCCCTTCTATTGGTGGTGATATAAGGCAGATCAACAGAAGAAACAGAACGGAACTCGATAAAACATTTTATTGAGAGCAGAGGAAGGAAAAAAGCTTTTATATTAAACCAGCTTTGGAAAGTTTTTACTGAGGGCTATACTAAAGAATAATTGATTGGGAAGTATTGAGAAGGTAAATGTTGTGGTTTGGAAACTAAGCTAGTAGATATGTTTATGACTCAAATCAGTGATTAGGACAGGCACTTACAACAAGCATCTGAAGAAAATTGTTTTATCTTATTTGTCTTACAGTTTTGCAAGAGCCAAAGCCTATTGGTGAGCAATTCTTATTGTTTTAATTAATTAATTAATTAATTTTATTTTTTAATCATATTTATACCCCGCCTTTTTTCCTGCAAGGAACCCAAGGCGGCTTACATAATCCTCCTTCTCCTCTCCATTTTATCCTCACAACAACCCTGTGAGGTAGGTTAGGTAGGTTAATGTATTATTGGATTCCCCCCCCCCTTTCATTTTTGGAACTGCTGACCTATAATTATTATTTTTACAGCTTTTTTATGTTTAGTCTTGTGACGTTATATTAGGCACTGATGAAGACTTTTGTGTCGAAGCACATCTGGCTTATTTTGTAATATATTTGAATGAAACTGGGCTATTAGTGTTTTTATTGGCTTTGTCATTCTACGTACTTATTACTTTATGTAATAAAGGATCGTGTACCGAGAGGACTGGCAGAAAGAGAGTGTGTTTTGGGTCAGTGTGTGAGAGAGAAACAAACAACCGTTTCACCAGCCCTCTTCAGGCATCCGGCACACGTGTATGATCTACACATGAGAAGGGGGAGCAGGGATGAGTGTGCTAGCTTTGCCCTCTGTCACCATTTTTGTCGCCCTCTACACATGCTCCTCTGTCCGTGGAGCCTGTCCCTGTGAAACCCTAGAACAGGGCTCTCCAACCTTGGGTCCCCAGATGTTGCTGGACTACAGCTCCCAGAATCCCTTGCCATTAGCCATGCTGGCCGGGTATGCTGGGAGCTCTAGGCCAGCAACATCTGGGGACCCAAGGTTGGAGAGCCTGGACTACAGCTCCCAGAATCCCTTGCCATTAGCCATGCTGGCCGAGTATGCTGGGAGCTGTAGGCCAGCAACATCTGGGGACCCAAGGTTGGAGAGCTTGGACTACAGCTTCCAGAATCCCTTGCCATTAGCCATGCTGGCTGGGTATGCTGGGAGCTGTAGGCCAGCAACATCTGGGGACCTAAGGTTGGAGAGCCCTGAACTAGAAAATCTGGACTCCAAATCCCAGAGAGCTTCCACAGATAGAAGCGGCTCTTCTCTGCACACAGTCACCGGCCGGGCATAGCGGGTGACCAAAACGGCGATGGAGGCTGGGGAGCAGCAGATAATATGCTTCGCTCTTTGTGTGTAGAGAGTTTACATGTGTGACGAACACCTAAAGAGGGCATAACACCGAATAAGACTGAGTAGTTTTAGACTTAAGAATGCCAGAGGCCTAGTTTGGGTGCAAGCAGCCTAATGTGCCCTTTCCTCAAAGAGATGGGAGCAGAAGTGAGGCCTTTCTGTTGATTTTTCAGAGTTATTCTTTAAGCAGAACTTGGTTAATGTTTCTTTGCCACCATCGTGCAGTCAGTGATTATGTTGCCCGGTCAGCCCTTCTAGTTTTTGACGCGTAACGTCTGTTGGCGTGGCATCCAGAGCACTGGCAATCGTGTGTATATTCTATATGCACACACAGCCCAGTTGCCACCAAGGGAACTGGGGGGACCATCACCCACCTATTCTCCCCGGGACTGGCCTTTCCCGCATACCCGTCAGTCCTGCCCCTAAGAACGCCCACCTGTTCTGTTTCAGAGCTGCTCTCTTTACCACCAGAGAGCCTGCTAATTTGCATATGCTAATACAGGTTTGCCCAATTGAAATTCCCATTGCCTCAGTGGTACAGCTAGGTAGTTTTGGACCAGTGTTCTCCAACCTTGGGTCCCCAGATGTTTTTGGCCTACAACTCCCAGCGTAGCTGGCTGGGGCATGCTGGGAGTTGTAGGCCAAAAACATCTGGGGACCCAAGGTTGGAGAACACTGTTTTAGACCCTGTACGTAACCATCTTATGGGGCTCCCCTTTAGACGGACACGTGAGTATTACTTCAGCATAGTTTTTAAATATGTTCAGCAGGATATACAACTATTAAATGAATGAATAAATAAGATAATTAACGTAATTAACATTTCTCTTCTCCTCTACTCCATTAATCATTCCATGTTTTACAACCACTTGTACATTCCTGACACCTTAGAGCAAAAAAAACAAAGAAAAGACAGTTTACCCCCCTGGCATAGAAAGAAAGACAGACCAACAACAGACAGACTTTGGGTATTTGCAGGCTCTGCATTTTAAACAGACTTAAAATCATGGTGCCATCGTGAGTACAGGAATAAACAGAGTTTGCTTCTGCTACCCTGATGATAGGCACATTTTAGGATGTTTTTAAGATGTTTTTAAGATGTTTTAAAGATGTTTTAAGATGTTTTTAGGATGTTTTAAGATGTTTAATAGTATATATTGTGTTGTTTTAGTTTAGGTATTTTATATTTTCTGTTGTTCCCCGCCTCGATCTAGATGGAGAGGCGGGTAATAAATAAAATATTATTATTATTATTATTATTATTATTATTATTATTATTATTATTATTTACTTGGGAAATAAGCACCATTTTCTTGTAGAAAATGATAATGTATTTTTAAAGTAAAAATAATAAAATGAGCCTCTCTAACCATGTACATACATGCCCAGGCAGCTTATACATAAAAAATAAAAATAAAAAAGGAAGGAAGGATGCTCTGGCAACCAGCATCAGCTCCGGCGGGCCTTGGCATACCCATGCCAGCCCAGATGCTGCTGCCAGGGCCTGTTTTCTGCTGCCCGCCCCCCATCATCTGCCACTCTCTGGGCGATCATTGGGGGGGGCCCCCCAGACTTTAGCATCAGGGTCCAGCCCTGCCTGCACCACTGCATGCCCTATCCCCAAATGTAAAGGTGGGCGTGGCAAGGAGAGGAGCTAGATGACCAAAACAAAGAACAGTTGGGATGGAAATGGATTTTGATGTTTTGATGCGATACTGCACTTCACACGCCTGCCTTTCTGTGTGGTTGGGGGCACGTGAGGCTATCATGCCGTTAAAGCAAAGCCGGCTTCTCAGCCTGGTCCGTGCTTGGATGGGAGATTGCCTAGGGGCATTTACGCACGCGCGCACGCACATACACACACACACACACACCGCGTCAGCAAAACAGGGCCTGGTGCCCTCCAGATGTGCTGGACTACAACTCCCGTCTTCCGTAACCTGGCTGGGGGTGATGGGAGTTGCGGTCCAATACATATGGAAGGTGCCGGTTTGGGGAAGGCTGGCATAAGCATTCCTGGACTAGAGTCCGCTTCGTCAAATGAATAAAGCCATTTTCATCGTATCCAAAGTGGCCCCTAGACTCAGGGAGTGTCAGGCCAAGGAGGTTTCGGAAACTGCTGCGAAGCCCTGGATCTACATCATGCTCCTGTGGAATTATTTTTTTTTTCCCCCCAGGGAAAAGAATGTATTGAAACATATGCGGAGTGCCATTCTTCGTCATGGAGCTATTCCACGTAGCCCCCATGTATAACATTTATTCCCCCAGTCCAGTGTGAGCCATATTGCCTGTGCCGAGAGCAGATCTGCAATTCCCCCGGCCAGCAGAGGTGTTGAGGGCTGGCATCCGTGTGGGTTTAGTAAGGGGCCTACAGAGCCCCTCAAGGGGGAGGAAAGTGCCGTTAAGTCCGGAGACTGGAAGTTTGGGTCAAAGTCTGTGGAACTAGTTCAGCGGCAGGCCAAGGAGCCTGGGCTGGAATACAGCAATTCTGGGCTTCCTCCCAGAGGGCCCTGAGGACAGAACGACATGTCACAGAAGACACCGGGATGCCACCCAAGACAGCATCTCCCGTTTCATGTCCTCTTCCATAGATTTCATAGGTTCCGTTTCATAGAATCATAGAGTTGGAAGGGGCCTACTACAAGGCCATCGAGTCCAACCCCCTGCTCAAGGCAGGAAACTAGAGGAGGGGGGCTTCCCATCCAAGTAATCACCAGGCCTGACCCTGCTTAGCTTTCCACGCTCAGACAAGCTGAGCCAGCCTGAGCCACAGGCCTGGGTTATGTTCTCCTATATGAACATATGAACATAACCCATGTTCTCCCATAACATGTCTTATCGTCACTCCGTGTTGTGGTGTCATTCATCCACCCATGCCAGCTAATGATGTGGAGCAGTGTTCCCCAACCTTGGGTCCTGAGATGTTTTTGGTCTACAACTCCCAGCATGCCCCAGCCAGCATAGCTTCCAAGTGGCTGGGGCATGCTGTGAGTTGTAGGCCAAAAACATCTCGGGACCCAAGGTTGGAGAACACTGATGTAGAGCTAGGGAACGTGCAACATTATGGGATGGGGAACCCGTGCCCCTCCAGGTGTTGATAAACTACAACTCCCCCCATCCCTCACCGTTGACCAGGGGCTGATGGGAACTGGAGTCTAACAATATCGGGAGGACCATCCTGGGGTAAACGATCCTACATTGTACAGGTAGGGAGAATTTTATTTATCAAGACGATTTATATCCCACCTTTCTATTATATATATATATATATATATATATATATATAGTCAGTCAGGCAATCACTCGTGACCGAGTAAGATTGTCTTCCAGGATAAAAAATTTACAAAAAGGAGATTTTAAACGGAGGAAATTCTAAAGAAAAATTGTGTAGACTCTAGCGATGGGTCCGTAAGTGACTGTGGAGGCCAATTCTAGATCCACACAGCTTCCCACAGTGAGGACACAGGTGACCAGATGGAAGATGGTCCTGTAAAGGATTCATTTGACGTGCTTTTCGCTTAGCACGTTTCTCCCTTTCGCCTTGCACTCGGGCTTCTTCAAAGTCCATGGAACCTTTGTGAAAGGCCAACCTCCATTTAGATCGTTCATGGGCCAGAGATTCCCAGTTCTCAATGTTTATATTGCATTTTTTTTAGATTAGCCTTGGGTAGCAGGTTTATATATATCTTTTTCCCCCCTCTTTTTTAAAGATATATATAAACCTGCTACCCAAAGCATCCTTATGTCCCCCCACAGCATGTAGTTCTGCTCTAAGAGACCCGGTGGAGGCTTTCTGCCTTCTGAGCTAAAGGATGTAGCAATAATTCCAGGAAAAGCACAGCTGCCATGGGGCTGCTAAGCAACAGCTTCAGCTTGTCTCCAGCACCAAAGAAAACAAGTCCCCAAGCTGATTCACGAAAGGATGCTGCCAGTAAAATGGCCCAGCTGCCCTCGTCCCTCCAGAGACGGTTGTCTGGAGTGATTCTTCAGCACAACACTGAAGAGCCGATGATTGGGGAATATGATGACCAGGTCCGCTGCTCTTCCAGCTTCAGGAGGCAAATCCTGGGCGATTCTAAAGCAGCCTGCCGTGGTAGATGGCACTGAGGGACTACAGTCATGCCTTGGATTGAGAGCATAATTCGTTCCGGAAACGTGCTTGTAATCCAAAACACTCTTATATCAAAACGAAATCACCCCCCAAAAAAAATTTGTACAGAGATTTTTAATTTAAGCCGTACTACAGTACTTGTATTGCAAGACGTCGCTTGTATATCAAGTTTTTAAAAAATTAAATAAATATTTAAACATTTGCTTGTCTTGCAAAACGCTCTCAAACCAAGTTACTTGCAATCCAAGGTATCACTGTATTTGAAAGTGTGGCATGATCAAGCATGTAGCTGCTGCTTAATCTTACAATTTTGGATTGTTTGTCTTGGTTGTAACTGTGAAGGACTGCCAACTGGTCGTTCCTCTCAAGATGAGAGATCAAAGGTGCCAAACTGCCAGCCTTGGCTCTGCCGTCCTGACACAGGTTTTCTCAGGACCTTGCCCTTGGTCTGTACACTGGATTTGAGCACTGAACCGATGGAGAAACTACACACACCCGTGTTGGGTAGAACCAGGAAAGTTTGTTTAGGGTAAACCCAGGGCTTTTTTTCTGGTGGAACTCACCGGAACTGAGTTCCAGCACCTTTTCTTCCATTAATTGCATTACAATTTAATCGCCATCTACTCCCGAGGAAATGTAATCCAAGAGTTCCGGTACCTTTTTCTCCAGAAAAAAAGCACTGGGTAAACCGATTACAATAAAAGGTGGGGAATAAGGGAAGAGGGAGAAAGTTGGCGAGAGACTTTGGTAGACACAAGTAGAGCTACAAAACAACAACGCTAGTTCCTTTGCTATATGAACACCCAGGCACTTACTCTTGGCCTGGGGGGTTGGTCTTCTTAGGGCCTGCCTCAGCAAAAGCCCTGCTCCGCGCTCCTTCACGTCCAGAACAACAACAACAACCAAACCCAGAAGCCACGGCTGGCAGTATGGATTCCCACCCGCCCCTCCTTTCAGTAGCCCAGCTGTCCTTGGCCAATCAGGATGAATTCCATCTGGCCTAGGCAGGAGAGCAGTGGCTCCTAGGTGTCGGAGGGGTGAACTCCTGACCATGACTAGAGTGCTGGGGGAACATTTGCATGCGAATACGTCGGAGACTCTGAGGCAGGCACAGGGCCATCCGAAGAAACTATGTACATTTGCAGGAGGTTACAACAAGGGACTATGTTTAAAATCCTGACAGAAAACAAAGTATAGAAACTTAAAAGTCAAGAAAATGTATATATAAAATATAACCATAAAAATATAGTAAAATAGATTAAATTTTATAATGTAATGTAAAAATTTCCAGAAATATTTTTTAAAAATTATATATATAAAACATGTATAAGACAGAAACAATTAGACCTGTAAAATACAACTTCTCTAGGGCTGAAGATGATAATAATGTCCTTTCAGACTTGAGGACCTCTATCTCTAGACGAAGTATTATTAGTGCCAAAGTTTTTTTGTTTGATACTTCCAGAGAAATGTCCTCACAGCATGTAAGCTTTCTTACTCTTGTGTAGAAGCCAAACGCGTTTCGGCCCAAAGGCCTTCTTCAGTGGCCCTGTAGTTTTCACTTAATTCAGTATACAAGCTATTGCTCTGTATTTCTCCATTCAAAGTTGGTTTCATTTACCAAGCTCCTGAGGCAGAAAGCTTACATGCTGTGAGGACATTTCTCTGGAAGCATCAAACAAAAAAACTTTGGCACTAATAATACTTCGTCTAGAGATAGAGGTCCTCAAGTCTGAAAGGACATTATTATCATCTTCACCCCTAGAGAAGTTGTATTTTACAGGTCATTTGCAGGAGGTTCCAGCCTCCGGCTGGGATGACACTTGTTTACATGTGTGTGGTGGAGAAGGACACCGAGACCCGGTCTGCTTTTCATCACAGTAACTTTGGGGCAAAATGGGAGGAACGCTAAATGTTATGTTCCCTTTTGGCCACCATATCAGTGGCAAATATCAGGTGGGCTCGCAGCAGCGGGAAACTTGGCAGACACTTTAACACAGGGATGTGGAACCTCTGGCCCGTGGGCCTAATGCGGGCCACGGCAGTTCCACATCCCTCCCGTGGCCACACCCCCTGATGATGGAAGGCCTGGTGGGGAGAATTTGGCATCCCCACCCCATTCTGGTTCTGCACCCCTGCTTTAACAGATGAGGTTTCAAATTCACCATTGCTGAAGCTGCCCAGCAGCTAAGATAATGTTTATTTAAATGTGTATCTGCAAAGTCTAGTGAAGGTCTGTTCATTCAAAAACCTTCCGCGCCCAGTCTGGAATGGAATATGCACCACAGAAAGAACCTGCGATCAAGCCTGAATCTTTTATTCAGCAAGCATGTGTTTTGAACCCTGGCCTAGGGGTGGGCAACTGGCAGTTCCGGGCTAAAGCCCATTTCCTTGAAGGGAGATGTTTGGTTTCTCAACTGCCAGCCCCATTCTGCAAAGGAAAAGAGGGAGAAAGTGACAGCTGAAGAAGGTGTATGGGAAGGGAAACCTGGGCTCATCAGGAAGAAGGGGGACCTTCTCCCTTCCCCTCCCAGGTGAGCCCGTTTCTTTCCCACTCTGATTTCAGCTAGAATGAAATGAGCAGAAGGTAGCTGGACTTGGTAGCAGGCCAGGGATGGGGACTCGGACTCGAGGACTCGACTCGTGAGTCGGACTGAGTCCCCCCTCTGACTCGACTCGGACTCGAGTCCCAATATTTTTAATGGGACCCGAGACTCGACTCGGGACTCGAGACCAAGGACTCGTCGACATCCCTGGGCTGTGCCAGAAGGAGTGGAGGGAGAGAAGTGCGATCGTCAGCGAAGATTTTATTTTTAAAAATCATTTTCCTGAAATGCAACCTTTTCAGACATTTTGGGTTTGGCTGCCTCTGCCTGCTTGTTTGGGGTTCCCAGCCTCCTCCTCTGCCTTCCTGGTCTCTTCTTAACCAGTTCCACAGTTTGAATTGTCCAAGACAAACGCCTCTGCCTGCCTGCTTTGGGGTTCCCTGCCTCCTCTGCCTGCCTGGTTATTTTTTATTTTGGGTTTGTCTGCCTGGTCTGTTCTTGTCAAAATCAGTTGCAGAGTTTTGAAATAAAAAGGCACACTTGTGCCTAGAATTTGTTTAAACCACACATCTGAAGTAGCCTTATTTTGTTGGGAAACCCCCCCCCCCATTGATTTTAATAGGAACTCGTGGAGTCAGCTTTGGGAGTGACTCGTGACTCGTGAGTCACCATTTTGGACCAAGGACTCGGACTCGGACTCGAGACTCAGGTCCAAAGACTCGTGACTCGACTCGTGACTCGAGACCAAGGACTCTTCAACATCCCTGGTAGCAGGCCAAGGGAGGTGGGGGGATTAGGTGTAAAGCATCCACCCCCAGACCAGGGATGTTGAAGAGTCCTTGGTCTCGAGTCACGAGTCTTTGGACCCGAGTCTCGAGTCCGAGTCCGAGTCCTTGGTCCAAAATGGTGACTCACGAGTCACGAGTCCTGAGTCACTCCCAAAACTGACTCCACGAGTCCCTATTAAAATCAATGGGGTTTCCCCCCAACAAAATAAGGCTACTTCAGATGTGTGGCTTAAATAAATTCTAGGCACAAGTGTGCCTTTTTATTCCAAAACTCTGCAACTGATTTTGGCAAGAACAGACCAGGCAGACAAACCCAAAATAACCAGGCAGGCAGAGGAGGCAGGGAACCCCAAAGCAGGCAGGCAGAGGCCTTTGTCTTGGACAATTCAAACTGTTGAACTGGTTAAGAAGAGACCAGGCAGGCAGAGGAGGCTGGGAACCCCAAACAGGCAGGCAGAGGCAGCCAAAACCAAAATGTCTGACCCTAACCCCCCACAACAACACATCAATCAAAATAAATCTCAACACATCGTTGGGGCTGCGCTCCTGATAGCTGTCCATAGTGGCCGAGCAGCGGCACACCTCGCTTCCATGAGCTCTTCACCGGTGATCGCGCTCTTCTCCACTCCTTCTGGCACAGCCCAGGGATGTTGAAGAGTCCTTGGTCTCGAGTCCCGAGTCGAGTCTCGAGTCACATTAAAAATATTGGGACCCGAGTCGAGTCAGAGGGGGGACTCAGTCCGACTCACGAGTCGAGTCCTCGAATCCGAGTCCCCATCCCTGCCCCAGACCTATCCAAAGCAGGCCACTGGTAGAAGAAAAACTGCTGACCAGGAACTTAGCCCAAGCCACCTTGGCCTTTGCAGTCCTCGGCCTTTCTGTGGTCTCTTCAC
The DNA here is from genome assembly GCA_021292165.1 of Shinisaurus crocodilurus. Lineage (NCBI taxonomy): Eukaryota > Metazoa > Chordata > Lepidosauria > Squamata > Shinisauridae > Shinisaurus > Shinisaurus crocodilurus. The sequence continues at coordinate 8,423,831 of CM037881.1, forward strand.
CTGGATGACAATCGGACAAGGACTGTGGCCAATGGCTAAACATGGCGTTTGCTGTTCTCTCGGCTTCATCCCTGCTACAGGTGCAGAAAGATGGGTTGCTTCTCCTTCCTGAAGATCATGATGTTTGTGTTCAACGGTGTGATATTTGTGAGTATCCGATGTGACTCGCAGCCGTGGGGAGGGTGGGATGGTCGAGTGATGGAGCAAATTGCTAGGTCCCACAAGATAATCCCTATGATGCCAAGAGGTGTAAGATGATGATGATGATGATGATGATGATGATGATGATGATGGGAGAGGGTTAAAGGCGATCTGAGCCTCATGTGTGGAAAGCAGCACTCAAAGTGGGAAAGCTTCCTCCATACGTTCCATGATTATTTTCAGGGCAGATCTAAACGTTGCAAAGGAAAAACCTATCGCTCTCTTGTAATGTGTGAACATTCACCGGGTAAGATAGGGGAGGGGAGGGGGATGTCAACATTTCCCACACTCTCGGTTCTCCTCTGTAAGCCCCACCCTGCTCTCCAAGTTTTATTATATTGCTCATGTCACCTCTCTAACCCCACCTCCCATTCATCTGGGCCACAAGACCAGAAGAGAAGTTTAACTGTGGGGGAAACCCAGGTGGGGATATTTGCGGGGAAGGACTGGGAAATTAAGCACCGCTCTTCTGCCTCTTCCAGTGTTCTCCAACCTTGGGTCCCCAGATGTTTTTGGCCTACAACTCCCAGCATGCCCCAGCCACTTGGAAGCTATGCTGGCTGGGGCATGCTGGGAGTTGTAGGGCAAAAACATCTGGGGACCCAAGGTTGGAGAACACTGCGTGGCAGACATGTAGTTCCACTCTCAGTGTAACATGGATGTAGTTATGTGTAGTACCATGTAGTCAATCATCTCTTAGATGCGTAGTGAAGACAAGACTGTATTGTTCCATTGAGCTTTTAATGGATTTTATTAATGCTCTCTTGTTTTGTTTCAAACAAGGTTTCCACTCCTGTTTTATCTGTTTTATTTACTTGCTTACTTATTTCCCTTTTTATAACCCAAGTTCTCTGGATGGTGTACAATACATTAAAAACAATGAAACAACAAAAGCAGGACACAATAATAAGGTTGTGATGTATTGCTTTTTATATGGTTTTATCGGTGCTGTTTCATTTTAAATTGGACATTGCCTTGAGCGCCGATTGGGTGGAGGGGTGATTTTGTAAATACTTCTGTTAAATAAATAAGTAATAGTTCCATTCTCAGAAGTGGGCTGTTGTTGGTGACAGCAAACTCCTCTTCCTGTTAAGGGCCGGGGAAGCTGCAAATCTATGTCATCGTATAAAAGCCAGAAGGATTCTGGGTTTTTTACTGCAGAATTAGGGCTTCCTCCTCATGCAGAAATGGTAACCTGTGACTCTCTCTTGTCCATCCAGCTTGGGGGCCTGGCTTTGCTTGGCATCGGCATCTGGGTGAAGGTGGACAGCGGTTCCTTTGCGAAGGTCCTGGGAGCTGCAGCTCCGCAGTTGATGCAGCTGGTCAACGTGGGCTACCTGTGCATAGCGGTTGGCGCCTTCCTCCTCCTCATGGGCTTTATGGGATGCTGGGGGGCCATGAAGGAAAGCAAATGCCTGCTGCTGGTGGTAGGTGCCCTAAATAAGCATCTCGCCCTGGGCCAGGCTCAGGCATCACGGAGTTGCTCAGGGACAGGGGCTACACAGGGGTTATGCACTTTCTGACTTAAAGTTGTGCCCCTGGACCAGGGCTCTCCAACCTTGGGTCCCCAGATGTTGCTGGCCTACAGCTCTCAGCATACCCAGGCAGCATGGCTAATGGCAAGGGATTCTAGGAGCAACATCTAGGGACCCAAGGTTGGAGAGCCCTGCCCTGGTCCATGTCCCAAGAGTTGGATATAAACTTTCCCGGAACCCGTGAGCCACTCACAGCATAGACTCTCTACCCCAGGGGTGGGGGGCCTGCGCCCCTCACGATGATGTTGGACTACAACTCCCATCAGTACTGGCTGTTGGCCATGCTGGCTGGGGCTGATGGGAGTTGGAACCCAAGAACATCTGGAGGCCCACAAGTTCCCCAGCCAGGATCTACTCCAACATATTGATTAAGCATCTGAGAAGTGTTCCTTCCTTAGATGTATCTGTTTAAGAGGCTCATCTACCTTAGAGAGAGGAATTTCAAAGATCTAGCTGCCCTACTTAGCCGCAGAGGCCCAGGCTCTGGCTGTGGATGATCTCTCCAAAGAGCCTGCTGGCTTAAAAAATAAAAATATTAGTTTTCATTTATTTTTCACAAATAAAATGTCAATAGATAATAAAACTTCATGGGAATACATTGAATGCATCCCTTAATCAATATAATGTATTACATTACAGAGATTGCATCACCTATATTCTATTTGTTTATCCTCGCCCCGTCATATCCTGTTATTCTAATGTATATCTTTCCATAATTACTATGAGTCTGTGGTGGTTTTAATGTTCCTTGTGCCTAATGGTTAGAGTGTTGGACTGGGACTCAGGAGATCCGGGTTCTAGTCCCCGCTCGGCCATAAAACTCACTGGGTGACTTTGGGCTAGTCACTGACTCTCAGCCTAACCTACCTCGCAGGGTTGTTGTGAGGATAAAATGGAGAGGAGGAGAAGGATTATGTAAGCCGCCTTGGGTTCCTTGCAGGAAAAAAGGTGGGGTATAAATATAATAAATATATATATATATATATATATAATATATATATATAATATATATATATAATCATATAAGTTATAAATTGATGCCACGTTGCATAGAAGTCTTCCATATAGTTAACGTTCCTAGTTGTCTTTTTGACTTGGGTCCGTTTTTCCATAAGGGCGATAGACCAAACCCTGAGGTACCATTGCTGTACCTTTCCAGCTGGCTGCAATTTCCATCCAGGCTGCGGCCCATAAGAAAGTCAGTACCTCTTTGTTTTGTAGTTTGTCATCTTCCTTGCCATATATTGATAGCAGACCCATAGCGGGAGACAGATTAATCACTGGACCTGTTATTTTGCCAGCTTCTACCACCACATATGAAGAAATGTACCTGTCATATTACAGTTCTGCCGACATAAAGGAGTGGTTGATTTGTATATATGGCATGACTTTTGAGGTGTTAAGAACCACCTGTATAAAATTTAAATTGTGTTCTTTTTATTTTTGTAGACATAGATTTCATTGGACCCTGTTCCCATAATTGTACCCATTTTGCTTGCTCAATTTTCATTCCCACAACCTTTCCCCATATCTGCTTGACCCCTCCATATTTCCAAATTGCAAATCCGAGATAAGCCCATATAGAATTGAGATTATTCCTTTAAGGCTCAATCCTATGCATGTTTAGTCAGAAAAGAGTCCTATAACTCCCAGCATTCCCCAGCCAGCTGCCTGGGGAATGCTGGGAGTTGTAGGACTTTTTTCTGTCTAAACATGCATAAGATTGCATTGCACCCTTAATTTCCATGTTGTCCTTTACTACAAATGTCTCAAATTGGTGTACTATTTTGTGCCTTTATGGTTGGATTATTAGAAAAATGGGGGGGGGGGGAAATACAGTATGTGTTTGTATTCAGTTGAATTTTACTTCCTGTAGTTGAGTTGTGATTTGTGTTCCCATTTTAGTGGCTAATCCCATTTATAGATCCATTATCCTATATAAACCTTTCAAGCCCCATGATTGAAATTGTTGAAGCTTGTCTGTGTTGTAAGATATCAGCAGGCATTTCTGAGCTCTGGCTGCTGCTGGTTGTGGACATGCTGTCATCTCTGTCTCTGTTTCCAGTTCTTCGTGGTCACACTGATTCTCTTCATAGCGGAAGTGGCAGGTGCGGTTGTGGTGCTGGCTTTCTGCTCTGTGGTAAGTCCTTGCTAGCACTTGAGGGGGGACAATGGCTTCTGCAATCCAAATTTTTCACGCGAGGAACCCTGACTAGGAACACAAACTGAGTTGCTTAAGAATAGGAAGCAACGCAACTTAATTTGCACAATTCCAGATGCCAGCGTTTCACTGTCTTCTGAAAGATTCCAGAGGGATAGTCACCTTAGCAAGAACAATAAAGGATCCTTTGGCACTACTTGCCAGCAGAAACTATATAATGAGGGAGTTAGTATAATCTTTTGGAGTGCCATAGGGTGGGTGCCAAAACAGAGAAGTCCCTACGTCACACACTGAGATGATGGAATGTGGAGCAAGGCCTTTCCCTTGGCTCTCTTCCTTCCGAATTAAACAGCCACTCCCGAACCTGGCTAGGCCTTGTCAAGTTTTTCTCCAAGTCCTCATTTTTTGTGGGGGAGGGGCCTTGATTTCTCACGTCTATGCGTTCTCCATCCATCTTTCCCCGTTCCTGCTCTCTCCCCAGTCCTCCGGCCACTGATCTTCTGAGCCTTATTCTCCCCACTTAATTTCGGCCCTTCACTCTTTGTGCCCTCCTCCCCCTGCTGCAGTACTCTACCCTTCCTGCTCTAGGCCCTATGTAATATTTTTCTTCAGTCAAGATGACCTTTCACTTCCCTTCTAGAAGCAGTTCCCCCACCCCCCAACTTTCTGTCGCTGTAATATCCACATTGCTTAGCATGTTTGTGAACATACCACGACATCACCATAGTTTGTCTCGGTGGTTTTGGATAGCTTCGACCACGGTATCCTTCTGGGTCACCTGTCTGGGATGGGACTTGGAGGCACTGTTTTATGATGGCTCTGGTCCTTCCTGGATGAGTCCAGAAGGTAGTGCTGGGGGACACCAGCTGTGGCCATTGGCCAATGGTTTCCCACAGAGTTCCATCTTGTCCCCCATGCTAGTTAACATATACCTGAAACTGCTAGGAGAGGTTGTTCAGAGTTTTGGGGTTCAGTGCAACCAGTATGCTGATGGCACCCAATGCTACCTCCCCTTTCCATCTAAATCCAAGGAAACTCTTCTAGTTCTAAATCAGTGTTTGTTCCCGGAAGCCTCCTCTGCCCTCCAACCACCAATGTAATGTTACTACTTTGTTTTCAATAAATTGTTTTTGTTTCTTTTATCTGTTTTTTTTTAAAAAAATATTGTTCACTGCTCCGGAATCTACTTGATATGGAGCGGCATACAAATGCTGTGAATAATAATAATAATAATAATAATAATAATAATAATAATAATAATAATAATAATAATACGAACTGGAGCTTAATCCAGACAAGACAGAGGTGCTCCTGGTCAGTCAAAAGGCAGATCGGGGAATAGGGATCTGTGTTGGATGGGGTTACGCTCACCTTGAAGACTCAGGTTTGCCATTTGGGTGTCCTCCTGGATTCAGCCCTGAACCTGAAGAGCCAGGTTTGGGCAGTGGCCAGGAGCGCATTTGCGCGACTGAGGGTAGTGCGCCAGCTGTGTCCATTGCTGCAGATGCCAACACCAAGTGGGCCGCTCAACAAGATCTGCCACAGACGGCCTTCTCCTTGTCCCTTCAGCCAGAGCAGCTAGACTGGTCGGGACGAGGAAGAGGGCCTTCTCTGTGGCAGCCCCCGTACTATGGAACTCTCTCCCAAGTGACCTCCGCCATGCCCCCTCTCTGCTGAGCTTCCGCCGCTCATTAAAAACTTGGTTATTCAGGCGGGAATATGGGGTGGGCTAAGATTTTAAAATTTTATACTGTTTTAATGTATTTTAATGGAGAAAAATGTTTTAATGTATTTTGTTCTGTTTTATTTTCTGTACATCGCCCAGGGTGGCCGGTTTGCCGGCCAGATGGGCGATAGATAAATGCAAATAATAAATAAATAAATAAATAAATAAATGCCTAATCTGGCCATGGTGATACATGCCGTAGTTTCATCACCTTTGGACTACTACGATGCATTCTACGTGGGCCTGCCTTTAAAAAGTGTTTGGAAACTTCGGCTTACCCAGAGTGCTGTGGGGCAGACTGTTGATCGGGGCTGGTTACAGGGAGCATGTGATTCCCCTGTTACAACAGCTCCACTGGCTACTGGTCTGTTTACGGGCACAATTCAAGATGCTGGTTATTATGACCTATAAGGCCGTACGTATATGACTCGGGGCCAGGCTGTTTGAAAGACCGTATTCTCCCATATGAGCCTGCCCAATTTTTAAGGTCTTCAGGAGAGGCCCTTGTCAAGGTTCCACTACTGCAGGGACCCCTTGACCTGCCTTTGGAAGATCTCTGCCTCTTCTCAAAGCTTCTCCCGTTCCAGGAGATCAAATCCTTTGCCTGTTTCTTTCCTGTTCCCAGTAGCATGAGAATAGACTTCAGGCGTGGTGAATAAGTCACTCCAACAACTCAGGGTAAACAACAACACTTTACTTATCACATTAGGGTATTTACACAATAGAGCAGTTATAATTCAAAAGCAAGTATGATAAAATTAAACAGACAAATAACACAAGGTTCTCTAACTTAACTTCAGCCTACCTCTCTCCTCTGCAGTCAGTCTCTCTCTGGCTCTAGCTGACCACACCCCACACAAATAAAGCCCTCCCAGGATTGGAAGGTTATAACCATGTGACCTTGAACAGGAGAAATAATACTTAACTTCTATTGGGTGAACTGAAACTCACAAACGCCCCCTCCCATCCTGAAATGTTTGGGCCTTCAGGCTTCAACTAATTTAGGGAAGTGTTTGGGCCTACAGGCTTCAACTAACCTAAGCCTGTGTAGGCCTCAATCCTTCATCATCATCATCATCAGGCGATCACTCGTGACCGAGTAAGATTGTCTTCCGGGATAAGAGGAGGAAATTCTAAAGAAGATTGTGTAGACTCTAGCGATGGGTCCGTAAGTGACTGTGGAGGCCAATTCTAGATCCACACAGCTTCCCACAGTGAGGACACAGGTTGCCAGATGGAAGATGGTCCTGTAAAGGATTCATTTGACGTGCTTTTCGCTTAGCACGTTTCTCCCTTTCACCTTGCACTCGGGCTTCTTCAAAGTCCATGGAACCTTTGTGAAAGGCCAACCTCCATTTAGATCGTTCACGGGCCAGAGCTTCCCAGTTTTTGATGTTTATATTGCATTTTTTTTAGATTAGCCTTAAGAACATCTTTAAACCTCTTATATTGACCACCGATATTCCGCTTTCCATCCTTGAGTTGGGAGTAAAGTAACTGCTTTGGGAGACGGCAGTCAGGCATTCGAACAACATGACCGGTCCACTGAAGTTGGCGTTGAAGGATCATTTTTTCAATGCTAGTAGTCTTTGCTTCTTCCAGTACACTGACATTTGTTCGCCTATCAATCCTTCACAGCCCTTCTTTCAAGAGCACCACCTTCAGAGGCACATTTGGTGGGGATGCAAGGGAGGGCCTTCTCAGTGGCTGCTCCCAGGCTTTGGAGCTCCCTGCTCCCTTTCTGTTGACCTTCCCTCGGCAGGTAGCGCTGCTTTCATTCAGATAGGCCTTTGGCATTTAAGCTGGGTTGCTGTCGAAGGGGGTTCTAACTGGATGGGTGGTGTTATTTTGTTGTATTGATGTGTTTTAAGTATGTTTTAAATCCATTTTTTATGTTTTAATTGTATTTCTATTTTTTTATTGGAATTTTACTATTAGCTGCCTTGAGTGACCCCCCCCTTTTTTTGGCAGAAAGGCAGGATATAAATTTAATTAAGAAATACATAAAAATCTAGCAGCAGAGAAGGGGCTCTCACAGGTGACAGGTAAGCAGCAGCTTTACTCTGTTATATAAAAGATGGTTGGTAAAAACAAACAAACACCACCCTGTAAAGTTCTGAGTTACCCACTAATCTCCCTCTCGGATCTAGGCAGATATATTTGTGGAATACTTGAAAAACTGGGCCACAAAGACTTTAAAAGAGGACTATGGGAGGCAAGAAGACATCACAGCCATTTGGGACACTACGATGAAAGAGGTGACTGAAGTGGCAAAACCCATTTTCTAACTCTGTTGTAAGTTATGCTTCCACAGTAGCGGTTTTGATAGAGTCTCTAGCAGGGATGGGGACTCGGACTCGAGGACTCGACTCGTGAGTCGGACTGAGTCCCCCCTCTGACTTGAGTCTGACTCGAGTCCCAATATTTTTAATGGGACTCGAGACTCGACTCGGGACTCGAGACCAAGGACTCGTCAACATCCCTGGGCTGTTGACGAGTCTTCTGGCTGTGCCAGAAGGAGCGCGATCACCGGTGAAGAGCGCATGGAAGCGAGGCGTGCCGCTGCTCGGCCACTATGGACAGCTACCAGGAGCGCAGTCCCAACGATGTGTTGAGATTTATTTTGATTGATGTGTTGTTGTGGGGGGTTTGGGTTAGGGTCAGACATTTTGGGTTTGGCTGCCTCTGCCTGCCTGTTTGGGGTTCCCAGCCTCCTCTGCCTGCCTGGTCTCTTCTTGACCAGTTCAGCAGTTGAATTGTCCAAGACAAAGGCCTCTGCCTGCCTGCTTTGGGGTTCCCTGCCTCCTCTGCCTGCCTGGTTATTTTGGGTTTGTCTGCCTGGTCTATTCTTGCCAAAATCAGTTGCAGAGTTTTGAAATAAAAAGGCACACTTGTGCCTAGAATTTATTTAAGCCACACATCTGAAGTAGCCTTATTTTGTTGGGGGGAAACCCCATTGATTTTAATAAGGACTCCTGGAGTCAGTTTTGGGAGTGACTCAGGACTCGGGACTCGTGAGTCACCATTTTGGACCAAGGACTCGGACTCGGACTCGAGACTCGGGTCCAAAGACTCGTGACTCGACTCGTGACTCGAGACCAAGGACTCTTCAACATCCCTGGTCTCTAGCGACCCGTAGGCCAGTCCTGAGCTTTGCAGGACATGCATGTGGAGGTGCTGGTACTTCACATGTGTCTCCTCCTTACTTCTGTGGTCAGCAGTTAGACTTGGGGGTAGGCAACCTTTTTGGGACCGTGGCAATTTGAGAAACTATTGCGAGCACCACGACAACATGGCTGCAGTGGGAGGCGTAGCTAGTCACGGAGGACAAGTAACCTGCCCGAAAGACTGAGAGCACGAAGCAGAGGTGGGCTCTGAGCCACAGCGCACGAAACACTTCCTTTGAGCTCACAGTTTTCAGAGCCAGCAGAAACCTATTGCACAAAAGGCAAACCCCGCATACCTACATGCACCCACACGTCCCTTTGCTTGGAAGTGATCCCGGCTGTCGGTAAGAAAATGTGTTGATTTTTAAAAGAGGGGGAGGATTAGGGCACCTTGGTGGTGAGCACCAAGAAAGGGGCGCATTGGTGCCTGCAGGCACCATGTTGCCCACCCCTGGTTTAGACTGTTGGAGTAACTGGATTCCCAATTTAAGTAGGTAAGAAGCTGTGTTGTTTATTGCTGGGGCAGGCAGAAAGTAGATGGGGATCGATTTGCAGTAGATCAGTGTTCTCCAGCCTTGGGTCCCCAGATGTTTTTGGCCTGCAACTCCCAGCATGCCCCAGCCAGCTATGCTGGCTGGGGCATGCTGGGAGTTGTAGGCCAAAAACATCTGGGGACCCAAGGCTGGAGAACACTGCAGCGGATGGACAGTTCCAGTCTTTTGATGGCCATCACTTGTGGGAGACTCCTCAACCCCTATATTTGGGGTGGGGAATCTGTGGCCCTCCGGATGTTGTTGGATTCCAAGTCCCATCAGCATGGCCAATGGTCAGGGATCATGGGAGTCTGCAGGGCCACAGGTTTTCCATCCCTGCCCTATATTGTGGGCTAGATCATGATGCCACCCTGCAGCAAGGCTGTTGCTCCCCCTATTACCCCCATCTCTTACACGCAAACAGGATATTGCCCAATTTGCCAAAATAATCACGTGCACAATGTTGGTGCGTGTGTGCGTGAGCAGCAGAGTGCGTGTGCGCATGGGAGATTTAAAATCCTGTCTGTGTGCTAGCAGAGGCCTGTTATTCCACACAGAGATCTCAGCTCCCCCCCTTTTCGCAGCGTGCAGCGTGTTGTGAAGATGCCAGCCCAGCCTGCCTGTAATCCAACTTGCTTCTAGCTTCCCCGTTTGCAGATTAATCCATGGAGTCAGGAAACACTCTGTAACACCACAGGTCTAATTCTACCTGTTTATTCACTTAGCAAGTAAAGTTCTACAGAGTATACATTTCCTAGTTACAGTCCATGTGCAGAGTATAAATGCATAGCAAGCATTAAGTCCAGTGGAGTAAGTTGAGCTTCACTCCACCTCAGCAAAGACGTTACATTGTTGCAGGAACAAAGTCTAGCAAGAAGAACAAGAAGAAGAGAGAAAGCAGTCCAGCTTCTCTCTAAGATGGCTTCAGACAGAAAACAAGTTAGCACGTCATCAGAACATACAAACCATGTGACCAGCTCATACTGTTCTCACAGAGCTAGATTCCCATGCGAAAACACGAGAGCCCAGCAAGACACAACAAACTTGTTTACAGCCATTCTGTTCTTTCCATGTGTAAACAGTGTGCTACAGCTGGTGAAGTGATACATATCACAACACACAACTATCATGCAGTTGCTGGATTGAATTTCTGGCACACATTCAGCGATCTTGAGGAAAAGCCCTACGTCTAAGGATGAGTGGATTGCCCCTGTTGCATTCTGTGCATTTAAACGGCCCCACATTATACGCTCTGCCTGCCTTCCAGTTTAACTTAGAGAATGTCTAAAATTAATTAATAGAAGTATAGCTTCCAAATCGCATGAAGTTATATTCCTGTGCTATTCAGTGCCCTCGCTGGCGGCTTTCTAGTCTTCAACTGTATGCATATGATACAAAATGGGTGCTATAAACAAAATGGTTCTCTCTGTTCTAGCTGAAGTGCTGTGGATTCAACAACTATGGCGATTTCAACAGTTCCTACTTCTATCAAACTTATGGGAAATATCCCTCCTTTTGCTGTCCAGCCAGCAAAGAATGCCAGGAAACTGCAATTGACCACAGCAAGCAGGTAACTTGGCTTCGGAAAGATCACAACATCCTAGTGTATCTGTGCAAACTTGTGACATGGATTACCTAAACAAGAAGTTTAAAAGTAAACACAGCCCCATAGACTTTTGTGGCAGACATTCCCCCCCCCCCCCAAGTCAGAACTTTCTAGGTCAAACTTGCCTAATCTGGAAATGTTAAGTAAGACATGAGAATGGGCAGCTTCTCCTCTTTCAATATACGGGGAACAGAGGCATTGTACTAACAGGTGAGAACAAAGGAATATTTGGCCATGAGATCAAAGCAATTTATGTTTAAACCCAGCTGAAGTTGCACTCATTCACATGTCACAATGTGGGCTGGGGAAAGTTAATTAATGTTTCTGAAAGGGGCATTTGATGATCATCCAAGGTAGTGTTGATGATTAAACCAGGAAGTAAGTGTGTGTGTGAGTGAGTGAGAGAGAGAGAGATGGTGGTAGTGGCAATGAGTTCCAGGGATTTTTATGACTTGGCAGGATTCAAAATAATTGCATATTCAAAACAATTGCAGGAGTACAGGCACATGCTACGTGTACACTTAAAAATCCTTCGTTTTGCAGGCAAATGAGGGAGGAGGAGCCAGAAAAACAGCACTAGCTTGCATGCGGTTTGGGCCAAAAGGTCAGCCTATAACCAACCTAAAAAACGCACAAACTTTGTAAAGCCAGCTTAATCCTCTGAACAAGAGTTTATGTTCCAGGGCCTTGCAATTCGATGCCTTTAGTAGTGACAAGTAGCATTTTCTAAATAGAAATAATTTTTTAAAGAGAATCATCATCATAATCATCATCATCATAGCAGCAGCAATAATATAATTTACATATTTCAGAAGGGCTCCAGATTTTCCTGGTCTGCCCATTCATTCTATTAAGAAGGTGCCTTTTATATGAGAAATCCATAGAGTTACCTCGGCTGGGAATGTAACCCAACAGTTGGTGTTGCAATTACATCACTAAGGGCGCAATCCTGTGCCCCTCCAACCTTGTCTGGAAGGACATAGGATGTCCCTTAGAAGGTGCTGTGACCTCGTAAATTCCTTACGAGGTTGCAGCTCCTCGGCGCGTTCACCCCCCCACACCTCGTTGCCGGCGCGGTTCTTTCCACACCGGAAGGGAATTGCGGGGAACCGAAGACGGTCTTCTGTCTTCAGTTCTGGCGTGGGGCAGGTGTTCCTCGCTCGTAGGAGCGAGACATCCTACGAAGGATCCAGGCAGCGACCAGGGCTCTCCAACCTTGGGTCCCCAGATGTTGCTGGACTACAGCTCCCAGAATCCCTTGCCATTCGCCATGCTGGCTGGGCATGCTGGGAGCTGTAGGCCAGCAACATCTGGGGACCCAAGGTTGGAGAGCCCTGCTCTAGACAGCTGAAATTGGCTGTCTAGAGGTTTTTGAGGGCGAGGGAAGTGTGGAGGATATCCTATCCTCTGTGCTCCCCCCGCCCTGGATTGGATGCCCCTAATCTTCCAAGTTTGAAGGGTTACGGGCAGCCACATTGAATTGCACTGTAAGGGTGCGATCCGATGCGTGTTTAGACAGAGAAAAAGGCCTACAACTCCCGGCATCATGCTGGGAGTTGTGGGCCTTTTCTCTGCCTCAAGTCAACATACACAGGATTGCGCCTTTAATGGCAAGATACTTCAGGTTAACATGGAAACATGGTGGGAGGAGGAGGAGGATTCCTGACACATGCTGCGCCGCATCGCATGTCTTCCAGGGCTGCTTGCGTGAGTTCCAGGTGTTCCTGAGCAACAATGGGAAGATCGTCGCAGGGGTGGCTCTAGCGATCGGGGTGCTTGAGGTAAGCGCGCCCATGTTCTTATGCACGTAGTTTGATCCCCACCGCCATCTCATAGCTGCCAATGTTACCCACTCTTCATTTCCCACAATGAGTCTACGGCTGGGTTCGCTCAGCACCCTAAGCCACGGTGGCTACAGGAAACCCTAGAACAGCTACGCTGGCTGGGGCATGCTGGGAGTTGTAGGCCAAAAACATCTGGGGACCCAAGGTTGGAGAACACTGCCCTAGAACAAGCCATGGCTTCGAAGGGTTTCTGTAGCCACCGTAGCTTAGTGTGCTGTGCGAACCCAGCCTAGACGTATCTGATCCGGACTTTTCACCAGCACCAAGGCCAGCCAGGGCCGGATTAACATAGGGGCGATTGGAGCGGCCGCTCCAGGCCCATAACAGACAATAGGCCCACAATATAGGGACACGCGGCACGATTTGAGTTAGCTCTGATCGTTATCATTCAGCATAATTAATGATTTTTTCAAGATTAGAAAGGTGTTCTAAGCACATCTGCATTACAGGCTTGAGGCAAGACCTAGCAAGAACTGTTGTTCTCAAATTAGCATTTCAGTAGCTTTGCATTTCAATCACTGTTACTACATTTCTTTGTGAGAACTTCTAGCACATGGGGGGCTTGCTAGGGTCTGTAATATTCAGATTTAGAAGGGACCTCTCTCTCCAGCCTCGAGCAAAAGATCTTTCTGATTCGCAGCTCAATTGTTCAAATGCTAGTTTAACAAAAAAAAAAAAAAAAACAAAGCGACAAGAACAACACAATTATTCTTGGTCAAGCAAAGCTTTCCTGGCTTTTTGTTGTGGCTGCTTTTTCTTTTTTAATAAATAAATTTGGGGGAAATTGGGGAGACCCTTACTGATGAGCTGCAGGAGTTTTTGAGTTTTGGCACTTTAATGGTAATTAAAATATTTAATTTGTTTTAATATAAAATTGCGTCTTCATTTTATTTATTTCCATAAAAAGGCCCACCAAAATCCTCAGCACCAGGCCCATAATGCTCTTAATCCGGCCCTGAGGCCAGCGACCTAGAGCAGCCTTCCCCAACCTGCTGCCCTCCATGTGTTAAGACTACAACTCCCATCATCCTCAGCCTGGCTGGGAATGGTGGGAGTTGCAATCCAACGCATCTGGAAAGCACCAGGTTGGGGAAGGCTGCCCCAGAGCCTAGAAGACCCTGGAAAAGCTGATTCACTGGGAGGATGGCGATGCCGTGAAAAAGCCCTGCAAGCTTTCCGTGAGTGGGGTGGGGTGGGGTGGGGGATCACGAGCACACTATAATAAACGCCTCGTGTAGAAAAGCCCCAAGAGCACAAAGAGATCTTTTCCTTTGATGATGTCTGGCCCCAAGACTCTTTCAAAAAGCGAGGGCAGACATAATATCTTTAGGGCAGGGAGATGCTTTGGAAGTGCCCTTGCTGTGTGTTCAATCCAGTGTTTCTCAACCTTGGGTCCCCAGATGTTTTTGGCCTACAACTCCCAGCATGCCCCAGCCAGCATAGCTGGCTGGGGCATGCTGGGAGTTGTAGGCCAAAAACATCTGGGGACCCAAGGTTGAGAAACACTGGTTCAATCCAAGTTTAAGCTCTGAAGAAAAAATGGCGCTGCAGATTTGAACAACTTTCATCTGGTGGCTCAGCTTGCCTATTAATAAAAGGTCCCAGAACCAGTTGGAAGGGGCCTATAATAAGGCCGTCGAGTCCAACCCCCTGCTCAGTGCAGGAGAACAGATGTGGGCAGCCCAGGCAGTCGCCCATCCAAGCACAGACCCGGCTCATACCTGCTTAGCCTCAGCATGTGGCCTGCATTTTGTGCTCTTGGGATGTTATGATGCTTCCTCTTGGAATGTTATGATGCTTCCAAAAAAAGCATGTTATGATGCTTCCCCCCAAAAAACCGGATACTTCTAAAAATGAGAAGGCAAACAGCCCAGCTGAAGCATGAGGGAGGGGCCAGATCAACGGGCTGAGCCGTGGTTCCCTTTGCTGGTATGCCTGCCTGCCTCTTCAATTGCAAAGTCAGGCTCATCCCACAGCTTGAGGATCTGCTCTGAGCTGCATTTTATATTGCGTCTGTCTTCACCCTCAGAGTGATGCCGTTTCCGCTTCTCTGATCTGCCGGAATGTTTTCTGGGCTGACCTTAGACTTGACTCCCGATTTTAAAGTTCTGGAGATAAAAAGTATGTCTTTACAAATGGGAAAGCCCTAGTGAGCATACCTGAGACTTTTTCTGACAAAGTGGAAATGTGCCGCAAGCGCATGACAAGAACATGCACGTTCTGCTAGTGCTTTCCAACTCCGATGTGGAACATGCATCAGGCAACGTCGCAAAAATCTGGGGCATTGTGTTAAGAAACAATGTGGTAGCAAGAGTAGACGTTAAGCATACAGTAATACCTTGGATTGCGAGCATAATTCGTTCCGGAACCGTGCTTGTAATCCAAAACACTCTTATATCAAAGTGAGTCTCTGGCGGGCGTGAGCGGGGCCGATTTTGGCCTGCTACGCCCGCTTGAGGCGAGCGGTTACATCCCTATTAACAGTCATGCCTTGGATTGAGAGCATAATTCGTTCTGGAAAGGTGCTTGTAATCCAAAACACTCTTATATCAAAACGAAATCCCCCCAAAAAAAATTTGTACAGAGATTTTTAATTTAAGCCATACTACAGTACTTGTATTGCAAGACGACGCTTGTATATCAAGTAAAAAAAAATTAAATAAATATTAAAAATTTTGCTTGTCTTGCAAAACGCTCTCAAACCAAGTTACTTGTAATCCAAGGTATTACTGTACTACTTGTCTTGCAAGACCTTGCTCGTTTATCAAGTCAAAACTAATTTTAAAAAATTGCTTGTCTTGCAAAACGCTCTCAGACCAAGTTACTTGCAATCCAAGGTATTACTGTATAAGGAGCAGAAGGGGATGCCTGGGGAAGAGGACATGCGTGGAGGCCATAAAGGAGGACTAGCTACCCATGTGGGATAGAGCCGTTCCCCCCTTCCAGAGAACCCCAACATTTTGCAGCCACTTCCTGGATGTTTTCAAACACATCTTCACACAGGAGGTGAGCCAACTAGGCCTAGATCGGATTCTCTTTTTAATCCAAATTTTCCTGCAGAAATTTCCTCCTGGAATTCCACACGTGCAGATTCATGAAAGACGAGTAACAGTAATTGCCACAGTGGACTTTGATCAGGCTTTCCATTAACTCCTGTACGAAGCAATCATTTGCCAGTCTATGTGAGTGGGCGGGCAGGCAGGAAACGGTGCCAATTTTGAGGAGATCGTAAAAATGGCCCACAACATACTCATTTCAGTAAATCCCAGGAAGTTGTGTGTATAATACCACCTCAACTGTTCTCTTTGTTCCCTAGCTGGCTGCCATGGTCGTCTCCTTGATCCTGTATTGTCAGATTGGTACACATGGCTGAAGCACAGTGTCCACCAAGAGGTGTGTCAGATGCCACAGCTTCCATCAGGGAGACCGGACAAACAACCTTTTTTATGGAGCAAATGGGGCAATACTCTTTTTTTTTTTTTCTGGATCAACATAGCTACAGGATCTTGATCCTCATTCATGACGATCAGACATTAATCCTCCATTAGTACTTCTTTTAAATTCCCTGTAATTTAACAGTACATGTACAACCACACATCCTTTTGCTTCAAAAGACACCCTGAAAACTTTTGTTCTGTGCCTCCCCCACCACCAATCCTGGTCTGAAGGCAGGTGAAGCTGCAACCTTGATGAAGCTAGGCAGGTCTGGGTCTGGTGGTCAGAGCCTAGATGGGGAACTGCCCTTGAATCCCACGTCTTCCATGATGAAAGAAAGGCAGGATATACATGTAATAAATTAATAAACTCCCAGCAGAACAGAAATATTTTTTTATTATAATCCAATTATTTTTCCATATTAATTCTTTTTTTAAAAACGAAACAATTTCCCCAGTATTGGAAAGTGACAAGCTGTTGACTAACTTTAAGCCAGTGCTTCTCAAATAGTGGGGCGGGCCCCCCAGGGGGGGCGCGAGGCTCCGTAAAGGGGGGCTCGTTTGACCTCAGTTAAAAGTTTTTTTTAATATTGTGTTCCTTTAAATCCTGTGCTCCTTTAAATCTTTTCTGCTACAGTTAATAAAGCTATTCTTTGTTGTAAATTGATCCACATTTCTTTCTTTTTTTATTCTCTTATACGTTAATAAGGATACAGTGTTATGCAGAGGTGTACTTATAACAATTTTATAGACAAATGATGCTATTTACAGTCGCACGGGGGGCGCGAAATGTTTTCTTCTTCCTAGGGGGGGCATGACAGAAAATAATTGAGAAGCACTGCTTTAAGCAAACAGCTCCAAACAACATTTTCTAAACACTCCTCTTTTTCACTGAAATGTTTTGAGTTCCATGTGCAATTCTCTCATCTGTAGCTAGGTGTATAATTTGAATGATCGGTCCTTGTGTTCTAGGGATATTCTTGTTTTTAATGTGCAACTATATTAAGACTGCAAGCTTTAGTTTGCTTAACTGATAATCAGCTAAAGCTTTAATTGATTATTTGCTGGCAGCTAATTTTAATCACTGAGGTTATGAGTTGGGGGCAGGCGTCCTTATTTTTTTTTTTTTATGCTCATTTGGTTCTGGTACATCAGGGAATAAAAAAGAAAGATTAAGAGATGATTTTTCTTTCTGACAAAGAGTGGGAGCCTTTGTTAATTAGACTGCAAGATCTCCAACCAGTATTCTCGACAAGGTATCTATTATCAGCTTTCCCTAACCTGGTGCCCTCCAGATGTTCAGGACTACAACTCCCATCAGCACCAGGCAGCATGGCCAGTAGTCAGAGATGATGGGATTTGTAGTCCAGCCAATCTGGAGGGCGCCAGTTGGGGAAGGCTGCTCTAGAAACTTAGTTAGCAGTTGAGTCGCCGTTCTTCGGGTTTCTATAAATCAGAAGTTTGTGGGTGAGTGCGGATATAGGGCTGTGTTCTCCAACCTTGGGGTCCCCAGATGTTTTTGGCCTACAACTCCCAGCATGCCCCAGCCAGCTACGCTGGCTGGGGCATGCTGGGAGTTGTAGGCCAAAAACATCTGGGGACCCAAGGTTGGAGAACACTGGGATCGGGGGACAATGCATCTTTACTCTTAACACGCATGTAAATAGATGCACGCATGTAAACCGGATGCCCTCCAGAAGTTTGGGGCTCTAGTTCCCAGCATTCCTGAACATTGTCCATGCTAGCTGGGGCTGATCAAAGTCGTGACGGGAGAAAGGGGGTTGCCCAAACTCCCTGCAGTGTAGGCAGGAAGGCACGATGACTATGGTAGGCTGCCACCGCCCCTTTACATCCCCTTCAGCCTGAGCCAGGGAACTCTCAGACCTTTCAGGACACTCTCAGAAGGGCGCAGAAACAAGGGTTCAAGCCAATACCCTCCACCGCACGCCTCCAAGCGTAACATGTTACACACGGTAGCAAACAACCTTGCAGAAGGCGCCGAACTTAGTACTGAGGCTTACCTGGAAGGAAGCACAAATGGCTCTGGAGGTAGATATGAAGTTTATTTAGGAAGGGGAAAGACTAAAAAGATATACAGAGATCAAAGAGCACTTTTGGAGCAATATCCCAGGCAAAACCAACAAAGAGATTCCTATATATTACTGAAGTGAACCGAAGGGCCTGGTCCAGGATCCAAGAACTCACAAGCCCGAGAGCAAGTTGACTCACAGGTAGGTAGTAGAGATGACTGGGCATCTCTCAGCCTCCCCTTTTCGTCTTCAGGCCCTGGAAGCTCTCCTACAACCAGCCACAGGCTGACTACAGCAGCAATCCTGGACCCGAGGAGGAGGCAGTGGGGAGCTTTCCCACAGGAACACAGCTGAGATCATTCAACCCAATGAGCGAAGTCCTACTCTGGCCTTGAAGGCTGGGGCTGCCCCGGGCTACCTTGAGATAGCAGATTCACAGGTGGCTGCAGCACTGTGTGCTGTTTTGGCTTGCCCAAATGGAGAGGGCTCCCGTCAGTACAGAAATAATTTTGGGCAGACTTCTAATTCCATTCCAATTATTTCTGACATTTCTGCAAATACTTTCTGCCAAAATTCCAGAACATTTTTTTTACAGCTCCACCACATGTGGGCATACGTACCAAAATTAGCATCGTTAACAATTACAGAAAAGTTAGTTTGTTTAAAAAATACAAAAGAATTGATTGTGAATTTGTTAACAGCAGCAGAATTAATGATAGCTAGGAATTGGAAGGTTCAACATGTGTTTTCAATTAATGAATGGTATACAGAGGTATGGGATATTGCGTTAAATGATAAATTAACTTGTAATATTAAGTGTCAAAAAGGACAATTGGAGAAAGACACCTTTGTGAACATTTGGGGTAAATTTTTGGATTATGTGTTGGTAAAGGGGAGGGGGAACAAACCTTGTCAAGATTTGTTATATTTTTGGAATATAGAATAATATCTTGTATATATACAAAAAAGGAAAAAAGAAAAAAAAATGGGGGTGAGAAATATTACTTGGTCCCAAGAGGTGGGGGGGTGCACAATGTTTATGTTGTATTTTTTTTGTTGTTGTATTCATTAGTAGTTGTAAGATGTGAAAAATTAAAAATTTAAATAAAAAAAAATAAAAAAAATAAAACGGAGCGTTTCACATGATCTCACAAGAGTACAAAAGCAAAATTGAAGTTCTTGACAGGAGTTGAAGACCAAAACCTCTCGAGGGCACCGGGTTGAGAAAGGCTGATCTATGTTGAGGTTTTGTTAATGATGAAAATGTATCCCATCAATGGGTGACAAAACTTTTTAAAAAAATAAATAACTGTAATGTGGATTTTTCATGTTATAAGGTAAGAATTGCAGAGTACTTTGCGCTATAGAAATTAATAACAAGAACTATTGTTTGTCCCAATGATCACAGGACTTCAGAACTTCCCGTGTGTGTGTGTGTGTGTGTGTGTGTGTGAGAGAGAGAGAGAGAGAGAGAGAGAGAGAGAGAGAGAGAGAGAGAGAGAGCCATCAGGCAGGCCCAGGCCCTTTCATCATCGTTGAATAAAATTTCAGTTCAGAAGTTCACATACAATTCTTGATTTAGATTTTGTAGATCTCAAGCAAACACTCCATTCAGGCCAGCAAAATGGAGCAGGGGAGGTGAATCAAGAAGGAAGGCAACAGGATGCACCAACAAGGACGAGGGAGAGCAACTGACATGTCCATAGAAGTACGTACAAGGTTTGGAGGATCAAGAGGTTATAAAGTACAATCGGCCTCCCCACTTAACAATCCAAATAGGACGGACCAAAGTGGGCAGCGTGGCAGAGGACAGGAGCATCCAGCAACGTGCCTCCATCACTCCCTTGTGATGCTTTAAGCCAGTCCCTATTTTGTGGTCCCTACTCTCAGGCAAATCACTGCCCCTAGTTTAGTCTTTTGGGGATGACTTTTTGAGAGAGAGAGAACTAGAGTTACCACTCTTCACATTTCATCTCCTTCACCCAAATTTCTAGAAACTTAGGAAAGACAGATCCATCTCTCAGTTCAATTAATAACACACACCCCTTGATTTTAAGCTCTTTATAACCTGACCCATGCTGGGCGTTGTAGGCCAAAAACATCTGGGGACCCAAGGTTGGAGAACAAATAGTAGCCCACTGCTTCCCTTCCTTCCCCCAACCCCAGTCTAGATATAGCAAAATGCTGCTGCATTTGTTGTGAGTTGTAGCTTTTCTATAGCAAGTACTTCCAGATTCATTGTGAAAATAATCATTCATAAGTTCGTTTTTTCTAAAAAAACATATATATGATATGGTCAGTTTGGGAACGTGTTCTGTTTCAAAAGCCACTGCAGCCTAGGTTGTTGTTGAGTACATGGGTCACAGAGCAGGTCAAGAATGGTCTTCGGCAATATGTTAACTGTGTGAATGGGTGACCCACCACCTAGGGCAGCCTTCTCCAAAGCTGGTACCCTCCGGATGTGTTGTACTGCAACTCCCATCATCCCCAGCCAAAATGGCCAATGGGGTGCTGGCTGGGGATTATGAGGGTTGTAGTCTGACACATCCGGAGGGTGCCAGCTTGGGGGCGGCTAACCTAGAGAGACCATGTAACAACAGGGGTGCTAAAAGTACACAAGGGGGTCCTTATTTTCATCTGGGACATGACGGTGGGTATGAGATGAGAGATGCCCACACGTGTTTGCCCATCAGACCTAGAGAGAAAATATCTTCCTTTCCAACCATTAGCCATCCACATTTTATTGGCTGGCAAGGCCAGTTCCCTCTCTCACCTGAGTCAGTCCCCAGGTTAGCCTGCCAGATGCTCGACAGTGAGGCCTACATTCAGCTGCCTTCCTTCCCTGGGACCTTAAGACCCCTGGCATTTCCCCACATCACCCAGTAACCGTCAGCATCCCACAGAGTCAAGCAAAATGAGCTTCTCTTCATGTAGTCACCAAAAACTTACTCATTTGTTATCCTGGGGGGATCAACCACCGTCATACATGCACTGGAAACTTTCCAATTGGACTACTGCAGTGCACTCTATGTGGGGATGCCCTTGAAGACAGTGTAGACGTTTCAGCTAGTGTAAAATGCTTGTGCCTGTAGTGTGACGATAACATGGCCGGTTATTTACTTTTATTTCACTACCACCTGGCTGTTAGTTCACTTTCTTCACTAAGTCCCAGGGGCTGAGATATGGTAGCTCCAGGGTATTAGTTCACCCTATTTTAAACTATCCCTGTTCCAACTCTGTCACAAGTCTTCACTCACTCCCAGACAAACCTGAGCGGACAATCTGTCTGTGGGAGATAAACTCTGTTAAAATACCATTGCTGGTTATTGTGGTGCTTACGCTGGGTAGATATGGTTTATCTTGCTCTTAGCAGCTGTACCAAGTGATTAGGGGTGAGCTTCAGCATAGTAGCAGTTATAAATCAGTCTCTTCAGTAACCCAACTGTGGAGAAAGCCTGACACGAGTATACATGTACACGCACACACCAGTCTCCGTCCTCCAGGGGAGGGGGGCGAGAAGGGGAGATTGGGTTACAGGGAAGCAGCCAGACAGACCGGCATTCCAGCAATGGAGGATCTCGCTTGTAATCCACAAAACCCAGGAAAGGACCATCAACCTGACAGGGCAGTCTCAAAGAGCTGTAAAGTATCCAATACGGCACCTTCTTCCCGGGCAGGAATAAGCCCACCTGACACGAAGGGGCAGGCAATAGCCCCACCTGACCTAAGGGGTGGGAGAGCGGGAAACACAGAGGTAGAAAACCCCTCTCCCCTCCTTTTGTTGGTTGTTGGGAACCCAGGGTACTTTTGAGTACGAACCACCCTCCAGCAGCGGCTGGAGTAAGCTGTTTCCTTCCCCGGATCGGACAGACCCGGAGTTAGGCTGAAACTGACTAGCGTGACGTCTCTGATCTAAGGTAACTGACTAATCCAAATGCGCTAGCCTGGGAGCCTGTCATTGATAAACTTAAAGGTCACGTCAGGTCTTCTTGACGTTGTAGTATTTCCTAGAAAGCTGTTAGTTCCGCTCCATATCCTGTGTAAATAAATAAAAGCCTTATTTGGTAGTTCAAAGGCTGAGTTTCCTTTTGTTTGTGAGAAAACCTCTTAGGTGGTTTCATTCGCTTGTACGGGCTGTAACGCTGCACTGGTTAACCCGTTAAGCGCCGAACTCACGCAAAGGATCCCCAGGTGCTGATCCTTCACACCAACAAATGGTTCTTTATTTTCTTAAGTAAAACATTTCTTTAAACAGGAACAATCTCTTTTCCATAAAGGCAATAGTTTATGTTGAATTAACTTTATGACTCTTATCTGACTGACTGACTGACTGACTAGAATCCCCCTAACTCACTTCCCTCCAACTCACTTCTCTCTAACTCTTAACACTCTCAGTGTTCTCCAACCTTGGGTCCCCAGATGTTTTTGGCCTACAACTCCCAGCATGCCCCAGCCAGCTGCGGCATGCTGGGAGTTGTAGGCCAAAAACATCTGGGGACCCAAGGTTGGAGAACACTGCTCTAACTCTAACTAACTCCTCTCTCACACACAGGTACATATATACAGAGCTCCCCCTCCCATCAGAACTTTCTACAGGTGAGCCCTGATAGGTTGCCGGGCGCATCCACGCTGCCTGGCAATGCTAGATGTTCTCATAGAGTGATATGATGTCGGTTTCATAGATCTCATAGACCATAGAGTTGGAAGGAGCCTACAAGGCTATCGAGTCCAACCCCCTGCTCAATGCAGGAAACTAGAGGAGGGGTCTCCCATCCAAGTAATAACCAGGCCTGACCCTGCTTAGCTGTCTGGGGATGATGGAAGTTGTAGTTCCAACACATCTAGAGGGAACCAGATTGTGGAAGGCTGCCTTAGGGAGTGCCTCCTCCTATATCAGCCTTTGCCAACCTGTTGCCCTCCAGATGTGTTAGTCTACAGCTTCCAGCATTCCTGACCATTGGACATGCTGTCTGGGGCTGCTGGGAGTTGAAGCCAAAAACGTCCGGAGGAGTCATCTCATTTACTGTGTAAGAGCAAGTAGGAGCACAACTGCAGGGCGTGTGTTGTCATCATGGTGCCCAGTTTGCAGAGTTCCCTGCCCACTTGGGGAGAGTTATGGGGCAACCTTCCCTACTACAGCATCCACTGACGGATAAAGACCTTCAAAAACAATCTGAAGGTTTCCCCAAGAAACATGATTTTCTCAAGAAACATGATTAACAGATCGGTTTTATGCCTGCTTGCTAATGCCTTTTATTGGTGCTGATATTATGAGTTCTTTGGTTATTAGTGATGGTATACAGTAATACCTTGGATTGCAAGTAACTTGGTTTGAGAGCATTTTGCAAGACAAGCAAATTTTTAAATACCGGTATTTATTTAATTTTTTTTTACTTGATATACAAGCGACGTCTTGCAATACAAGTACTGTAGTACAGCTTAAATTAAAAATCTCTGTACAAATTTTTTTTGGGGGGGGATTTCGTTTTGATATAAGAGTGTTTTGGATTACAAGCACGTCTCCGGAACGAATGATGCTCTCCATCCAAGGCGTGACTGTATTTCTAAGTTAACTATAGGCTTTAATGATCCAGTATTCATACTTGTAAGTAATTTTCAGATCTTTTAATGTAGAAAAAACTCCAAACTCCATTGTTGGCCAATACCTTTATTACGACCAATCAAAAAGTCATAACACAGTGAACAAGCAGTGACTAAACAATCATTCATTCAATCAATCAATCAATCAATCAATATAAAGCATCCTTTAGAAGCCAAGACAACCAGCCTGTGAGTCTGCAGACCATACACAACCATTTTGTTAATATGGTATCAACATGAGCGGCTTTGGGAGCAATTTTTGGCAGTGTATTGTCCTTGGCATGGTCAGTGCTCCAGCACATGCCTAGATCAAGTTCACCTGACTCAAGTCTGTTTTTTTCAAAGATTTTTCAAAAAACATGATGAGATGTGCCCTTGACACATATGGTAGAATTCCACAAGATTGCTTTGACATACCTAACAAAAAAACCAACTGAAAAAGTCATTGCGTGTTGATTTGAGCGATGTGAACTGGCCTCCACTATAGTCAGCAGGCCTGGTCCAAAGAATAGAACTGGCCTCCACTATAGTCAGCAGGCCTGGTCCAAAGATCCCTGGTCCAGGGATCCCTCCCTGGATCCCTTGGACCTTAACAATTATAGACCAGTGTCCAATCTTCCATTTTTGGGCAAGGTGATCGAGAGGGCGGTTGCCTTCCAACTCCAAGCAGTTTTGGATGACACCGATTTTCTAGACCCATTTCAAACTGGCTTCAGAGCAGGACACGGAGTTGAGACTGCTATGGTCGCCTTAGTAGATGATCTGCGCCTGAGTACCGACAGGGGGAGTGTGTCCCTGTTGGTGCTTCTGGACCTCTCAGCGGCTTTCGATACCATCGACCATGGTATCCTTCTGGAACGCCTGAGGGGACTGGGAATCGGGGGCACTGTGCTTCAGTGGTTCCGGTCCTACCTCTCGGGTAGGTTCCAGATGGTGATGCTTGGGGATAGCTGCTCCTCCAAAAAGGAGCTGCTATGTGGCGTGCCACAAGGAGCTATTCTTTCCCCAATGCTATTTAATATCTACATGAAACCGCTGGGAGAGATCATCCGGAGGCATGGGGCGGGGTGCTATCAGTATGCTGATGACACCCAAATATATTTCTCTATGCCTTCGTCAACAGCATCAGCTAAGGATAGTGTGTCTCCTCTGAATAAATGCCTGGAGGCAGTAATGGGCTGGATGAGGGAAAACAAACTGAAATTGAATCCAGACAAGACGGAGGTGCTTGCTGTCAAAGGCCACAACCTGGGTTTGGAGGTATGTCAACCAGTTCTGGATGGGGTTACACTCCCCCTGAAAGACTGTGTTCGCAGCTTAGGGGTGCTCCTGGATCCGTCGCTCCAAATGACATCCCAGATAGATGCGACGGCTAGGAGTGCCTATTATCAGCTTCGGCTGATACGCCAGCTGCGCCCCTTCCTAGAGTTGGGAGACCTAAAGACGGTAGTGCACGCACTGGTAACTTCGAGGCTCGACTTCTGTAATGCGCTGTACATAGGGCTACCTTTATACCTAGTCCGGAAACTTCAATTAGTGCAAAATATGGCAGCCAGACTGGTTGCTGGTACACCTAGGGGTGCCCACATCACACCAGTTTTAAAAGCACTCCACTGGCTGCCAATCAGTTTCCGGGCGAAGTATAAAGTGTTGGTTATTACCTTTAAAGCCCTACATGGTTTGGGTCCAGGCTACCTACGGGATCGCCTTCTCCCGTACAATCCACCCCGCACACTTAGGTCCTCTGGGAAGAATCTGCTTCAGTCAGCCAAAACTAGGCTGACTAGCATTACCCAGAGGACCTTCTCTTCTGCTGCTCCCAGATTATGGAATGGCCTGCCGGAGGAGATACGTCAACTTGTCAGTCTTTTGGACTTTAAAAAAGCCATAAAGACTGAACTCTTCCGGCAGGCCTATCCGGCGGAATTTTAGGATGTTTTAAAGATGTTTTTAAGATGTTTTAAGGATGTTTTAAAGATGTTTTAAGATGTTTTAAGATGTTTTTAGGATGTTTTAAGATGTTTAATAGTATATATTGTGTTGTTTTAGTTTAGGTATTTTATATTTTCTGTTGTTCCCCGCCTCGATCTAGATGGAGAGGCGGGTAATAAATAAAATATTATTATTATTATTATTATTAATAAGAGTGGGCTAGATGGAACAACTATCAGGTGGATCCACAATTGGCTACAGAATCGGACTCAAAGAGTGCTTATCAATGGTTCCTTCTCAAACTGGGGAGAGGTAACGAGCGGGGTACCACAGGGCTCGGTCCTGGGCCCGGTGCTCTTCAACATTTTTATTAATGACTTGGATGAGGAGGTACAGGGAATGCTTATCAAATTTGCAGATGACACAAAGTTGGGTGGAACAGCTAATACTCTGGAAGACAGAAACAAAATTCAAAGTGACCTCGATAGGCTGGAGCGCTGGGCCGAAAACAACAGAATGAAATTTAACAGGGATAAATGCCAAGTGCTGCACCTAGGGAGAGGAAACCAAATGCAGAGTTACAGAATGGGGGACACTTGGCTCAACAATACTACAAGTGAGAAGGATCTTGGAATTGTGGTGGATCACAAACTGAATATGAGCCAGCAATGCGATGTGGCTGCAAAGAAGGCAAATGCAATTTTGGGCTGTATTAATAGAAGTATAGCTTCCAAATCGCGGGAAGTGATAATTCCCCTTTACTCGGCACTGATTAGGCCTCATCTTGATACTGCGTCCAGTTCTGGGCACCTCACTTTAAGAAGGACATAGACAAACTGGAGAGGGTTCAGAGGAGGGCAACAAGGATGATAAAGGGACTGGAAACAAGGCCCTATGAGGAGAGACTGAAAGAACTGGGCATGTTTAGCCTTCAGAAGAGGAGAGGGGAGATATGATCGCACTCTTCCAGTACTTGAAGGGTTGTCACACAGAGGAGGGCCAGGATCTCTTCTCGATCATCCCAGTTTGCAGGACACGGAATAATGGGCTCAAGTTACAGGAACCTAGATTCCACCTAAACATCAGGAAAAATTTCCTGACTGTCAGAGCAATAAGACAATGGAATCAACTACCTAGGGAGGTGGTGGGCTCTCCCAGTCTGGAGGCATTCAAGGTGCGGCTGGACAGACATCTGTCAGAGATGCTTTGACCTGGATTCCTGCATTGAGCAGGGGGTTGGACTCGATGGCCTTGTAGGCCCCTTCCAACTCTACTTTTCTATGATTCTATGATTCTATGAATAATGATTTCAATGAGGCTGCAGATGTTTAATCTGCAGAGCAAGGCTATGGAACAGACAGGATCTTAAAAGATTTTGTTTTGTATCTCTCAACTAGCTTTTTCTAGTTTTCCACTTGCTTCTGCCCCTGAATAACCAAGAATGAAATCATGGATGAACATGATACCCCAGAAATCCAGGTTTGGCACAAAGTTATTTCCATGGGTTCAGGAAATAGTATTAATTTAAAAAAATACCCACTAGGTTCAAAGCTCCTCCCCCTGCCCTTTGGAAACTTACCAGCTGACAAATACTTTGGCATGGTAGAGGAGCAAAGGTGCTCAGCCCCTCAGCACACCTTAAGGTGGTATTGGGACCCTCTGGTGCTTTGGGCTACAACTCTTAGCATTCCGAATTATTGGCCATGCAGGTCAGGGCTCATGAGTGTTGAAGTCCAGAACACCTGGAGGGCACCAGGTTCGGGAAGGCTGCCTTAAGAGATGTGTATAGTGTGCTCTCTCCATGTGGTTTCTCCCCCCTCAGAATAAAGTGGTGGACAGATTGCATAAATTAGGCTCCTCCGCAATGGATCAGGATTGGCCACCTGGGTGGGTCCCTGAACTGGCACTTTTGACCGGCCACTAAAGGGAATTCTACAGATATTGTAGACCCCTGTCCTTCCGGCCGAGTTGTCCTCATGAAAACGCTCTCCAAGAGAAGCTCAATAACACGTATAGCCTGTAAGAAGTCAGGAAGTGATGTCAGTTTGGTTCTATTCGATCAACTCTGTTTAAAGGCTGTTTATGCTCCATGGAATCCCCTTGGTGCAGTGTTCTCCAACCTTGGGTCCCCAGGTGTTTTTGGCCTACAACTCCCAGCATGCCCCAGCCAGCGTAGCTACGCTGGCTGGGGCATGCTGGGAGTTGTAGGCCAAAAACACCTGGGGACCCAAGGTTGGAGAACACTGCCTTGGTGGTGTTGGGCCCCTTGGCAGCAGACTCCGCCCCCATTCTGGGCACATTCATCGACATCCTTAATTGTTCAGATGGAAGCATGGGGGAAGGGCAAGGCAGTCGGCTGAATGAGTGTTTGATCCACTGATTTTTATGTCTGCCATTTGCATTCTGGACACTGGGAGAAGCTGGGCTCATCTCACTGGGGGGAAAATGCTTGGTGCCTTAAAAAAAAAAGAAAAAAAGTCTGCATGCACCCTTTCTCTCTCTCTCTCTTGCATCACAAAATCTCTAATATCTTCTGTAAAACCACAAAGAGTTCTGGTTCAGAACCTTTAACCACAGCTTAACAGGCAACCAGTCAGGCAAGATTCCCCAGCTGGTTGCTCCCCCTTTCTTTAACCTATGGCCCATCTCTAAGTCACAATGGCATGCACAATATCACATGACAAGGGCTTCCTTCCTCATTGTTGACCTGGCTTCTGACCGATCGGGTTTGCAGAGCTTTCAGAATAATGAATGTGCCTTGTCTTCCTTATTTGGAAGACCTTCCCCCACCCCCACTAAAACAGGTTGAGTTACTTTGCAGGGATGGGGACTCGGACTCCACGACTCGACTTGTGGGTCGGACTGAGTCCCCACTCTGACTCGAGTCCCACTCGAGTCCCAATTATTTTTAATGGGACTCGAGACTCGACTCTGGACTCGAGACCAAGGACACGTGTTCCAAAATCGTGTTCCTCAAATGCAACATGGATAGGTTTTAGGAAGTACAGCAAGTTTATTTTTTAAAATCATTTTCCTAAAATGCAACCTTTCAGACATTTTGGGTTTGGCTGCCTCTGCCTGCCTGCTTTGGGGTTCCCAGCCTCCTCTGCCTGCCTGGTCTCTTCTTAACCAGTTCCACAGTTTGAATTGTCCAAGACAAAGGCCTCTGCCTGCCTGCTTTGGGGTTCCCTGCCTCCTCTGCCTGCCTGCCTGGTTATTTTGGGTTTGTCTGCCTGGTCTGTTCTTGACAAAATCAGTGGCAGAGTTTTGAAATAAAAAGGCACACTTGTGCCTAGAATTTATTTAAGCCACACATCTGAAATAGCCTTATTTTGTTGGGGAAAAACCCCATTGATTTTAATAGGGACTCGTGGAATCAGCTTTGGGAGTGACTCGTGACTCGAGAGTCACCATTTTGGACCAAGGACTCGGACTCGAGACTCGGGTCCAAAGACTCGTGACTTGACTCGTGACTCGAAACCAAGGACTCTTCAACATCCCTGCTTTGTAGACCAGTGTTCTCCAACCTTGGGTCCCCAGATGTTTTTGGCCTACAACTCCCTGGCTGGGGCATGCTGGGAGTTGTAGGCCAAAAACATCTGGGGACCCAAAGGTTGGAGAACACTGTTGTAGACATTCTGGATTAGAACAATGTTTTTAGCAAGGGGCAAAGCAGATAGGAGAGAGAACTGGAGCTTCCTAGGGAGGCTTCTTCATACACAAAACCCACATTCGGGTTTTCTGCCAGTGCTGTGCATCCAAACCCATCTACCTCTGTTTTCTCCATGGAGGTAAAGGCAGAGCTTAAGGGCAGGAGAAGCAGGAGCTAAGATCTAGTAGTGGCTTTAGCTAGGGTGATCCAATCAGAGGTATGAAGGAATGAAAGACTGCATACACAACTGAAAAACAGGGGTTTCCGACCGTCTTCATTTAGACCAGTCTTCCTCATGGCCATATTTCCTAACTCCCTAGCACAACTGCTGCATCAGGATGGAAACCATGAGATATTCTTCAGGAAGATGCCCTGCTCTGTTCTGAACACAACGAGGCTCAAGCCTTGTTCTCTCCTAAGGAAGGGCATCAGTTTGCAATGCGTTCCATACAGGCATCAACTAAGGTTGATGAGCAATATTTATTACTCCTCCAATATGCAGTTCACAGCACCCAATTTTCATTTCCTTTGTGTCTTCATTGGCTTATTCCCAACACTAGTCAAGGTTACTTCCACACTAGCAGTTTAGTCTGGAATTGTCATCCTTTGTTCACTCACTTCTTCATAAAGAATCCAGGGGATGTTGTTGCCAAATCATTGCATTCTAGTATTTTCTGTCTTTTCCTCCCATGTTTTTAGATCTGATTTGTGGCAACTGGGGGTAAAAAATAAATAAAATGCAATTGCAGCACCAGCCTGTCCCATGAGGACTGGCAAAATACTGTGAGGCTTTGGGGGCATCTGTGCCTTTAATCAAAAGCCTCCTCCTTGCATCAGCTGCCCCCTTTATTGCTTCCTATTGAGTGCAGTAGCATGGCTGATAGCCTCTTAACTGCTCTGTAATGTTAGTTAGCTCCTCGTTCCATAGGGTGGGGGACACATGGGATAGCTTTAATTACTGATTTCCTCAGATTTTTTATTGCAAAATAGTGCTATTTTGCTATAAAAGAAAAATAAACTAATGAGGGGAAATGAGTAATTCAAGCACCATCACCTCAGTGGGAAGCAGAAACTGAGTACTAATTAAAGTACAAGAGGCTATTCAATAGTAATGTAATAATAGTAATACTGCACTGAACAGAAGCAATAAAAGGGACAGAAATTGCAAGGAGGAAACTTCTAATTAAAGTTACAGGGGACCTTTGCTGAATGGAGTTTACTTGTGAGTAAACATCATAAAGGGACCTTGACCTCCATTAAAACCTCTATTTTAATTCTACTTTCAGCTAATTGCAGAAAAGCAATGCTTTAGCAGCTCTAAAGGGCCCTAGAGTAGAAGCAGCCCAAGCTCCCTTGTAAACTTTTGTACGTCTCTTTTTCTTTTCTCTCTCTAGGTGGTGCACCATTATTAGGAAATGTGCCATATTTCAGAACATTTCTGTTCCACAAAATGACATCAACAACTTCTTACACTCCTGCAGGACAGACACTCCCAAATCTTTCAAAGACAGCGCTCACATGGTACAGAAGCATCCCCATAACGGGTAGCATCCAATTAACCCATCCTGCTGATGGAACTGTATTAATCAGCGTAACAGGGAGGGGGACAATTCCTGCAGCCCCCCCCCCCATGTCCTCTCAAAATGTGCTCTGGAGGATTGGGGAACCTTCTGGAGCAGATTTTGGAGAAGCACAAGGGGAGGAGAGAAGGGGGAGAAGAGTCCCATTACACAAGTGGAAGTCCGCTCATGTGTCATTGGATTTCGCCCATAAACTCTACAGATGTGAAGTTAAACATAAGACCAAGCCATGGGATACATTATATGAGTCATATTCCATGGGAGATTCCCTCAAAACACAAAAGGAATAAAGGACTTGGGTCTTTTTCTGTATAGCTGTTCTCATTTTTTTTGGATTTTCTTTTATAGTCATTTTCTTTTATGTTTTAGAAACATGGCTTCCTCAAACGTCTTTTCTATCCCAGTAGAAATAGAAGCAGCCACCTCATCTTCTGTGCGAACTTTATCGAACCTTCATTTGCCTAGATCAGTGTTCTCCAACCTTGGGGTCCCCAGATGTTTTTGGCCTACAACTCCCAGCATGCCCCAGCTGCATGCTAGGAGTTGTAGGCCAAAAACATCTGGGGGTCCCGAGGTTGGAGAACTCTGGCCTAGATGCTGGGCATAAGGCTTCTGCAGGGCCGCCCCTGTCCCCAAAATGCCCCTGGTAACATGCAGTACCCTTTTACCCTAACTGGAAAGCCCTTGTGTTGTGGATTGATTGAACACAACAGAATCCCTTGCTTCTCAGGAATCAGGAACTTAATGGGATTGTGTGCAGGAAAGGGAGAGATGCAAAAGAAAGTGGTTTAATTCAGCCTTCCTGAATTTCACCAGCCCACAAAATTTGGTGCCATGGTGAGCCTTGGGCCCTCTGCTTAATGAAGGATCATAGCAGCTCAGTATTTGACATTTAGCAGACATTCCAGATCCTGGAAACATAAACATCTACTCATAACCGGGCAATGAAATATATGCATGGCACTTGTCTTAAGAAGATCATAGGGCAAGTTCTAAAATAGCTACAGTAATACCTTGGATTGCAAGTAACTTGGTTTGAGAGCGTTTTGCAAGACAAGCAAATTTTTAATTTTTTTTTTAACTTGATATACAAACGACGTCTTGCAATACAAGTACTGTAGTACGGCTTAAATTAAAAATCTCTGCACATATTTTTTTTGGGGGGGATTTCATTTTGATATAAGAGTGTTTTGGATTACAAGCACGTTTCCAGAACGAATTATGCTCTCAATCCAAGGCATGACTGTATGTGTTTTTAAGATTTATTTTCTATTGTTTCCTAAAGCCCGGTCATCCAAAACCAGTGATAGCCAACCCAAATCAAGCCCAAAGTCTGAGACAGTGCCTCTCAGATATTATAGTGGCTCTTGGGAAAACTACATTTCCCAAGTGCTGGGAGTAGGGAGAAACCTCTCTCCGTTAATTCCACCTGCTTATTTATAATTGTATTGTTTATTTTCTGTACGGCCCAATAGCCAAAGCTCTCTGGGTGCTTCACAAACATTAGAGCATGCCACCACTGGAGCATCAGCAGCCATCCATTAGTGGGATGGGAAGAAAGAGGGCTTGGAAGATTGACAGGCGAGGGGAGACTCGTGGGCGTGCACGAAGGAAGGGCAAGGAAGGGGCTTGCAGTCTCGTGAAGTGGGTTCGGTCCAAATCCAGGCTGGCTCAAAAATAAACCAAGCTATCTCCCAATTTGAGCTGGGGGGAAAAGCTCGGCCATCACTACATGCTGGGCCAAGAAGGTCTGAAAAGTGGCAGATGCAGGTGACGGCTGCAAAGAGCGTGCATCTTCCTCTTCTTGGAGCTACCATGAATGAACACAATCTCTTGAGATTGGCACTAGGAAATTCTCAAAAAAAAACCCAAAACCCAGCCTTGACTCCAGAGTCACAGAGATGGAAAGGGTTACAGAGACTCGTAATCCAAGCCGCTGCTACGTGGCAGAACTGACGAGCCACGCTTCGGTCTGCCCCCCCCCCCTACAGTAAACCATCCACCGAACTCTCTCCCAGAGGACTCAAGCAAGCGGTGGAAACGGGGCTCAGGGTAGGGAAGATTCAGGGGAAGACCGGAGGGGAAAGTTCATCCCAGAACCGGAGGGAAAAGTTCATCCCTGACCGGAGGGAAAGTTCATCCCGGACCTCAAACCCAGAGGGCGAGCACTAATGCAGGCTGGACGTGCCCCCTTTGGTTAAGCTTCATGTCCAGCCAAGATTTCAAAAGGGGCATTCAGGCTGGCGCACGAGTCAACCCCCTTGAAGCTATCAGAGTGGGTCGTTTAGGCTGGCTCTGTATTTTGAGACACTCCTTAGAACAGTGTTCTCCAACCTGGGGTCCCCAGATGTTTTTTGGCCTACAACTCCCAGCTTGCCCCAGCCAGCTACGCTGGCTGGGACATGCTGGGAGTTGTAGGCCAAAAACATCTGGGGACCTCAGGTTGGAGAACACTGCCTTAGACATAGAAGAAGTCAGTCTTAACTTGGGACAAGAGCAAGAGATGATGCCTCTTCCTCATCAGTTTGGGAGCAGGCAGGGAAAAAGCACAAGAGGCAGTTGTCTCCTGCACCCCTCACATCTCATCCCTTGTATGTGCACGCAGGTGGGGGCGAAACCCGTGTTTCCTGACCAAGCCGCATCCATCTCACTGTAAACAACCTGTAAGGGGACAGGCGCGTCCATCAGCCCAACTGCCACAGTCCTCTAGTTGTACTTCTCACACACTCATTAAAGGCTTAGAGAATGAGGATACCCATCGTCAAACTGGATTTATTAATTTTTTTTTAAATAGTGGGGAAGCTCGCAGAAGGCTGATGTTTGCAACAAAAAAAAAGAGAGAGAGAGAACTGGCCTTCCGGTCATTGCAGCTGTTGCCGCAAATGGACACAGTTTCACTGGAGCCATACAAAAAAAAAAAAAGAGAAGAAGTTAGGAAAAAAGTTCTCCACCGGCCCAGAGCTGGCTGGGTCCAAATCGCCTGGGCTGCAAAGGCAGGTTGTATGTGGGGAGTGTGTGAGTGTGAGCGGATGCGTGTAAAAAGTAGTCATGCTCCTCTGCTAGGAAGGGCCGGTCATGCTACAGGGGAAAGAGAGGGGGCACACCAGGCAACTTGGCACATGCTGTCAGAGGCAAAACAGCCACAGCCAGAGGCAAAACAGGGCAGATCAGCCAAAACCAGCGACCAGGTGGAGGGGATGTCCGACGACCGCTGAGCCTTCCTCCCTGTTTATGTATGGCAATGAGGCTCCGGCAGGGTCCGAGGGGCGGGCAAAGCCCTACCTAGCAAGAACAGCTGCTGGACTGCGCAGGCGGGGCCTCATTCAGCGCCGTGCTCTTGTGGTTGGTGCTGACCACGCCAGGGCTGGCATCCAGGCTCTCGTTCATCTTCTCGCAGATGATATCCACCAAGCGCTCAAAGACCTGTTTGACGTTGATGTTATCCTTGGCGCTCGCCTCGAAGAATTCAAAACCTGGAGGGAGAGAAAGAATCAAGAAAAACCACGGAGGGCCAAAGAGAGAGAGAGAGAGAGAGAAACACAGCGTTGCTTTGTGGTGTGTGTGTGTGTGTAAAATAATGAAGCAGGGGTCTAATCTGGAGCTGTGTGAATAGGAGGGAGACGGAACAAACCTAGCTCGTCAGCCAGCCTCTTGCCATCCTCCGTGGGGACCACTCGGTCATCCTCCAGGTCGCACTTGTTCCCAACTAGGATCACTTGAGCATTGTCCCAGGAATAAGTCTTGATCTGAGTTGCCCTAAGGGAGGGACGGAGAAGGAGACTGGAAGAGAGGCGCCGTGAGATCTCATCGCTCCCAACCGCCCAGCTCTAAAATCACATGTCAGCACCACCAGCGCCAGGCTTCATTCACCACAACAGTGTGTCGCTGCAGGAGCTGAAATTCAGTGGCGAGCTGGAGTAAAGACAACGGGATTCAAAGGAAGCTGCAACACCCCATGTGTCCTTTCCTACGGCTAAGTACGTTAAGTTAGCCTGGACGGGGAAGAGAGAATCTGATATCGTCTGTCGAGAAAAGATAATGCTGGTCTTATATTACTGATTTAACTGTACTTAACTATATTGTGTAAGAGTTTTGTTGATTTTTTTTCTGTGGTGTTTGCCAAAGCCTGCTTGGCTAAGCAAAATAAAGTTTGGTTTGGTTTGGTTTTGCAATACCCAACATGGGGCAGAGGAAGCTCTGAAGGTCCAGCAATTCATCTAGCATGGCCACAATCTCCCGTTTTTGAAAAACGAAAGGTTGATTTGTGGTTTCTCTCCCGCCTGCAGTACTTTGGGGAGCGGGGGTTTCCCTCAGCAGTTTGTACAAATATGAACTAGATCAGGATGAGCTTCCGGCGGCATGGTGTCTACACAAGCAGAGCTTGTCCGGAAGGGTGCTCTCCTCTCTCCTGATCTGGGGTCAGTCCACTCTGACCTGTCAAGTCACACTATGCCTGACAACAGAGTCTAAGTCTGGGATGAGTGGCGGGCTTCTTGCTATGGCCATCTCGATCTAGATGGAGAGGCGGGAAATAAATAAATTATTATTATTATTATTATTATTATTATTATTATTATTATGGCTGCTGTCCCTAAGGGACAGAAAAGGAACATACGGCACTTCCTGTGTTCCAGGTTGCGTGTCACACTGCCAAACTAGGACGGTGGAATTCGCCATCTCAGTAGGACCAGATGGGATCTGAGGTGAGAGCTGGTAGAACTGGAATGGGGGGGGAGACAGGAGACCCATCGATCATTCACCACCCGCTGCTCAGTTTAGAACAGTGTTCTCCAACCTTGGGTCACCAGATGTTTTTGGCCTACAACTCCCAGCTACGCTGGCTGGGGCATGCTGGGAGTTGTAGGCCAAAAACATCTGGGGACCCAAGGTTGGAGAACACTGGTTTAGAATGAATGATGATAAATGGGCAAGAGTGTGCGTGAGCTCTCTCATCAGAAATTTGGTCAGGGATGTGTGTACAGCCATGTTAGTGTGTTGCGACAAAAACTTCTGTGACTGTGCGTGTGGGGATGCTGCAATGTTTAGCCTGCAGTCCAGCCCCAAAATTCTCATGGTCTTCTTGGTGGACTAGCTGAGATGAGTACAAGGGTTGGCTCAGGTGCCAGGATGCACCAGATCGACCTGTTCAAGCCTCAACAAAAAAACCCATGTAAATTTGCCCCAGCAGGCTCTAAAGAGCACTCAACGACTGGGTTCAGACAACATGATAACCCACACTCAAGGGTTGAGCATGGGTTGAGTGTGGATTGTCACTGAAACGTGAGTCATCGTGTTTATTTATTTTATTTATTATTTACATTTATTTATCGCCCATCTGGCTGGCAACCGGCCACCCTGTTGCCTGAATGCAGCTGCACTAACAAGCCATGGCTTGTTAACCATGATGAACAACCCATGAAGAGAAAGCATGGTTTGTTGTTGGGTCGTGAAGTGTGGGTTGTTCACCATGGTTCGGTATCTCAGCTGGGTTCAGACAACACGATAACCCATGTTTCAGCAACAATCCACGGTTCAACAACAACAACCTACACTCAACTCCTAAACCCTTGAGTGTGGGCTGTCGTGTTGTCTGTGAACCCAGTCAGTGGCTAATTTCCCTAAAGAGGCCATCCACACTGAGGCATGCCAGACAAAAGAGGAACAGCAGGGGGAACTGCAGAGTTGTAGCTCCTGAGCAGGGTAACCCAATGCTTTGTTCTGTATGCACAAGAGGAATTCATGGCATGTCAGGTGAAGAGGTTTCAAAGACCTTGGCACTGGTGCGAAGAGCATCAGACTTCCCCTACAGCATTGGAGCACTTGTATGGCGGACTGGACCAGTCCTGTTTACACAGGAGGCTGGGAGTGGAATGGGAGTAGATGGTTTGTGCATAGGAAACTACCTTATACCAAGCCAGACTAGCAGGGCCGGATTAAGAGCATTATGGGCCTGGTGCTGAGGATTTTGGTGGGCCTTTTTATGGAAATAAATAAAATGAAGATGCAATTTTATATTAAAACAAATTAAATATTTTAATTACCATTAAAGTGCCAAAACTCAAAAACTCCTGCAGCTCATCAGTAAGGGTCTTCCCAATTTCCCCCAAATTATTTATTAAAAAAGAAAAAGCAGCCACAACAAAAAGCCAGGAAGCTTTGCTTGACCAAGAATAATTGTGTTGTTCTTGTTGCTTTGTTTCGTTTTCGTTTTTGTTTTTTTGTTAAACTAGCATTTGAACAATTGAGCTGCGAATCAGAAAGATCTTTTGCTCGAGGCTGGAGAGAGAGGTCCCTTCTAAATCTGAATATTACAGACCCAAGCAAGCCCCCCATGTGCTTCAAAGAAATGTAGTAACAGTGATTGAAATGCAAAAACCTACCGAAATGCTAATTTGAGAACAACAGTTCTTGCTAGGTCTTGCCTCAAGCCTGTAATGCAGATGTGCTTAGAACACCTTTCTAATCTTGAAAAAATCATTAATTATGCTGAATGATAACGATCAGAGCTAACTCAAATGTGCCGCATGTCCCTATATTGTGGGCCTATTTTCTGTTATGGGCCTGGGGCTGACGCTCCAATCGCCCCTATCTTAATCCGGCCCTGCAGACTAGTAGTCCATCTAGCCTGCAGGTGGCGTCGAGAGCAGATGATGCAGGCCACATGCTGAAGCTAAGCAGGTATGAGCTGGGTCAGTGCTTGGATGGGTGACTGCCTGGGACTGCCTGCCCACATCTGTCCTCCTGCATTGAGCAGGGGGTTGGACTCGATGGCCTTATTATAGGCCCCTTCCAACTCTACGATTCTATGATTCTAGCCCAGTGCTGTCTACTCCAAGGGTCAGCAACACGGTGCCTGTGGGTGCCTCCCGCACACACCATCCCCGCTTTCTGCTTCTCCCAAGCTCTGCGCTCGCCACAGCAGCCGGGAAGCAGGAAGTCGGCAGATCGGGAGACTTATCTCCCAGGAAGAGGAACAGGAGGAGGAGCCAGAAGCAGCAGCAAGAAATCCAGAGGAGGAGGAGGAGGAGGAGGAGGAGGAAGCGGTGGTAGGCAAAAAGTGTGATGGGGGGAGAAGGAAGAAGAAAGGAGAGGTGGGGAGAGGGGAAAAAATCAGGAGGGGGAGGAAGGGAGGCAAGGAAAGAGATCATCCTGGCTGGAGGTTGCAGGGGAGAAAAGAGAGAATCCAGGCAAGCAAGGGTAAGAAAAGAGAGAATATCGAAATAAATGCCCA
The DNA here is from genome assembly GCA_021292165.1 of Shinisaurus crocodilurus. Classification (NCBI taxonomy): domain Eukaryota; kingdom Metazoa; phylum Chordata; class Lepidosauria; order Squamata; family Shinisauridae; genus Shinisaurus; species Shinisaurus crocodilurus. The sequence continues at coordinate 8,462,064 of CM037881.1, forward strand.
CAGGACCAAATGACCATGGGGCAAGAGTTTGCCTACCCCTGGTCTACTCTGACTGGTCGTGGTTCTCAAGGGTCTCAGGCAAAGGTCTTTCCCGCCCTGTTACCCAAGATCTTTAAAATCAGTGTTCTCCAACCTTGGGTCCCCAGATGTTTTTGGCCTACAACTCCCAGCATGCCCCAGCCAGCGTAGCTGGCTGGGGCATGCTGGGAGTTGTAGGCCAAAAACATCTGGGGACCCAAGGTTGGAGAACACTGTTTTAAATGGAAACACCAAGGATTGAACCTGGGATCTCCAGCATGCAAACCACGTACTCTAGCACTGAGCTTTGACACACTGGATGTGGCTTTACATGGTTCCATAGAGTTCAGGGGTGTGTGTATTACACTGTCTAAAACAGGGCTCTCCAACCTTGGGTCCCCAGATGTTGCAGCTCCCAGCTCCCAGAATCCCTTGCCATTGGCCAGGCTGGCTGGGTATGCTGGGAGCTGTAGGCCAGCAACATCTGGGGAACCAAGGTTGGAGAGCCCTGGTCTAAAAACTGGACATAACTGAGTGGAAGACAGCAGTGCAGGACTGGAGTCGAGTTTCCTTGGCACAAAAACAGGGTGTGCATGGGCCAGCCTTCCCCACTTGGCGCCCTCCAGATGTTTCGGACTTCAACTTTCCCCAGCCTAAGCCAGCATGGCCAAAGGTCAGGAATGCTGGGAATTGTAGTCCAAGGCATCTGGAGAGCACCGGTTTGGAGAAGGCTGGTATGTGGGCAGTTTTGAAAGATGGCATCTCAGGCAGTCTCTCTGACAACGCCATCGGGTGCATCTCAAATTCTTCTTTGCAGGCACACAGATTGGAAACCCATTCCCTGGCAAGTGAGAAGTCATCATCATCCCAATCCCAGCCTCAGGATTCTGCAGGCATCCCTTACCAGTCTTGTACAGCGCTGAAAGACTCCTGGTTGGAAATGTCATACATGAGTAAGAACCCCATCGCTCCCCTGTAATAGGCCGTTGTTATAGTCCGGTATCGTTCTTGGCCGGCTGTGTCCTTAGAGAAAAAGAGGGACAAGGGTCAATATCAGGGATGGGGATTCGGACTCGAGGACTCGACTCGTGAGTCGGACTGAGTCCCCCCTCTGACTCGACTCGGACTTGAATCCCAATATTTTTAATGGGACTCGAGACTCGACTCGGGACTCGAGACCAAGGACTCATCAACATCCCTGCTTGATGCCACCTGCAGGGGCTGTCTGGACCTAGTTGCAGTAACAATCCAAGTTTATTTTTTAAAATCATTCTCCTAATGCAACCTTTCAGACATTTTGGGATTGGCTGCCTCTGCCTGCCTGCCTGGGGTTCCCTGCCTCCTCTGCCTGCCTGGTTATTTTGGGTTTGTCAGTCTGATCTGTTCTTGTCAAAATCAGTGGCAGAGTTTTGAGATAAAAAGGCACACTTGTGCCTAGCATTTATTTAAGCCACATATCTGAAGTAGCCTTATTTTGTTGGGGGAAAAACCCCATTGATTTTAATAGGGACTTGTGGAGTCAGCTTTGGGAGTGACTCGGGACTCGGGACTCGTGAGTCACCATTTTGGACCAAGAACTTCGACTCGGACTCGAGACTCGGGTCCAAAGACTCGTGACTCGACTCGTGACTCGAGACCAAGGACTTTTCAACATCCCTGGTCAATATGGACACTTTTAATCCAAAGTCCTCAGGCCAGAGCCATCTCACCATCCTAACTGCTGCCATTATAAGGAGCCAGAAGAGTTCCTTAATCAGACCAAAAGTCCATCTAAACCAGCATCCAGGTTTTCACAGCAGCAGCAAAATTTCTCAGGCTGCTCCTGAGGTTGCCATTCTACCACTCTGTGCAATCAATCAATCAATCAATCAATCCAGAATCAGCCTAAGTCCTGCTTCTGTTTTCAGTGTTCTCCAACCTTGGGTCCCCTAGATGCCAATTTGATTTTCAGCGGCTTTCATTGTGTTTTATAGCAGTGTTCTCCAACCTTGGGTCCCCGGATGCTTTTGGCCTACAACTCCCAGCATGCCCCAGCCAGCATAGCTGGCTGGGGCATGCTGGGAGTTGTAGGCCAAAAACATCCGGGGACCCAAGGTTGGAGAACACTGGTTTAGATGATACTGCTTGAGCAGCCGTACATACTACTAGTCCAGACTGGTCTGAGGCTGAAAGATGCAATATATACCCAGCTTCCTCAGGAGCTCAGAAACCTCATTTTGGGAAATCTATATTATAAATGGAACCACGTTTATTCGTACATCACTTTGAGCACTCTCTGGAGTGGAAAACAGGACTCAAATAATAAACATAGTCATTACAGCGCACAGTGGAACAGTATAGTGTTGAGCAGGCGAGATACGGACGAAGTGACAAGGGCACGTGTAAAGCATGGGTGCAAAAAAGACTCTGGAATGGGCGCTCATCCTCAGCTGCCCAGCCTTGGGAGACCTGAGTCCTCCATGGTTCTCCTGGATACCTGGCCCTCCTGGAGTCCAGCGAGTTGCCGTTACTGTGGAAACCAGAGCTTACTTTGCAGGGCACGGACATATGTCTCCTTTCAGGCTGGTCGGGAGGCTCAGGGGAGAATTTCCATGTCGGTCCTTATGTGCGTAAGGGTTGGCATTCGACTGTAATTAAAACTTAAAGAGGCGGAAAGCTTAGCGGAGCGTCTAGAAAGGAAAAAAAAAAAAGAGGGCGGCAGGTTGGAGGTGGGTATTTGCTTATGATGCACCACCATTTCATTTCATTTCATTTATATACCGCCCCACAGCCGAAGCTCTCTGGGCGGTTCACAACACTCTATACATAAAAACAGCAATAAAAAAACATACAAAATAGTTTAAAAAGTTAAAAACCAAATTTAAAAAAAAATTGGGGGCCAAAAGCCAGGACACTGCTCTGCGAATAAAGACTCACATCAGCCGTGCCCTCCAGATGCTGTGGACTACAGTACCCATCAGCCTCAGCTAGCACAAACAATGGTGAGGGACAATGGGAGATGTGGTCCAAAACGTCGGGGAGAGGGGAGGTTGGGGAAGGCCGATTTAGATGGAGGGAGGGCTTGGTCCTGACCCAAAAGGGTTACTAAATTGGGAAATTTCTGTCTGGTGCTGCCTGGTTATCACGCCACAAATCCATAAAACTATACACCCAGGAGGAATTGAGCCCCCACAAGGCCATGATTCAGCCCTGTGGTTTTGCGGGCATTTGGTCTGCATCTGTGATATATAAAGCGACAAAGGGATACTGTTCTGCAGCAGTCTTTTGGGCCTCTATCCCAGCAAGCACCAAATGGTGGACGTGTCACCCAACCCAACCACCAGAAACCGCTCCCAGCCACAGAGTGATCCTCCTGACCACAGCTGGGGTGACAGCAACGGGCGGGGCAGGTGACTGAGAAAGTTTGTCCACGCAAACTCACTTGCTTCCCACAGACAGATGGTGCTTTCACCTATTTATTAATTATATTTATACCCCGCCTTTTTTCCTGCAAGGAACCCAAGGCGGCCGGCTTACATAATCCTCCTCCTCTCCATTTTATCCTCACCACAACAACAACCCTGTGAGGTAGGTTAGGCTGAGAGTCAGTGACTGGCCCAAAGTCACCCGGTGGGTTTCATGGCCGAGCGGGGACTAGAACCCGGATCTCCCCGAGTCCCAGTCCAACACTGTCACCACTGCGCCACACTGACTCTCAAGGCGCATTTGAAGGTGCATCACAGAAAGCACCACTAACACATGAGTGAAGTTTCCAACAACTGGCACTTGCATGCCCCATTTGAAATATATGGAGTGGATCCACCTCAAGCATAGATGGGCAAGCTTTTTCAGGTGGCTGCACTGGAGGCTGGCTGGCTGGGCCAGGAGAGATGGGGCACACATATACTCCCCCCCCTCTCTCTCACACACACTCACACCCTGTGCATGCATGTGCACGCACACACACACACATCCATTCACGCAAACACACAGCCTTTCATACACACAGCCTTCTACCCCAGCAATCCTGATTGGAAACAGTGATCTTGGCTGTACTGGGATTGCTGGGGGGTGTGTGTGCGCGAGGTTAAAGCCTCCTCCTCCACCCGCCACAGGGGTCCTGATCAAGACTGCCATTTCCCTGCTGCCCTTAGCACTGCAGAAACATCAATCTGTTCCCTGCCACACACACACAGCTGATGGCTGGGCAGCTGAACAGCAGGGCGAGGCAGGTGGGGCTCCCCGGGCCTCACGGAGAACAGCCGAGGGCCACACGCACGCAGGCTCATCTGTGCTCATCTGTGGCCGAACGTCTCCCCTCTAGAACGGTCTTGCCCTTTCCGGTATAAGGCAGACACTGCATACTACAGTAATACCTTGGACATTGCAAGTAACTTGGTTTGAGAGCGTTTTGCACGACAAGCAAATTTTTAAATATTTATTTTTTTAAAAAATTTGACTTGATATACAAGCGACGTCTTGCAAGACAAGTTCTGCAGTTTGTTTATTTATTTATTATATTTATACCCCGCCTTTTTTCCCCGCAAGGAACCCAGGGCGGCTTACATAATCCTCCTCCTCTCCATTCTATCCTCACAACAACCCTGTGAGGTAGGTAGTACGGCTTAAATTAAAAAATCTCTGCACAAATTTGTTTTGGGGGGGGGGGATTTCGTTTCGATATAAAAGTGTTTTGGATTACAAGCACGTTTCCGGAACAAATTATGCTCTCAATCCAAGGCACGACTGTAATACGAACTGCCCAGCTGACAGCTGAGCGATTCCTAGTGCCACGGCAGAGTCGGTGTTTGCACTGTGTTTCAAGGGCGATGTTGACGCTACTCATCCAGCACCCGCTGGAGAGGTACAACCCTTTGCATTCCTCTTACAATGGCTTCCATGTCAATCCCATGTGAGTGGCCAGTTCTTGTCCAGCTAGGTACCACTACCCACAAGGACCCCGTAGGGAGGAAGACTCTCAGCGCGGCCTCCAGTACCAAAGCCACCCGGCCCCTTTTGTGACCTCCGCTGGCAAACGTCAGCAGCTGCCGTGTGCGAGGGAGCACCGCGTCCCGTGTTTGCACAGGATTATCGCACAGCTGCCAGATGGCATTTTTTTTTTCCTCCGTGTCAGCCAGCGTTCTCGAACAATGCACAAAAGGAAGCCATGGCTCCGGAGACAACACCGCAGAACGGCCGGATTCCTGGCACCACGTCCGCCGTAGGCCAGGCAGGACAGAGGCCCAGCTGAGAGTCGGCGTGTAGTTCAGCGGCTAGAAAGCGGGACCTCGGAAACCAGGATCAAAGGCTCGCTCGGTCTGAACATAATTGTGGGTTGCTTCCTTCTCATCACGGATCTCCGTGGTCAGTGCAGAAGGGGGGCACATCTAAACACGGGTGGGGTCGGGTGCAGAAAGGCACTCCAGGTGGCCTCTTCCCAGGTCTGGAGCTCCCCGAGATCCACCAAAAACCTGCTGAGCCCCATTCCAAAAGAAATATCGGAACTTTGTATATAGGTCGGCTTTTTTGATGCCAGGGATTGGGCTCTTTTTACGGAATGATGTCATTCGACTAGCAGTTAAGTTACTTTCTGATTATTCGCCTGTAAAATGCTGTAACCTGCTTTGACCTTTCAGGGCGAGGGCAGGCTGAAAATCCAGGCAAAGCGGAAGCCAGCACAGACCTTTAGACACTCCTGGCAAAAATCCCTGATCCATCAGGAGGAGGGCTGTTGTGTTCAGTACTTTTTATAGCTGCCACTGACGACTGCCACAGACATGATCAACACACAGTCTTTCTAGCTCAGTGTTCTCCAAGCTTGGGTCCCCAGATGTTTTTGGCCTACAACTCCCAGCATGCCCCAGCCAGCTGCGCTGGCTGGGGCATGCTGTGAGTTGTAGGCCAAAAACATCTGGGGACCCAAGGTTGGAGGACACTGTACAGGTACATTCAAGCAAACCTGTATGCGACCTCTCTCCTGAAGGTGGGCGCCAGCTAAAACTCAGCTCCAATCTGGGACGGGGAGAACTGGCAGGGATGTTGAAGAGTCCTTGGTCTCGAGTCACGAGTCGAGTCACGAGTCTTTGGACCCGAGTATCGAGTCCAAGTCCGAGTCCTTGGTCCAAAATGGTGACTCACGAGTCACGAGTCACTCCCAAAGCTGACTCCATGAGTCCCTATTAAAATCAATGAGGTTTTTTCCCAACAAAATAAGGCTACTTCACACACAGAGTAATCTCAGGTCCTTCTTCTGCCTCTCCCAAGTATGCAACACATCAATCACAATAAATCTTGACACACTGTTGGGGCTGCACTCCTGGTAGCCGTCCATAGTGGCCGAGCAGCGGCACACCTCGCTTCCATGCGCTCTTCGCCGGCAATCACGCTCCTCTCCACTCCTTCTGGCACAGCCCAGGGATGTTGAAGAGTCCTTGGTCTCGAGTCCCGAGTCGAGTCTCGAGTCCCATTAAAAATACTGGGACTCGAGTCCGAGTCGAGTCAGAGTGGGAACTCAGTCTGACTCACGAGTCGAGTCCTCGAGTCCGAGTCCCCATCCCTGAGAACTGGTTGATTCAACATACAGAGACTAAGTCAGAATGGCACACGGCTTGAAGTGAACCTTGGATAAAAATGGAAAGCTGCCATTGGCCATGATTTTCTACAGGGACACGGGACATGGTCTGAAGACACGAGGCAGCCATCTTGCTGAAGCTAAGCAGGTCTGGGTCTGGTCAGTACTTGGAGGGCAGAACTCCTGGGAATCCCATATAGCCGCCACCTTGAGTTCCACGATGGAAGAAAGGTGGGATATAAATGTAATACTAAATAAAGGCACAGAATGGTTCCACTCTGTCTCTTGGCATCTCTATGGTGAAGACCCTATAGGAGAGCCTAGCGGGTCTTTTAGGAGCAGAGGTTTTCTCCAACTCCGTTCGTTCATATTTTTTTCAAACTATAGTCCGCCCCCCCCAACAGTCTGAGGAACAATGAACTGGCCCCCTGTTTAAAAAGTTTGAGGACTCCTGGACTAGATACTGTTCTGAAAGGTTGACTCATCATCATGGTTGAGTATAGCACATTTTGAGCAACTGTAGCAGCCTTGTGCAGAAACTTGATGTTTCCATTATAAAATAATTTAAGGTAAAGCTAGCTGTGGTCACAAACTGATGACTTCATTGTGCTGTGAAAAGCAATAGTAGGAGAAAGCTGAAGGTATTTAGTCTTAAAATATGACTACTATTATAAGATTTGGCAATGTTTTTTGAAAATCTCATCCATTTGATCTCAATCTGAATATAATTAAAGAATCAGTCTGCAAAGGGGAGCTTTCTTACATACATTTCTTCTACCTTTTGAGGTATATGAAGCACGTTTAAATTTTAAAACAACTATCGTATTCTTAGCACATTTTCTAACATCCAGACTATTTCTTGGAAGGATGCTACTTTGTTGATGATAGTTTGGCCTGAAGCTTCTGTGCCCTGTGTATTTTGCTGGGTAAAGTCTTACTAATGTGAAAAGAACTTCCTCAAGAAGAATGAGTAAAAGAAACTGGCTCATGCTGGCTCAGCTTGTCTGAGTGTGGAAAGCTAAGCAGGGTCAGGCCTGGTTATTACTTGGATGGGAGACCCCTCCTCTAGTTTCCTGCATTGAGCAGGGGGTTGGACTCGATAGCCTTGTAGGCTCCTTCCAACTCTATGATCTATGAAATCCCCCTCCCAAGTTTCCTACATCTTCTCTGTTCTTCTGGCCAGTTTCCTAGTTAAGAATCTCACTTTTCATTTTTATAAAACCAAGTTTCTAGTCCTCATGCCTGCCAAAAATAAGCTTGTCTGTGTGAACAATGAATCCAGAAATCTCAGTAGCCAGAAGGGTAGCTATTTCCACTGGCTAAGGGTGCAAGCTTTCATTGCCCTCCACTGCTCCTTCTCCCTCCTCAGGTCTAGCAAAATAAGGAAAAGGAAAATTATGCACATGTGCAGAACTTGGATTGTCTGGGTACCGACGTATTACTGCATGGGTAGGGATCAATGAATCTGTCTGTTCCATTTACTGTAATGTTCACAATTTTTCAAGCACAGGTTTGTTCCATTCCATTTCTGCATCAGTTTGCAAATTTTTGTTTTTTAAAGTCCACATGGAAATCCATATGCATTTTCATGAGCATGAAAATTCATACACATTTTTGGATGCAATGTTCCCTAATATATGCCCTTTTACAAGCAATTTTATGTCATATTTGCCTTTTTGTATGCTATCTGTCCAATGTACACACTTTTATATACAATTTCCCAATTTATTTATTTATTATATTTATACCCCGCCTTTTTTCCTGCAAGGAACCCAAGGCGGCTTACATAATAATCCTCCTCCTCCTCCTCTCCATTTTACCCTCACAACAACCCTGTGAGGTAGGTTAGGCTGAGAGTCAGTGACTGGCCCAAAGTCACCCAGTGTATTTTTGGGGTGGCTTGGACTTGAACAGGCAACTCAGACCCATCACCTTTACAAACGGCCTGCTGCTCGCCTATGAAAACGGCTAGAACTGATTTGTTGATATGGATCTACCTGCAGTTTTGGGCTCTCCTTTGGGGCGTGGCTATGAGGATTATCCTGATGAGCACCTGCACTTCAAGATCTACTACTGCACCACTGCTGAGAACCCAGTTGGTCTGAGCCCCAGTCCAACACTCTCACCACTACACCACACTGGCTCATATACACAACTGTTTAAATTAGAGAACTGTGTCACAACATTCAGAGAAGTGCAAAGATCAAAGGATCATTGCGCTCTGATTCGTGTAGTAGTTCAGGAGGTGTGAATCAGGTCGCCGCATGCTACAATGCAGACCAAAGGCATTTCTCCCCCCCCATCCATATGACTGTGGGTATTCACAGCTCTGCCAGCTCCTGGCCTTAGCCCCTAGCGCAGTGTTCTCTAACCTTGGGTCCCCAGATGTGTTTGGCCTACAACTCCCAGCATGCCCCAGCCAGCATAGCTGGGAGTTGTAGGCCAAACACATCTGGGGACCCAAGGTTGCAGAACACTGCCCTGGCGTATCTTACCCAAATCTGCAGCTTGACTCTCTTCTCATTCCTGTAGACAGTCTTGACTTTGAAGTCGATGCCCACGGTGCTGACAAAGGCCGAGGTGAAGGAGTCATCGGCGTATCGGAAGAGGAACGACGTCTTGCCTACGCTGCTGTTGCCGATGATGAGCAGCTTGAACATGTAGTCAAAGTTCTGGTCAGCGGCGTCCTTGGGCATCTGCCGGGTATCGTTTGCAGAGGCCATCTGTGGGATTGGAGGAAGGCAGTTGACTATCGTGTGGGCTCCGAGGCCCCCGAAATCCCAACCCCTTTCCCAGAAACTGAAGATAGATGATAAGTAGATAGAGGCATTTGCTTGGGCTCACTGCTCCACGAATTTATTTATTTATTTATTACATTTATTAATCGCCCACCTGGCCGGCCACCCGGCCACCCTGGGCGATGTACAATTAAAACAATACAATAAAATATGATAATTAAAACAGTATAAAAAAATTCTTTTACAATCCTAACCCACCCCATATTCCCGCCTGAAATACCATGTTTTTAATGCACGGCGGAAGCTCATCACAGAGGGGGCATGGCGAAGGGAGTCACTAGGGAGGGAGTTCCGTAACGTGGGGGCCACCACAGAGAAGGCCCTCTTCCTAGTCCCCACCAGCCTGGCTGCTCTGGCTGATGGGATAAGGAGAAGGCCGTCCGTGGCATGCCCTGATTTTCACTTCCATGAGGCACCCAAGAAGGTCAGAGTCAGTGCGAGGAAGTTCTCAGTTCACACGCCTGGCCTCTTTTAGGAGAAGGGCTCCCACTGAGGTCGCCTTGCCTTGAGCCTCCTCCTCCTCCTCTCAAATCCTGAAGCCAGCAGAACTCGCACACCACAGTTGTGCACGGCTTCAAGCTTTTTAAGGGCCTGTCCCAAAGCGACACCAGCGGTGACCTTCTGGAATAGCAAGTATCTCCACACTGACTGCATACATGATTAACTCCAGTAGTCATTAGCAGCAGATATGGGGATTGTGGTAGTAGATAGAGAGCGCATTGTATCATGGGTGACAATTAAAATAGCACCCTATGGACAACCAGTTCTGGGCCCTCTGCCATTCATTCTTGCAAGGGAGTACATCCACACCCAGTTCCTCCAGTTTATCTCTTATGTGATAATTGCTCAGTTATCCCTGGTGGCTATAATTTTACTGCTGGGTGTCAGGTTGTCATTCAGCTCTAAAAAAAACCCCACAACCCTCTGGAAGCATGGACATGACCAGTGACAAAAAAAATGTGCTGCCATTACTAAGGGGCATAGCACCCGGGGACAATCTGTACGAGCCTTTAGCACACATCCTGTCGCGGGCTCCTGCGCAGACGTGAACAGCGTCTCTCCCGGGTATACTTACACACAAAGGCATGTGCGTACTGTCTCCCATGCACATGTTTTGGGCACACATACACATGCATGTGCAGCTAGGTGCCCTGATTACGACACACTTGCAGCTCGATCAGGGTGGAAATGTGGTCACTAAGCAGCTGACGTTGAAGTGTGAAGCTTGGCCCTCCAATAATGCCCCCTCTTCTGGTTCCCCTGCAAGGGAAACTACTAGAAGGGCTGTGTTTGTACGCCGTCATTTCGATGGAAACAACAAAATAAGATGTACAGTCGTGCCTTGGATTGAGAGCATAATTAGTTCCGGAAACGTGCTTGTAATCCAAAACACTCTTATATCAAAACGAAATTCCCCCCAAAAAAATTTGTACAGATTAAATTTTTAATTTAAGCCGTACTACAGTACTTGTATTGCAAGACGTCGCTTGTAGATCAAGTCATATTTTTTTAAATAAATATTTAAAAATTTGCTTGTCTTGCAAAACGCTCTCAAACCAAGTTACTTGCACTCCAAGGTATTCCTGTACTCCTATTGCTGCCAATGCCTTACACTTTACTAGATTTATTTCAAAATAAAAACGAAAACAAATCTCACCTTGCAGCCAGTTTCAATTTTATCTATTGCACCTTTGGTCTACCCCAAAGTTATAAAGCAGGTAGCAATTTGTTTAAAAGCCGACATAAAAAATGAACAGGAAAAATCAAATAAACAAAACTTTACATATTTTGGAATAAGCATGCCTCCCACTCAGGGCCATCTACGACCAACGACCCTATGGGAAGGATCCGGATGAGCTGCCATGTGTTGACATTGTTTCATTGCATTTTTACTGATGTATTTTGATTCTACTTGAAAGGTGCTTTGGAAGGATTTGTATCCTTAAAGGTGGGAGATAAATAATTAAAAAGAAATGCCCAGGAAGAAAAGCAAGCCGGCCCCAACATAAAGGTCTTACACGTGCCCTGAAAGATGGTCACGGCTCCAGGGGAAAAAAAGAGAGGATTTTGCTGTTGACAGGCAGCAATCGTGCCTCTGCAGATGCTAAATTTAATATTAAACATTGTTTTCAGAGACTTGAAACATACTGTGTAAAGCAAAAGCTTGTGCAGTAATACCTTGGATTGCAAGAAACTTGGTTTGAGAGCGTTTTGCAAGACAAGCAAATCTTTAAATATTTATTTATTTATTTGATATACAAGCGACGTCTTGCAATACAAGTACTGTAAGTACGGAGTAAAATTAAAAATCTCTGTACACATTTTTTGGGGGGGGGAATTTCGTTTTGAAATAACAGTGTTTTGGATTACAAGCACGTTTCCGGAACGAATTATGCTCTCGATCCAAGGCATGACTGTACACTGCACTGTGAGCTTCCGCCCCAATAAAGATATTATTTTATCAACACCGGGAATAAAACTTGTAGGTGCAAACACCCAGGGATGGGGACTCGGACTCGAGGACTCGACTCGTGAGTCGGACTGAGTCCCCCCTCTGACTCGACCTCGAGTCCCAATATTTTTAATGGGACTTGAGACTCGACTCGGGACTCGAGACCAAGGACTTGTCAACATCCCTGCTTGATGCCACCTGCAGGTGCTGCCTGGACCCAGTTGCAGTAACAATCCAAGTTTATTTTTTTAAAATCATTTTCCTAATGCAACCTTTCAGACATTTTGGGTTTGGCTGCCTCTGCCTGCCTGTTTGGGGTTCCCTGCCTCCTCTGCCTGCCTGGTCTCTTCTTAACTAGTTCCACAGTTTGAATTGTCCAAGACAAAGGCCTCTGCCTGCCTGCTTTGGGGTTCCCCGCCTCCTCTGCCTGCCTGGTTATTTTGGGTTTGTCTGCCTGGTCTGTTCTTGTCAAAATCAGTGGCAGAGTTTTGAGATAAAAAGGCACACTTGTGCCTAGAATTTATTTAAGCCACACATCTGAAGTAGCCTTATTTTGTTGGGGAAAAACCCCATTGATTTTAATAGGGACTCGTGGAGTCAGCTTTGGGAGTGACTTGGGACTTGGGACTCGTGAGTCACCATTTTGGACCAAGGACTTGGACTCGGACTCGAGACTCGGGTCCAAAGACTCGTGACTCGACTCGTGACTCGAGACCAAGGACTCTTCAACATCCCTGCAAACACCACATTTTCTGCTATTTTCACATACAGTACAAATATCCACACACATCCTCTGATGCTGAGGCATGCACACGCATGCGGACACAGGCGAGCAGGCCCATTTCGACAGCTGGTGGCGCAAGAAGGAGGCCTCGCTTCCTTTTCTCTTTGCAGATAAAACTGTACAGCAAGCCAGGAGGAGGCGGAAGCAGCACAACAGCCAGCTGTTTCTGGCAAACCTTGCCCAGAGCAGTTCTAGTCCTCAACCACATCCGGAAATCCCTCCTCAGGTGTGCCCCTGAGGCTGAGGAAGCGCCCACTCCTGCTTTCTTCCCTTTTGTGAAAGGAAATGGGTGCCTGTGCCACGCCACCTCTTGCTCTCTCTTCCAAAGTCTCGACACATCCTACTAAGTAAATAGTTGTGTTTGATTCCGAAAATCCACCTAGGAGGAGCACCACCCCAGAGTGACTTGACTCAAATCATGCACTCTAGTTCAGCCAGAGCATGAGGAGAACCCTGCCGAGGAGATTTTTTTGAAGAGATACTTCTAAAAGGGAAATTAGTAATTGTCCTATAATTGTCATTTATTTTGTCCTATAAAACAGTGTTCTCCAACCTTGGGTCCCCAGATGTTTTTGGCCTACAACTCCCAGCATGCCCCAGCCAGCTACGCTGGCTGGGGCATGCTGGGAGTTGTAGGCCAAAAACATCTGGGGACCCAAGGTTGGAGAACACTGCTATAAAACACAATGAAAGCCACTGAAAATCAAATTGGCATCTAGTCCTTCTTCCCTGGGTTTGGCAGGGATGGGGACTCGGACTCGGGGACTCGACTCGCGAGTCGGACTGAGTCCCCCTTCTGACTCGACTCGGACTCGAGTCCCAATATTTTTAATGGGACTCGACTCGGGACTCGAGACCAAGGACTTGTGTTCCAAAATCGTGTTCCTCAAATGCAACATGGATAGGTTTTAGGAAGTACAGCAAGTTTATTTTTTTAAAATCATTTTCCTAAAATGCAACCTTTCAGACATTTTGGGTTTGGCTGCCTCTGCCTGCCTGCCTGCCTGGGGTTCCCAGTCTCCTCTGCCTGCCTGGTCTCTTCTTGACCAGTTCCACAGTTGAATTGTCCAAGACAAAGGCCTCTGCCTGCCTGCTTTGGGGTTCCCTGCCTCCTCTGCCTGCCTGGTTATTTTGGATTTGTCTGCCTGGTCTGTTCTTGCCAAAATCAGTTGCAGAGTTTTGAAATAAAAAGGCACACTTGTGCCTAGAATTTATTTAAACCACACATCTGAAGTAGCCTTGTTTTGTTGGGGAAAAAACCCATTGATTTTAATAGGGACTCGTGGAGTCAGCTTTGGGAGTGACTCGTGACTCGTGAGTCACCATTTTGGACCAAGGACTCGGACTCGGACTTGAGACTCGGGTCGAAAGACTCGTGACTCGACTCGTGACTCGAGACCAAGGACTCTTCAACATCCCTGGGGTTTGGATTCTCGATCACACTAGACTAGAGCAGGCTTTTGGGGGGTGGGGTGGGAGGGGAGATTTTGGCAACACCTAAAAATGCCGACTCACTTCCAAAGGAAATTGCTAGCAGAATGCTTACGAAAGTCAAATCAGGGGTGGACAACTTGTGGTCCTCCAGATGTCTTGGCCTACAACTCCCCCTCAGGCCTAGCCAGCGTCGCCAACGGTGAGGGGCAAAGAGAGTTGTAGGCCAAGACATCTGGAGGACCACAAGTTGCCCACCCCATGTGTAGGTGTAGCAGAGGGCTTGTTAACACAGTCATGTGCTCCTCCAGCATATCAACCTCTGAACTGGCTCTAATTCCAGTTACGAGCATGGGGTTTAAGGATTCGGATGGTTTGCCTTGCCATTTGCACTGGTAGGGCTCTTAAAGGGTGCAGGAGGCCTCCCTTAGAAGGTTGTGGGAGTGACGGGGAGTCGGTTGAAACAGCAAAAATGGTGTGTGTCTGCTTCAGGAGGCAACCATGAGGCAGTGGGCAATCCGGGTGGAAATGGGCTCCGTGGGGGCACCATTTCTCAGGTTATCTTGGGCCAGTCCAGGCACACTGTCGTAAAGATGGGAGACTATTCTCTTGTATTGATCAAGAGAAGGAAGGTGGAATACCCTGTGTGTGGGGGGGGGGGGGTTTGCAAGCATTTGCTGTTTAAAGCCCTTCTCTTGGGATGCACGAGAATGTTGTTCCTTGTTCACAAACCATGCGAACATGTCCCATTCACAACCCCGAGCATGAGCGGGAACACAATTCTGGGGAAATGTTCGCAATTTTCCAAACGTTGTGCTTGCGTTCAAAAGTGCACGCTTACGCAAGTGCGGAAATCTGCCCAAATGCATTTTCATTTTTGGTTGGGAAAAATATGCAATTTTTTAAAAAAATGTGTTTTTTTTTTCAATTGGGAAAAAATGTGCACTTCTAAAAATGTGCATTTTTTCCTATTGAAAAATGCACCTTTTTTCCCAATGGAGGGGGGAAAAAAAGACGTTCGCCTCTGGGAATGCACACAAGGTGAAATGAGCTTTGAGGAAGAATTCGGACAACCTCAGCGAGTTCAAACATTGCATGGCCTTGTAGGCCCCTTCCAACTCTACTTTTCTATGATTCTATGATTGGTTTCGCCAATGTGGAGAAAGCCTGAGCACACACAGTGACATGAACCCTGACACAGTTTCCCCTGGTGCACTGACCCCACCCCTTTGGATAATCCCCACCCGGGGACGACGACAGGAGACACAGTTCTAGCCAGACTGGTTATACGTGACCACATCTGAATACCCTCAGGTGGGGGGCAGTCTCAAAGAGCTGCAGATTACCCCTAAAGTATCCAGGAGGTGCCAAGAAACATGAGGCGCCACCTCCCCATAGGGCAGAACCAGCCCACCTGGTCCTCAAGGCCGGGGAAGGGGCGGGAGAGGGTAGAAAAAGACAAGCCCAGCAGAAAAAAGGTTGTTGGGAACACGGTGCAGGCCGGCACACACCAGGTCCCTGGCTCCGGTCAGGTTCAAGCAGCTTCCAACCCCAGGCAGGCGCGCCCGGAGAGCAACAATACAGATCGCTACACTAAGTCCGTAAGTCAGATTCTCTGATGTAAAGTTAGTTCTTCTTCTGTAATACGCTACGCCTCTAGATTGAAGCTTTCCGCTTTGTTCAGGTTACGACCTGCTATGTTTATAGTGTGAAATTCCTAGTAGTCTATTAGTTCCGCTCCATTAGCCGTATAGTAAATAAAGTCTATTCTTTGAACTAAGCACGGTTCCATGTCATTGATTAGGTAGCGGTTGTGTTCTAAACGCACAGGAGGGCATTTTCTCAGTGCCGGCTAACCCGTTAAGTGCCGAACTCGCGCCAAGGACCAGGTGCTTGGTCCTCCACAGCCAATCCCTACATATTGTGCCCCCTGCAGTCCTGCTTTTTCCTCTTTTTAGTAACAAGATCCCTATCCAACCAAGACATTGGTTGTTAGCTGTACTAGTATTATTATTATATTGTATGGTTTTATTATTACACTGTATGCTGCTCTGGGTGCATTTAGTAAAAGAGCAGGATATTCTATTTCAGGCTTGTATTTAAGCATTCGCCTGGTAGTCAGAGGTGAGAAGGAATTCCATGCAAGCGAGTGAGTTGACTGGCAGAGGAGAGACAGAGCGCTCCATCTCTCCTCTGTGCCCGGGATAGAAAGTTGTTGGAAGAGGGACAGAGCTCTTCATCCCAGATCCCAGCAGGCTAGTTAAATAAAAAATAAAAATTGTGGGCTAGTAACTTCTGTGGGCATATTTACAAGGCTGATATAATTATATGATTAATACTGTCTACAGATTATATTTTAGGTTAGCCAGCCTTTCCAGCACTAGTGATGTACATGCATGAGTCCATGCGCCTTACTGGGTCCTTCTCCTTCCCTTCTTGGCAGGCTTCCAATAGCAAAGACTGCAACCCAACCAGCCGGACTGGTTTGGCTCTCCTGTGGCAAAGAGTCATTCAGAAAAGCCACCTTTCTGGTTCCCAAAGCTTGATGAGCAACTAGGCCCACTAATTTCTGGGCTGCTAAACATAAGTAATCTTTGTATAGGGGCAAAGAAATGCTGGGTGCTAGCAATGGATTCTCAATCAAGTCCTCCCTTTTTCTCTGCAACTGTAACTGATTTTCCACTCCCGCCTGGGGTTCTGCTTTGCGACACAGTCCGCAGGACCTATTGTGCACAATAAACCTTTTTCCAATAACCCGAGTTGGTCCTCGTTGTCCTTGTCTGAGGTAAAAGGTGACCACTTCAGCTCCACACAATATTTTAGCTGGAATTGTCTCTTGTGAATTACATCTCTTGCACTAAGTTTTGGCTAGATAACCAGCTGAATAGAAAGACAGTTAATTAGATAACAACACTTGTATTGGTTGAGGATCATATTTTGCTACTGTTTACTGCTAGATCAGCCTTCCCCAGCCTAGGGCCCTCCAGATTGGCCATGCTGGCTGGGAATGATGAGAATTGCAGTCCAACACACCTGGAGCGCACCAGGTTGGGGCAGGCTGTGTTAAACCAACTCTGGAAGTACTGCTTTGTATGCAAAAGCCCAGGTCCAAATATTTCTAGCACCTCAGCTGGGGAAGAGTCCTTCCCAAGACCCTGGGAAGCTAGAGCAGGGCTCTCCAACCTTGGGTCTCCAGATGTTGCTGCCCTACAGCTCCCAGCATACCCAGTCAGCATGGCTAATGGCAAGGGATTCTGGGAGCTGTAGGCCAGCAACATCTGGGGACCCAAGGTTGGAGAGCCCTGAGCTAGATGGATCCTTGGTCTAATTTCTCTGTCCATTAATCTTCCTATATCCTAAATAGCCCTACATCGGTAGAGACACTTTAGATATATACTTCCTCAATCAAAGTTCATCATAACCAGAGTTATTGCTTGAAAACACAGCAGGAGACTGAGCATCCCAAGAAACCAATTTTAAAGAGTCCTGGAGTGAGATAGTTACTTAGGGTGGCTAAACAAAATACTGCATCCTTCAGACTCTAGCTCACCACAAGGGAACCATTCCGACATGAACTATAGAGCAGAGACAACCAAATACAAATAGGGCATAATTTACATCTGAAAAAAAAAAATGCTGCGTACAGCGGCAATGCCCCATTATCAGACTGAGGTAATCCAAGATCTCTTGCAATGTTCAGAGGATCACGGGGGCACACGTTGTGGATTGCACATGACTTACGGTAATTGGTGTCCATCAAAATTTTGCTACCCAAAACAATTGCTTAGATTGCTTGTGCAGTCAAGTTGATCTCCCCCTCAGACTCCGGTAAATCGTTATGTGTTTATCAGTTTATCAGAGAGCTTCGGCTATTGGGCGGTATAGAATTTTTTTTTTTTAATTTTTATTTATATTTTTAAAGAACACACATACACAAAAAAAACCATAAACCTACAAATCATACACTACAAGTGCACCTGTCACCCCGGGGCCAAAACCAATTCTATCCACATAATCCATTATTAATCTATATTCCAAAAATACATCATATCATGACATGGCTTACTCCCTTTCCCCTTTACTAAAACATAATCTAAAAATGACCCCCATATTTCCTTAAAATTATTTTTCTTTAATTGTCCCCTTTTACATTTAATACTACATGTTAGTTTATCATTTAAAGCAATATCCCAAACCTCTTTATACCAGTCTATTATTAAATACTGATGTTGAACTTTCCAATTCCTTGCAATCAATAATCTCCCTGCCGCTAATAAACTTACAATTAGTTCCTTTTTCTCTTGTGAGCACAAAAGTTTCTCCGTTATTGATAACAATGCTAATTTTGGACAGACCTCCACATTAATACCAATAATTAGTGAAATTTCTCCAAAAATTTTATTCCAAAAATCCAATACGCTTTTACAGCTCCACCACATATGAGCATAAGTACCAAGTTCCTGACATCCTCTCCAACACAATGGAGCACAATTACTATCTGGGTGGTATAGAAATGTAAGATGAGGATGATAGTCAAATGAGACAAGGCAGAAATCAGCCAATGTTGCTTTTCCCAGGATAGAAAGCAGGGGGGAGGGGTACCTACACAATTTCTGCCTGGCTTTCTGCTGTTAATGGCACAAAAAGTGCACAACTCCAATGTGTTTATTGTTAAAGTCTGTTTCGGTGAGAAGGGCAAACTCCACCTAAAGAATAGCTTCTGTCCTACCGCATGGCAGTAGACAAGATTCCCATCTAACAAAAACTCCAGCCCACCAACAGTCAACAAGAGAAAGGTCTCCATTCCATTAGGTTGAAGGGATTCAGATCCCTTCAAGCTGCCTGAAATCTCTTCCAGTAGGGAAAGGCCTCCAGAATGAAAAGGGTTTGTTTGTCAAAGGTGGCTGAATAGAACTTGTTCCTGCCCGGGCAGGGGATGCAGATGAGTAACTCAAGCTTGCAGCTGGAGATGGGGAGAAAGCACAAGTTCTGCACAGTTGGCCTACTCTGTCCTTTAGCTGGACAGTGCTGTTCTGTTGCCTGCACTGGCTAGCAACGAACGTCCTCCAGGAACTGCCAGACCGGTTCAGGAGAACAGCAGACCAGAAATGACCAACAAGGTATTCCTGGTTCACGTTGTCTGCACCTTTCATCATCCCTTCATAATAGTCACTCCACGCCTACAGTTATTTCGACAGACTTTCTCTGTATTGTCTTCCAAGTGACCAGAGCTTCATGGCCATCAAAAACAGCTAGGCTATAATAAGGTCCAGATTCATCATCATCTGCCTTGGGTGCTTTGGCAAAAAAGTTGATATATAAATGTAATAAGTAAATAAAATAACCGGTAGGCTATAGACCAGTGTTCTCCAACCTTGGGTCCCCAGATGTTTTTGGCCTACAACTCCCAGCATAGCTGGCTGGGGCATGCTGGGAGTTGTAGGCCAAAAACATCTGGGGACCCAAGGTTGGAGAACACTGCTATAGACCCAGCCAAAGAACAATTAACCAACCACCCTTTCTTAAGGAGAGAAAACCTATTCTAGCTTGAGCAGCGGTGTGGGACCCCCAGAATGTTTTGGAATAGGAAACTGCCTCCATTATGGCCCCAAATCCCATGCTGCATATCTCGCTGCCCACATTCTCCAACAGGGTTGCCACCTCTCCCAGAAGAAATTCTAACATTTCTCATTTATATATGCTAATTGAAGTAAATATGGGCAAATTTTTAAAATTGCTCTTCTGGTTAAGGCTGAAGGTCATCTTAAAAATAATAATAATAATAATAATCAAAGGGCTACCCTGACCCCAAAGCTTTGTGTCCCCTTGCTGAGATTGGTCCAGATTCTCTGGTTTATTTGGGGATAAATCATCCCAAGATCCAAAGTCCTTTCTTAGTGTTCTATAAAATCTCACACCATGAAGCTTCATTAAAAAAAAAAAAAAAAAGGCTCAGTGAGGGGACTTTAACAGGAAATTCAGCCTTGTTTATACTTAGGGAAGTTTGAACAGTTTATGTCTTGGTTTACAGAGGCTCACTGGTATGACTAGCAAGTGAGAGTCGCTACGGTGGAATACGGTGGAGTTTTATGATGATTTTAATCAAGTTTTATTTACGACCGTGAGCCGCCTTGAGTGCAATTTGTCTTGGTAGAAAGGTGGGGTTCAAATCAAATCAAATCAAATCAAATCAATATCTGAGTATTACACAGAGGCTACCACACACACCCCAAATAGGATTTGAGAAAGGATGCCATTATCTTTAGATGGGAATGGCTCTTAAGCTTAGGATATGCCTAACAAACTCCTAACCTCTGGCTATCATGAAAAGAAGACCTCGGGGGGGGGGGTGGCCCTGCTGCATTTGGATCCAGACCTACCCCTCCCACACAGACAGGGACATCTACCATCAATGGTCCTGTGGGAAGAATTCCAGGGCAGAGAAGGAGAGAGACTAGTAGAGCAGTGTTCTCCAACCTCGGGTCCCCAGATGTTTGTGGCCTACAACTCCCAGCATGCCCCAGCCAGCGACGCTGGCTGGGGCATGCTGGGAGTTGTAGGCCACAAACATCTGGGGACCCAAGCTTGGAGAACACTGGACAAAAGCAACTCCAAACACGTGCTCCTCTTCCCAGCTGGACTCTCCTGTCCTCCGTCCCCAGGGACATCTGCCACCAGCTGCCCTGTGGGAAGGATCACCACTGAGTTTTTGTTTGTTAATCTTGTTTACTGCGATCTTATTATTTTTATATTACCTGTAAGCTGCCTTTGTAGGATTTGTACCCTGAAAGGCGGCATATGAATAATTGTAATAAATAAATGAATGTATGCATGAATGAATTTTTTTTTTAAAAAAATCTTTCAATATCAGGCGATAATCAGGATGAACATGGTGCTGTTTCTGTTTGTTTCTCTCTCTCTCTCTCTCTCTCTCTCCTATGTCTCAACTTCCTAAAATGTCCCAATATATACGCTGGAGCCTTACGACTGCAACGTAGTATTCCACCAATAATAACCGTGTCGCCACCTATGCAAGTCAGCATCATTTAACAGGAATGAGATATAATTTTGACACTGAGATGGTTCTTGATGTCTTGAATTTGTTAGCAAATCTTCACTGGCCCGCCCTGGGACCAAACCAAACCAATGTAGGTCCAAACATATTTTGAACCCTGTGAGGAGAAAAGCAGCTGGGGGGGGGAGATTTTTTTTTTTTAGGGGACACAGGAAGTACACAGGGAAAGTATTAACCACTTCACCACTTACAATTGCCTCCCACTGAAAGCCATGTTGCTGCAAATTCAAACCAATATGGGGCTCCCTTATATTTCATTTGTATGTGATGCATAGTTACCTGCTGAGATGTCACACAGGTGGGAGCAGATTACAGAGAAGTAAGAGGGGGAAAGGCTGAAAAGGCAGAAACAGCAGAGCTCAGGGTGGTGCTAGCTACTGAAAAGATCCAGGGATTAGGCCCACAGGACCAAAGGAAAAAGAAGCACAAATCTGCATATGCGAATTTACAGATAAAGCAGGGCTCTCCAACCTTGGGTCCCCAGATGTTGCTGGAGTACAGCTCCCAGAATCCCTTGCCATTAGCCATGCTGGCCGGGTATGCTGGGAGCTGTAGGCCAGCGACATCTGGGGACCCAAGCTTGGAGAGCCCTGGACTAAAGTCTGTAAAGGATCCTTTCTCCTAAGGACATCCTTATTTGTAAAAGGGGGTGTATGGGCAGAGGAGAGGAGGGCATTTGATTTCAGGGGGGGGGGAACTCAGGCAGAAAGATTGGGGGGCAGCAGGAGGTGAAACACATGGGGGCAAAAAGCCAGCTAATCCAGGGGGATCCGATGCAACAAAGTGTTGGATTATCAAGCTTGTGCTTGCTTAAAAGTTTTACTTTCAGTATAACTGTGGAGGAAGGGGGGGGCTGGCTGACCCGCCACACCCCCACCCTTTCCTACCCAAAGGACCCAAGACCCCCAGAGATCTCAAGATACCAGATTGCCAGCCTCAGCTGTCTGCAATCTTACTTGAATCTCTGTTCAGGGACTTGCCTTGCTGACTGTAACCTGGATTTAGTTACTGAACCAAGCAGAGCGACTACAAAACCCATGTGGGGTAAAACCAAGAAAGGTGGTTTATTCAGGTAGCATTTTACAACAACCAATAGGGAAATGAGGGAAGGACACAAAATTAGAGAGACACACTTTGGTACACAGTAAAGCTGCAAAATAACAAAACCTACTTCTTTATATCTCTCAGGCACACAACTCTGTTACCTGAGGGTCAGTTCTCTTCCAGGGTTAGATCCAGCACAGCCTTGCTGCCCGGGGAGGACTAATCCACCTACCCGAAGGTCCGAGATGGGTAGCCCCCCACAAGGCTTGCCCTTACCAGAGCCCTCATTCAGCTAATTTCACCAGGAGCTACCTGGGGTCGTATCCTGAGGCCACCCGAAGGCTTGGGCCTCTCCTTGGCTTACCGCCATTGCTCCAACAGCCGGCAGCCACGCGATGACCAAAGACAAAGACAAAAACCCACACGTTGGGAAATGGCTCTTTCCCCCTCCCCTCCTCCTTCCTGTAGCTTTTCTGCTTCTTAGCCAATCATGATGCACTTCACCTGGCCAGGCAGGGAGGGGAACTCATGACTTACTGGGCTTGAACTACATTTGCATTTGGCTGGGGCATGCTGGGAGTTGTAGGCCAAAAACATCTGGGGACCCAAGGTTGGAGAACACTGAGTTAGCACTTCAGCATTGCAATGCTGAAGGTCTCAGGAACAGCTGTTCCTTGTTTCAATATCTAGATGTCCTTAGACATCTAGTCCTTAGACATCTAGTAGGAGAAAGTGGGTGTCACATAATATGACAGTTGCTATACTGCCATATGCCTGTCCTGATTCCCATTGGCTCTCTGGCACAGCTGGGTGTGTATGTTTGCTGTGCTTTCTGATTCTCCGTCTCTCTTCTTCTAATTTTCAGATGTCTATGTTATGCTCTCAGAACTGTCTCTGTATATATTTGCAGTTTGTAGTTTGTAATTGTTTTATGAAATATAGGTAATAAAACAATTAGACTAGCAAGGCGTCGATCCTGATTGCTGCGAGAGAGCAGGAGAGCTACAAGTCGGACTGTGGGTGGAATTTACTCTTTGTGTGCTGGAAGCTGAAGCAAATTAGAGGTAGCAGGCACACAGGTAAAGCTCACAGGACTTTAAGCAGGCATCTGAATTCCAACACAAAGATCCTCAGGGCCCTTGTGCCTTTGTTTCAGCAAGTGCCCACGCGGGCAGCAGGGGGGTGGGGCAGATGGCCTCTCAGAGATTCGGGGCTCCAAATGAAAGATTCGGGGCTCCAGCCCAAGTGGGCTGCCCCCTAACTGCCTTTGTCAGGGCTTGATGGGAGAAAGGGGGCACAGGAGAAAAAGATGGGCTGGGGGTTGCTGAAAACAGTCAGAGAGAGCCAGGAGCTGTGTATCCAGAACTACAGCTCCCAGAATCCCTTGCCATTAGCCATACTGGCTGGGTATGCTGGGAGCTGTAGGCCAGCAACATCTGGGGACCCAAGGTGGGAGAGCCCTGGTCTAGAGGAAGCTCAGGATAAAAAGGACAATAAATAAATGCGAGGGGGATCTGCTGTGTCATCACAGAATATTCTAGAGGGAAATTCTCTGCTTCCTCGGGGGCTCCGATACTACTGTGTGGTGCCCGGCGTTTTCGGAAAAAAACTAAAGGGCAGCACCACGGCATACCTGCGAATGTGCAGTCGGCGAGAATGCTGAATTTAGAACATGCCGATTGGAACAAACCTTTCCACAGGTACCTTCCTAACCAGAAAATCTTGGGCTGTTTAAACCACTTAAGGCGCGATCCTATAACATAGCTGGCTGGGGCATGCTGGGAGTTGTAGGCCTTTTTTTTTCTATCTAAACTTGCATAAGATTGCGCATTTAACTTATTCGTCTCTTCTGTCCTCTGCTTCTGCAATCACCAGGGCATGTTCAGGGCCATCCAGCGAACTGTCTCATTCCACCTTTCCCAGAATACTGATGGGGAGAAACGTGCCCTTTTTAATCTGGTTTTTAGTGTATTGTTAAATGTGTAGAATATACTTTTAACTTTTTGCTGAATGTGAGCCACACTGAGCATCACAGAAATACTTGTTACACACACTAATCGTAAGAACACAGGCGTTTTAAATTGTGTTAAGATGCAACTGTTACACATGGCGTGATGTCAAGTACGGTATACTCATTCGAAAGCCACCCCCTGCAAAATAATGCTGCAGGGAGGAACGGGAATCAATTCAACTAGCCATGCTGCAGCCAAATCCAGAATGGGTATTTTCTTTTCTTGGCAGCGACAAGGCAGAGCTCAGCTCTGTGAGAATCTTGCTGCTTCATCGCCTGCTTCACATCGCAGAGGCGCAGGGAAGCAGAGGGGTTGGAGAAAATCTTAGCGAGCGGTGCACAACTTGGGCGTTTTCACAGGCGAGGTTTAAATCGGCTTTAAAAAAATAATAAAATCAGCAAACGCAAAACCTGCACTGGTGACAACGTCCATTTGATTTCTCTCCCATATTCTATCTTCTATTAACAACATTCACACACGGCTGTCATGAAGATGTGGAGGAAAGCCTCATATTGCCAAAGGGGTTGCATTTATGATAAGCCACAAACAGATTTTGAAATGTGCTGCATTTTAAGCAGCTGTACAGTGGCATGAGCTAAGTTCTTCATCGGATGTGTGAAGTGGTGGGTTCTTATATACACCACAAGAGCCAAGGTAAACTGGATAAACAAAATTAACAAGAACAGATGGAAATGGGAATGCAAAAAACACACCCTCAGAGCTGGAGTGGTAACCACAAAATATAGAACCTATGGTAAATATTTGCTGGGAAATCTACTGCACCATGCAACGGCTGCAGCATGAGATGGGTTCCAATGGACCTTTTGCCGTGACAGAGCTCCCCGTGATCATGTTTGAAAATTCAGAGGCATGCTGGTCACTGCGTCCATGAACAAACTATGAACACGTTGTCAATAACCCTTTATAAAATCACACTGCCATAACAAAAAATATAAAACAATAATTAGGTTTTAAAAAAATGAAGTACAGAATAAAACTAAAACAAAAAACAAAACCCAAGTCTTAGGAGGAAGAATTTTCAACTTGGTACTCTCCAGCTGTTTGAACCTCAGTGCCTATCAGCCCCAGCCAACATAGCCAATGGTCAAGAATGCTGTGAGTTGTGGTCCAAAACATCTGGAGGGGCAGGGATGGGCAGAAAGTAGATCTCCAGATGTTTTGGACTTCAGCTCCCAGCATTCCTGACTATTGCCCATGCTGGCAGGGGCTTCTGAGAGTTGGTCCAAAACTGGAGATCTACCTTCTGCCCACCCCTGCTATAAGGTGTCTTTTGATGTGTGTTGGTGAACAGCTCGGTCTCCTTGTTGCCCTTCCATGGGCTGGGGCATGCTGGGAGTTGTAGGCCAAAAACATCTGGGGACCCAAGGTTGGAGAACACTGGACTAGAGAGTCCCCAGGATTGCCTCCCATGCCAGCCTGCAGCTGGCATAACTAAACCTCCCCGCACTAGAACTGCAAAAGAAAGAAAGAAAGAAACACAGAGAACTGCATGGGGCGTGAAAAGATAAGCCCCTCTCCCACCCTGACTGATGTGAGCTGGCCACTTTGAAATGCCCCCCCCCCCAAACCATATGTAGGGCTGCTCTGAAAAATGTGGATTTTAAAAGAGCAGAAATAGATGTTAAAACCAGAACCGAGCAAGATTAAAATAATTGTCAACATGACATCTAAACGACCTGGGCAAATAAAAGGGATGACAAAGCACCAAAAGGATAACCGAGCTGGCATACGCCACTCAATTCTACGCAGGCCCACGTGATGTCAAGAGAACCAACGCACAACAGTTCAACAACAAAAGCAAGAAATAGATAGGTGATAGATAGAAGCACATATTATAACAAAGCCATAGTTATGCGACCCCCGAGCAAAAACGTGGTATTTCAGGCGGGAATATGGGGTAGGTTAGGTTTTTTAAAAAATATATATATATACTGTTTTAATTGTGTACGTCTGTTTTATTGTTGAAGCGTACATCGCCCAGGGTGGCTGGGTGACCGGCCAGATGGGCGATTAAAAAATGTAATAAATAAAATAAAATAAATAAATAAAACACCTGCTGCCAAATTGAGCCTTTCCAGTGTAGAGCTGACAAAAACAAAGCGAGTTGCTCTAAAGCAGGGGTGGGCAACTTTCCCCCCTCCAGATGTTTTGGCCTACAACTCCCATCATCCCTCACCATTGGCTGTGCTGGCTAGGGCTGATGGGAGTTGTAGGCTAAAAAACAAGTTGCCCACCCCTGGTCTAAAGATGTCTAACCTCTGGCTCAGATGGGCTGGTCTTAGTAGAAACGGCCAGATGTCTGGCCAGATGGGCGATTCATAAATATAATAAATAAATAAATAAATAAATGTCTGCAGTGTCAGGGCCACCACTGAGAAGCTCTGCTAGGCATCCTCACAGAGTTATCATGGTAAAATGCAGGAATCTCACAGGTCTTTTCAGCAGATCTCAAAGGGTCTGGAGATACACTTTGGTTGATGACTTCCTAGCCAATTAATTCCTCTGAATCCACAGCCACAGGCACATACATTTTGGCTGATTTTGGTGGCCAACCACAAATTTGTGGTCACCAAGCCCACTATCCCTCGGGTGGGCTCTTGTCCTTAACCTCGTGCTACATTTGGGGGACTCAGTGAGGGATGACAAACACATCCCTGCTCACCTCCCTGCCTCCAAGCTTGGAGTTGGGGAAGGGTGGATGGAGGATTGTTCGCTAGAATTGTGCCGAGCACTACAGCATGAAAAGAAGCTCCAGGGCTCCTCTCAAGCTTGGCGGGGACCATCCCCACGGCGGGGACACCTTGGAGGCCTCAGAAGAACAATGGCAAAACTATAAAAACCGGCGTTCCTTTCTGGAGCTGGATATGACAGCCAAGATTTGGAAGCTCAGCAGGCAAGCTGCAAGATGCTTGGAGTCCCTCTGGAGAACAGCAACAAAGCAAGTCCTGTGTCCTCCTCCCAACCTTGGGAGTTGCAGAGACGGCTGGGATCATCCTTGCAGTTGCTTCTCTGAAGAGCTGCAAAACTGCAGGGAAATTTTTTATTTTATTTTATTATATTTATACCCCGCCATTTTTCCTGCAAGGAACCCAAGGCGGCTTATTTATTTATTTTATTTATATTCTGCCATTTTTCCTGCAAGGAACCCAAGGCGGCTTATTTATTTATTTAATTATATTTATACCCCACCTTTTTTTCCTGCAAGGAACCCAAGGCGGCTTACATAATCCTCCTCTTCTCCATTTTATCCTCACAACAACCCTGTGAGGTAGGTTAGGCTGAGAGTCAGTGACTGGCCCAAAGTCACCCAGTGAGTTTCATGGCTGAGTGGGGATGAGAACCCGGATTTCCCCGAGTCCCAGTCCAACACTCTAACCCAGGGCTCTCCAACCTTGGGTCCCCAGATGTTGCTGGCCTACAGCTCCCAGCATACCCAGCCAGCATAGCTAATGGCAAGGGATTCTGGGAGCTGTAGTCCAGCAACATCTGGGCACCCAAGACTGGAGAGCCCTGCTCTAACCACTACACCACACTGGTTCCCTGGCCCGCTCTCCAGCTCCCAAGATTGGCTCATCATGCTCACTGGAAGGCAACACAACCCTTGCCATGGCAAGTGGAATGCTGGTGCCCTGCCTACGGCCGTCAGCACCAACCATTTAAGGCTAATTCGCCTTGGGCACTGCTCAGCTCTGCAAGAGATAATTAAACTGGATCACTAATGATGGGTTTTGAACATAGTCCAAGCATAGAACAATGGCAAAGTATTAGCATCAATGCATTTTTTTTTCTTGCAAGCACAAGACCATGCTGGGAAAAAGTTGCCCTTCTGTGTTGTCAGATTTTAACCTAAATCCAGGGCCTTCTTTACTTCTACAGATAGCTCCTAGGCTCGGCAGTAGCCAATAACAGGCACAGATTACTGCTGTGTGTGACTGATAATGGAGTCTGAACATACCTCAGGGTGTATCTGAGCAGGGGATGTTGGGATAGAAGGTACACCGTGTTTCTAACCCAATTCTCAAAGGGCAACAGGGTTTAATTAAGTTCACTGGGGCTTAGCCCTGGAAAGAAATAGATTACAATGTCAAATGACATATGATAAATAAGACTGCCACTGAGCATGTGCAAAGTGCATTCCATTTACCAGTAAATAGCCACAAACACATTGCATCAGAGGAAGGGCTTTCAGAGAGCATGTGACTTCCAGGCAAGCATGAGCCCCCCCCCCGCATGGATGGGAGACCCCTCCTCTAGTTTCCTGGATTGAGCAGGGGGTTGGACTCGATGGCCTTGCAGGCCCCTTCCAACTCTATGATCTCTGAATCTCTGAAGCACTGGAGGGGAATTAGGGGGGGAGAAAGACCTGTCTGAACTGTACCACTTGAGCCAGCAGGAGGGGGCTTGCATGATGGAATGCTCCTTCATACAAAGAGAGAGAAGGCTAGGCCAGAAACTTCATTTTTCCTATATGCAGAGAGGGTTTTTTTGTTGTTGCATAGGTGGGTATTCATTTCTGTGAGCCCCTACCTGCTTCCTGAAGTGGTACAGTCCAGATATAGCTTTACCACCTCAGTCAGAAGCAGGCCGTAGTAGTGTTGATTTTGTTGGGGGTTTACGTTAATGTTTAGTTACTGATTTAATTTGCACTTACAGCCTTTGTGTGCGTGTAGCAACACTGCTCTCATGCTCTAGTCCGCCCAGAGCCCCAAGGATTAATTTTTTTTAGAAACAATCCAAGCCTAAGCGTCAATTGTACGAGATTACGACAAAAAAAGGCGTATAAATCTACAGTAGTTTATCCAGGCACCCCACCCAACCTGTCCTGACACAGGAGGGAATTGTGCCACGTTTCAATTCTTGAATGCCAGGAAGAGGCATTCGTTTTTGCAGCAGGTGCCCTGCCCAGCCCGAGTGGTGATTGCTGACTGGAACATTATATATCCAGCCAGCTACTGGCTAGCAAGTTCTGGGCACCTGCCAGTGGCATCAGATGTTTAAACCTCGTGAAACCACAGGAAAGGGGAGGATGCCAAGTGACCAGAAAAGGCCGGGCCTGACCTGCTCTTGTGCCTTTTCACACAGTAGCTTCATTTGCAGAAAATCCGGCAGGTGAAGCTCTTTGAAGTAGAGAGATACGGTAAGTAGTATCAACTGCTGGTGTCTGCACATCAAGCTACTGTTAAAAGCATAGGAACAGAGGCTGGTTAAAAAAAGAAAAAAGTGCCAACGCTACCCATGGCTGTCAACCACCCACCCCAATTTTCTGAAATAAGCCCCTCACCAACTTTGTATTTGTAACAGGCACCGGACCGGTTCCAATATTAATCCAGAGACAGACCCAATTTCTCTCCTGCATTCTTTCCACAAGTGCCCGTAGGCTAACACACACCCAAGATCAAAATATGGATTAAAGCTATTCAGAGACACCTTTACCAAGAGCCATTGGATTTCCACAGAGATAATACCAGGTACAGGAATACCTTGGATTGCAAGTAACTTGGTTTGAGAGCGTTTTGCAGGACAAGCAAATTCTTAAATATTTATTAATATATTTTTTTAACTCGATATACAAGCGACGTCTTGCAATGAAAGTACTGTAGTACGGCTTAAATTAAAAATCTCTGTACACAATTTTTTTGGGGGGGATTTCGTTTTGATAGAAGAGTGTTTTGGATTACTACAAGCACATTTCCGGAACGAATTATGCTCTCAATCCAAGGCACGACTAATCCAAGCCGCCACCTCCCCAAATATCCACACCCACACACACACACTTTACTAGAAAAGTCTCCTTTCTTCACAAAAAGAATAAATAGTTTCTATTTATGTTCACACAAGCGTGATAAATTACAATCATAAGCGTTAACTCATATGATGCAGGATTAAATTATCTTCTCTACCCCCCCCCCCCGCCCAAGTACGTAAAGCTTGGTCCTTGGTTTTTAAACAGGGGGGGGGGATTCAACGCCACAACAACCCAGTTTAGTTACCTCCTTTTCGAGGGGGGGCCCTAATTGGCTTTTACGGCCCATGGGGGAGGAAAGAGGTAAAGGGTGGTCGTTATTTCAGATTCATTCGTGGGGAGGGTGTGTTGGACTGGGACTCGGGAGATCTGGGTTGTAGTCCCTGCTCGGCCATGAAACTCACTGGGTGACTTTGGGCCAGTCACTGACTCTCAGCCTGACCTACCTCACAGGGTTGTTGTGTGAGGATAAAATGGAGAGGAGGATGATTATGTGAGCTGCCTTGGGTCCCTTGCAGGGGGGGGGGAGGCGGGGTGTAAATATAATACAGTCATGCCTTGGATTGAGAGCATAATTCGTTCCGGAAACGTGCTTGTAACCCAAAACACTCTTATATCAAAACGAAATCCCCGCAAAAAAATTTGTACAGAGATTTTTAATTTAAGCCTCGTACTACAGTACTTGTATTGCAAGACGTCGCTTGTACATCAAGTTAAAAAAAAAATTAAATAAATATTTAAAAATTTGCTTGTCTTGCAAAACGCTCTCAAACCAAGTGACTTGCAATCCAAGGTATGACTGTATAAATAAATAAGCAAATAAATAAAAAATCTGGACGAAAGGTGTCGCAGGTGGCGCGCCGGCATCAGCTCCAGCAGATCCGCATCCCCCTTCCGACGCCTTCCCTCGCCAGTCCGCCGCCCCCAAATGCTGCCTCCACGGGAGAAGGGCGAGGAGTTCCCCACCCGCCGGGCAGCCGGGCTCTCTGGCTGGCCCGGCGAGAGGCGGAGGCTGGAGGCAGCCGGCGAGTCCCGAGCCAAGCCAGCTGTTCCTTCCCGGGGCGCGCAACCCCGGCGGCGCAGCGGCTCCCTGAGCTCCGCTCCCGCAGCAGCCCGCGAAGCAGGCGAAAAGGCGCACGCGGACGTACCTCGCTCGGCTGCGGCGCGGACGGAGCCTCCGCGTTCCCTCTTGCTGGGGGGCGGCCTCGCCGGAGTCCTGGGCGGCGGCGGCGGCGGCGGCGGCGGCTCCTCGCTTCTCCTTCCCCCGGAGCGCACAGCCGCCCTGCCGAGAAAGGGAGGTGTGTCCGGGGCCGCCTTTCCGCAGCAGACCTCAGCGGCCGACCTCCTTCCACATCGTCATCCAGCCACTCCCACCCAAGGCGCGGGGGAGAGAGAAAGCAACTCGCGGGCCGCTGAGTCGGCGGTGCGCGCCAGCCTGCCTGCCTGCCATGCCATGCGCCTGTGCTCCCCGGCTCTCTCTCGTGTTCCCCGCCGTGCATTTGATTAATGCTCCCAACATGCTCGCCGCCTGAAAGTAGAGCCCGGTCGCGGAGAACTCTGGAGGGGTCGGTAGCTCGGATCCAGCCCTGCCCTGGCCTGGACCTACAACTGGAGGCTTCCCTATCACCACTGGAGAGGGTTTCCATCCCCCCACCACCACCACCACCCCACAGAGGTACTTCTTGACGTTCGTGGCAGTGAGATGGTTTTATGCTGCAGTCCTGTGTAGCCACTTAAATAAGAGTAAAGCCCCATTGAAATCAACGGGACTTATTTCTGAGTAGACACACCATACTGTTGTTCACTGCTGTCACCGTTGTTGGATAATTAAATTGCAGTCAAAACCTATGGCTCGTGTTTCACCAGGTAGTTGGGTGAAATGGTTAAATAAGATCACTGATGCCTTCTAGGGTGGATTCCCCAGAAGATACTCATTGAATAATTAGCAGAGCCTCAGGAGGAAGTGGGCGTAGCTATCAGCTCTTCCTCTTTCTGCTGGGACTCTGAGTGTGTGGTTGCGTGTGTTGTTGTTGTTGTCTCCACGTTGGTCTAGCAGCAGGATGTAACCAGAGTTGCTGGTCTGAACTCCGCAACTTCAGACCCCAAGTATTTCCAAATGTACTTTTAACCAACTGTAAGAAACGTCTTTTAAGCCTGCCTGAATGAAACTGCAACTGCATAATCTGAGTGAGTAAATGTTACTTTTAACTTTTACAAGACTGTGTCTCTGATTATTGTTCTGAGGGAGAGAAAAAGGGGGCAAAACCAGGGAAATCCAGTCTGCCTTAAAGCATCCTGGATTACCAAATGCTAGCTGGCAAACACTAGCCAAATCTAAGCCTCTTTTAAGCTGGAAAGGGACTCTACTCTGCTGATCTCACTAACGTGAGATAGGAAGGATATTACTCCACAATACTGTATATCCTCTCCTGGTATCTTTTTCAAGTCCCAACAACAGTGATGTAGCAAGATGTAGCGCAGGGATTCAGGACCAATATTAGACTTGGGGCTCCCCAGCTGGCCCCGCCCCTTTTCCCAGGCCTGGCCCCGCCCCCTTTTCCCAGCCTGCCCCCCCTCCACTGCTGATCATTTGGTGGTTTCCCAGCTTTTGGGAAGCCTTCCCCCCCCTTCTAAAAGGTTGAAATGCCTCTCCTAAGGCTTAAATCAGGGGTGGGCGACACACTGTCTTCTTTTACAGGCCCCACCGCCAGCAAAAAAATCATGGTTGGCCACTACCAAGCCTTAGAAAAGCCAAATTTACCTTGGTTTTCATTTTCAAAACTGGGTTGTTTTTTTTGCTGCTGCTACAGAAGGTGGCCCGGGGAGGGTCTGCGGGGTGGAAAGTGGCCCCCCAGACCTCTTTTAAGTTGTTCAGCCTTAAAGGCAGGCAGTGAGAGCTTTAAGCTTAAAATATGCTGGGTTTTTTAATGTATTTTATGTAAAGCCAGTGTGGCGTAGTGGTGAGAGTGTTGGACTGGGACTCGGGAGATCCGGGTTCTGGTCCCCACTTGGCCATGAAACTCACTGGGTGACTTTGGGCCAGTCACGGATTCTCAGCCTAACCTACCTCACAGGGTTGTTGTGAGGATAAAACAGAGAGGAGGAGGAGGAGGATTATGTAAGCCACCTTGGGTTCCTTGCAGGAAAAAAGGCAGGGTATAAATATAATAAATAAAAAATAAATAATTTAAAAAATGTATTTTTTGGGTCAATCCATTTTGCCCACAGCCCCACTGTAGCACTGGAGAGCAGCTCCAAAATGGAAATTGGCCCTTGGGCTGAAAGAGGTTCAACATCCCAGATCTAGCAGGAGTGTCATGCATTAAAGAGAATCAAATACAAAAGTTGTCTCTATTTAACCTTCTACACTAGGGGTGGGCAACTTGTTGCCTTCCAGATGTGTTGGCCTACAACTCTCCTCACCATTGCCTATGCTGGCTAGGGCTGATTGGGAATTGTAGGCCAAAACATCTGGAGGGCCACAGGTTGCCCACCCCGTTGTACACAACGTGTGTGTGTGTGTGTTCAGACAGCATGATGACCCACACTCAAGGGTTGAGTATGGGTTGAGTGTGGGTGGTTGTTGAACCATGGGTTATCGTGCTGTCTGAACCCAGCTGTGAGCCTGTGCTAACAAGCCATGTTTGTGGTTGTTACCCACGAACAACCCATGAAGAGAACCCATGGTTGTTGGGTTGTGAACTATGGGTTGTGCACCATACAACACAATACAACAACATACAGCACAATAACACACAGTTCAACAATAACCCACGGTTCAACGACAACCCATATTCAACCCTGTATAGCAGTGTTCTCCAACCTTGGGTCCCCAGATGTCTTTGGCCTACAACTCCCAGCATGCCCCAGCTGGCTGGGGCATGCTGGAAGTTGTAGGCCAAAGACATCTGGGGACCCAAGGTTGGAGAACACTGCTGTATAGTTACCATGTTGTCTGAACTCTTTGCTTGTGTCTCCTCTGGCTGCCTCACCCCTCTCCTGTTCATTCAGAATCTCATCTCCATTGAGATAGGGTCATGTTCAACTTATCAGCCCAGGTCCCATGGAGTGGGGTCAGGAAAAGACTTACACTTGGGTACAGAAAGGGGATTTAACTATTCTAGTTTAGGGGGGCATTCTCACAGTTGGGTTGGGGTAGACCTGAATTTGAGCCTTCCCTGAAATTCTGCTTCCTGATTAAAGGAGGACCCTAATTCCCATACAAATGATTACTTTTAGAGTACTAGCTAACTGGAAATTTAGAACCTGCCCAGAAGATTTTATTGCTTATTTGGGAATACTCATCCCTAGAGGTATATCTCAAATTATTAATCTAAATTTGAACAATCTGACTAACACCCGGGTGGCCGGGTGACCGGCCAGATGGGCGATTAACAAATATAATAAAATAAAATAAAAATAAATAAACAAGATCTTACGAGATATTGATAGGTGGGCATCTTTAAAGTTGAGTTTATGGGGAAGGGTAGATACACTCAAGATGAATCCTCTATTTACGTATACCTGGCAAGTATTTCCAAAAACGTAATGCTTTGTTTCATAAATTCTTATGGGGTTCCGCTCTGCCACGAATATAGCTTTGAAAAGAATGCAGCTTTCGATCAAAGAGGATGGATGTGTTTTGCTTAAAGCTGGAGGTGGATCTGGATAACTGCTGGATTTTATATTTTCAAAAAACGGAATCAGCCTGTGTGTCTTTTATCTCAGAATCCCTAGGTGTAAACTGTAACCTATGGAGTACCTAAGACAGCCTAACTCAACTCACTCTGCAGCCTTGTCTTATATGCCCCATGTACTGTGACCAATGTAGACGTTATGGTTTTAATACCAAACCAGCTTTCTCCCTGCCAGCTCCTTGCTTTGCTTAACATCCAGCCTAATGAAGGGCTCTAGAGAACCCAAAAGCTTGCTCGGTGTTTTGTGACGCTTGGGTTGGTCCTAATAAAGGTGTGCTTATTGGCACTTTCCCAATAGGATGCCCAGTCAAGGAGCCCCACCTTGAGATGCTTCCTCCAGCTATCTAAAATCCAGGGACGGGCCAGAAGGTAAATCCGAATCTCCTGGTAGATCTCAGGGTGATTTGCATTAGATTGGCAAGAGTTTCTGACTCCCAGTGGTTTAACCGTAGCAAGAACAAAAAGCCCCCCCCCCCCTTTCAGGCACCATTTTGCATCTGGCTCTGAAGTCTGAAGGGCAGATCTGGAGCTTCTAGTGAAAAAAACAAAGCAGATCCGTCCAGCCTGAAGTCTGCCCACCGCATGAAGCTTCTGAGTCTGCTGGTGACCAATGCCAGATTATTTTCTACTCCTCCATTCCAAATAGGGCCCACTCTGCTGCTGGGATCTATTGCTTGGCCCTAAACAGGTCTTGGTTTAGTTGGTGCCCAGATTATCAAGATTGCCTGGGTTGCTACCTGACCAAGGGGCAAAAAAAAAACCTAGCCTGCCTTGCTCTTCTGCCTTTAACAGCAGGGAATCAGCCGGTGAATCTCTTCATGGCATAGTGGTGAATGTTATTACTTGCTGATGTACCTGCACAAGTACAGAAGCTGGGTTTTTTTTAAAAAAACAACGTTGGTATCCAACTGGAGACTGCTCTGAGCTGCCAAAAAGTATAGAATATAATAAGTAAGGGAGCTAGCTTTTGGGACCAGGGGACCAGAGTGGCAGCAACCAGAAATGAAGTAGGCTGATGAATATCTTGACCTGATTCTAACCAACAGAGACGAGTTAGTGGATAAAGTGGCAGTTTCGGGAACTCTGGGGGAAAGTGACCATGTTATACTAGAGTTTTTGATTCTAACAGAAGCAAAAGCTGAGTGTAGCCAAACATGTACCCTGGATTTTAGGAAAGCCAATTTTAACAAACTCAGAACAATGATTAGTAAGATCCCATGGCAAGTGACTCTCACGAGAAAGGGAGCACAGGAGGGGTGGGAGTTTTTAAAGAAGGAAATTTTAAAGGCACAATTGCAAACAATTCCCACAAGGAAAAAAGGCAGAGGGCAACAGAAAAAGCCAATGTGGCTTCACAATAAACTCAAAGATGACCTGAAAACAAAAAAGGACACGTATAGGAAGTGGAAGGAAGGACAGGCTACAGGGGAAGAGTACAGGCAGGTAGCACAGAACTGCAGGAATAGTGTCAGGAAGGCTAAAGCTGAGAATGAGCTAAGGTTAGCGAGGAATGCTAAAAGCAACAAAAAAGCTTTCTTCAGATACATGCACAGTAAAAGACAGAAGAAAGAACTGGTGGTTCAACTACGCGATGAGGATGGCAAATTGATAACAGAAGACAAAGAAAAGGCAGAAGTGTTCAATTCCTACTTCGGCTCGGTCTTCTCCCAAAAGAGGGTCTATGACCCCCCTGGCAAACCTGAAGTGCAGACTGAAGGGGCAGAATTGCAGCTTGAGATTGATAGGCAAATGGTCAAGGAGCACCTGATTACTCTGAACGAGTTTAAATCTCCAGGGCCTGATGAGCTGCATCCTAGAGTAATAAAGGAACTGGCAGAAGAACTCTCAGAACCATTGTCTATTATCTTTGAGAAATCATGGAGGACAGGTGAAGTGCCAGACGACTGGAGGAGGGCAAATGTTGTTCCCATCTTCAAAAAGGGCAAGAAGGAGGAACCTGGGAACTATAGGCCAGTCAGTCTGACATCAATCCCTGGGAAGATTTTTGAGCAGATTATAAAGAAGTCAGTCTGCAAGCACCTTGAAAACAATGCAGTGATTACTAGAAGCCAGCATGGATTTGTCAAGAACAAATCCTGTCAGACTAATCTGATCTCATTTTTTGATCGGGTAACCTCCCTTGTGGACTGTGGGAATGCTGTGGACATTATATATCTGGACTTCAGCAAAGCTTTCGACAAAGTGCCTCATGATATCCTGATTAGTAAGCTAGCTAAGAGTGGGCTAGATGGAACAACTATCAGGTGGATCCACAATTGGCTACAGAATCGGACTCAAAGAGTGCTTATCAATGGTTCCTTCTCAAACTGGGGAGAGGTAACGAGCGGGGTACCACAGGGCTCGGTCCTGGGCCCGGTGCTCTTCAACATTTTTATTAATGACTTGGATGAGGAGGTACAGGGAATGCTTATCAAATTTGCAGATGACACAAAGTTGGGTGGAACAGCTAATACTCTGGAAGACAGAAACAAAATTCAAAGTGACCTCGATAGGCTGGAGCGCTGGGCCGAAAACAACAGAATGAAATTTAATAGGGATAAATGCCAAGTGCTGCACCTAGGGAGAGGAAACCAAATGCAGAGTTACAGAATGGGGGACACTTGGCTCAACAATACTACAAGTGAGAAGGATCTTGGAATTGTGGTAGATCACAAACTGAATATGAGCCAGCAATGCGATGTGGCTGCAAAGAAGGCAAATGCTATTTTGGGCTGTATTAATAGAAGTATAGCTTCCAAATCGCGGGAAGTGATAATTCCCCTTTACTCGGCACTGGTTAGGCCTCATCTTGAGTACTGCGTCCAGTTCTGGGCACCTCACTTTAAGAAGGACATAGACAAACTGGAGAGGGTTCAGAGGAGGGCAACAAGGATGATAAAGGGACTGGAAACAAGGCCCTATGAGGAGAGACTGAAAGAACTGGGCATGTTTAGCCTTCAGAAGAGGAGACTGAGGGGAGATATGATCGCACTCTTCCAGTATTTGAAGGGATGTCACACAGAGGAGGGCAAAGATCTCTTCTCGTTCATCCCAGTTTGCAGGACACGGAATAATGGGCTCAAGTTACAGGAACCTAGATTCCACCTAAACATCAGGAAAAATTTCCTGACTGTCAGAGCAATAAGACAATGGAATCAACTACCTAGGGAGGTGGTGGGCTCTCCCAGTCTGGAGGCATTCAAGGTGCAGCTGGACAGACATCTGTCAGAGATGCTTTGACCTGGATTCCTGCATTGAGCAGGGGGTTGGACTCGATGGCCTTGTAGGCCCCTTCCAACTCTACTTTTCTATGATTCTATGATTCTATGATATCTCATACTGATTTAATAAGCAAATATTTGCCTGCAGGTGTCTAGCAGTTCTTGGAGGGATACAGTATATGACAGAGCACCACCTATTGATACCTAGGTGGGAACATTTACCGTAAACATCTGATTTTATTTTTTTAGTAAGAGAAGTGAAAGACCTTTAGATCTGATGTCATAGATGTCATAGATCATAGAGCTGGAAGGAGCCTACACAAGGCCATCGAGTCCAACCCGCTGCTCAATGCAGGAAACTAGAGGAGGGGTCTCCCATCCAAGTAATAACCAGGCCTGACCCTGCTTAGCTTTCCACACTCAGACAAGCTTTCTTCCTTTACTAACACAAAATTCTTGGAAAGTCTTTCCCCCCATGCTGTAAATAACGTTGTCATATATTAGAAGAGAAAGTATTTTAAAAACGTACTCTGTTCCCTCTAACTTTGCTAAAATTTCAGCAGTGTCTTTAGAAGTCGGGGATTTGCAAATACTCCATGTTCTTCTGAAGGATAGTTGAAAAGCTTCTGTGCTGCTTTTGGAAGAATGGAAGAAGCTGTGGGAAAACACAGGAAGGCTACACATGGAAGACCTCCTGTAAAATGCCATGAGTGAGGCAGTGTGATTCACGACAAAAGCCTCACTTGGAAGCACCTTAATTCTTCTCAGACCAACTGGGTTCTCAGCAGTGGTGCAGTAGTAGATTTTGAAGTGCAGGTGCTCATCACGATAACCCCCATAGCCACGCCCCAAAGGAGAGCCCAAAACTGCAGGTAGATCCATATCAACAAATCCGTTCTAGCCGTTTTCATAGGCGAGCAGCGGGCCTTTTGTAAAGGTGATGGGTCTGAGTTGCCTGTTCAAGTCCAAGCCACCCCAAAAATACGCTGGGTGACTTTGGGCCAGTCACTGACTCTCAGCCTAACCTACCTCACAGGGTTGTTGTGAGGATAAAATGGAGAAGAGGAGGATTATGTAAGCCGCCTTGGGTTCCTTGCAGGAAAAAAAGGTGGGGTATAAATATAATAATAAAGTAAGTAATTAAGTAACAATTCATTCCCTCCCCCCCCCCCCAGCTACTCTGAGCATTGCTGCCTCAGAGTGGGGTGGCAGATGTGGGCCTCTGGCTCACGCTTGTCTGAGCGTGGAAAGCTAAGCAGGGTCAGGCCTGGCGATTACTTGGATGGGAGACCCCTCCTCTAGTTTCCTGCATTGAGCAGGGGGTTGGACTCGATGGCCTCCTAGGCTCCTTCCAACTCTATGATCTATAAAATCTATGATGTCTGTGTCCCTGCTAATAAAAAGGAAATTTGAGGAAACCCTTATATCCTGGGTTTTGAGCATCCTGATTAAGAATTCTTCCTCCAAGTGTGGCCGACTCAGCAGACCCTCCTTCCTATTCCATGACTGCTTTCCATAGCAGGGCTTTTATTGGTATGGTTCCCAGACACTGAAATGCTCTGAGCTGGTAAGGAAATCTTCATTTCTGCTGAGCTTTTGCAAAGGTTGGGAAACTTAAAAAACAAAACAAAACATTTCAGTTGGCACTTTAATTGATTTGGAGGCTTGGGAACTTTTTTAAAATATAGAAATACCGTAAATTACTTTTTTACAGTGCTGATTGGACCTTTGGGAAAAGCTGTTTATAGATACCATAAATAAAAGTGATGCAGCATGTTTGAGCAACTCTTGACTGGGAGGGAATATTGTGACATTCATTAACTACATCAGAGATTGTGTCCTGCAAGGGCCCAGGACATTTGCACAATTATATTCATCAACCTGGCCGTTACATTACCAGTGATAGTGTTATTTGGTGGCTGGGTGGAGTATTGCAGTATCCCAGAAGAAAAATAGCGTACAGAGTGCTCTGAGACCAAAACATTGCTGCAACAAAAGTGTGATATGGAAGAAAGGCATATGATCTACGTGCAACAAATGGGGGGACGCCCTGACCAAGCATAAACCAGTAACATTAAAGGTGCAATCCTATGCTTGTTTACACAGGAAAAAAGCCCTAAAATTCCCAGCATGCCCCAATCAGCATAGCTGGCTACAGCAGTGTTCTCCAACCTTGGGTCCCCAGATGTTTTTGGCCTACAACTCCCAGCATGCCCCAGCCAGCGTAGCTGGGAGTTGTAGGCCAAAAACATCTGGGGACCCAAGGTTGAAGAACACTGGGCTAGAGGGATGCTGGAAGTTGTAGGACTTTTTTCTGTCTAAACATTTATATGATTGTGCCAGAACAGAGCAATTCTATGCATGACCGGGAAAACCTGAGTTCAAATCCCTGATTTTTTCTCTTTCTCCCCCACTCTGTCCCTCCTCCCACTTCTCTCCCCCACTCCTTGCTCTTTCCCTCCTGGAGGAAAATTGGCCCCTCCCCACCCAATTACAATTCCATTGGCACTGATGAAGGGTGTCCCCCCCCCTGCTTAATTGCCATGTGGGGGTGAAGTGTGTGTGTGTGTGTGTGTGTGTGTGTGTGTGTGTGTCACAGCATGTAGTGAAGGGAGAGTTGGGTTAACCCTTCCCTCCCCCCCACATGACAATTAAACTTAGAAAAAAACTTTCCATTGGCACCAGTGGAAGGCCTTGTTTCTAAGCGTAGATTTTTAAGGGGGACTGAAACACATGGGAAGGGTTAACCTTTCCTCCCTAGCTGTGCCCACCCTGAAAATTGCCCGCCCCCCATACATGGCAATTAAGCTTAGAAAAATAGTTTCTATTGGCATCAGTATTTTCCCCCCGCTAAGCGTAATTGCTGGGGGGGGGGGAATTCCCCCCTCCATTTCAATCCCCCTGAACCCCCCCCCATAGCAATTAAACTTAGGAAAAAAGCTTCCATTAGCACCCATGGACCCTTGGGAATCTGGGAAATAGATTCGAGGCGTGGGAAATAGATTTCATAGATCATAAGAGTTGGAAGGAGCCTAGGAGGCTATCGAGTCCAACCCCCTGCTCAGTGCAGGAAACTAGAGGAGGGGTCTCCCATCCAAGTAATCACCAGGCCTGACCCTGCTTAGCTTTCCATGCTCAGACAAGCTGAGCCAGCGTAAGCCACATAGGGGTGGGCTCCATGGGCCCAGGCGTAGCAATGCCTGAAGTTGCCACCAACTCTGCCCCTCTCTCAGAAGTCCTCTGGTGTGCGCACACCAGGGATGTTGAAGAGTCCTTGGTCTCGAGTCTTTGGACCCGAGTCTCGAGTCCGAGTCCTTGTTCCAAAATGGTGACTCACGAGTCACGAGTCCTGAGTCACTCCCAAAACTGACTCCACACAAGTCCCTATTAAAATACGTGGGGTTTCCCCCCGACAAAATAAGGCTACTTCAGATGTGTGGCTTAAATAAGTTCTATGCACAAGTGTGCCTTTTTATTTCAAAACTCTGCCACTGATTTTGGCAAGAACAGACCAGGCAGACAAACCCAAAATAACCAGGCAGGCAGAGGAGGCAGGGAACCCCAAACAGGCAGATAAGCAGTGCCCTTTGTCTTGGACAATTCAACTGTTGAACTGGTCAAGAAGAGACCAGGCAGGCAGAGGAGGCAGCCAAACCCAAAATGTCTGACCCTAACCCTAAGCCCCCACAACAACACATCAATCAAAATAAATCTCAACAAATCGTTGGGGCTGTGCTCCTAGTAGCTGTCCATAGTGGCCGAGCAGTGGCGCGCCTCACTTCCATGCGCTCTTCACCGGTGATCCGTGCTCCTCTCCACTCCTGGCACAGCCCAGGGATGTTGATGAGTCCTTGGTCTCGAGTCCCGAGTCGAGTCTCGAGTCCCATTAAAAATATTGGGACTCGAGTCAGAGGGGGGACTCAGTCCGACTCACGAGTCGAGTCCTGGAGTCCGAGTCCCCACCCCTGGCGCACACACAGGACTGGGGGAAAGAAGGGTCTCGTCTCTGACTTTATGTTGTGCTTCAGAGACCGCAGAATGTGGTCTCTCAATGCAGCATGAACTCGGGAGATTGCCCGGCCTGTTCCCCAAGTCCCAGGCTTAGGAGCGGGGCAGATTCTCATCTCTGGCAGTGCACTACACTTCATAGGTTTTGAGTGCCTCCAAAATGCAGAGTGGCAGAGATGAGGAGGACCCTTGGCTGTTGGCTTAGAGCCAGGACTTGTGTGTAAGATGTAAGAGAGCAGGGGAAGGGGCTGAGGAATAAATCTTCACCCTGCTTTTTTTTGTTTTTGTTTTTTTTTTGCAAGTGCCCATTTGT
Organism: Shinisaurus crocodilurus; assembly: GCA_021292165.1. NCBI lineage: Eukaryota > Metazoa > Chordata > Lepidosauria > Squamata > Shinisauridae > Shinisaurus > Shinisaurus crocodilurus. Next base: position 8,504,231 of record CM037881.1, read on the forward strand.
ACTGACGTAAATGCAACTAAAGTGTGCACACTTTTCACCCCCTCCCGCCTCCTAAGACGTTTCTCCGATGTGGCTCTTTCCCTAATGACCTTCCCCCGTATCACGTGCAGCTGTGGGCGGGGAGAAATTTTGCGGACGTGGGGGGAGGAGAAGCGAGACTTACCGTACCAGTTCTCGCAGGTACGACTCAGGTAGGGGGGGCGGGGTTACAGGAGCCAATATTAGGACCTGCATCACCGCCCCACACCCTCTTTGTTCTTCGCAGCTCCCTCCCTCCCGCCCTGTATTCAGTATGGGCTCCTCTGGTCGCCGTTAAGGGGCCGAGTAGGAATTTTGGCTTATCCCTATTAGGGGGGTGGGCGCGTTTCGCCTACTCCATACTACTGCAGGGTTGGGAGCATTTTAGTTAGGGCACATAGCAAGAAAAATGGTCACAGATAGATAGTTGGCAGGTAAGTGCGGGTTAGGGTATGGATAGGGTGAGGTGAGCATCCCTGGCACCATTCAGGCGACAGGCGGTTTCCGGATGCCTCAGATGGATGGGCCAGTAGGCTCAGACAGCTGGGGGTCAGGAACGCCTGTGAGGCCTTTGTTCTCGCCAAGCTTGTTGTAGTGAGACTCCGAGAGGGGGCGACGCAACAAAGGCTCCCAACACTGGAAAGTGCAAAAGGGGGAGGCGGCGGATTTCCTCGCCACCTCCCGGTTTTTGGATGCTCCGCCCAAGTGCATAACAGAGCGGCCTACCAGGCCAGAATAGAATAACCCGCACTCGATCCCTTTGCAGTTCTTTGTATGTAAATATGTAAATAAACGTGGCCCAGTTAAACACCAACTGATTGTCTCGATTCTTCATTTCCCACCTGTACGTCCGCAATCTAAGATCCCCTCCTTGCTTGTCACTCTCCCGCTTGCTGCCAGCACTTTTGCTTCGTGGGAATCTGAAAACGGCGGCCAGCTTTCCTGATGAATGTGCTTTATTCCAGTGTAGTATGCGCGTGATCTTTTTTTAGTCTATCTGTCATACACAAATTCCCCAGGGAAGGAACCAAGAATTTAGCTTCTGCAGCTGCCTCTTATCCATCGCTAATACTGCCGCAATCTTTCTTCTTCACAACTGTCTGCTTCTTCTTCGGCTAACCGACTGCTAGAGTTGGGGGGGGGGGGCGAAGCAGAGGGAAGATGGATCGCTGAAGTCAGTGGCCGTACACTGCAAGAGTCCTGCAATGCAGACTCGCCCATGCACACTTGCTTGTAACAAGCATTTGCAAGCTTGCCTCGCAAGGGCTGGGATGTGCACGGCCACATGTGTGCATGGGCAAAGGATGTTGCATCAGTAATATGGCAGGCTTTCCCCAGGTTTGCCGCAGAAATGTATACATATTATAAACAAAGAAAAGCTGAGCACTTCCCCATAAGTCAAAGACTTCGTTATAACTGCCAGCCTCCGCTGGCAGGAAGGAAAGGCTTTTGTCAGAGCTGATGTTACAGGAGATTTGAGCAGGCAACACCCCCCCCCCCCCCAGCAGGAAGCTTTGAAAGGTTGGGAACTGCTTGTGCCTGGAGTGTGTGTTACTGAGGGGGAGAAAAGGATGGTGGAACTTTTGAAGCAGGCATGACTGCTTGCCCAGCAGGTGGCAGGGAAGACTTGTTGCCAGTGTGGCGAAGTGGTAAGAGTGTTGGACTGGGACACGGGAGATCCGGGTTCTAGTCCCCCACTTGGCCATGAAACTCACTGGGTGACTTTGGGCCAGTCACTGACTCTCACAGCCTAACCTACCTCACAGGGTTGTTGTGAGGATAAAATGGAGAGGAGGAGGAGGAGGAGGATTATGTAAGCCGCCTTGGGTTCCTTGCAGGGAAAAAAAGCGGGGTACAAATATAATAAATAAATAAATACATACATAAATTCCCTTTCCCGTGAGAAGGAAAGAAAACCCAACATTGACTGAGTGTCTGCCTTTATTAGCTTATCCCAGTGTTCTCCAACCGTGGGTCCCCAGGAGTGTCTGCCTTTATTAGCTTATCCCAGTGTTCTCCAACCGTGGGTCCACAGGTGTGTTTGGCCTACAGCTCCCAGCATGCCCCAGCCAGCTACGCTGGCTGGGGCATGCTGGGAGCTGTAGGCCAAACACACCTGGGGACCCACGGTTGGAGAACAACTGGCTTATCCTAATAAAGGCCAGTGCTTTTTTTCTGGAGAAAAGGGTACCGGAACTCTTGGATTACATTTCCTCGGGAGTAGATGGCGATTAAATTGTAATGCAATTAATAGAAGAAAAGGTGCTGGAACTCAGTTCCAGTGAGTTCCACCAGAAAAAAAGCCCTGATAAAGGCAGACACTCAGTCTGGGCAGTTTAGCCATCTCTCATCTGCTGTTTTGTGTGTGAACTAGGCCTCAGTCCGAAAGACTTTCCCGTTAGGGGAATAAGTTCAGACGGGGATGGTCAAGAGCGAGGCTGCATGAAGGCCTAGTTCACCCTACGGTGACAGACCACACGGACTCCGTACAGAACAATGCCCTGCACATTAAACCTAGCCTGTCGGGGGAGAAGGCTAGGCTATCACTAGACATCTAGGTTTCGATGTGTGGATTTTGTTCTTTGTATGGAAGAGCATTCAATCATGTAAGCCCCCTTCCCCGGCTTACCTTCAGTCTGAAGTGGTGTAGTTCGGACATAGATTGACCACCTAAGGGAAAACTAGGATGAAGGGAAGGTGCTGTGATAAGGCAGGTGATGATCTTATAACCCTGTGACGAGTTATACCAAAGAAGTGTCAGTAAGCAGGGTTGCCCGACCCGGACAAGTCTTGACATGTAAAACCTCCCCGATAGTTGCTGACCAGCACGGATTTCCTGGAGCATCTCATGTATATGTGAACCTATGTTCGTTGGTCAACTACTTCATCGCTGTCAGACATGGTTGCCCTGACTGAAAAGCATTAAAACATGGCTAGATGTCCATTTTGAGTTGAGTTTGTCCAACTCCGGGTTTCAATCTGAACTTTAAAGGGGCTATCCATGGTACTGAACCTATTGGGGGGGGGATGGGGTTCACCTCCACAGATAGCTCTTTAAAAGTTCAGACTGAAACCCGGAGTGGATACACTGCCCGACTGACATTGGAGTCACCAGCCTCCGCTGGATAGATTACTCAGTAGATCAGTCTGTTTCAAAGTGCTGGTACTAACATTCAAAGCCCTAAATGGCTTGGGGCCAGGGTATCTGAAGGATCATCTCCTCCCTGGACACTAAGATCTTCGTCAGCGGTCCTTCCCCGAGAGCCCCTGCCAAAGGAAGTGAGGCAAGGGGCTACCAGGAGGAGGGCCTTTTCTGCTGTGGCACCCCGGTTGTGGAATGAGCTCCCCCAAGAGGCTCGCCTGGCGCCCACATTGTACTCTTTCCGGTGCCAGGTGAAGACTTTATTCTCCCAGGCATTTTAATCATAATCATTTTTATCTTGTAGTTTTTAACCTTGTTACTGTAATTTGAACTGCTGCTAGCTTTGCTGTTTGTTTTAATCTGTGCTTTTAAAACTTTATAGTTATATTATATTGTATTTTATGGTTTTAACTGTTGTAAACCGCCCAGAGAGCTTCAGCTATTGGGCAGAATAAAAATGTATTAAATAAATAAATCAGGGGTGGGAAATTTCAGGGCCTGCAAGTCCACTTGCCCACATAGGTCACACTCCTGGTGCTGCCAACATGCCACTGGAATTTGGTTGGGGTGGGGGGGATTGGTTTGCAACTGACTTTTGATGGCAAATCACAAGAGAGACTTAAAAAGGACAAGTGCAGCTTGTTTCAGTTGTGGTTTACCACTGAAGTACAGTAGCAAGCTGCCCATATTTTTGCTGCCACTGAGCTGCCAATTTTCAGTGGCGGAAGAGCCGCGGCGTGTGCTGCCCACCCCTGGTATAAATACAAGTATAGCAATAGAAAATGCATTCAACGTCACATAAAGCAACCTAGCCCTTGAGCTGGTGCAGCAAACTTTTGCACGTGTGGAAGACAGAAGAAATAGCAAAAACAGTGGTCCTGGCTTAAGAGTTCCAAGTAAAATTTACAAAGCATAGTCACAAAGTTTAATTTAAAAGTTGGTTTAGGGAGCAATTCTACGCAAGTTTAGACAGCAAGCCTACTACAGCTCCCAGCATGTCCCAGCCAGGGAGTTGTAGGCCTTTTTTTCTGTCTAAACTAGCATAGGATTGTGCCTTTAGTCACATTGCCTTGCTGGTGGAGAGTTACAACATTTAGCCCCATCATGTTTATGCTGTGCTTGAATATGGGACAGAGTTCCCTGGCTTTCTTGCCCTTTCTGCTGCTGTAAAATTCTCATTTAGGTATCTGGAATTTGATGCTCAGCCTCTAAAGCAGTAGTTGAAGTATTTTCCAGTTGGCGTAGAGTGGAATTTTGGACTCTCTCCTTGCACTTTAAAAATTCTCTCAAGTAGCAAAATGCACAGTTGATCTAGCTCAGCCGTTGATGCTGGCTGGGGATGATGGGAGTTGTAGTCCAACATATGTAGAGGGAACTGGGTTGGGGGAGGCTGATCTAGATACATCCTTGAAGCAGGAAGGAGCAACCTTTTTTCTTAGGCCTCACACACATATGCGTGCGCATGCACACACACACAGTTGCTCACAAGAGCCACAGCTGTCTTGTTCTTCTATCACGGTGTGCTACAAAAGATCAGATGGAAGACAGCTTCTGCCAGACTAGCACAAACCACTAGGAACAGCAGCGCAGACTTGCCTTGCCCCAGAGCTACAAAATTCAGGTCAGCGAGCCAGCCTCTCTATCCAAGCCATGTGCTGCCCAACTCTGTCGAATATGCTTCTATCAAGAAAAGCGCTGACTGCTCTTATCATTTCCAGAAAGCCCTTGTTTATTGCTGATCCTTTAGTACAGAAAGGGAGAGGAAGGAAAGAAGGTGGGCCAAAGTATCCATGAATTGCAGCATGTACACCTAGGCCTGATTTATCATTAAAAACGGGAGTCTCCATACAGGAAAAAAAGGCAAAAGGGCCCAGGAAGATATTCTCCCATCCAAGCAGCACAAGAAAGAGGAGATCAGCTGAAGTGAGGGTGGGTCCATGGACTGAAATTTGGTCTTGTAACCAGCAGATCTGGCTTCAGTTCCCACCTCTTCTGTCACCTCATTTGTGTGGATGAAGGAAGTCACTCACAGTCTGAGTTTCCACTCTATGAGTTTCCACAATGGGGATGAGTGACCCACTTCCAAGGCACTTGCAAGGGTGGAAATAAGCAGCAGGAAGGATAGTGCTGTTGGGCTGAAAGACCGTGTGTGTTTAAACTGCAAGTTGCACAGCTTAAAGACACCGAAAGATACTTAGGGTCAGGGTTGCAATGATTTAAATCAATTATTTAAATCAGAATGATTTAAATCAATGATTAAATCATTGATTAAGCCATCAATACAAATCCGATTTTTTGCAAAAAAAATAATAATCATGATTTTTTGCAACCCTGTCATGTAGGTAGCCTAGTTCTGATTGTTTTCTGTATAATTTGGTGTTCTTAACTATTAAGTGTAGGCTGTTTGTACATGTGGTTGCCTGAAACTTTGAAATTAATTTTACAAAAAACATTTGGGGGCAAATTGATTAAATTAAAAAAAAAACAAACTGATTTAAATGTTTAAAAAAAAATCGATTTTTTGTAAAAATCATCATCATCATCATCATGATTTTTTGCAACCCTGCTTAGGATGCAATCCTATGGACATTTAGACAGAAAAAAAAGCCTATGCTGGCTGGGGAATGCTGGGTGCTGTTAGACCTTTTTCTGTCTAAGCGTGCACAGGATTTGCACCTGTAGAAACGTTAGAAAATTCTAAAGGATTGCACCTTTAGAAGTAGCACATGCACTAACAGCACAATCCAAGCCGTATCTGCTCAGAAGTAAGTCCCACTCTGTTATTCCCAGGTAAATAGGTACAGGATTGCTGCCGAAAGGTATTATAAGTAGCCCTGTGCCAAATTTTTCAATCTATTTATTTTTGACCATTCATTGGAGGCGGGGGGAGGGGTGAACAGAAACTGCATCCAAAAACTGTGGGAAAGGGTGAGAATTTTGGAGTAATTCCTCAGGGTGCAGGGCTTCAGTGCTTACCTTACTGCAGTGTTTCTCAACCTTGGGTCCCCAGATGTTTTTGGCCTACAACTCCCAGCTATGCTGGCTGGGGCATGCTGGGAGTTGTAGGCCAAAAACATCTGGGGACCCAAGGTTGAGAAACACTGCCTTACTGTAAGGAGGCGGCTGAGGGTGGTGGCGGCAGCGGCGTGTGCGCGCTCACTCTTTCACCATTTTTAACCCTTTCCATTCTTGCTGCTTGTGCTTCACGGAAAGTCCCCTAGAAGACTTAACCAGGACTTCCTCCCTTGGGGAGAAATGCAGCTTTCCAATGCTGCTGCCTGTGACTTATAGGGCCTGTGGCTCACGTTGGCCCAGCTTGTCTTGAGCGTGGAAAGCTAAGCAGGGTCAGGCCTCTAGTTTCCTGCATTGAGCAGGGGGTTGGACTCGATGGCCTTGTTGGCCCCTTCCAACTCTATGATCCATACAGGCCTGTGGCTCACGCTGGCTCAGCTCGTCCGAGTGTGGAAAGCTAAGCAGGGTCAGGCCTGGCGATTACTTGGATGGGAGAGACCCCCTCCTCTAGTTTCCTGCACTGAGCAGGGGGTTGGACTCGATGGCCTTGTAGGCCCCTTCCAACTCTACCCAAGTGATGCATTTTTGGTTTTGTTGTTAAAAGTCCATTTAACAAGAACTCCTCAGTCAGCTGTTCAGGCCCTCAGCAGGCAGTAGCACTGGACAGCCCCAAGGGGGGGGTTCCCAGGGAGCACAGGCAGCAAAGACAGACCAGGAAAAAAAATGGTGAAAGGGAGCACACACGAGCCCCTCCGCCACCTCCTCACCGTAAGGTGAGCACTAAAGCCCTGCACCCTGAGAAATTACTCCAAAATTCTTGAAAGAAGCAGAGAAACGACGGCATAGGGAAATGAAGGGGTTGCAAAGGTGCCCATGCACTGCACTAATATGAAGTGACCGGACTGGTGGTTCTCATTAAATACAAAGACCCTATTAACACAGAAATGGCAAAACCACCATGCTAAATTTTAAAAAAAATCATGGTTTGCAGTTGGAATGAAAACTTGCCTAAATTGGCATTGCTCAAATCAATGATGAATGGATAGGTTTTCATGGAATGTAAAGGGAGGGAAGGTGGTAAGCCACAGAAGGCTACCTGTGTCCCATCATGTGTCACTACAATCAGCTGAGGGGCGCCTTGCGTGTCAAGTGCAAACATATCGGTCTTGTAGGGAGATGCTCACAGGAGCTGATCTGGATCTCTAGACCAGCGTTCTCCAACCTTGGGGTCCCCAGATGTGTTTGGCCTACAACTCCCAGCATGCCCCAGCCAGCGTAGCTGGCTGGGGCATGCTGGGAGTTGTAGGCCAAACACATCTGGGGACCCCAAGGTTGGAGAACACAGACTTTCCCCATTTTGGAGGTCCAAAAATGATTGAACCGAAGCATCTGTCAGAAGTGGTGCGGACCCCTTCTCAGCTAATGGAGGAGCTTGGCGGCTACATCAGAGGTGAGCAACTTGTGGCCCACCCCTTCAAATGTTTCCGCCTACAACTCCCATCATCCCTCCCCACTTGGCTATGCTGGCCAGGGCTGAAGGGAGTTGTAGGCCAAACACATCTGAAGGGCCCAAAGTTGCCCACCCCGTGGGCTAGAGCAACGATAGGGTGACATTTTAGTTGTCTCTAGTTAAGAGCAGTGTTCTCCAACCTTGGGTCCCCAGATGTTTTTTGGCCTACAACTCCCAGCATGCCCCAGCCAGCTACCCAAGGTTGGAGAACACTGAGTTAGAGGCACCTTCACAATTTTGTGTCATTTCAAGTGGTTGCTAGCCGTTTTGGATCCAAGATGTAAAAAAACAGAAGTGTTAAAATAGTGCCCACATCAAGAGGGGGCTATGGCCAAAGGGACTTCAGGCCAGGCCTCAATGCACCCTCCCGTGCTGTTTCAGAGATGACCCAATCTTATTCTTCAGCGGTGAGGGCAGGGGGGGTAGTCTGGCAGTTTCAAGTTATGGGGCAGCGGCTCCCATAACCGCTATTCACTCCAAGGCGCTGATTTCGGGCCACTGCCAAGCTTCTCCACCACCACCACACCATCCGGCAGCACAGCCCAGTACACAGGCGGCAATCAGTGCTTCAGGAGAAAGCTCATAGTTTTTCCCCCCCCTCACCCTTAGAAAATAAATCCTGCAGCAAAAGCAGGGAGAGAGGCGAGCAGAGGGGAAGAGCGCCCCCTGCAGCCTACAGGCTGTCCAGGTGCAGTGCTATGCCTGCCAGATTCACCCCGGTGCAGATCACACACGCCAGATTGCAGAGAGAGGACAGGCCGTGAAACTTGAAGAACTTCTGGCGCAGGCTCCGGTACTTGGGGTCCTCCTTCTTCAAACGCTGGTACGCCTCCTGCTGGCCTGACCGCCCCACTTCCTTCCCGAGTCCATGCTCCCTTTCAATCTCCTGCAACTTGAACATGGTCTCGGTGGTGACTTGGGAGAACCAGGAGGCATTCGCAGCGGCCAAGACGAGGCCAATGAAAAAGAGCAGAATCTACAGAGGAGACACAAGGCGTCGGGTCCATTTCTAGGATTTGGGTGTAAAACGGCAAAATGCTCCTGTTGGGGCTATTTCTTTGGGGTTTTGGCTCTCACTTGTGGGGAGGAGGGAAGGGCAGGAGGTGAGTTTGGTTTTCCCAACTTTTGAGATTCAATTAGATGCTTAGCCCACCCAATTTTAAAAGGACTTATGTAGGGAAGAGATAGTATATATATATATATATATATATATATATATATATATATGAGTGTGCCAAATGAGATAGTGCACCATCTGCCCAGCATAAATCCAACTCAACCAGACTATCTTGACATCTGCAGAATGTGCTAGGGCAGTGTTCCCCAACCTTGGGTCCCCAGATATTTTTGGCCTACAACTCCCAGCATGCCCCAGCCAGTGGTGATTCAATGGCAAACAAAGTTTCTCAGCTAGGAAAGTGCAGAAGATCTAGTGAAGTTATAAAGTGGAAAGGGGAGGGGACTTACAGTGTAGTCCTATTTGTGTGTACTCATAAATAAGCCGCAATGAGTTAAGGTAGATAAACTCTCACGTAAGTGTGTATAGGAATGCAGACAAAACTTTATAAAGGTGGAAAAACACCTTGTGTAATTGTGGCCGGTGTGTCTCATGAGAGAACTGTTTCCTTAGAGCAGTGATGGTGAACCTATGGCACGGGTGCCGCAGCTGGCACGCAGGGACCTCTCTGTGGGCACTCGAGCCATTGGTCACCAGATCGCGAAAAGACTGTCCCCTTCTGCAAAACACTAATGATTTTGTTCTTTCTCACAGTGTGGAACAGAATGATTTTATTCTAGAATTCCTGTTACAGAATTATTTTCTACATTGTTATCACATTTAAAAGATTTTGAAGAATGATGCACAGAGCATGGCTTGGATGCAAAGCCCTAACAGTTGCCCTGCCTCATTCACAGAATTTTACAGGGCGGTCCAGACAATGCCATCTTCCACTAATAACCCTCCCATGTTTTCCCACTGCTTCTTCTGTCTTTTTTTTCATAATGCAGAAACTCTGTTGAGGAGGAAAAGGTAGAATGGCTGCATAATTGTCTTCTGATTGAATTTGATAGCACTAGGAGTTCTCTGCCTGGAAGCGCCCTTGATCTCTTTGTGACAAAGCTCAAGAAATTCTCACGAAGCCCATGTAAAGCAGCACTTCCTGCCCACACATTGGTCCCAAACGGAAAAGCTGCACGACTTCACACCATCGCTTGGTACTTACCTGGATGGTTTCCGTCGTATTAAGGAGCTCCCGTGGGTGGTACGTAGCAAAGATGGCAAGGTTCAGGAAAGTGCAGCCCAGCAGGGTGTAGAAATAGAAGGGAAACAGTTTGCTTTGTACCAGGCCAAAGGTGTGTCGGCTCACGCTCCAGAAAAGAACAAACCCTAAGACAGAGAAGGCGTGGGTGAAGTTACAACAGATTGGCTGGGTTCTGTTCCTTTCTGAGCCGCAGAACAGAAGCAGGATTTTATGGGGTTGGGCCTGAAGGTGCGTGTGTGAAAGCAGAGACACGCGTGTGCTGGATGGGAGAATTAAAATCCTGTCTGTGTGTCAGAAGCCCATTTTCCTACACACAGATCTTCCAGATCTCACCCCCCTCTCTCTGCGCAGCGTTCCAGCGTGTTGGTTTGCAGCTGCCAGCCAGCTTGCCTGTAATCCGACACCAGCTCAGCTTCCCCCGGTTGCAGATTAATCCATGTAGCAAGGAAACACTCTGTAACTCCACAGGTCTATTTCTCTACCTGTTTATTTACTTTAGCAAGTAATATTCTACAGAGTATACATTTCCTAGTTACAGTCCATGTGCAGAGTACAATGCATAGCAAGCATTAGTTCCAGTGGAGCAAGTTGAGCTTTACCCCACCTCAGCAAAGACGCTACATTGTTGCATAAGTCCAGCAAGCAATAGTCAGAAGAAAAGAGTGAGGAGAGAACAGTCCTGCTCCTCTCTAAAATGGCTCCAGGCAAAACAAGTCAGTACGTCACCAGAACATCTAAACCATGTGACTAGCTCATACTGTTTCCCACACTTTAGTAACCCCTGCGAGAGCACGAGATTCTAGAAAGACACAACAAACTTGTTTACCGCCATTCTGTTCCTTCCATGTGTAAACATTGTGCCACAGCTGGTGAATGTGATTCATATCACAACAGGGCCAGCTTCTTGGAGCTGGGATCCCTGGGTTCTATACAAAACCCAGAGATCGGGAGCTAGGGGCCTTCTAGCAGCTAACCAAGAAGACGAAAAGAGCAAGACGAAAAATTAGGCAACCTGGTTCCCCCAAAATGTTTTGGACTACAACTCCCACCAGCCCCAGCCAGCATGTCCAATGACCAGGGATTATGGGGACTGTAGTCCAGAACACCTAGAGGGCACCTGATCGCCAGCCCTCGATTCACCACATAAGGTTGTTTCTCTCCTCCCTCTCTACTAAATATAATCTAGCCCAGTGTTCTCCAACCTTGGGTCCCCAGATGTTTTGGCCTACAACTCCCAGCATGCCCCAGCCAGCTACGCTGGGAGTTGTAGGCCAAAAACATCTGGGGACCCAAGGTTGGAGAACACTGATCTAGCCTTTGGATTAGGGCAAGCTAAATTAGCAAGCTTCCTTCCTTCCTTCCCTCCCCCCATCCCGCACCACAAACACACCTGCAATAAAGGTCACCCATATCTGCATCCCCCAGGATGTGGAGAGGATAAAAAGTTGGATGACTCTGACAAGGGTACTTGGCTCCCCTTCGGTCGGCATCTCTGGACCAAGGGACCTAGAAATGGGCGAAGAGAAACCAGAAGTGAGGAGAAGTTGGTGGTGGTAAAAGGCATCCCAAAGAGAGAAAGAGAGAGCCCAGTGAATTGCTTCCATTACTACAGTCACACGTGTTTTTTAATGCCCACAGCAGGCTGAGTGCAGTAGAGAATGAAGAGGGCATATGGACCATCCTGGGAGTCCTGCTGAGTGCCAGAAATTCACAGGGTGATAAAGACGCAGAAAAACCCAGGACAAGGGCAGGGCAGGCCAAGCAACTTCTGGAAGGGGATTCTAGGCAAGTGTCAATCAGCCCCACTTAACACCTTTGCCATGAACGAAAACAAGGAAGGAAGAAGGAACAGTTCAGTTTAAATGGGCAACCCTGTGCATCTTGAAACCCTCTACAAAATATTAACATGGTGGCTTTCTGCAAAACATTAACATTTATCTTTCATCTTTCTCCTTACCCCCATCGCAAAACTTGGGAGCTGGCAAACTCTTCTTATCCATACTCTTTTGACCAACAGGATAAGCCATGATCAGTTTAAAAACATTTGTTGTGCAACATGAGGGTATTGATCTTGGTGCTATGACATGCCAAAATATGGGATATAGTTGTATTGGAGGAAGTGCCCCAAGGGATTATATATACCAAGACTAGCCCAGGAATCAGATTAGTTTGATAGAAGCCTGCAAGACATTTTAGGCTGCAATCCTATATCTACTTACCTGAGAGTAAGTCCCATTGAACTCAGTGTGACTTACTTTTGGATAGTCCAGGATTGTGTTGTTAATAAAAAAACATTATTTTACTATCTATTTTGGTTAATTACTGGCTGGGGCATGCTGGGAGTTCCAAAACTTTTTGTCTAAACATGCCTAGGCTTGTGCCCTAACATTGTTAAAATTATAAGTATTACAAAAACACAAACCCCCACATAGTTGCAATCAGCAGCTGACAGGAGGAGATAAGAGGAGGTGGGAGAGGCAGGCCCAACCTAGGATTCATGCGCAGACTGATCCCCATGCATGTTTACTCGAAGCAGCTGCACTATCATGGCCAAGAAACCTCTGCCATGAACACACTATGTGGCTGGGGGTGATGGGAGTTGTACTCCAAACACCTGGAGGGCACCAGATTGGGGAAGGCTGCACTAGGTGCTCTTAGGCAAGCTCCCCTCTGGCCTACATAGATCATAGAGTTGGAAGGGTCCTCCAAGGCCATCGAGTCCAACTCCCTGCTCAATGCAGGGGACTAGAGGAGGGGGTCTCCCATCCAAGTAATAGCCAGGCCTGACCCTGCTTAGCTTTCCACGCTCAGACAAGCTGAGCCGGCGTGAGCCACAGACCTTCACAGGATGGGGAATGGGAAGCACCAGGGCTTTTTTTCCCGGTGGAACTCACTGGAACTGAGTTCCAGCACCTTTTCTTCTATTAATTGCATTACAATTTAATCGCCATCTACTCCCGAGGAAATGTAATCCAAGAGTTCCGGTACCCTTTTCTCCAGAAAAAAAGCACTGGGAAGCACAGGTAGGGTAGGGTGAGGTGGCTACCTCAGGCAGCAGGTGCTGTGGGGAGGGAAGTGGCGGCAAGGTGTGGGAGGGCAGAGCTGGGTGTGGGAGGGCTGTGTGTGGCCTGCTCTGTGCCCCCCCTAAACTAGCCTGCTGCACTCTGATCTGGTGGAAGACCCAAGTGTTGAAGATTACAGGCCTGTGACTCACGCTGGCTCGGCTTGTCTGAGCGTGGAAAGCTAAGCAGGGCCAGGCCTGGTGATTACTTGGATGGGAGACCCCCCGCCTCTAGTTTCCTGCACTGAGCAGGGGGTTGGACTCGATGGCCTTGCAGGCCCCTTCCAGCTCTATGATCCCATGAAATCTATTCAACTTCCAGTCCTGTCAGCTTCTGTGCATGGAATGGGGGGGAGGGGCTTTTTGGCACCATCTTATCCTTTGCCAGCATTGGTGAAGCATTCTGAACACTCAAAAGCACTAAAAAGGACGAAGTATTAAGTACCCCCCCCCCCCCCGGGAGTTCAGTGTGGCTCACTTCCAACTGATGTAAGTGTGCAGCTCAGACTGCTTAGCAGTGTTCTCCCACTTTGGGTCCCCAGATGTGTTTGGCCTACAACTCCCAGCATGCCCCAGCCAGCTATGCTGGCTGGGCATGCTGGGAGTTGTAGGCCAAACACATCTGGGGACCCCAGGTGGGAGAACACTGCCTTCAGGAGAAGAAGAAAAAAAAAACCCACTCCTGCAGATGTGGCCTCCATCATCGGGCCCACGTGCCCGGCTCTTTCGTCTTGAGGGAGGTCAGGCCGCTGCTACATACGCTGCTTGGCAACGTCTCCGGATTATCCTACGACGGCCGTCCCAACAAGGCTGCTCCATTCCCAGCACAAAGCTTTTTTTTACGCACGTTTGCCCAGCCAGAAGTCAGTCCCGCCGCGGGTGGTCAGGATGATCATCAGCCCGCCCGCGAGTTACGTGTCGGCGACCCCATATAAACTCCGACACACACCCCTTCCTCCTTTAGACACCCGCCCCCCCCCCACCCCCAGTCGTTTGCTAGAGAGACAAGCCGACGGCGCCCGGGGGGCAGCTCTGCGCCCGGAGCGCGCAAGGGAAGGAAGCCCGAGAGGGGCGAAGTCCAAGCGCGACGGACGGGCGGGCGGGCGCGCGCCTCGGGGCGATCTGGCGGCGGCGGCGGCGGGCGGGCGATGGGAGGGAGATGCGGCCGCGGAGACTGCCGCGCCCCCCACCCCACCCGCCTGGCCCCGGCTTGCGGGCTGCCGAAAGGATGCCGGACAGCGGGCTGTCCTGGCATTGGCAAGCGGCCGCTCTTGGCTGCGAAACCCGCTCGCGCCGAGTGAGTTCGGCGGGGCTTAGACCCGACCCGCCTTCGATCTTCCGCGGGGATCCCCGCCGGGGCTGCCTGGACGACCCTCCAGGCCAGTGTTTTTGGACGACCCTCCAGAGGTGTTTTTGGCCTACAACTCCCAGCATGCCCCAGCCAGCTACGCTGGCTGAGGCATGCTGGGAGTTGTAGGCCAAAAAAAAAAAAACCTCTGGGGACCCAAGGTGGGCGAACACTGCCCGCGGAAGCAGGAGGCGTGAGGACGGAGAGAGGGAGGGGGGCTCACTCAGCCCCCTGCTCCGTTCCACGCCCGCCCGCCCGGGCTCTCCCCGCGAGCCCCGAAACACGCGCGTACCTTTGCTTGCTCCTCGCGGCAGCGCCCTCCGCGAACGGCCTAAATGCCCCCCCGCCCCGCTCGCCTGCGAGCCACCAAGCCCCGCCCCCGCCCCGGCCATGGGGGCGGCTCAGCGGTAGCGTCATGAAGGGAGGCGGGGCCGCGCGGGGGGTGGGGGGCCCACGCCCCTTTGTTTGCACATTGACGGGCTGGCGGCCGGCGGGCGTGCAGCCTCCTCTCTCTCTCCCGCTTTCTGAGCCGGGCAGTGCAAAGTGCTGCTGTGTGCCCCCCCCCCCCCCACCAGAGCCCCGTGGGCGAGCGGGGCGCTGGAGGACGGACGCGCTGCAGGGAAAGATGTCGGCCACAAAGGTAAATGGGGAATGGGGGAAGAGATCTCCTCCTCCTCCTGGAAGCACCTGGAAAGGAGCGCGCGGAATTCCAGGGTCCTGCCGCACGTCCCTTCCCAGCCGGCTCCAGCTCCAGAATTTTATTAGCATCGCAGCCACCGAACGGCTCCTTAGAACCGCCAGCCCCCTTCCAAATGTCCGAGTCAGGTTGGCGTCCCAACTTCCCACGGGTAGATCTCTCCGCGCACACCAGCGGGCTGCATGCAGGGGGAGATTCTGTGTGCTGCTGCTTGCCTGCTGGCAGAGGCTTGACAGGGCAGAGGGAAGTTTAGAAGGGGGCCCGGCATTAAAAAAGAAAAACTTGAGAAATGCTGAAATAGAGGACAATGTGGCCCAATTGGAAGTGTCTTGGTCTCTTGGACACACACACACACACACCGCCTTGGAGTGCGGGCAACCTCACTTGGTCTCGCCTCTGCTATGGATCTGCTCAGTGGTCTTTGGCAATGGCCTGGTAGGCCCCATGAACGATCTAAATGGAGGTTGGCCTTTCACAAAGGTTCCATGGACTTTGAAGAAGCCCGAGTGCAAGGTGAAAGGGAGAAACGTGCTAAGCGAAAAGTACGTCAAATGAATCCTTTACAGGACCATCTTCCATCTGGTAACCTGTGTCCTCACTGTGGGAAGCTGTGTGGATCTAGAATTGGCCTCCACAGTCACTTACGGACCCATCGCCAGAGTCTACACAATCTTCTTTAGAATTTCCTCCTTTTATCCCGGAAGACAATCTTACTCGCCTGATGATGATGATGATGATGATGATGATGGTAGGCCCCTTCCAACTCTATAATCGATGAATCTATGAATATGAGCTGGCTTAGCAACTAAGGGTGGCAAAGTCCCTTGTTCTGACTTGCGGCCCTCCGGATCATGTTTTAGCCTACAAATCCCATCAGCATAGCCCAGTGTTCTCCAAGTTTGGGTCCCCAGATGTTTCTGGCCTACAACTACACTGGCTGGGGCATGCTGGGAGTTGTAGGCCAAAAACATCTGGGGACCCAAAGTTGGAGAACACTGGGCTACGGGAGTCCCCTGGGATACCTGCGGGAGGACTGAGGGGGCGAACAACCCTTCAGGCTCTCCCACAGAAAAAGGCCGGGTGGCCCACAGTGAGCACAAACATCTGTGGGGCACACTGTGGGTTGTTCCCACAACGACCAACCCACCGTGGCTTATTCCCAGGGTGGGTTGGCATAACGTGCGAACTCGCCAAGGGACTAGGCATTTGCTTTAAAAATTTCATTCATGCTAAATTTTATTTCACTGATACGGAGTACAATTCAATAACTTTAGACACATTGTGCTTTCTGTATTTAGGCTCCAGTTATTTCTGCATTGATTCCCACCCCCCCTTCAGTACCTGTACCCCACCCCCTCTGTACCCCACCCCCATTTCTGGCTACGGACCTGCCCACAGTTTTGGCCAAGGCTAAACTTGAGAATGGTGAATCGGCGTGTGACATGTAGAAAACGACTGCCTTTCAGCACCATCTTGTGGCATGTCTTTGCACCTCCAGTCCAGATGCTTCAAACCAGGGAGCCAGGTCCCTTGGCAGGGGAGATTCAACCTCTGCTTCTTCAATTTACCATCCATTAAGTACCAGCTGTGGGCTAAACAGTGTATAAACAATGAGAATGACTCGCTTGCTTGGGCCAACTGGACCTATTTGCTCTGTTGGTGGCTTTTCTGCACTGCGTCTCCTCTTCGGGAGTGGATGTCAGGACCTGACTTCCCAGAGCTCAGGCAGAAAGTCTCAATAAAGCCTTTCGTTGCAGTAATCCCAGTACTAATCAGCCATAAGCCTTTGCAGTCCCAATAGAGATCCACAATTAACAGTTCACAACGAAGTTGCTGGACAAGAATCAGTTTGTGCGCATCATAACAAAAGACCCAACTATCCCCTGGGTTCAGCACGCAGAACGAGTCCCAGTAAGTTCGCAGTTCCAGAGACGGCCGCAGAACGCCTTCCGGGTTAACCGGTGTGCGTTGTTTCCAGCAAAGTCGACTTGCAGGTTGCTCCGACTTAAATGCAGTTGAGGGGCCACCAAAGTTCACTAGCAGACATTCGATCCTGGCGGGGAACCTGGCCCTCGTGCGGGTGCTGTGGCTGACCAGACCCCCCTGCCCCGACCTCCTTAGTTGATGATACACCAGGGGAGATACCCCGGAAACACCCTCTCCTGCAGGGACCTCCTCCTGCTGCCCTGGTCCCATGGAAGACATCCCTGGTCGAGAGGCAGGGGCCTCCATCGAGGTCAGGTCTCCCAGCTGCGGAAGAGGGGCTGCGTCAGCGCCCTGCGCCTCGCCCCCTCCCAGCTTGTCAGCCAGTGGGAGGCCTGGTCGAACCGCGTTCTCAGGCGTCTGGCTTCCCACGGCTCGGCCTGACTCTACGGCTTCCCCCGTCTGACTCGGAATTGGGGTCCCGGGCTATAGCTCCCCCCCCCTCCCGACTGGGGCAAGGTCCCACAGTGGAGCAGGTCTTGCCAAGTGAGAAGGAACTTGGAATTGTGGTAGATCACAAACTGAATATGAGCCAGCAATGCGATGTGGCTGCAAAGAAGGCAAATGCAATTTTGGGCTGTATTAATAGAAGTATAGCTTCCAAATCGCGGGAAGTGATAATTCCCCTTTACTCGGCACTGGTTAGGCCTCATCTTGAGTACTGCGTCCAGTTCTGGGCACCTCACTTTAAGAAGGACATAGACAAACTGGAGAGGGTTCAGAGGAGGGCAACAAGGATGATCAAGGGACTGGAAACAAGGCCCTATGAGGAGAGACTGAAAGAACTGGGCATGTTTAGCCTTCAGAAGAGGAGACTGAGGGGAGATATGATCGCACTCTTCCAGTACTTGAAGGGATGTCACACAGAGGAGGGCCAGGATCTCTTCTCGATCATCCCAGTTTGCAGGACACGGAATAATGGGCTCAAGTTACAGGAACCTAGATTCCACCTAAACATCAGGAAAAATTTCCTGACTGTCAGAGCAATAAGACAATGGAACCAACTACCTAGGGAGGTCGTGGGCTCTCCCACTCTGGAGGCATTCAAGGTGCAGCTGGACAGACATCTGTCGGGGATGCTTTGACCTAGATTCCTGCATTGAGCAGGGGGTTGGACTCGATGGCCTTGTAGGCCCCTTCCAACTCTACTTTTCTATGATTCTATGATTCTAAGGTTTATGGTCCACATCAAGCAGGCAGCATCGAGTGAGAGGCAGGGAGGGGTCTGGCAGAAGAGTGTCATGTATCAATGTTGCGGGGTGCTAAGGGAAAGCTGCACGAGCGTTCACTCCCCTGGGAAACTCGACCAGGCAAGCCCATTGAAATGAAAAGTGGGCCCTGCTCTTGAATAGCCTTCCTTTCTTTAGGACAGGGGTGGGCAACATGTGGCTCTCCAGATGTTGCATCCCCGCTCCCATCAGCAATGGCCAGGGATGCTAGGAGTTGTAGTCCAACAACATCTGGGGACTCAAGCTTGGAGAACAAAGAGTTTAATGTGGTTTGAAAAAGGCATGCTGGGAGTTGTAGGCCAAAAACATCTGGGACCCAAGGTTGGAGAACACTGGCTTAGCCCTTTCAGCACCAGATGCTTCTTTGCCCTTAATACTGAGAGTCTCTTCTCCCCAGAGTCCCTGTTCGGAGCTTAGTCTAAATGAGTTGGGGTCTTCTATTACTGTGCCACCCCTCCAGATGTTCTTGGACTACAGCTCCTATTATCCCTGACCACTGGCCATGCTGGCTGGGTCTGAAAGGAGTTGGGAGTCTAACAGCATCTAGAAGGCTACAAGGCCCCCCCCCCACTCCTGCTGTAAGCAAAATGACTACAAGTTTGTTTGTTTATCATATCGCTTCCTTCTGCCCATCTGGTTGTGTCTAGTTATATTCCATTGATCAGAGTCTGGCTCAGCTTTCTGGAGAATTTTTATTTATAGGATAGTTATTTATGCCGCCACAATTCTCTGGTTGTACTTATTTTTTTGATTGATTTTAAGTCTTGTTCAACAATAATTATTTATTGTTCAGTTAGGCATTGTATAGGGTTTTTTTTTAAAAAAAAACATCCCTCTTTACTTTAGCCATAGCTATTTGTTCTAGAAGGTAAGAAAGCAGGCAGGCAAAGAATCTCAGACCGCAGGGCTGGGAAAGACTCTGGCTCAACCCCTGGAGAGCCATAGCCCAGTGTTCTCCAACCTTGGATCCCCAGATGTTTTTGGCCTACAACTCCCAGCATGCCCCAGCCAGCGTAGTTGTAGGCCAGAAACATCTGGGGACCCAAGGTTGGAGAACACTGTCCTAGATGCTCGTTCTGTTGACCATCTAAACATCTGAGGATAGTAACTATGGACTTGTAATCCTTCATCCATCCTGGGTTCCCAGTGCATGCCCAGAACAAGCCTCTCTCTCTCTCCTAAAACATATCCCCCCTCGGTATGACACACAGCACACAGCTTCAGCAGAGCTAAGGCCCTGTCCGGGGACTCATTTCCTATGCCAGGTCTCAGCTTTAAAATGGATGAAATCAAAACAAAGACCAAAGTACTTCTGAGTAGGCTCAGAGAGAATAGCCAACGGTGGTCAGCTTCCATACGTATTAGGAATCTGGAGTCAGAAATCTGAGCTTCCAGCCAAGCTTGAGCCCCAGGTCCTCTCTGCTTAGCACAGAGTTCTTTTTCGTTTTCCTAGTCTGCTCAACAATATGGCCTCTTTGACGTACAGAGCATCACTTCCTCCAGTACTCCGTTCCCTGTCCTTCCTATAGAGCAGTGTTCTCCAACCTTGGGTCCCCAGATGTTTTTGGCCTACAACTCCATAGCTATGCTATGCTGGCTGGGGCATGCTGGGAGTTGTAGGCCAAAAACATCTGGGGACCCAAGGTTGGAGAACACTGGGCCAAGCACCCCGCCTACAAGTTGCCCACCCCAGAAATAGCTGAAGGTGAATCTAAACAAGGAAGAACAGCCCATCCCTAGCAAGATTCCTTGCCGATGATTGGTCAAGCTCCTCAGGAGGAGCAGATTCCATGTGCTCGTCTTCCCAAAGGAGATGAAAGGTGTCGGAGGGGAGACCACTCTAGCTCCAGCCTCCTGCCCCAGGTTGTTTGTCTGGCTCGCCCTGCTTTGGTTCTGCTGCCAGATCAAAGTACAGAATAATTGGCGCCACCTCTGTTTCTGTCTCCCAGGGGTCGACCATGATGACAATTCCCCAGGATGAGAATTGTCGAGACACCTCGCCTAGCTGGTACCTGTCTCGGGCGGGCAGCCCATCACCACCAGTAAGTGGCCGCAGCGGCAATAGTGGCCGCGTTCAGTGAGAGCAAGGATGGGAGCGTGTGGCCCTGTAGATGTTGGTGCTGCAACTGCCCTCACCTTTGGCTATGTTGGCTGGGGCTGATGGGACGTGCAGTCCAACAACATCTGCAGGGGCCACACGTTTCCTATCCCTGTGCTCAAAGAAGGATGGGAATGGAAATCCTGGTTCAGAGGAGGGCAACAAGGATGATCAAGGGACTGGAAACAAGGCCCTATGAGGAGAGACTGAAAGAACTGGGCATGTTTAGCCTTCAGAAGAGGAGACTGAGGGGAGATATGATCGCACTCTTCCAGTATTTGAAGGGATGTCACACAGAGGAGGGCAAAGGTCTCTTCTCGATCATCCCAGTTTGCAGGACACGGAATAATGGGCTCAAGTTACAGGAACCTAGATTCCACCTAAACATCAGGAAAAATTTCCTGACTGTCAGAGCAATAAGACAATGGAATCAACTACCTAGGGAGGTTGTGGGCTCTCCCACTCTGGAGGCATTCAAGGTGCAGCTGGACAGCCATCTGTCAGGGATGTTTTGACCTGGATTCCTGCATTGAGCAGGGGGTTGGACTCGATGGCCTTGTAGGCCCCTCCCAACTCTACTTTTCTATGATTCTATGACTCTTGGACCCTGGCTGCTTAAAATACCATTGGCTCTTATAGGCAGTTATGGGTTGGATGAGGGCTAATAAACTGAAGCTGAATCCTAATAAGACAGAGACCATCTGGATGGGCAGTTCCCAGGTCTGGGAATCGGGCTGTTTACCTGTTCTGGACAGGGTTTCACTCTCTCTGAAGTACGTAATCACCAGGCTTGACCCTGCTTAGCTTTCCACGCTCAAGGCCAGCTGAGCCAGCGTAAGCCACAGGTGTGCATAGACCCTCTGCCCAATGAGGACCCTGAATGTGCAGGGCTCTCGATTTGGTGGAGGCCCTATGCACAGAGGAGGTTAAATCATAGAATCATAGAAAAGTAGAGTTGGAAGGGGCCTACAAGGCCATCGAGTCCAACCCCCTGCTCAATGCAGGAATCCAGGTCAAAGCATCTCTGACAGATGGCTGTCCAGCTGCACCTTGAATGCCTCCAGAGTGGGAGAGCCCACCACCTCCCTAGGTAGTTGATTCCATTGTCTTATTGCTCTGAGAGTCAGGAATTTTTTCCTGATGTTTAGGTGGAATCTAGGTTCCTGTAACTTGAGCCCATTATTCCGTGTCCTGCAAACTGGGATGATCGAGAAGAGATCTTTGCCCTCCTCTGTGTGACATCCCTTCAAATACTGGAAGGCTCTCCTTTCTGATGTTCTGCTGAATGTGTGGCTGTCGTGTGTGTGTGTGTGTGTGTGTGTGTGTGTGTGTGTGTGTGTGTGGCGTGGGGCAGGCATAGCTGGACAGCAAGTGCGTTCAGTGGATGCGGTCCTGCTTCCCCCTCCACCCGCATGGGACATGGAGGGTTAACAACCGGACAGCCTTCCCAGCAGGACTCATGCGCGCGATCCGGGTGCCTGACTGCATTGTGAGCCTCTGTGTGTACATAAAGCTGTATGACTTTTCTGATGTTGCAGAGACATCAGCCACGGTGGTTGGGGGGCGCCAGGCCAGGGGACAAGATCCTGCGCACCCCTCTCACAAGTGAGAGAGGGAAATGTTTCCCCTCCTTTGCTGGCAGACCATCGGAGAATATGCCTCTGCTCCCCCGTTGGGTGTCAGGTCATTTTTCATGCCACCACCCATTCCCGTCAGGTTCAGTGGAACCCTTATGGGCTTGTGCCCCGAGACCTTTACGAAAGAACTAGCCCACTGCGGCAAGACTGATGGGCATTCTCTGCTCCTCTTTGTGCAACAGGGCCAGCTGGAGATAGCTACTGTGAAGCCACATGGTAAGTGATGTTCTCCTCTATGTGACGTTAAGTTGGCTGGCGATTGGGGTACGTGCGGCAAGCCGAAGGGTGTCCTCCTCGTGAAGGAAGCAGGGAAAACGGCTGAGCTGGACCAACACTTCCTGGCTTGGAGTCCCGGTCCTGCTCCAGCTGCGTGGAGAAGCAGGCTTCCTGATCTTCAGTCTCCTCTCCACCTCTCCTGTGTTCTCAACAGGGATTTAGGAGTGCTGGGGCTTAGGGGTTTAATTTTTAGTTTATTTATTTATTATATTTCTACCCTGCCTTTTTTCCTGCAAGGAACCCAAGGCGGCTTACATAATCCTCCTCCTCCTCCTCCTCCTCCTCCTCCTCTCCGTTTTATCCTCACAACAACCCTGTGAGGTAGGTCAGGCTGAGAGTCAGTGACTGGCCCAAAGTCACCCAGGGAGTTTCATGGCCGAGCGGGGACTAGAACCCGGATCTCCCGAGTCCCCAGTCCGACACTCTCACCACCACGCCACGCTGGCTTCATTTTTGGACTTTGCTGCGCTCTCCAGGATTGTCCTTTCCCGATTCTGGTCCTATCTTTCTCATTGCCCCCCTCAAGGTTTCCGTTAATGGTTCCCCCCCCACCCCCTTTCCTGCCACCCATCGACATCCCCCAGGGTTCCATCTGTTGGTGCGCGTGTGCGTGAGCAGCAGAGTGCGTGTGCGCATG
Source organism: Shinisaurus crocodilurus (assembly GCA_021292165.1). Taxonomy (NCBI): domain Eukaryota; kingdom Metazoa; phylum Chordata; class Lepidosauria; order Squamata; family Shinisauridae; genus Shinisaurus; species Shinisaurus crocodilurus. Next base: position 8,527,140 of record CM037881.1, read on the forward strand.
GGAGATTTAAAATCCTGTCTGTGTGCTAGCAGAGGCCTGTTATTCCACACACAGATCTCAGCTCCCCCCTTTTCGCAGCGTGCAGCGTGTTGTGAAGATGCCAGCCCAGCCTGCCTGTAATCCAACTTGCTTCCAGCTTCCCCGTTTGCAGATTAATCCATGGAGTCAGGAAACACTCTGTAACACCACAGGTCTAATTCTACCTGTTTATTCACTTAGCAAGTAAAGTTCTACAGAGTATACATTTCCTAGTTACAGTCCATGTGCAGAGTATAAATGCATAGCAAGCATTACATCCAGTGGAGTAAGTTGAGCTTCACTCCACCTCAGCAAAGAAGTTACATTGTTCCAGTGACAAAAGCCCAGCAAGAAGAACAAAGGAGAAGAGAGAAAGCAGTCCTGCCTCTCTCTAAGATGGCTTCAGACAGAAAACAAGTTAGCACGTCATCAGAACATACAAACCATGTGACTAGCTCATAATGCTCCCCATGCGGTCTAGGCTTCCCATGCGAAAAACACGAGAACCCAGAAAGACATAACAAACTTGTTTACAGCCATTCTGTTCTTTCCATGTGTAAACAGTGTGCTACAGCTGGTGAAGTGATACATATCACAACACCATCTTGGGTCTTCCTTTTACCGTGGACATTGCCCCGCTTGGCTCTGTTATTCATCCTTTTGGCCTCCAGTGTCATCATTTCCATGCGGATGACCTTTAGGCCTGCCCTTCCTCGCCTGGCCTCCCTTTCTCATGCTTTCTCTTCCGCTCCCTTTTGAATGACTTCGTTTTCTTGCTCCTGCTCCTTCGTGACCTCTCCTCTCTCTATCCGTGCCTTTTCCCAGTCTCGTCGCTCCCCTGGGACCCCTTGAGGTCTGTGAACTCAAGATCTCATCCTGCATTCCCTGGTTCCACCCACTCCCCGTCGCTGCCCTTGCATCCACTGGAGCTCTTTGCTTCCCGACATGTGCCTGCCTCCTTCCCTTGGCGCTTGCCAAGTCACACTCTGTAGAACGGGTGGTGCGGATGTGTACCCCCACCAGCGGGGGTGACTTTGAGGCAGGATTTTCCAGGTCAGGATTCAGCCCCCCTGGAACATGTGAAGCAATAAATGAAGAATAGGGTTTTTTTTAGCAGTCATTATAGCAGTGATGGAATAAAAAAATGCTTCCGCTTGTTTCTGGGACTCCAGAGTAGAGGATGCGAACCCCAGCACCTCTAGTTTTCAGAATTAAGCATCAGCCACTGACAGCAGTCACACGTACACCAAGGGCTTTTCTTTTCTTTCACCTACCATTTATATTGATAGAGAAATTACTTTGGGGGGGAATTCCCCCTTCTTCCCTCCCCATTACTTTTTCCATTTCCCCATTACTTTTTCCCCATTAATTGTGTGTCGTGTCTTTTTAGATTGTAAGCCTGCAGGCAGGGACTGTCTTGTTAATTGCTGTAAACCGCCCAGAGAGCTTCGGCTATTGGGCGGTATAAAAATGAAATAAATAAATAAGGGCTGCACCCAGAAGCACTTTCCGGTTCACAAGAAACCGTGCTGGCTGGGGAATGCTGGGAGTTGCAGGACTTTTTTTTTCTTCTGTCTAAACATGCAAAGGATTGTGCCCTAAGTCATCCTTGGTGCTGTGTGTGCTGTAATAAGAGATCCAGGAGTCAAATTTCCATGCAAAGAAAAGAAAAGATGAGTTCTCTCATTATGGAAGTGAAGGATATTGGCAGGCCGTCACTTGTTTTGCATAATTTATTCTGCTTTGTGAGGAAGGGCAAAGTGGGAGGAGCTACCCAGAGATCACTGAAGCTCCCCTCTGCCCACCCACGCCCCCCCCCCCCAATCCTGCTTGTCACCTGTCCCTGGCTTCTGACATTTCATGGACCATTGTCCGTCCATGTTGAGCCCAACTCATGGACAGTGCCTTATGAAAATCAAGGTGTGCAGGGGTATGTGGATTGGCCCTAGGCATGTTGAGCTCTGTGCGCGCGCCACCCCTGTGCACGATCCTGATCTCCTACCAGCATGTCCAGGTGCTGTCACATGGGGCTGGCATAACCCAGCCCAACTCCACATGATCCCAAACCCTAACTTTGGGCAGCCCTGAGCCAGTGTGGCGTAGTGGTGAGAAGTGTTGGACTGGGGACTCGAGAGATCCGGGTTCTAGTCCCCGCTCTGCCATGAAACTCACCGGGTGACTTTGGGGCCAGTCACGGACTCTCAGCCTAACCTACCTCACAGGGTTGTTGTGAGGATAAAATGGAGAGGAGGATTATGTAAGCCGCCTTGGGTTCCTTGCAGGAAAAAAAAGTGGGGTAGAAATATAATAAATAAATAAATAAATAAATATCATACAGGGAAAAGTAAAGCCCTTCCTGACTCCGGTACATCACATCTGTAGGCCAACATGTAGTAGACTCCCCACACAGAACGTCTCCTGGCTGGAAGACAGTCGGCGCTGAGCTCTTGGTAACTGGAAATTGCTCCCCTGGGTGCCATCTCCCCCTGCAGCAGCTCGATGAAGTCCCAGATCTGGCGTTGCTTAGGCGTACCTGCTGTGTTTCTCTTGCAGTGATGTTCCCTGAATCCCAGATGTTCCTGAAAAATGACCTGGAGCTCATCAAAGCTCAGCTCCATGCCCAAACCAATGTATGTATGATTGCGGAGGGCAGAGATGCCTGTTAGTGATCCAGGCGCATCGGATGGAAAGGCAGCCGCGGTGTGCATTAACCCTGTCCGTGCCGTGTCTTTTTTTTGGGCCAGGCTTTTCAGGCATTGAGCCACTCCATTACTTTGTTGGAGCAGGAGAGCCACCAACAGCAGAATAGGATCAGGGAGTTGGAAGGTGAGGAGCGCCAGCCTAGCTGGCATTTGGCACTGAGATTCACGTTGCTGCCACTTTGGGTACCTCAGGATGAGGTCTGCCCAGGACCCCACGTAGCAGGATGCATCCTGCTGCAAAGGGAAATCGTGGAAACTGACGCAGGAAAGGGGTGGCGGTGTGCTGAGATGTTCACCTTTTGGAATTCTGTGTGTTCAGAATTTTACGTGGAGCCTCGTGTCTTAATAAATCACATTTCTGGCCTTCGTGGCTATGAACACACACCTGAAACAATACAGGTAGGATACACATCCTCCCCTCCCCAAGGTGCGCATTGAGTTGATATTAACCATGTAAATGAGCCACTCCCTTCAGGGTGTATAGACTCTATTTAAAAAAAAAACAACACCCTGGAATCCTGCACCAAGAAAGGCCAAATTCATTTATTTTTCGTACATTTTTCAGCTTCTAGTTGCCATGGGATGTGGGACAAGAAGCTTTGTAGAATTCCAAAGCCCTCCCTGCTCAGCTCCCCTAGTGTGGTCAAGACATTCATGGTCAAGCTTATCTCCACAGCCATAAGGACTAGAAACCTATTGATTTAAAAATGGAATCTTAGCATCCTGAATTCTGCACCTGATACTAAATCCCACACCTGCATAGTCAAATATGTGCAGTGGTATAGCCATTGCCTCCTAGAACTGGTGCTGTTTTGTGCTGCATCTTAGATTTCATAGATCTCATAGATCATAGAGCTGGAAGGAGCCTACAAGGCTATCGAGTCCAACCCCCTGCTCAATGCAGGAAACTAGAGGAGGGGTCTCCCATCCAAGTAATAACCAGGCCTGACCCTGCTTAGCTTTCCACACTGCATTGGTGGTCGTCTTGGTGAGCCAACCCATCTGTCTCCTTCTGTCCAGAGGAGGTACTGTTTGCCGCACACTCCCCCCATGGGGAGATGCTCGACGGTCTGATGCAGAGAAGGATCCAGGAGGTTTGGAAAGCCATGTCCAAAGAGGTGGAAGGACTCCAGGGTTCCATGATCCAGAAGGAAAGCTCCATGGTGGACCTGTCTCAAGAGGTCCTCGAGAGGTGGGAGATATGGCAGAGTGGGCAGGGCAGAGGAAAGCCCTCCGTGAACTGGAGCACGGGGGGCTATAATTTACAGGCAGGGGTGTTGAACCTCCTTCACCCTGAGGGACAAACTCAGTTTTGGAGAAGCTCTTGGGGGGCCAAAGCCAAAAGGGCAGGGTCAAAAAATACCAGCCTATTTTAGCCGAAAGCTGCCAGGAACTCAAGCCTTAGGAGGGACATTTCAACTTTTTAGAACGGGTGTGTGTGTGTGTGTGCGAAAGCTGGGAAACCACCAAATGATCGGTGGAAGGGGATGGTACCAAGGCCGTATGGAGAGCTCCACAAGCCCAGATTGGGGCCCCCAAGCTGGCTGGATTTCGCCCGCGGGCGGGGCCTAAGGCTCAACACACCCCTGCCTTAAGGCAGCTGTAGACCAAGTTGTTCCCGTGGGTGCCGAGCGAGAGACTTCCCCCCCCCCAAGGAACCCAAGTCCATTCCTGGCTGAGCTGGGTCTCCACGGGCCCTATGGGAATCCCCTCTCTGTAGCTCTTGTGGCTGAAGCAGACCGAGGTGTTCGGCTGGAGGGCAAGGAGCTTGGCAGAAGATCTGAAGCCGACCGAAGGCCAGAGGTCAGCGGCTGCGTGCTGAAGAGGGTTGCTGCCCTGCCTGTGCTACTCTAGGGCAGTGTTCTCCCACCTTGGGCCCCCAGATGTTTTTGGCCTACAACTCCCAGCACGCCGGGAGTTGTCGGCCAAAAACATCTGGGGACCCAAGGTGGGAGAACACTGCTTTAACTGCTGAGACTGGAAATGCCCTTATCGCATCTCCAAATCTGTTCACCATGGTCCAGATGCAAGAAGTGGTGAAGGAGGGCACCCATTTGATAGAGGCCAAGGGGGGGGAGGAAGAACAATTGTTTCCCAGAGAGAGGCCTCTGAGCAGTACCTGCGGTTAGACATCAGGGTGATGAATGCCAAGAGCAGAACAATCAGCACCAGAATGGCAGACAATGTCAGGATGAGGGGGTCCACATCTGCAAGGCAGAAGAACAGGTGAGCCGAGGAGGTGACGCGCAGAGACAAGGAGGTGTCTACACTGTGTATCTGACCTAGCTTGAAAGCAGTGCTACTGTCATGGCTTCCTCCGGGAACTGTAATTCTGAAAGGTTGCTCGCTGGAAGAAGCCATGGCAACGGAATAGGTTTGAAACTGGTTTTGTCCTTGCAGGGAAAACATGCCCCTAAGAGACAACGGACTGGGGGCTCGGGGTCTGCCCCAAGGCACCCCTGGGATACCCACATGCAAATGGGCTCCAGGCCCCCCCTGGCGAGGCATGTACTGGGAACAACAGGGCTCTGAGGGTCCAGGGCTGAAGAAACTTGAGGCGTTTTACGCCTCGGGCCACTGCTCTGAAGGGCAGCAGCCGGTCCCGGTCCATTCTTGGAAGGGCTCCCATTTGAGCCAGAACTCTACCACCTGTTTCATAGGCCACGTGCAGAGTGCATTTGCTTCAGCACCGTGCAATCACATTATTCATATGAAGTTGGCCAAGGCCTATGTTCATATTTGGGTCAGGCCACTGATCTATCTAGACCAGGGCTCTCCAACCTTGGGTCCCCAGATGTTTTTGGCCGACAACTCCCAGCATGCCCCAGCCAGCAACGCTGGCTGGGGCATGCTGGGCGTTGTCGGCCAAAAGCATCTGGGGACCCAAGGTTGGGGAACACTGCTCTAGTGGGGATTCTCTTGCGCTGTATTCTAAAGTTCCTCTCTGTTTTCTCTCCCTCTTCCCCTGGCAGCAAGAAGTTCCTTTGGGAGGAGCTGGAAGCGGTGCAGGCTGAACTGCGGCGCATCCATCAGAAACTGAGTATGTGGCTGCCACAGTGATGTTCTTTGGGGGTCATTTCCAGCAGCTGACCCCCTTCTTGCCTTCCCCAGCGTGCGGTGAATTCTCCAGCAATGTCTTTCCTCCACCGCTCCCACGCCTACCGCCCCCGCACACTCAGCTCTCCAAAACGTCTGGATCCTCCTCCGCAGGGGAGCCCCCAAACAAGCGGAGCAGGTGGCAAATGCAAACTCCTTTGGACCTGGGCAGAATTCACCTGGCTACACCCTCGGGGAACCCGAGGGGAAAGGTGCTTGCTCCCCAAATCATGGTCCACTTGCACTCATACGGTTGCCAGTGCCAACGGCTGAATATTTGTTTGTTTATTATATTTATATCCCTCCTTTTTTTTCCTGCAAGGAACCCGAGGCGGCTTACATAATCCTTGTCCTTCTTTCCATTTTGTCCTCACAACAACCCTGTGAGGTGGGTTAAGCTGAGAGTCAGTGACTGGCCCAAAGTCACCCAGTGAGCTTCAAGGCCGAGCGGGGACTAGAACCCGGATCTCCCGAGTCCCAGTCCCACACTCTTAATCACTATGCCACACTGGCTCTCATTTATACTATACTATATTTACCTAGTAAAACTCCCCTGGGCCTTTTCTTTAAAATCTTGTAAGAGGGAGATCCCAAAGCCTCCCATGAGCTGCTCGTAACTAATTAGGAAGATTTCCTTTTCATTTAACATGATTGCTTTCTTGTCTCATCCTCAAAGGTGAACCATTATTCTCCCTCCTTCAGTTTGATCGACCGCTAACATTTTGAGTGTGTTTTTTAATTAAAGATTCCCCTTACTTGAGTTCTTTCGAGTTCTACATCACTTTGGTTTTGCTAGGAAGCTGTGATAGATGTCAAGGTTATTGACACTGTATCATAACCTCCTCCATCTTCTGAACTAGCCTTCCCCAACCTGGCACCTTCCAGATGTTTTGGACAACAGCCCCCATCATCCTTGTCCATTTCCCACGCTGGCTTGGGCTGATGGCAGTTGTCATCCGAAACATCTGGAGAGCATCCGGTTGGGGAAGGAAGACTGTTCTATCTCAGTAAAGGGGGAAACTATGATGGCGTTGACATGATTTGGGGTACTCTGGTCTATGCCGGCCGCTACAGTTTCCTCTTGTTTTCCTACCCTGTGCATATGTCCTTTTTGATGGAGTTCAGTTTGTAAATGTGTCCCCCGCGATGGCTGTCCGGTTTGCCAGGGGCGAATACATACCGGTAATTCAAAGCACACCAGCATTTAGGTAAGTAGTTAATGGCTGGGAAAAGGCAGTGTAAGAAGTAGGTTTTTATTAAAATTCGAAAGCTCATGATCATTGGTGCCTGATGTATCGCAGAGGGGAGGTCATTCCAGCAGGAGTCTGTATAAATTACAGTGTAATCCTATACATTTCTACTTAAAAATAAGTCCCAGTGGGACTCAGTGGGACTTACTCCCAGGTAAGTGTATATAGTGTGGCAACATTAGGACTGGACTAGATGAGATACCATTGGGGGGGTGAGGGAAGAACTGTCAGGATCGCAGTAGCTCCCCGCTCGGCCATGAAGCTCACTGCGTGACTTTGGGCCCATCACGATCTCTCAGCCTAACCTACCTCACAGGGTTGTTGTGAGAATAAAATGGAGAGGAGGAGGAGGATTATGTAAGCCGCCTTGGGTTCCTTGCAGGGGGAAAAAGGCGGGGTGTAAATATAATAAATAAATAAATAAATAAATAAATAAATAAATAAAATGTGTGGGTGGATGGGCAGAATTTGCATTGGCCACTGAAGAAAGTGAGGCTGTTCCTGGAGCAGGTGTGGGGAAGAGAGTGAAAGTTTGGAAGGGGGGGGGAGTGCAAATTGGGCGGCTTTAGTGGCGTGTCACCAGTGCCCAGGCCCCACACAACCCAGCAGTGTGGTGCTTTGCTGAACATCTGGCTATTCAAAGTCCGCTTCCTGTGCCTGCTGCCTTTCTGCCAGCGGCAGGCCGCCATATCCACCTGTGGCCTACCTGGAGCCCTCCCTTCACCCAGCGACTCATCCCAGACGCAGCCCGCTCCACCACTTTTCAGCTCCACAGCTGCATTTTGCCACCGAGCAAGGGGGGGGGGCCTTTCGGCTTCAGGCCCCCAGAAAACTCAAGAGAGAAGCTGTCGGTCTCCCCCCTGGGGGCGGGGGCTCCACTGGCGGCTCTGCTCAAGACCTGCTTGCACGAGAAGGAAGAGCATGTGTGCGCGGGCCGGGGTGCGGGCCCGAGGCGAGCGGGAGGGAGGCTGAAATAATGTAGCGATGGGAGGAAATCCTGACTGGGCGTGTTTTGGTGCTCTTATCCTAGAGGACCAGGAGGTTGATATCACGAGGAACTTGGTCAGCATTAAGAAAATGCAGGAGAATCAAATGAGGTGCACCAAGGTGAGTGTCTCTGCTCGAGTTCTCAGTTCTCTGAGAGAACTCAGTTCTCGAGTTGAATCCTGGTGTGGCGCAGTGGTTAGTGTATTGGACATGGGCAGTGTTCTCCAACCTAGGGCCCGCCCAGATGTTTTTGGCCTACAACTCCCAGCATGCCCCAGCCAGCTATGCTGGCTGGGGCATGCTGGCAGTTGTAGGCCAAAAAACATCTGGGGGGACCCAAGGTTGGAGAACACTGCTCTTAACTAGAGACAACTAAAATGGGGCCATGATGGAGGCAGTTTCCTATTCCAAAACATTCTGGGGGTCCCACACCGCTGCTCAAGCTAGAATAGGTTTTCTCTCCTTAAGAAAGGGTGGTTGGTTAATTGTTCTTTGGCTGGGTCTATAGCAGTGTTCTCCAACCTTGGGTCCCCAGATGTTTTTGGCCTACAACTCCCAGCATGCCCCAGCCAGCTATGCTGGCTGGGGCATGCTGGGAGTTGTAGGCCAAAAAACATCTGGGGGGCCAAGGTTGGAGAACACTGGACTAGGGGCTGATGGGAGTGGAAAGCCAACGCCCCACTGAATCCCAGGAAACCAGCCAAGCCTGCCTGTAGCATCTCTCATCTACCCCGGGCCCACAGCAGTATAAGCCAGTTACTCTTCCAGTCAAGTGTCCCCTTCCAGTGATCAGGGAACATTACCTGCCCTCTGCCCTTGGCATCAGAGAAATTAATGGAGCAGTTGAAGTCTACTCACCGTGACAGCTCAATGGAGCCTTCACATTCAGAGGCAGTATATCTGGGAATACTTAAGTTTCTGGATGGTTTGCCGGGTGGGGGATTGGGCAGCTGGGGGAGATTTGCCGATTATTATGCCCTGCCAATAGTTTTCTTGGAAGCAGGCGGCTGGCCGGCCACCATGCGAAAGAGAACGCTGAAGCAGGGTGGACCTTTGGTCTGTTCCAGGGCTCTCCTTATACTCTTCGATGGGCAGAGCTATAAATCCGAAATACGTCTTAGAAAACTCAGGATGACCCGGAACCCTGAGATCAGCATCCCGTCGCTGGGGCATGCTGGGAGTTGTAGGCCAAAAACATCTGGGGGCCCCAAGGTTGGAGAGCACTGCATAGCTACTACAGGCAACCTTGGCTGGCTTCACTCCACCTCCACCCCCAATCGGTCCCATCTAGATCTGTAATAGTGTTTCACAGGGATGTTGAAGAGTCCTTGGTCTCGAGTCACGAGTCGAGTCACGAGTCTTTGGACCCGAGTCTCGAGTCCAAGTCCGAGTCCTTGGTCCAAAACGGTGACTCACAAGTCACGAGTCACTCCCAAAGCTGACTCCACGAGTCCCTATTAAAATCAATGGGGGGTTTTCCCAACAAAATAAGGCTACTTCACACTCAGAGCAGCCACACAGAGTAATCTCAGGTCCTTCCTCTGCCTCTCCCAAGTACGCAACACATCAATCAAAATAAATCTTGACACACTGTTGGGGCTGCACTCCTGGTAGCCGTCCATAGTGGCCGAGCAGCGGCACACCTCGCTTCCATGCGCTCTTCGCCGGCAATCGCACTTCTCTCCACTCCTTCTGGCACAGCCCAGGGATGTTGAAGAGTCCTTGGTCTCGAGTCCCGAGTCGAGTCTGGAGTCCCATTAAAAATACTGGGACTCGAGTCTGAGTCGAGTCAGAGGGGAGACTCAGTCCGACTCACGAGTCGAGTCCTCGAGTCCGAGTCCCCATCCCTGGTGTTTCAGGGATGCCAGGTGGCATAATACCCTTTTTTTACCTTCCTAGGATGGATAAGGGTGAAGAAGGAATTTAATAGCAAAGTTTGAGGGAAGATTTCCCCCCCCACACACACACACACACACAAATGCCAAAGTCCCTATCACCATAATACCTTTATTAGGCCTCCAAAATACTCTGCAAAGCTTTCCAGTTGTACAGAGCTCAGCATCAGGTGAGATGGTAAACAAAGCAACAACAACAAAAGCCGGGTGGGGTGCGGGGGAGTGGCTGATGTCCGAGCCCAATGTAGTCTGGCCGGGCTGCTTCCCAGTTTAATCCCTTCTGCCCCCCCCCCCCGGCCCTTCTTGTAGTTCCTGACCCAGATGAGGGGCAGAATCCCAAACGATGCGTCAGAAGCTGCAGATAATAAGCCCACGTCGGAAGAGCTGAATGACATCTGGTGAGAAGAGCCCCTTGGGAGTCCCTGCGGTGGGGTGGGGGTGGGGGTAAGCCTGACCTAGCAATGTATTCAAGGGTGGGGGTGCTGCCCAGCCTTATTTCCGCCGCCGCTCCCACTTGCTTTGATTTTTGCCTTGATTTTTTCAAGTGGCCCGAAGAAAAAGGTAAGGCCTCGGTGGGGCATGAGCGGAGCCATGTAAAGCCTTGTTCTGCCCTGCCGAGGCTTCATAGTACAACTCTACGACCTGCCCTCTCCTTGCCTCCGCCTATCTGGCGGTGCTGTGAGCTGCCTGGTGGTGTGAAAAACAGACAGCCTCGTAGGAAGAAGCTCTTGAACCCTCCCGCTCCCGCGGATTTTGGCGCTGGAAAGCTTGATCCATCTCATAGGGCACTGGAGCGTGTAGCATGGTCTTCCCCAACGGTTGTTACTTGGATGGGAGACCCCTCCTCTAGTTTCCTGCATTGAGCAGGGGGTTGGACTCGATAGCCTTGTAGGCTCCTTCCAACTCTATTAAATCTATGAAAAAGTCTTGAGTGTAGAAAGCTAAGCAGGGTCAGGCCTGGTTATTACTTGGATGGGAGACCCCCTCCTCTAGTTTCCTGCATTGAGCAGGGGGTTGGACTCTATGGCCTTGTAGGCCCCTTCCAACTCTATGATCTATGAAATCTATGAAACCCGGTGCCCTCCAGTTGTGTTGGACTGCACCTCCCATCACCCCCAGCCAGCATTGGCCATGTGTTGCAGTTCAACACAACTGGAGGGGCACCAGGTTGAGGAAGGCTGATGGGCATTCATGGGGCTTGAATATGTCCTGCAGCAGAAAATCCCACCTTTCAGGGCCTTTCCTCACGTTTTCATGCGAGCAGATCCAGACTTGGGTGTACGGACATGTCCCTGTTCTGGACTAATGGTTCTCTGCATGCCTGCCTGGAAATGCAAAGAGGGTCATCCCTGGTAGGCACATGCTTCCAGTCCCCACCGCCACCCCCCAAAAGTAACCTATGTGACCATTCACACATTACGAGATACATGTCTTGGACCGCTAGATATGGAATTGTACGGTGAGAGGCTGCCCTGTGCCTGAGGGGGTCAACCAGAAGGTGGTGATTTCGGGGGTCAGGTGCACAGCTTCGGCTGGCACAGGTAGCTTTCTGTGCTACCAATGGGGAAGGCCGACTCAGGAATGGGTGGGGGGGCTTCCTGCCCTTTGATCTCGGCAGCAGGTGGGCCACAAGGGAAATAGTGGAAGACCAACAACCTGGTCTTCTTCGCAGGTTCAATGCTAAGGGGATAGCGAGTCCTAGGGCGGGCCTTCTCCGAGGTCCCCAGCGACTATCACCCTTAGCCCAGAACAAAGGGATAACTTATAGCCACAAAAGTATCTTTTATAAAAACAAGTTTATTTACAAAATTACCTTCACAAACCCAGACACACGCCAGCAATACAGCTTATCAGTACGGTACAAAGTAGCAAGCAAGAAGTCTCAAGGACACCGTGATTTCAGGGCTCTCAGCTAGTTAGTTCAGCTTGGGCTCCAGCAGAGGCCCGGTCAACCACATGCTGCTAGCTGGGTTCCCAGCGGAGGTCCGGTCTACCCAAGCGGCTAGCTGGGTTCTCGGCAGAGGTCCGGTCTACCCAAGCAGCTTGTGAGTGATTTCAGCTTGGTTTCCCGGGGGTCCGGTCAACCCAAGCGACCAGTGATTTCAGGTAGCTGGAGCACACCGGGTGCTGCTACCCGGGGTTGCCGATCCCTTCGTTCCCTTACCCCAAGCATGGGGCAAGATTGCTGATCAGGTCCAACAACTCAGTTCCCTTGCGCAGGGTGTTTTATACCTTGGGCTTCAGGTAGCCCCTCCCTCCGTAATCAGGTGGGTTGCCAATCAGGTGGGTTGCCACCCTCCCTGAGGGGCGGCCTTTTGGGTCAGGTGGGGTGACGCCTCCCCCTGAGGGGTGGGGTCCCTTTGAAGCCACTTGCTTAATGGTCCCATCCTATGGTGTTGAGTGGCCATTTCTTAGGGGTGCCGAAGTGTCTGCTCTGGAGAGGTATTCAAGTCTTATGTAGATGGGGCTGATATGCGAGAGCATTGACAAACCTGGGGATGCTTCCTGCCTTCCCCCCTGGGGTGATTCTATGCAGATGTTGTTTGTCCCCTTTGGCCTCTGTGGAGACTGGCTGTCTCCCCCCCCCCAGGTCTCCTTCCCCCCACCTTGGTGAGTGTGTGTGTGTCAGAAAGGGGGCTTAGGTTGGCTTTCTCCACAGAAATCAAGAGAGCTCCTCCTCTCTCCCTCCCATACAGGTCGGCGGTCAACACCCTACGCAACTCCGTCACCAGCTGCAGCATCTGGAATGACAGGAGGGGGTCTCAGAGGATGAAAGGTGAGTGACGGGCAGTGGGCCTGGGAACCCCGCTGCTGGTGAGAAAAACATTCCAGCGTGGGCCATGTTGGCCTGTGAGAACACAGCCGACCCCTGAGCTTCCCCAATGGGGTATCCCTCTTCTGGGCTTCTTTTGACCCGAGCCTTCCGCCGGCGCGGATCAACCTTGCCACGATGCGGGGAGTCGGTGGAAGGTGGGGGAACACACTCGGCCAGTGTAGGCAGGTCGGGTGGCCCTGTGCCCTCTTTTGTAGAGGATAGTCCTGTATTCGAAGGTGCCCTCTGTTTGAAGCGCTGTCCTGTTCAACTCCAGTTTAAAGATAAAAGAGCCATAAAAACTGTTGCCTTTCACAAGTTAGCACCTGGACAGCAGACTGAACAGGTAGGTGCACAGGTCACCTGGTCATACTTTTCCACACTATGGTGTGTTACAGCCTTACATATGAAGACTCTATTCATATGTAAATCACAATAAGTATTTCTACATTTGCATCTAGACATATAAATCAGCATACGCACATTTCATGCAGGTTGGTGTAATCGTTTGTCCTCTCTTTTTTTTTGGCAATGCCTTTCCTCTATTTTTGCAATTCTCAAGTTGGAGGCACTGGGGTCTGGTGCAGGAATTCGTTTCTTGATGTGGGGCGGGGCGGGGGGGCTTATGGGCCAAAAGGAGACTCAGAAATAAATTTTCTAAATGAATGAATGAATTAAATTAATGTAGAAATAAAGGAAAGACACAACTGAGCACAAATGGCTTGACCCCTCTGGAGAGATCTCTCCTCGGGTTTTTTTTTTTTTGGCAGGCCGGGCGAAACGACAGCATCGGAAGCCAGGCACCATTTTCTCCGACTCAGCCCTGCCCCAGCACGGCAGCAGCCCCGAGCACAGCTCCTAGGATGAAGAGGTGAGCCCTGATGTCATTCCCCCTTCTCTGCTCCCATCCCACCCCACCTCACCTCTCCTTCACCACCCCACCCAGGAATTCTGCTACGCTGGGGGTCTTCCCCCACTTCCCGGCAGGAACTGTATCCAAGGTGTATCCAGCCCTTCTCCCCTTCCACCCACCTGACCTGGATGTCAAGACAAACTGACGGCACCTCTCCCGCTCCTCTCTTCTTAGAAACGGAACAGAGGTTCAAGATCCTGGCGAGAGAAAAAACCGGGCTCTTCTTTGGAGTTGAACGTTTGCCCGTGCAGATGAAATTAAACCAGACTGCTTGGAAGAGGCTTGTGCTGGCTGTCTTTAGGAACGTAGGGAGATGCCTTGTTTCGAGTCAGGCCATTGGTCCATCTAGCTCAGTATTGTAAAACACTGACTGGCAGTGGTTCTCCCGGGCCTCAGACAGGAGTCTTTCCCAGGCCGTGGATCACACCTGGGGCCTTCCGTGTGCAACATGTGTGCGCTGTCACTGAGCTACGGACTGGTGACCCAAGACTGTCTCCTCTCCACTGTGGGGACATGAACTCTGCTTCCCTATCCACTAGGCCACTGTTCTCCAACCTTGGGTCCCCAGATGTTTTTGGCCTACAACTCCCAGCATGCCCCAGCCAGCTATGCTGGCTGGGGCATGCTGGGAGTTCTAGGCCAAAAACATCTGGGGACCCAAGGTTGGAGAACACTGCACTGGGCACTACTTCCGTTGTTTTAAGTGTGCTGTGAACTTTTAAGTCTGAGTGATCAAAGATGGAACCGAAGCTGCAGCGAGAGAACTTGGTTCTTCAAGTAATTTGTTGTTCTAGGGTACCTCTGCACTATTGATTCAAAATGAGCTCGACCCTGCTCACTGTTCTTAACTTTTGCACTGCTCTGAACACTGGAAAAGCAGGAGCTGCATTAAGTAATTCTCCTCCAGCGGAGGAGGGCATCCTTGAATGGGTTAGTCCTCCCACTTGCCCTGGGGGGGGCAGGGCTCTGCAGATTAGCTTCCTGCCTAGTCCCTTCCTGGGTAGGAGGAGGCTCCTGCTAACCAGCCCTGCCAGTACCAAAGCCACAGGGCTCCATGAGCGCTCCCAACACCAATGATGCTTAGAGCACAAGGCTGGTGTATCTTCCTCCCCATTTCTTGGGTTGCTGGGGAGGGAAGTCAGCTCCATGCTCCATTCCTGACCACCACCTTGGGGGCCAGGAGAAGATGTCTGGATGAGAATTCTTCCTTATATCATGAGAAACTGAAAGCGGTTATGAAACAGCACTTGGAATTGGAAAAGAAGATATGCGATATCATAAAACATCGATCATCCCAGTTTGCAGGACACGGAATAATGGGCTCAAGTGACAGGAACCCAGATTCCACCTAGACATCAGGAAAGATTTCCTGACTCTCAGAGCAAGAAGACAATGGAACCAACTACCTAGGGAGGTGGTGGGCTCTCCCACTCTGGAGGCATTCAAGGTGCGGCTGGACAGCCATCTGTCAGGGATGCTTTGACCTGGATTCCTGCACTGAGCAGGGTGTTGGACCCTCGTAGGCCCCTTCCAATTCTACTTTTCTATGATTCTATGTTTGAAGGATATCATAAACAAAACAGAGGAATTTAAGAGGCTGAAAGATAGGGTGCTTCCAGATGAAGCTTTTATCATGCCATGATTTCATCCCTCATTCAGGGAATTTTACATCTTCCGCTTGTTGTAGCCCTCCTGTGTTTTCCCACCACTTCTTCCATCTTTTTTTCCTTTCCGTTAAGGAAAAAAAAATGAATGCATAGCTTGTCAAGGTTCCGCTACTACAGGGACCCCTTGATCTGCCCTTTGGAAGATCTCTGCCTCTTCTCAAAGTTTCTCCCGTTCTAGGAGATCAAATCCTTGGCCTGGTTCCAGTAGCTTGGGAAAGGCTTTAGGCGTGGTGAATAAGTCACTCCAACAAACCAGGGTAAACAACAGCACTTTACTTATAATATTAGGGTATTTACTTAATAGAGTGGTTATAACTCAAAAGCAAGTATGATAAAACAAAACAAACAAACAAACAATCCAATGTTCTCTAGTTTAACTTCAGACTACCTATCTCCTATGCAGCCAGTCTCTCCCTCTCTGCTTCTCTCTCTGCTGTTTCTCTGCTTCTAGCTCTCTCTGCTTCTGCCTCAGCACTAACTGCTGGCTGACCACACCCCACACATATATAGCCTTCCCAGGAATGGAAGGTTATAATCATGTGACCTTGAATAGGAGATCTAATTCTTAACTTCTATTGGGTAAACTAAAACTCTCAAACTCCCCCTCCCATCCAAGTGTTTGGGCCTTCAGGCTTCAACTACTCGAGGGAAGTGTTTGGGCCTTCAGGCTTCAACAAACTCAAGCCTGAGTAGGCCTCAATCCTTTACATAGCTGCACAAGGTCTTCTGGTTGCTAGCATTAGGAGCACTCCACCTGGAAGCATCCATAGACTTGAGCAGGTGGAACATGGAAAGAGATGCCATAATTTAAAAATGGAGAGGTGTGGGTGAAATGTAGACAGAGCGTGGTTGGATAATTTGGAAATGAGCACTCCAACACCAATGATGCTTAGAGCACAAGGCTGGTGTATCTTCCTCCCCATTTCTTGGGTTGCTGGGGAGGGAAGTCAGCTCCATGCTCCATTCCTGACCACCACCTTGGGGGCCAGGAGAAGATGTCTGGATGAGAATTCTTCTTTATATCATAAGAAACTGAAAGCGGTTATGAAACAGCACTTGGAATTGGAAAAGAAGATATGCGATATCATAAAACATCGATTATCCCAGTTTATCATTTTTTCTAGCACTTCAAGAGTACTGTAGGAAAGAGGCCGCTTATTGAATTAATGCAGTGGCGATTCAAGAAATTGGGCAAACCTAGAGATATCATAGTAGAGTTCATTAGTTCGAAGATCATCAAGGAGGCAACTATATAAATACTAGTTACATTGGAAAGAAATTGATCTGGAAGGACAAGAGATTCTAAATCAGAGGAGGGAGTTGAAATTCTTTTCAGACACTTCTTTGCAGCAGGGCTAGGCAATCTGCTGCCCTCCAGATGTTTTAGACTACATCTCCCATCAGCCCCAGCCAGCATGACCAATGGCCAGGGATTATGGGAGTTGTAGCACAAAACAGGTTATAGAAGGATTTCATTCAAATTATTGGTGACATTGAAAGGAGGCTGGATAATTGTATGTTCAATTACTTGATTTATTAAACAAGATACAGTGGTTCAGATGTAAGTAAGTGAGTGTAAAAAAGTAAATGTAGAAATATTGACAGACTATTTTTTTCCTCTTTCATTCTGCCAGAATGGCAGAATTAAAAATGATGTCAATTTTGCTCCACTCACTAAAAATGTTTTTGCGGAATGATCTAATAGATAGCTGCTGAATGTTTGGAGATATGACCATCTAAAAAATAGAAATTATACCTTCTACTCCCTCATAATTCCAGGATAATCTTCTATTCTCTTTTTTCCTTGTCGTCCTTAATTGACAATTACTGGAATATTAATTTTGAATGATGATGATGTACAACTATATACTTCCACTTCAATAAAAAAATATTTAAGTATATGTTTGGGGATACTATAAATAAGTTTTATTTTAATGCAGGGATGGGGGAACTCTCAACCTGTGGGCCTAACACAACCTGCAAGGTTCCCCAGTCTGGCCTGTGGTACTCTGGTAGGTCACACTACGGGCTGTGCCCCTTTTCTTGGCTTGATATTTAGCCCCATTGTGGCATGATGGAAATCAGGGACCCTCCATTCCTCAGCTGGCCCGTGGGATCAGCTAAAGAGAGGAGTGGTCCTGATCTTTATCCCTGTTGTGGTGCGCTGGGCAGGGAGTGGAGCTGGGAAGGGTGTGTGTGTGTCTGTCTATATGAATGGAGTGTGTGTGAGAGAGATGGGTGGTCTTGCTCACTTTGGGCTCTGGCCACACCCACTGCTGGTATGTGACCCCCTGGGGTTCCCCGAGAGACAATCTGGCCCTCGGCCAAGAAAGGTTTCCCACCTCTGTTCTAATGGCATAGAAGTTCATAATTTAATTAAAAAATGGTACAAGAACTACCCCAAGTTGTAACTGGTAAGTTTAGATATGTGGACTATACTCCAGTTTTTATTGTTATCATTCCTTTTGGCTGTTCTGGAAAATGTAGCCAACGTTGTATAACTTTATACAAACTGATGTGCAAGTTGTTTCTGAGATTAGATTACGAACATTAAGTCGTATCTAGACCAGCCTTCCCCAACCTTCTGCCCTCCGGATGTGTTGGACGGCAACTCCCATAATTCCCAGCCAGCATGGCCATTGGCAGTTGTTATGCTGGGATATTGTTATAATCATTTGGTTATGGCTATGGCTCATAAGGAGGAAGTCCACCACAACAGGCTCCAATAAGAGCATTGGGTAAGCAAGGATTCGGGAGGAAAGAGCAGCCCTCTGTGGCGTAACCCCACAATTCAGTTCCCCGGTGTATGTCTGCAGTAGTATGTTTAATGTGTCTAGAATGTTGAACCGAGTGGGTGTGGTTTATGATGTCTTGGAAAGGGTGGGGGGAGGGGTATATAAGAAGGGTTGGAGTAATGTCAGAGTTAGTTTAGTTGAGTGGTTGAGTGTGTTAGTGGGGTTGTGTGTGGGGTGTGTTGGGAGTTGGGTTATTCGTGTCTTGTCAGGAGTTTTGAGAGAAATCAGTGCTTGTATGAGGAGTGGAAGTATTTAGAATTATAGGGGCTTAGGTTAATTGTGAAGTGTTTGGTGTAGGCAGGTTTAAAGTTATTTTCTGGACTTAAGATTTTGAGAATTAAAATAAACTTATTTTTATTTTGTTTGCTACCCAAATCCTACGTGTCAGCTTGGCGTTATTAACCTGCTTTACTTTTAAATCTACACACACACACACCTTTGTACCCACAGCATCATAAATTTAAAAATAGATCCTTAATAACCAGAATTAATCTTTTCCCTCATTAGTAGGGGAAAGGTTTCATTTGACCCTCCCTTCAGGTTTTTCAGTATTGATGCTTAGCCTGAGAAGGGTTTATGCGCTTGGTCCTAAAGTGTAAGGGACTGGGTGGAATTGCACCCTCCACCGGAGCTGTTGCACAGGATGCAAATGAAGGTTTGAATGGCACGATGGGCAAGGAATGGACTTGCAGTGATTAGATGAATATGCACATAGTCCAAAAGAACCCAAAGTAGCCCTGAGAAGAAGCGGCTTCCCCCCTCCCAACTAGGCAGGCTCAACCAGAAGCTTAAAACTCGTCAGGTAAGGCAGACTAAACTCATCACGTAGGCCAGACAAACAAAAGGTTTTCCTTATGAATGCACAAAGAACATTTGCTGCTCTCACTGTTGCCAGGGGGGGGGGGCGCAGGAGAAAGGTATAATAAGAACACAGGGTTTTTGCAATGGCAGGTGTGTTGGGGAGGGGGCAAGCCAGGAAAGTCATCCTAACACGTCCAAGCAGGGCTTGGAAGGCAGACCTTTTGAGCACCTTCCGCCTCCACCGGAGCTACAGCTGGAGATTCACTGCAGTGAGCCTCAGTGGACAGGTAGTAACCAGAACTTCTTTCTATCCCTCTAGAGCAGTGTTCTCCAACCTTGGGTCCCCAGATGTTTTTGGCCTACAACTCCCAGCATGCCCCAGCCAGCTACGCTGGCTGGGGCATGCTGGGAGTTGTAGGCCAAAAACATCTGGGGACCCAAGGTTGGAGAACACTGCTCTAGACAGAAGTCTTTCTTCCACCCCTTCTTCTGTCTAGCCTGCTAGGGCCAAAGGGGACTCTTTTTCCTCTCCAGAATATAGTGTTTGAACTGTAGCGTAAGGTTATTTTGCAGCCTGAAATCACTGGGTTTGCGTTATCAACAAGTAAGACACTGGATAACAACCCTTTTGTTTCTGGAGTGTGTGTGTTTAAGTGTAAAAAGGCAAAGCAGCAGCGTGCATTTTACCCCAGCCAAAGATCCCAAACCTTTCGTAAGAGTGTGGAGTGAGTCTCTCTCTCCTCAGAGGGAATCTAACGCCCAAATTATCTGTCGCAACACAGTCCAACACATCTGAGAGTGCCGGGTTGGGGAAGCCTGAGATAGATAAATTGGAGTGTGTTTAGAAGAGGGCAACAGAGCTGGTCAGAGGTTTGGAAAATCAGTCCTACGGAGGAAAGATTGAAAGAACTGGGTGATGTTTAGCCTGGAGAAAGGAAGACTGAGCGGAAGGGGCGTGATATTACGCTTCCCTCATTTCACGATCTGCTTCCACTGGTTCCCTGGCAGTGTCCTCTTAAATGGGGTATTTTGTTTCCCCTTGGACTTCATGCTGGCAAAAGCTTATGCTGTCCTCAGCTACAGTGAATTAGCTATGCTTTGCTGAGAGGCCTGGAGCTGTTCATTGGGGCGGATTTTGCAGTCCCCCTGGTATCCTTCCAGCCTTTTGAGCACCCCATAATATCCTAACAAACACCCAATTGACTGATTTCCCCCCCCCCATCATAGGGTAACCTACACCCCTAGTGAAATGGAAACTACCTCCCCCCCTACCCAAATATCTTTGGAATACGGTTCTTAACCTTCAAGTCATTATTTCTGCTTCAAAGAGGGATTTTCTGCTCTACTTAAAGCCTGGTTTGATTCTTCTTCTCTTTGGCCATTTTTTTCACACTTCCATCCTCCCCTCCCCTCGATTATGTTTCCAAATTTAGCAGTCATGGAGTCCATTCTGATTCTGAATATCTGACACCACACGCTACTCTACACCCGATGAAAAATTCACCCCATTCTGTGTATCATGAGCTGGGTTGCTTCAAAACAGGCCAGAAATTATTATGGAAAGATATTGCTGAATGTCCCTGTCTTGATTAGATGCACTTTAGGTTTATCACAGCATAAATAATGCTATGAGAAATATCATTATTTATGCTACTGTATTTATAAATAATGCAAACCCCCCACCCCAAATTTGTTATTGTCTGTCAATATCTCCTCAAGAATGTGTGTCTACTACGCTAGCGCAAAGGCTGAGGTCCAAAGAAGAACAAGAGAACTTAAGAACGCTTGGTGGAAAAAGAAAGCTGAAGAAATTCAACAACTTGCAGAATCTCATGATGCACGGGGCTTTTTTAAGGCCACAAGGGCCATTTATGGACCAAAAACCTATGGTACAAACCCTTTACAATCAAAAGATGGCACCAAACTCTTAAAAGACAAAGAGTCTATTGCACTGCGTTGGAAAGAGCATTATTATGACCTTTTAAATCGTAAATCTAAGGTGGATAATGAGATTTTTTCGCAAATCCCGCAAAAACAAATTAAAGAGGAACTTGCAATACTCCCCACTTTGGATGAAGTAAAAAAAGCCATTAATCAAATGAAGAACAACAAAGCTAGTGGACCAGATGGGATTCCTGCTGAAATCTTTAAAGAAGGGGGGCCCGAATTTGTACAACATCTTCATAAACTCATCGAAAAAATCTGGATAAGAGAAGAGATCCCAGAAGACTTCAGGGATGCCATAATTATCACCCTCTTTAAGAAGGGTGATAGAACAGACTGTGGAAACTATCGGGGCATTTCTCTCTTAGCAACCGCAGGTAAAATATTTGCTAGGATTCTCGCAAACCGTCTTCTATCTATTTCAGAAGAGATCCTCCCTGAAACTCAATATGGTTTCCGCCCCTCTAGAGGGATAGTAGACATGATTTTTACTGCACGTCAGCTCCAAGAAAAATGCCGGGAGCAAAATCAACCCCTTTATATGGCATTTATCGATTTGGCTAAGGCCTTTGATACTGTAGACCGTACAGCTCTCTGGACTATCCTTATGAAAATTGGATGCCCCAATAAATTTGTGAATATCTTGCGACTTCTCCATGACAACATGACGGCAACGGTTTTGGACAACAACGGCTCTCATGGTGCTCCATTTAAAGTGGGATCAGGTGTTAAACAGGGATGTGTTATCGCCCCAACATTATTTGCCATTTTCATCACCATGGTTTTACATCTTGTCAAGGGGAAACTTCCCACCGGTGTGGGAATTATATATCGAACAGATGGAAAGCTTTTTAATCTCAGCAGGCTGAAAGCAAAAAGTAAGGTAATTACAACCTCCGTTGTGGAACTTCAGTATGCTGATGATAATGTGGTCTCCGCACATTCAGAGGATGATCTCCAAACTATCCTAAATGCTTTTGCAGAAGCATACGAAAAACTTGGTCTCACTTAACATAAAAAAAACCCAAAGTGCTTCATCAGCAAGTGCAAGCCAATCCTTTGGTGATGCCATCTATCCAGCTTGGCGGGACAATACTGGAAAATGTCGATCATTTTCTCTATCTTGGCAGCTATCTTTCTGTTACAGCTAACATTGACAGTGAAATCCAGCACCGTTTGAGCTCCGCAAGTGCCGCATTTTCTCGAATGAAACATAGAGTGTTCGAGGATCGGGATATCTGTAAGAAGACCAAAACGCTGGTTTATGAAGCCATTGTATTACCAACTTTATTGTATGCCTGCGAAACATGGACTATCTATAAACGTCAGTTCCACCTCCTTGAAAGGTTTCATCAACGTTGCCTCCGGAAAATCCTGCAAATTACTTGGGAAGATAGGCGAACAAATGTCAGTGTACTGGAAGAAGCAAAGACTACTAGCATTGAAAAAATGATCCTTCAACGCCAACTTCAGTGGACCGGTCATGTTGTTCGAATGCCTGACTGCCGTCTCCCAAAGCAGTTACTTTACTCCCAACTCAAGGATGGAAAGCGGAATATCGGTGGTCAATATAAGAGGTTTAAAGATGTTCATAAGGCTAATCTAAAAAAATGCAATATAAACATCGAAAACTGGGAAGCTCTGGCCCATGAACGATCTAAATGGAGGTTGGCCTTTCACAAAGGTTCCATGGACTTTGAAGAAGCCCGAGTGCAAGGTGAAAGGGAGAAACGTGCTAAGCGAAAAGCACGTCAAATGAATCCTTTACAGGACCATCTTCTATCTGGTAACCTGTGTCCTCACTGTGGGAAGCTGTGTGGATCTAGAATTGGCCTCCACAGTCACTTACGGACCCATCGCTAGAGTCTACACAATCTTCTTTAGAATTTCCTCCTTTTATCCCGGAAGACAATCTTACTCGGTCACGAGTGATCGCCTGATGATGAGTACATCCTCCAGGTACTATAATTATTACTGGGATCACTGCACAACAGCCTTTCCCAAATCCCACCCTTTTGCCCTCCAGATATTTTGGACTTCATAAGAAGATATGATCATACAAGGAGCCTTGATGGATCAGACCAGGGGTCCATCTAGTCCAGCATTCTTTTCTGTTCACACAGTGGCCAACTAGCTGCCCACGGGATCCCACTGGCAGCACATGAGTGCAACAGCACCTTCTCACCCATGTTCCCCGGCAACCGTTATTCAGAGAGACGTGCGGCCTCTGATACTGGAGGTAGCATATATCCCTCAGGACTAGTAGCCATTGATAGCCTCTATGCATCTGTCTAATCTGTTTTGAGTAACCTCCAATCATTTTGAAGAGATGTAACTCTCTTGACTCCTCCTCTCAACTTCATTTTTATCCGTCCCTTCCATTTTAGAGAAGTTTCCTCACTTGAAGTCAAGCGTGACTGTGCTGGACCTTCCTTGGCATTTCCCCACTTAAATATACATTAAATCTGATACCACTGTGATCACCGGTTTGACAACTATTACAGGCTTGTGGCTTACGCTGGCTCAGCTTGTCTGGGCATGGAAAGCTAAGCAGGGTCAGGCCTGGTTATTACTTGGATGGGAGACCCCTCCTCTAGTTTCCTGCATTGAGCAGGGGGTCGGACTCGATGGCCTTGTAGGCCCCTTCCAACTCTATGATCTATGAAATCTATGAAACACTCACATTTCACACTAGGTCCTGGGTGACACCACTTAGGATTAAATCCAGGGTCGCCTCCCCTCTGGTCGTTTCCATGACCAACTGTTCTAGGGCACAGTCGTTTAGGGCATCAAGAAATTTAAGCGCTTTGTTGTGACTGGAACATGCATTTATTCCGGCAATGTGGGGGTAATTGAAGCAGTGGAAGACCGACAACCTGGTCTTCTGCGTGGGTTCAATGCTAAGGGAGTAGCGAGTCCTGGGGCGGCCTTCTCCGAGATCCCCAGCGACTATCACCCTTAGCCCAGAACAAAGGGATAACTTATAGCCACAGAAGTATCTTTTAGAAAACAAGTTTATTTACAACATTACCTTCACAAACCCAGACACACGCCAGCAATACAGCTTATCAGTACGGTACAAAGTAGCAAGCAAGAAGTCTTGAGGACACCGTGATTTCAGGGCTCTCAGCTAGTTAGTTCAGCTCAGGTCCCGGGAGAGGCCCGGTCAACCGCATGCTGCTAGCTGGGTTCCCAGCGGAGGCCCAGTCTACCCAAGCGGCTAGCTGGGTTCCCGGCGGAGGCCCGGTCTACCCAAGCGGCTAGCTGGGTTCCCGGCGGAGGCCCGGTCTACCCAAGCGGCTTGTGAGTGATTTCAGCTTGGTTTCCCGGGGGTCCGGTCAACCCAAGCGACCAGTGATTTCAGCTAGCTGGAGCGTGCCGGGTGCGGCTACCCGGGGTTGCCGATCCTTCGTTCCCTTACCCCAGGCATGGGGCAAGATTGCTGATCAGGTCCAACAACCCAGTTCCCTTGCGCAGGGTGTTTTATACCTTGGTGTTTCAGGTAGCCCCTCCCTCCGTGATCAGGTGGGTTGACACCCTCCCTGAGGGGCGGCCTTTTGGGTCAGGTTGTGTGACGCCCTCCCCCCGTGGGATGGGGTCCCTTTGAAGCCACTTGCTTAATGGTCCCATCCTATGGTGTTTAGTGGCCATTTCTTAGGGGTGCCGAAGTGTCTGCTCTGGAGAGGTATTCAAGTCTTATGTAGATGGGGCTGATATGCGAGAGCATTGACAAACCTGGGGATGCTTCCGGCCTTCCCCCCTGGGGTGATTCTATGCAGATGTTGTTTGTCCCCTTTGTCATCTGTGGAGACTGGCTGTCTCCCCCCCCCCCCCGGGTCTCCTTCCCCCCTCCTTGGTGAGTGTGTGTGTGTGTCAGGCAGGGGGCTTAGGTTGGCTTTCTCCACAGAAGCCACCCATTATTACAACACTTCTTCATTTGGGGGCCTCCTTGTTTTCGTTTTTTCATCTTAAGATCACCCTGAGCGTTCTGGTCTCAGGGTGATAGCATGTTCCAATAGCATGCTCCTAGTATTAAATTAGTTTTGGAGTCCGGTATTGTCACCCGCAGCACTTCTGTGGAGGCTGCCCTTTTTCGTTTTCCTAGTCTGCTCAACAATATGGCCTCTTTGACGTACAGAGCATCACTTCCTCCAGTACTCCGTTCCCTGTCCTTCCTATAGAGCAGTGTTCTCCAACCTTGGGTCCCCAGATGTTTTTGGCCTACAACTCCATAGCTATGCTATGCTGGCTGGGGCATGCTGGGAGTTGTAGGCCAAAAACATCTGGGGACCCAAGGTTGGAGAACACTGCTATAGAGTTTACATCTAGAGATGACTGTCTCCCACCGGTTCTCTCCATTCCACCAGGTTTCCTTTATTCCCACTGTAAGTTCTCCTTTAAAACCAGGCACTCTAGCTCTCCCACCATGGCTTCCATTAGCATAGAAACACCTATATACGGTATCCCTCCCCAGATGTCTCTGATCTGTGCATCTTCTGTTTAGGCCTCTTTGACTGGTCATCACGTTTCACTGTATGGTTGTGACCTATTTCTTTCCCATCTCCATTTGGGCACTTGGAAACATTTTCACTTTCATCCCATAGGGAGGATTCAACCCAAACCGGATGCTTTCCAGTTCTTGTTGGCTTTCCCCAGGGCTCAGTTTAAAAGCTGCTTTGCCACCTTTTTATGTTTAGTGCAGTCTGATTCCATTTTGG
This sequence comes from Shinisaurus crocodilurus, assembly GCA_021292165.1. Lineage (NCBI taxonomy): Eukaryota > Metazoa > Chordata > Lepidosauria > Squamata > Shinisauridae > Shinisaurus > Shinisaurus crocodilurus. Next base: position 8,552,738 of record CM037881.1, read on the forward strand.
TTCAAGTGGAGCCTGTCCCTCTTGTGTGGGCCTGGCTTGCCCCAAAATGTTCCCCAGTGCCTAACCAATCTGAAAACCTCCTCCCTACACCACCTAGGATAGGCAGGGAATTTACAGTAGGAGAAGGCAGGGGATTTATAGCTATTTATTTATAGTTACTAGGAGATAGCAGGGAAAAGTCAGCTACCCTGGCCTCCTCACCCTGTTGCTGAACTCACACAGGTGCTTAACTCACTTGTGTGCTAAAAGACTTATTTTTACCTTGACTTGCAGCAAGTTATATAGGAAGGAAGGCTTGCAAGGGAGCGCAGCTGCTGCAGCCAATCAGATTAGAGGGCCTCATTTAAAAAGCAAGGTGGGCGTGGTTCAGCTATTGGTCTGCACTAGCTTCCAGTGAATGGAAATCTACATCAGTAGAGCCTCTTGGCTATGGAAGGACAATAGAGAATGGGTAGGTGATTAAGGAAAGAATGTAGTTTGAGCCTCCCTGGGAATGGAAGGGGCTGAGCACTTTGTTTTGGTTTTGTTTGTTTTTAAACTAAAGGAAAAGCTGAACCCCCTCAACTTGGGATGAAGTCTGTTTCTGAACTTTAGTTTATGACCTGCTTTATAGGACCTAAAACCTGAGCCTACCATGTTTCCCTGAAAATAAGACACTGTCTTATATATATATATATATATATATATTGGCTCAAAAAAACACACTAGGTCATATTTTTGGGGTAGGTCTTATTTTTTTAAATGTACAACAATCCACAGTTGTTCATGTACAGCAGTGTACATTTATTCATGTACAAAAATATACCATACATTTATTCAAATACAGTCATGTCATCTTCTGGAACATGGTCATAAGACACTAGGTCTTATTTTTGGGGTAGGTCTTATACTTTAGCAATTTCCAAAAATAGTACTAGGTCTTATTTTCAGGGTAGGTCTTATTTTTGGGGAAACACGGTACCCTGAGCCCAAACTGAAGCCAGCCTACACTTCTTATTTATAAGCAGATTCTTTCACTAACTAGGCCTGCACAGTGGTCCTTGTCAATAGAGAGCTATGTGTTATTTTTTACTGCCCCTTTCCAAACTTGGGTTTAGTTTAAGTATGTGGTTCAGATTCTCTGCAACCGCTCGGGAATCTGTTGGAGCGTGCCTGCAAGAACTCTACGATTCTGAATCTGCTGGATTCCCCGCCCCCGCCCCGACTTAGCTCCTAACTGTAAGTTGTAAAGGGCTACCCTTCTGGCATTTAGCTTCCTTTGCTGTGCCCTTGTTTTGGCTTCCACTGATGATTTATGAGTTTACGTGAGTTTTAAAGGGTTACCTGAGAGAATTTATTTTTTAAAAAACAGCCAAGTAAATAGCACTTAGCTGCTCTCTGCACGAGTGCCTAGCTCACTTGTGGAACTTCACCTCCCATCAGCCCCAGCCAGCATGGCCAATGGTCAAGAATGCCAAGAGCTGTAGTCTAAAACATTTGGAGGGCACCAGGTTGTGGGGTGATTCTCAGAACAGGTGAAGAGGAAGCCTGACAGAACACACACTTCACTGCCCCCCCCCCCGTCACCTGCATAATCTACCTTGATGAGTATGGGGGGGGGGCATGGCTGCTGTGGGGGTGCCCCTCCTCTCTTGGGCTGCGCACATATAATACTTGATGGCCATTGTGCCAGCATAGTGCTAGTGTACCTCACCTCCCAGCCCAACTGGTGTGCATAGGATCGCTCGGTCCGTCCTTAATATGCCGCAAGTCTTTGTATTCTTTTAACAATACTACAAGTGAGAAGGATCTTGGAATTGTGGTAGATCACAAACTGAATATGAGCCAGCAATGCGATGTGGCTGCAAAGAAGGAAAATGCAATTTTGGGCTGTATTATTAGAAGTATAGCTTCCAAATCGTGGGAAGTGATAATTCCCCTTTACTCGGCACTGGTTAGGCCTCATCTTGAGTACTGCGTCCAGTTCTGGGCACCTCACTTTAAGAAGGACATAGACAAACTGGAGAGGGTTCAGAGGAGGGCAACAAGGATGATAAAGGGACTGGAAACAAGGCCCTATGAGGAGAGACTGAAAGAACTGGGCATGTTTAGCCTTCAGAAGAGGAGACTGAGGGGAGATATGATCGCACTCTTCCAGTATTTGAAGGGATGTCACACAGAGGAGGGCAAAGATCTCTTCTCGATCATCCCAGTTTGCAGGACACGGAATAATGGCCTCAAGTTACAGGAACCTAGATTCCGCCTAAACATCAGGAAAAATTTCCTGACTGTCAGAGTAATAAGACAATGCAACCAACTACCTAGGGAGGTCGTGGGCTCTCCCACTCTGGAGGCATTCAAGGTGCAGCTGGACGGCCATCTGTCAGGGATGCTTTGACCTGGATTCCTGCATTGAGCAGGGGGTTGGACTCGATGGCCTTGTAGGCCCCTTCCAACTCTACTTTTCTATGATTCTATGATATTGTGCTATGACGGGCTGCCCCATTTGCCTCCGCAGTAATGCCTCACAATGTTGTGAATATATATATATATATATATATATATATATATTTATATTTGAAATGGAGGGTGGGGGTGGGGAAGGATATAAAATCCTGCCTCTGCAAGTTCTTGTGTAGCTCTCATCCGTTACGATGGGTCTAGGATAAAAGAGGTTCTCTGGTGGAATGGGGCTAGAGGCAGAAAAAATGCAAGCCAAATTATGCCTACACATACAGTTGCCGGGTCTCAGAGTTTAACCTGAAGTTTCAGGGTTTCGGCTTCCTTTCTGGAGTCTCCACAGAAAATATCGGCGCGAAGGACTAGAATCATGAGGCTATTTCATGCCAGGCTCTTGGCTCCTGTAATTTGCTGCACCCCCAAGGCTTGAATTGTTGATGATAGGAAAGCCAAGTGCCAAAAAAGCCCCTCAACCCTCCAACCACCCCCCTGCAAACACCCCCCCCCAAATCCGAATAATCCTTAAACATTTGTTGCTGAAAGTTTAAAATGTGAAGGTGTTTTCCATATCCATTTCAATCACAATGACTGCAAGAACTTATGCGTTATAGTTGAGTTCTATTTTCAATATGTATTGCTTTAATCTTCATTGTTTTCCATTCAATTTGAAACGTGTGCCACCTTGAAATGCATACACGATTCCACACTGGTTCAGTGGTACGTGCTCTGCAACATGCTTGCTCGCTGAGTGCCTGCCTTAGCTTTCCTGTCTGTAAAATAGGAAGAAATACAAGAGCAGGACTTGGCTGCTGGGGGTTGAGGTACGAGAGTCCAGAGAGTCCATTTATATGTATAGCTACTGGGAGTCGCTATATTCAAATACAGTGATACCTTGGATTGCAAGTAACTTGCTTTGAGAGCGTTTTGCAAGACAAGCAAATTTTATATATATATATATATATATATATATACATATATACATATATATATATTTACTTGATATACAAGCGACGTCTTGCAATACAAGTACTGTAGTACGCCTTAAATTAAAAATCTCTGTACAAATTTTTTTGGGGTGTGTGTGTGATTTCGTTTTGATATAAGAGTGTTTTGGATTACAAGCACACGTTTCCGGAACGAATTATGCTCTCAATCCAAGGCATGACTGTACAGAGTCACAACAAGGCCAACATGCCTGCAAGTGGAGGTGAATCTTTGGTTTATGGATCCCCGCTGGGCATTCTACATTGCGTGTCTGTGTCACCCTTCTGACCCAGAGGGGGACACCGGCAGCATCTCAATTAATGTTCCCTCTTGAAGAATTCTCTTTCCTCTCTCCGTATTGCTCTCCCCCTCTCTTTGTCTGTCTGTCTCTCTCTCTGTGTCTGTGTGTGTGTGTGTGTGTATGCGTACATGTGTATATGTGTGTCGCTCCCTCTCTCTTTCCCTTTCCCTGGAAGGGCTCCAGCTGCTAACGCAAAGCAACGTTTAATCCAGCAGTCCGGCTTCTAATTGGGATATTGGCATGATCAGCATGGATTCCCTGTTCCGTCCTGCGGACCGTTAAAATTGCTTAGACAGAAGAGGAGGAGGAGGAGGAGGAGGAGAGAGCTGCTGATGTGGGCCGAGGAAGCCATGGCTGCTGCCTAAAAGACACACACACACAGAAGGTGAGAGATGCAGCAGCTGGGCTGTGGGGCAATGTTATCTAGGGGGTGGCAGGTGGGGGCTGGTTATCCTGCAGAGTCTCGCTTCCCATCACATATCAAACAGGTTCTCTCTGTTTCCCGCTCATCGATTGCATCTTTCTGTTACTCACACCGGCATTGTTCGAGCTTTGACAATTGCTGTGTGTGTGTGTGTGTGTGTGTGTGAGTGTGTATATGTGCATGTCTCTTTTAAAGGGCTTAGTTGCTAAGTTACACTCTTAGGGTAGTGGGTATATATATATGTGTGTGTGTGTACACACACACTTTGCTGCTGAATGCTATTTGCAGCAAGATGGTCACTGATTCCACCGGTCGCGGAAGACAGAGTGGACCTCTTGTCCTAGGCTTGGCTCCCTGGGCTGGTGAGTTGCTCTGAGTAAAATGGGGGGGGGGTCATCTCATGGCAGCCAGGCAGCACATCTTGCAGCTGGATTTGGCGCTGCGGGCCACTGTGCCAGCAGAGTTGGGTAGGTGGCTTCAGACTGGCATCCCTTGGAAGCGACGGAGTGGTGGTGGTGGTGGTGGAAGAGAGGCAGGTCAGGCCAGAAATCTCCCTCTACAATCTGGGGAGAAAGCGGGAGAAAGAAAGTCGAACGTTGTGCTGTGTTTAATCGTGATTGACAGTTGGGATTCGCTGGAGATGTCATAGAACTCTTGAGGTATGTGTTGTGTACATGACTCTCTCACTCACTATTTGGAACAGGGATATACGGTATGTCTCTGTTGCTTATCGTCCCCCCCCAAATCCAAATCCTGCACCATTAAAAAAACACACACACACAACCAAATCTGATTCTCTGCTCAGAATGAATTGTGCAAATCAATGCAATATATTAACATGTACTTGTGCCATAGAAAGTTGAGTTTGCCTCCTTTTATTCTGAACTGGGCATTGGAATTTTCAGATTCTTTGGCCAGAGAGGAACATGGTGGAAGGGGGAATTAAAAAAAAAAAAAGGAGCAGCAGAGGAATAGGATTGGGTCCCACAGAAGGAGGGAGACATGTACACATTGTCTAGCGGGGAAATGCGAATACCGTTTTTTCCCCAGTCCTAAAGTGTAGAAGCTCTCGCAAACTATACATTTTTTTCATGTTTTATATGAAAATACAGTGACTTAAATAAGAATTACAAGTTAACCTTCTTTTTTTTTTTTACATAAAACAGACCTGTAGAAATTGATTTTAAAACTTATGAATTCTACTCCTGGCTTGCTATTTGTTCCTTGAATATGAGTTCAAGGAATTAATTGTTTTTAATTCATTTTCTGGCATGGTTTGGTCAGGGATTCTATAACATCTCAGCAAGAAGACAGGAACCTTGCATCAACAAAGCATATTCTTTTAAAACAAACCAGGCTGTGAAGTAGATATGCAGCATGATCCTCTCTGCAAGTTTACTCAGAGTAAGGACCACTGAGTTTGATGGACTTACTCCCAGATATGTTTGCAGAAGACTGCAGCCGAAATTAAGTTGTCTAGGGACTGGGAAAAGTCATTGATGGGGGGGGGGAATACCCCCACACAAGTCTGTCTACAATCGACTTATTTATTTATTTCTTATATTTATTAATCGCCCATCTGGCCGGCCACCCGACTTGACCAATCGCTACACAGTGTGTGGGGTGCAGAGCTGCCCACTGCATACCCCCCCCCCACACACACACAATGTACTGGGTGAGACAGTATTGCTCTCATAAACTTCAGGCATTCTGTTGCAGATACTATTTTTATATTTCCATATCTACTATAGCAACTATGAGGGGGCTAGAAAGGAGCTCATTTTACTATGTTATGATGTGAGCTCGGATTTCCTCAAAAGTCCAAATTCTATTCCAGACAAAAATTTGTGCAGCTCTCTGTATAGACCTGTGCATGATGGTGACGAATGGGAACAGAAAAGAGGCCGACAAGGTGTGTGGGGTGGATCTCTCCTGAGCCTGTTTGAATATAACTCCAAGTTGTTGAGCAGACCTCTTGCCTTGATCCCATTAGCACGTCACGTTCATCCCACTCACCAGGTGGTTCATCCCACTCACCAGTACACCAGACTACTGTAATGCGCTCTACGTGGGGTTACCCTTGAAGACGGTCCGGAAGCTTCAGCTGGTACAGAACGCGGCGGCTCGCCTGATTAAGAGCAGCCGCCGGCGTGATCACATCACGCCAGTGCTTAATGAGTTGCACTGGCTACCAGTTGCTTGCCGAGCCGAATTCAAGGTGTTGGTTTTGACCTTTAAAACCCTACACGGCTCCGGCCCAGCTTATCTCAAGGAGCGCCTCCAGCAACATCAAGTAGGCCGCTCAACAAGGTCTGCCACGGACGGCCTTCTCCTTATCCCATCAGCCAGAGCAGCCAGGCTGGTGGGGACTAGGAAGAGGGCCTTCTCTGTGGCGGCCCCCACATTATGGAACTCCCTCCCTAGTGACCTTCGCCATGCCCCCTCCGTGATGAGCTTCCACCGTGCATTAAAAACATGGCTGTTCAGGCGGGAATATGGGGTGGGTTAGGTTTTTAATGAGAATTTTTTATATTGTTTTAATTATTATATTTTATTGTGTTGTTTTGCTGTATTTTAATTGTACATCGCCCAGGGTGGCCGGGTGACCGGCCAGATGGGCGATTGATAAATATAATAAATAAATAAAATAAATAAATAAATAAAGTGCCAGACACCTTTCAGAGACGGCCTAAGAAGCCCTTCTGGTGGGATAATTTAGCCCCTTCCTTAGCACCTCAAAATCAGAGGTTTGTCGGCTCTTTCGTGGAAACAGCTTCTTGTGTTTTCATGTTGTGCGTCAAGACTGACAGTGCAACCCTAAAATTTGGAATTAAATCCCGTTGAGTTCAATAGTGCTTACATGCAGGAAGGTGTGCATCGGGTTGCAGCCTTAGGTGTGTTAAAAAGTGTAGAATATAATTTTGGGAGTGTGAGTAACGAAAGCAGAGACGGGATTGAAAAAAAAAAAGAGAGATGGGCAGTCCTGATTCTGCTATTTTTAACTGTTCTGCTGTGTTGCTGTTGTTGTTGTTGTTGTCGTTATCCTTTTGATTATAAACTACCCTGGGATGGTTTTTTTTGTTGAAGGGCAGTTTATTGGTACTGTTATGTTATTTAATGTTTATTCACATGCTGCAGCCCCCTTTCAACTAAATGCTGTACACTTCCTCCATTATAGAAGATGTGAAAATATCAGATTAATGGGGCAAGGCCAGGGAGGAGAATTTAAAAAAAAAATAGCAAAGGAAATGATACTAACAATCAATCTCCCAAGACTGGTAACTTGTTTAGAGCAACAGGTAGGAGGCACATGCCTTGGAAGCACATCCAGGGTGGCCGGGTGGCCGGCCAGATGGGCGATTCATAAATGTAATAATAAATTCATAAATGTAATAATAAATCCAGTAGCTCCACAACTTCGCCCATATTCAAAAAGATTTTTTTCTTTAGTCTTAACAACAACACGCACACCATTCTGACCCTCTCAGCCTCCCCAAACCTGGTGCCTTCCAGATGTGTTGGTCTACTGTTCCCACCCTCCTCTGCCAGCATAGGAGTTTCATAGATTTAGATTTTCATAGAGTTGGAAGGAGCCTACAAGGCTATCGAGTCCAACCCCCTGCTCAATGCAGGAAACTAGAGGTCTCTCAACCAAGTAACCAGGCTTGACCCGGCTTAGCTTTCCATGCTCAAACACAAGAAGCCTATCCCTGAACTTATTAGGGAGCTCCTAGTACGTAACATACTCCATAAATGCAAGTGGTGAGCTTGGAAATCAATCACTATTCTCAATGCCTAAATTTAGTGACCACCAGACCATGTAACCTCAGAAAATGGAACGGAATGGTGTTGATATCATGAGCACTCATCTGGCAGAATCTAATTTCATCATTGGTTACAAGTGCATTCTAAATAGCCTTGAGTAAGTTGTAGTAAGTTGAGTAAGTTGTAGTAAGTAAGTTGTAGTAAGTTGAGTAAGTTGTAGACTAACACATCTGGAGGGCACCCAGGTTTGGAGAGGCTGCATGGGAAATGCCTAGAGATGCTACAGGCAGCGGAATCCCTTACGTTACCATGCGCAACATAACAAGTGATAACGTCTCTCTGGACTGTGGGGAAGTTTCCATTGTGGGAATCAGAGTGGCAAGCTCTAAACCTGCCAATAGGATCACACAGGAAAGCATTCCAGGGGAGCACAAGCGTTCCAGAGAAGCACAAATAACACTCCTAAAGGAGGGTTAAACACTTCGCGTGCACATGTGCAGATCTGCCACAGTTCCTGGCTGGGGCATGCTGGGAGTTGTAGGCCAAAAACATCTGGGGACCCAAGGTTGGAGAACACCGCATTAGGTGCTGGAGACACCTGGCTTCAAGACTGATCTCCTTTCTTCTTAGTTTCCTAAGCAATATTTTTGGCAATTAAGAAAAGCTTTCTAAGGGCTCAGCTTGCTAAAGCAAAAAACCCCCACAAAAAAACAACAACCAAGGAGTAAAGCAACCTGGCCCCTCTGCAGAGGAACTAAAATAGGTGTTGCAAAACCTGGGCTGCTAGATCAAATTGGAATGCTGTGCGGGCTACTTTACAAGTTAAGGTAACCTTTGCTAAACGTGAGCAGCTAGGCGGCTTCATCCAGGTTCTGAAAGTGGGGGAAACCCAGATCAGAATGTTCAGAGTAGAACGTTAAAATTGTTGCTTAGCCTTAAAGCAATGGCAGTATGAAGTTGTGGCTTTTGAAGTGCTGAGGTCGTGACGACGATGCGCCTGAAAAGTAGGTGAAAGTGTTCTTTCGTGGAAAGAGTCTTGCTTGCCTGCACTTGGCAAACTTGCGTTGCTGTCTCCTTTTCCATAGGGAGCCCCTTTCCTTGTGGAGGGATCCAGGTCCTATTGTCATGGCTGGTGGGAAACAGGAACTTCAGAGAAGCGTCTCCATCATCCCCTGCTTTGTGTTTGTGGAGGTAAGAGCGCCCGTGAATCCAGCCAAGGCAACAGGTTTGATCGGACCAGACTCCTGCTTGTTTCCCCCACGACTGAGAAAGGAATTTCAGTACTGGTCAGCTGCAGTCTGAAGTGGAACTTGGAGGTGCAGTTATGCAGGGCCAGCCTCAGCATTGTAACATGGTAGAAGGCCGCAATGGGCTTGACTTTTCTTTTCCGGTTCTTTGAAGCAATTCAAAGTGTTTTCATTAGGGCCAGCCCAAATCATTTTGCCACTGGAGCAGCTGCCCGGCACGATGTCAGCAGCAGCTTTGCCCAGCGGCCTCTGCAAGATTCGAAGCCTGGATTGTGTATTCCAGTTTCATTAGCACCCCTACGAAATGTTCCTGGCTTAAAGGGTTGCTTTGAGATGCTTCTGCAGTTGGGCCAGCCCTGTTGTTTTACTGGAGGGCTGGGGGACAGAATGGTGCTGCCCCCCCCCTTTCTAATTTTGCACAGGCTCTTGCTCAGATGCCAAGAATCTTTTTCACCCGGTGGAGCGAAGAGCAGCTTTGGTGGGAGTGGATTTCAACTGGGGAAACAGTGCAAGAGGCACCTCTCTCCCTGAGTACCGCTTCCCTAATTACACTCTTCACCATAGAGTTGTCAGATGCAAAAGAGAACGGGGCTCTTGCACCTTTAGTAGTTGTGCAGAACAGGGAATGGAGGCAGGTGCAGCTTGCATCTGGACCCCCCACGTCCGTATCAGGTTTCGCTTGGTCCTCGGGTGCCTGCGGAATGAACCCGCTGGGTGCGTCCACATGTCATGCTGACCCACCCTGGTAATAAGTCACGGTGGGTGGGTTGTTGTGCAGACAACTCATGGTGCACCTGGGAGACAATTGGGCTCACCGTGGGTCGTTGCTGGTCCCCTCCCTCCCGCTCGGTCCTCCCACAAGTATCCCAGGGGGCACCATGGGAGGACCAAATTGTGAGAGCTGGACTGACCCGGGTTCAAAAGCTTCCCTAGCCAATGACCCTCAGTCCCAGTCACGCAGGCGGAAGGAGGAGATAACAGCAGTTAATACAGATTAAAGAGTTTATTTGTAAGACCCAATTACATGGGATTAAGGCAATCAATGCATCTCTACTCACTACATCATTGCAGACTCAAATCCTATACCCCAGTGGTAAGGCTAGATGAAGTGAAGTCCAGAACAAGTCGACATGTCGAGTCGAGATGAGAGACAGCAAGGAGTGAAGCTATCAGCAAGTGTGTTAGCTTTATACCACCTATAAATAGGATATTACTCACCCCAGTTGTATAACCTATTCATCAACATGTTGACTGCTAAACCTGTCCAAGGTTGCTGAGTCATATCACCTCGAGACTATGTCTCATGACCAGAGACCTTGTGTACTTGAACTCAAGAGACACCCACCATGTCAGGTGATAATCTCGATGTCAGGGGTAATCTCGTTCTGCCTATGCAAAACCCAACACAAGTATCCCAGGGGGCACCATGGGAGGACCAAATTGTCTCCCTGCTCCCCACTATGATCGCAAGCCATTTTGGGGTCACTGCAGCTTCCCCCGCCCCTTAAACTTTTCTTTTCTTTAGATCATAGAATCATAGAACAGTAGAGTTGGAAGGGGCCTGTATAAGGCCATCGAGTCCAACCCCCTGCTCAATGCAGGAGGACAGATGTGGGCAGCCCAGGCAGTCACCCATCCAAGCACCGACCCGGCTCATACCTGCTTAGCTTCCGCATGTGGCCTGCGTTTTGTGCTCCCGACACCACCTGCACGCTTCACTGTCAAACCGGATTTCACGATCTCCATTTTGAAAGCTACCAAGGGACGCTTCAAAGTGCCCAAGCAGCACCTTGGAGGGACTGCTCATGGATGCCAAGCGTGTTTTTTTTTAAAAAATTATCCCTCTTAATTTTTGAAAATATTTGCGAAAATTATTTTATTTTTATTTTTCCCCCCCCACACTTGTGCAACTGCAGACATTCACAGTTGTGCAGGTGCGGGAATGGGGAGCTTCGGGTGGGCAATGTGCAGGAGTGTGGCTGCTGGCAAAGACCAGACAGGCAGCAGGTAAGTTTATTTTTCCCTTTGGTTACATCTGACAGCTGTCAAAAGGTGAGCTGTCAAATGTAACCAAAGGCACGAGTGATCTTAGCTTGTGAAAAGGGGGTGGTGTGTCGTTCACCCCCTTTGTAGCAAGATCCTCGGGGGGGGGGGTTGTGTGGGGACTCATGTGTCACAAGGGTGCCCTCACTTCTGTACTTGTTAGCAAGATTCTACCACTTTGGGAACATGCAAAAGTATGAGCCACCCCATTTTACTGCAGTAGTTACCTTTGACAGCTGTCAAAGGTAAAGCTCCATTTTTCAAATGTGATTTAGAAAGGGCTTTTAAAAAAAAAAAAAAATGGTAGGAAAGTATACAGGTATACCTGTATTTGGCCTTCCCTGAATTTTGCAATGCAGTTTTTGGCTCAAAAAATGCATATAAAAATGTATATTTTAGGACCAAAAATAAGTTTAGAAATGCATATTTTGGGAGAAAATATGTTCAAAAATACATCATCTTAAATACATTTTGTGCAGATTCCATATATCACAGATTAATGTGGAGAACAGGAGAGAACGGACTTACGAATGAACACACGCAGGACTGACCCAGAGCAGAGACAGACTGATCCGTCCCTCCCTAATAACAGGGGGGAGGCTCATAGTGTAGCTTGACGAGTTGCAAGGCCGTGGCAGGTCACAGGGGTGTGCGGGACGCGAGCATGTGTGTGTACGATACCGCCTTCGAGTCTCTGACAAGCCCGCATCAACCGCGCACCGTCTCGGAGATCAGCCATCTCTCTCTCTCTCTCTCTCTGTGGGATCATTGGCAAGCAGTGACTCATGGGGAGGTGCAGGGGAGTTTGGGGAGTTATTGGGTGCCGGGGAAGCTGGGAGAGGAGGGCCTGAAGAGGAGGAGGGCGGCAACTCACTGCCTGCCTGACTTTGACTCAGGCAGGCTCGGCGGCGCCTCTCCCGCCAGCCCTGATGTGATGCGCAGCTACAGCAGGCGCCCAAGCGTGAAGAGAAGTGCGCGAGCGAGGAAGCTTGCACGGAGCAGCAGGCGGAGGAGGAGGAGGAGGGGGTGCCAGCCGGGCTCCAAGGACCTGGCTGTCCCTCTTCCCTCTCGGCCTGCCGCTCCGTCACTTGGGCCGTGTTTCCTCCTGCCTGATGTGCCATGTTCTACTTCCAGCTGGTGATCATGGCGGGCACGGTGGTGCTGGCCTACCACTTCGAGTACACCGACACGTTCCCCGTGCACCTCCAAGGCTTCTTCTGCTACGACAGTGCCTACGCCAAGCCCTACCCTGGCCCCGAGGACAGCGGCCGGGCGCCTCCCGTCCTGGTCTACTCTCTCGTCACTGCTGTGCCCACCGTAACGGTAAGAGCAGGGCCGGTGCTACCATTAGGCCAGCTAGGCAGCCGCCTAGGGGCGCAGGGCTAAAGGGGGCGCCAGAAACACCTTGAAAAAAAAATACAGCGCTCTCAAGTGGGAAGAGGGGGCGCTAAATATCTGATCTTGCCTAGGGCACCAAACTGCCTTGCACCGGTCCTGGGTAAGAGCCCCAGCGGGGCCCACGGGGTATGGAGGAGAATTCCCTGTGCATGTTCCAAGTCGCAGGGCTCGCGGGAGGATCTCGCGGCACTTCCGCCATGTCCATCCCCCCTGGTCTCAGGCCAGTCCCGCCTCTGTTGTGAGTGTTGATTTAGGTCCCGCGTGCTTTTTCTGGGATGTGATCACCAGAGAGCATGGTTGCAAAGATCGAAGCCAAGGGCCATGGGGGAAGTGAGAGGGGTTTCTAGCGAGACGTTTGAAGTGCCTCTGGGAAAGGGGGTGGAGCTGTCTTTTGTATTCACGCTCTAGAGGCGTTCAGAAATATTTGTCTGAATCTTGTTGCCTCACTCACACGCAGTTGTCCATGCTTTTAATGCACATGTGCTGTTTACTCACATATGTTACTGAGCAATGCACTCGCACGGGCATGCTGAGAATGTGCAATGTGCTCCATCACAAATGTATTTCTTTCATGTTTGTCCTACCCTTCCTCCAAGGAGCTCAGGAGAGCATGCATAATCCTTCTCCCTCCCCGCTCTTATCCTCAACAACAACCTGGTGAGGTAGGCTGAGGCACAGAGATTGGCCCACAATTACCCAATGACCTGCTTTGTGGCTGAGCAGTTATTTGAACCTGGGTCTCTCCCCAGTTCTAGTCTGACGCTCTAACCATTACAGTAATCCCTTGGATTGCAAGTCACTTGGTTTGAGAGCGTTTTGCAAGACAAGCAAATTTTTAAATATTTATTTAATTCTTTTTGACTTGATATACACAAGCGACGTCTTGCAATACAAGTACTGTAGTACGGCTTAAATTAAACATCTCTGTACAAATTTTTTTTTGGGGGGGATTTCGTTTTGATATAAGAGTGTTTTGGATTACAAGCACGTTTCCGGAACGAATTATGCTCTCAATCTAAGGCATGACTGTATTATTATTATTATTATTATTATTATTATTATTATTATTATTTCTTCTCTACCGCCCAATAGCCGAAGCTCTCTGGGTGGTTACACCACACTGGCTCTTGTTTTAAATGTATCATAAATCAATATGCGGTGGAGACCCCGGACCTGTGCAGAGATGCAAACACAGTAGGTCTGAGCTAAGTTTGTGCCGCATTCTCCTGGAACTGCCTCCATTGCACACATATAAGCTTCATGCTAGACTCCATCCCCACTGCAATCCCACTGCCCCACTGCTTTGCTCCAGCTGTCATCTCTTGTCAGCATCTGGACGACAGTTGCCTTGAAGGGAGGAAAGTGACCCAGATTGCAGGAAGGTCTCCGGGTAACGATGTCCTCACTGACCATAAACGAGACTGGCTTTTGGAGAGCCGTCAACTGCCGGATGGGTTAGTTGCACCCACTCCAAGTGGACAGATCTCTGAGCGACACGGTCCAGCCAGGCTGTTATAGAGCCAAGGGGGCTTTGCGGGAAATGCTGGACCATTCGGTGTCAGTTTGAACCAGGAGTCCACACTCCTACAAAAGCAACCTCAAATATTGAGAAGGGTGTCAGAAAGAAGACAGAGGGTGTTGGGCTGGCTCCACTTAGGAAATGTTTTGGCATACTCCCACCTTTTTATGCAAAGGCTTCCAAAAGTTGATGTCACATGATGCATGATGTCCTCTTGCCACATGGGTGCAGAGGCATGTGTGGCGCATGTGTGATCGAGCCCAAATGTGGCCTTGGAAGCCTCTGTATCGGATCTGGAACCTACTAGAGTACAGTAAGTTCTTGCTCCAGATTCCTGTTGTGGCGTCACGGTACTGTCAGCCCTGTTAAGATGTACTCCGTTCCGATCCTGACAGATTCTTCCGCAGTCTTTTCTGGGGCGGTGGGGAAGCGGGAAGGAGACAGTGTCACTTTCTTGAGATAATTTATTCTATCGGCCTTCTGCTCTTATGATAAGGGGGTACTTCCTGCTGACCAGTTCCTTGTTTTTCCTTCTGTTAGTGGCCCGGGAAAATAGACTCCCTCCTCCATAGCTTTCTATTAACCTAAATCAGTGTTCTCCAAGCTTGGGTCCCCAGATGTTTTTGGCCTACAACTCCCAGCATGCCCCAGCCAGCTGTGCTGGCTGGGGCATGCTGGGAGTTGTAGGCCAAAAACATCTGGGGACCCAAGCTTGGAGAACACTGGAGCTCTTTACCTTATGGCAAAGAGCTTAAACAGTTATGTTTAACTGTTTGTGGTACGTCCATGGACTTTGAAGAAGCCCGAGTGCAAGGTGAAAGGGAGAAACGTGCTAAGCGAAAAGCACGTCAAATGAATCCTTTACAGGACCACCTTCCATCTGGTAACCTGTGTCCTCACTGTGGGAAGCTGTGTGGATCTAGAATTGGCCTCCACAGTCACTTACGGACCCATCGCTAGAGTCTACACAATCTTCTTTACAATTTCCTCCTTTTATCCCGGAAGACAATCTTACTCGGTCACGAGTGATCGCCTGATGAATACGTACATTGTAAACGAGTGACAAACTCTCTTTAAACCTGTCCCAGAGAGTTTGTGTCAGTTCTCAGGACTGGTTGACAGCCCCAGTCCTCTGAGGTTGTGTGATGGCTGGGGGGGTGCAGGAAAGACAGGTGCTTCAGCTGGACCCGCCTACCTGTGCTCCCTACCGGCTTGGATTGACCAAGCAGCAGAACAGGCAAGAAAGAAGCCGCCATTTTGATGGAAGGCACTACATCAGGACACTGTGGGGGCATCAAGACGGCGGGCAACTTGTAGTAGGCTACCCTACCACACAGTGTTACGTGACATTAAAACTAGCTCTTGGAGGGAGTTTCCAATATTCCAATCTCCAAAATCCCATCATGCTCTACGACTGGGGTGGGCAGCAACATGCAGCCCCTGGTCCTTTTTCGCAGCCCCTGCCGCCCCCAAATTCCCACCATATGCCACCAAATTTTGGCGGTGCCCAGCGGCAGTGAGAAAAAAAAAAAAAGCTGGCTTCAGGAGGTGCGATTTTGCATTAAAACAAGATGCATGCTCCACACACACCATGTCTTAGAAGGGAAGTGCAGCTTTTTTTCTCGCCACTGAAATTTGGTGGCAATTCGGCACTAGTTTTGGCAGTGCGGGAGATGAGCGCCCCCCCCTCCCCGGTGGGTTCCGGGATGGTGGTGGAAATTGGCTCCTGGACCCTCCGAAGTTGCCCATCCCTGCTCTCAGATGACTAGGAAAGAAAACCCAGGATGGGTACATACGTAAGCAGATAAGAACAGGCTGGATCCGTAGTGTCTGGGGGGTAGGCTGAGTTGGGGGCCGGAAGGAGAAGGACAGGTTTAGGCCGTCCGTCGCGTGCCTTGTCGCAGCAAAGACCAGTGTGATTGTTTCTGCCCTTTGTAATTTCACAGATGTCAAGGGGGAAGAAGGAGCAGGGCCGGATTAAGATAGGGGCTATTGGAGCTGCAGCTCCAGGCCCCTACCCCAAAACAGGCCCACAATCAGGACCGGTGCAGGGCAGTTTGGCGCCCCAGGCGAAATAATATTTAGCGCGCCCCCTCTCCAAAGCAGCCCTGCTCTGCAAAAAAACAACAACCCTGCGCCGCCACCACCAACCTACCTTCCCCCCGCCCTGGCGGCGGCTGCTGTTGCCGCCGCCGAGGAGGAGGAAGTGACGCGACGGGACCCCCGCGCTGTTTTTTGCCGGGGAAACCATGGCAACAGGGCTGTTTAAGCCCTGTTGCCCTGGTTCCTCCCGCCAAAACAACACGGGCGGGGCTCCGGAAGCGACACGATGCGGAGAAGGTAGGTGGCGGGGAGGGGGTGATGGCGGTGGCGGCGGGAGGCGCAGCGGCAGTGAGCGGGAGGGCGGGGGGAGGCGCGGCGGCGAGCGGGATGGGAGGGGGTGGCGGCGGCGGCGGCAGCGGGAGGGAGGGAGGGTGGGGAGGTGGAGGCCTGGCGGGGGCGGCGCAGCGGCAGCGAAGAGGAGCGCAGCGTTTCTGCGCCCTCTTCAGCCGCGCGCCCTCCTCAGCACCAGGCCCATAATGCTCTTAATCCGGCCCTGAGAAGGAGTCCCGTCTTTCCAGCCCCTGCTAGATAAGTGCACTGGACCCCACAACAAGGCTGGTACTCCTCCAGGTCAAAGCCCACTGCCAAAATCAACTCTTGCTCACTTCCATGTCTGAAAAACGGCGCAACAAACTGGCCTGAGCCGGGACCAGTCTTACCCTCGGGCTCTCTCTCTCGCTCTCTCGCTCTCTCTCCCCCGCCCCCATGCCCCCTCCTTAGATTCTCGTTGGGGAACTGGCCGCCTTCTTCCTCCAGCCAGAGAGACGTGAGGAGAAGACGATCATCTCGGGCGAGTGTTGCTACTTCAACCCCCTTCTGCGCCGCATCGTCCGCTTTTTGGGTAAGTGGCGGGTGGCCTTTCCTTCCCCCTGCCCCACCCCCAGGATCCCTCCATGGGCCACTGTGGGGGGCCCCACCCCAGCTTCCCCACTGCCGGCCAGGCCAGCCCGCTCCTGCCCCTCGGCCCAGTCGGCACCGTGCCTCATCATCGCTTTCCGTTTCCTTCCACACAGGCATCTACTCCTTCGGTCTCTTCACCACCACCATCTTTGCCAACGCTGGCCAAGTGGTGACCGGCAACCAGACCCCACACTTCCTCTCTGTGTGTCGGCCCAACTACACCGCCCTGGGCTGCCAGCCGCCACCCGGCACCCTCTACGTCACCGACAAGGCAGCCTGCACTGGGAACCCTGTCCTGGTCGCCGCCGCCCGCAAGGCCTTCCCCTCCAAGGACGCGGCCCTCAGCGCCTATGCCGTGGCCTACACTGTGGTACGGGGTGACTGTTGTGCCGAGGGGCCGGAAAAATGGGTGCTGGGGGGGGGGTTGGAGGAGGGAGCAGACACGGTGGGGCTAAGGAGGCACAGAGCACTGAGCTCCCCCCAAAATCATGGGTGGGGGGGGCTCAGCATCACTCCCCCTGGAGCAAAGTGTGTGGACAGAGGCTAGGTTTGACCCTTCAAAGAATCCCCCCTGCAAAGCATGAACACACAGAGAGAGAGGTGGGGGGACGGACGGACGGACCAGGTCCGGGTTTTCACTTGCCTCACCCCCCCCCATAATATACTTATTTGGAGGTCTGGAGTGCCCTCTGGTGGGCACACAGAAAAAGTGGGGAAGAGAGCCAGCCTTTGGTGACGAAGGCCAAGAAAACAATTCTGCAGGGTGGGCATTGCCACAGAGCACCGCCTGATCTGAATAGAGAGAGCCTGTCCCTCCTGTCAGTTGGACAGATAGCGGGTTAAATCATTTGTATTTGCATCTCAGGCAGACCCTTAATCCTTGCTATTGCTGCCATCGCTTTCCAGTGGTTTTGTATTCAAAAGCTGCTAAGAAGTGTGTAAAACCAAGCAAGGTTATAATGGATACCTTGGGGAAAGCATAGTCCAGGGGTGTGGAACCTTTTTTCAGCCCAAGGGCCGGATTCCATTTTGAAGAAGCTCTCGGGGGCCACGTTCCAGTGGTGGGCGGGGCATGAAGGCAAAAGGGGTAGAACCGAAACACATACGCCCCAGCATATCTTAGCTTAAAGCTCTTATTGCTAGTACAGCAACTAAGCCAGTGTTCTCCAACCTTGGGTCCCCAGATGTTTTTGGCCTACAAAAACATCTGGTGGGCCCCTGCTGGCACCAGCCCTGAAACCACCAAATGATTGGTGGTTTGGGGGAAAGAGAGTGTGGCCTGTGGAAGGGGGTGAGTCTATCTGGGGAATGGGGGGCGGGCAGATTGGTAACTCCAGAGGGCCAGATTTGGTGCCCAGGCCTGAGGTTTTGCACCCTGACCTAGTCTCTCCTCTTTCTCATCAAGCTGGGTCCTTGTGCTGTCTCCTTCAACCCCTCATCCTGAGTACTGCGTCCAGTTCTGGGCACCACACTTTAAGAAGGACGTAGACAAAACTGGAGAGGGTTCAGAGGAGAGCAACAAGGATGATAAAGGGACTGGAAACAAGGCCCTATGAGGAGAGACTGAAAGAACTGGGCATGTTTAGCCTTCAGAAGAGGAGACTGAGGGGAGATAGGATCGCACTCTTCCAGTACTTGAAGGGATGTCACACAGAGGAGGGCCAGGATCTCTTCTTGATCATCCCAGGTTGCAGGACACGGAATAATGGGCTCAAGTTACAGGAACCCAGATTCCACCTAAACATCAGGAAAAATTTCCTGACTGTCAGAGCAATAAGACAATGGAACCAACGACCTAGGGAGGTGGTGGGCTCTCCCACTCCGGAGGCATTCAAGGTGCGGCTGGACAGACATCTGTCAGGGATGCTTTGACCTGGATTCGTGCATTGAGCAGGGGGTTGGACTCGATGGCCTTGTAGTTGTAGGCCCCTTCCAACTCTACTTTTCTCTGATTCTATGATTCTATGATAATACTCTGGACCCTGGAAGCGTGGAGTGCCAGCAGCGAAGGCTAAAGTTCGGAGACCCTCTCGTAATCTGGACATGTGGATTTACAGAGGCTAACGCCATCTGTTTATCCAAAAGATATTAAACAGAAAAACAGTTTGCTTCACAGATGCTGCTTGAGAGGGATTAAAAAAAGATATAAGTGCTAGTTAAACATTTCCATGAAGGCTTATGCCAGAAGAAGTTTGTTAAGTTTTTACGGTGCCACAAGACACCTTGTTGTTTTTGCTGTAATAGGTAACACGGCTGCCCTCTGAAAATCCCTCCTCAACCTGTTTGTTCTCCAGATGTGTTTGAACGATAACTCCCATCATTCCCAGCCACCATGGGCATTGGCTGTGCTGTGGGGGATAATGGGAGTTGTAGTCCAAAACCCATCTAGGGGGCGCTAGGCTGGAGAAGGCGGTCTCAAATAGTTCTAGAAAGCAAGGTGTGCACCACTTGTTTCTCAGTGCTGCTCAGCTTGTCTGAGCGTGGAAAGCTAAGCAGGGTCAGGCCTGGTGATTACCGGTACTTGGATGGGAGACCCCTCCTCTAGTTTCCTGCATTGAGCAGCAGGTTGGACTCAATAGCCTTGTAGGCCCCGTCCAACTCTACGATCCTATGAAATCTATGAAACAGGGTGGCGGAGTGAGCTGCAACATCTGTATGTGGTCAGTTTTAAGGCGACCCATGCAGATGTTCGACTGGTGTCCTCACCCTGCCCCTCCCCCGCATCCTTTCCTGACCCAATCCTGGCCCTAGCTCCCATGATCAGGTGGATATCAAACTTGAGCGCTCAGCTCCCGCTGAACATGGACATTACAGGTCAACAGGGTCCCCCAAGTTTGTTTCACTTCCACCACGCTGTGCCAAAAAGGAGAGCCAAGGAAGGGCAGAGACGGGGAGGGCCGGCCCTGCCACGAGACAGAGCGAGGCAATGTGGGTGGCAGGGAGGTGCTGAAGGACTGCCGTGTCTTCAGGTGTGCTGGCCACAGTCTTGTTTGTGTGTTTGGGATTCAGGGTTCAACTTCCAGTCCAGTCGGCTTCTTTACACGGCCCCCACACTCTCAGCATCCACTGCCCGAGGCTGTGTGGTACTTATAACGGTGTCCTACAGCAGTGTTCTCCAAGCTTGGGCCCCCAGATGTTTTTGGCCTTTGGCGTAGCTGGCTGGGGCATGCTGGGAGTTGTAGGCCAAAAACATCTGGGGGCCCAAGCTTGGAGAACACTGTCCTACAGCATCTTACCGCCGAGGCAGCCGCCTCACTCTGCTTAATGCCGAGCAGGGCCGGCCCCGGAAGTCGGAAGCAGCTGCTGGTTGCAATAAGGACTGCTGAAGTGGGGGGTTGATGTGGGGCAGGCTGACAGCAGGAGGAAGTGAACTCTTTGTGCGGTCCACGAGAGAGAAGCTTTGTCCTAAGAGAAGGTGCCCCCTCCGCCTCCTCCTCATTATTATTTTATTTTATTTATTATATTTATACCCCGCCTTTTTTCCTGCAAGGAACCCAAGGCGCGGCTTACATAACCCTCCTCCTCCTCCTCCTCCTCCTCTCCATTTGATCCTCACACAACAACCCTGTGAGGTAGGTGAGGCTGAGAGGCAGTGACTGGCCCAAAGTCACCCAGTGAGTTTCATGGCCGAGCGGGGACTAGAACCCGGATCGCCCGAGTCCCCAGGCCAGCACTCTCACCACTACGCCACACTGGCACCCCAGTCTGTGCACTGTAAAATTCCTACCTGTTAACGCCTTTCTCTAACGCCCTTCAAGGAAGGCGGGTAACTGCTCGCGCTGCCCGCCTACTCAGTGCCCTCTGTCGCTCCCCACTCCACCCCGCTGCAGATGTACGTGACGCTGGTTTTCCGGCTGAAGGGCTCCCGCCTGGCCAAGCCCTCCCTGTGCTTGGCCCTCCTCTGCCCGGCGTTCTTGGTGGGTGTGGTGCGTGTTGCGGAGTACCGGAACCACTGGTCCGATGTGCTGGCTGGGTTCGTCACAGGTGGGGCCATTGCCGCCTTCTTGGTAAGTGGCCATGTTTCCTGCTGGAATTGCCTCTTTGTGGGGCGCACGGGGGGGCGGGGGGCTTGACCGCATAGGGCAGTGATGGCGAACCTTTTTGAGCCCGAGTGCCCAAACTGCAACACAAAACCAACTTATTTATTTCAAAGTGCCAACACTGCAATTAAACCTGAATACCGAGGTTTTAGTTTTAGAAAAACAACTCATACAGTTGTCCGAACTAATTAACATCTTTTGTCTTTAAAGAAAAACACAATAACAGAGCTTTCAATGATACAAACAGGTTTTTGTTGGGAAAAAAATCAACTCAAAAAATTATTATAGTACTACATTGTACACATAGCCTGATATACAAACTTTTTAAATAATTAGGCACGTGTATTTTTGGATAAGGGATTCTCAACTTGTAATATGATTATATGCCAGACTGAAATTGTATGGGGCAAGCTTTACTCTCCCTGCTTTCCCTGCTTCTACAGGTGTCGGATTAGTAAAAGTCAACCTGTACTAGGATGAGCAAGATAAACAAGAAAACTAAACATGCTTAACACATTTTAAACACTTTATGTCTTGGACTGCAAACACTGCATTAGGTAAAAGTTTGCATTGGGCACGCTTTTGCACAATTAATGTGGTTTTTGCTATTGCATGCATACTGATAATTTGTCAAACCTTGGCTCATACTCCGTTAGTTTGAGAGCAACACATGCAACACTCAGGTCAACTGTAGGGCTTTACATCCAAGCCATGCTCTGTGCACCATTCTTCAAAATCTTTTAAATGTGATAACAATGTAGAAAAAAATTCTGTAACAGGAATTCTAGAATAAAATCATTTTGTTCCACACTGAGAAAGAACAAGATCATTAGTGTTTTGCAGAAGGGGACGGTCTTTTCGCGATCTGGTGACCAATGGCTCGAGTGCCCACAGAGAGGTCCCTGTGTGCCAGCTGTGGCACCCATGCCATAGGTTCGCCATCACTGGCATAGGGCATGGCGGGGAGAGCGCCGCAGACCCCCTCCGATGTAAAAATGCTGTTTTTCGGGGCAAGATTATCAGGCTGTAGGGGAAAGGATAAGGTGTTCAGCCGTTGGGCATGGCGCTCTGTGGGGCTCAGACAGAGTAAACTCAGTCCCTGCTGTACGAACCTAACTTTGCTCATTCCTGGGCCTGCATAGCCGACACTGGAGCCTTTTTTGCCACTCTGCAGAGCCAAAAACATAATCCCAGGGTCTCTCTAGTCTAGATTCATTGGAGTTAATTTATCAGCACGAAAGTGTGTTTGTTTACATACCCGTTGAGTGGTACTACTGCATTAGTTCTTCCAGGAAGGTAAGAAACAACACTGGGGGCAACTTAACATGACAGGGCAGACTACAAACAGTTTCCCCAAGTCTTGACGGGGGGTTGTTCTTGCCAGGAAGCAGGAAGGGAGTTTGTGAAGGATCAGCAACCGGATCCTTTGCGTGAGTTCGGCAACTCTAGGGTTAACCGGCAGAGCAATACCGCTCGTATCGGCTCTCAGTACAATAGGAAAAACCACAACCCTTTGTATGCCCAAATAAGGCTTTTTATTTGTTTATACAGCAATCAAATCGGAACTAGCAGTCTTCTAAGAATACGTTTACAGTCAACACAACCTTAGTTGACTCGCGTCTTACCCAATGAGCGGGCTCCGTGGCTAGCAGGTTACATTCAGGTCACTCTCCTTACATCAAAGACAATACTCTAGTCAGCTTCAGCCCAGCTCCCGATCGGCGCTTCCTAGCGGAGAACGGAGTGCCTGGGCGGCTGTTGCTTAGGAGGATCTGGCCCCGTGGTTCCCAACAACCCGAACCAGGACGGGAGAGGGGTTTTCTACCCCGGATCCCCCGCTCTCCCCCCGCCCCCTAGGTCAGGTGGGGGCTTATGCCTGCCCCTTCGTGTAGATGGGCTTATTCCTGCCCGGGAAGAAGGTGACGTAGGGAAACCTTTGCAGCTCTTCGAGGCTGCCCTGTTTGCTGATGGTCCTTGATGGCCCTTCCTGGACGTTTGTGGATCTCTGCCGAGGTCTTCCTTTGTTGGGGCTGATGACTTGTCTGGCTACTCCCTGGTGACCTCATCCCTCCTCCCCTGGCCCCCTCCTTTGGGGAAAGATGTGTGTGCGTGTGTGTACTGAGTTTTGGGCTTTCTCCACAGAGTTGGTCTCATGCATGCTGCTGTCCTCTTTGTCTGGCAGGTGACTTGTGTGGTCAACAATTTCCAGAGCACTTCGCCTGTGGCCAAGAAAGCCCCGCCGCCACCTGAGGATCTGCCCAGTGCCGCCCCGGTCATGGGCTTGCCCTGCGTTGACAGTTCCCTTGAAAAGTTAAGTGTGGCTCAGGTAAGGGGCACCCCTGACGCACCCCTGCACGCGTGCCTCCTGCTCTGTGAAGGCCTGAGACGTCTCTTCAGTCCACGCACGCAGGTACACAGACGGGGCCGCCACCTTGAGGGCTCTGCGCGCAAAAAAGGCCCTCCGGTTGGCCCCCCTCCTCTGTTAATGGGCCCTGGCGGGCTTACAATGGCAGTGGTGGTGGGGACTTGGTAGGGGGTTAGTTAGGCCCCTGTTAAACTTCCCACAATGCCCCAGAGCAGTGTTCTCCAACCTTGGGTCCCCAGATGTTTTTGGCCTACAACTCCCAGCTACGCTGGCTGGGGCATGCTGGGAGTTGTAGGCCAAAAACATCTGGGGACCCAAGGTTGGAGAACACTGCCCCAGAGGAACCCTGTGTCGGTGCATTGTGGGAAATTAAAATGGAGGCTAGGCCCGGCTGCCTAGCTCTGCTCGGAGTGCTGGGCCAGATTCTTCTTTGAAGGGGGCGGGGCAGGCGCTGGCCGCTGGCGCCGGGTCTGACGCCTGCCCGGCGCACGCTGTCATGTTGGGGTGTGGCTCCAGCGCCTGGCTAGCGTCACCTCCTCCAGAGAAGACACTGGGCGGGCCATTAGGATGGGTGGGTGGATTCGCTTCCTCTGTGTGGAGGACATGGCGCTCAACAGGGCCCCCCCCCCCCAGACTGACCTTGGGGGGGGGGACGGGACTCAGCGGAGTCTGCAAGGTAGCAAGGGGATCGATGGTCTGAAGTAAGCCTCATCTGTGGGAATTGAGGGATATTCGGGTTCTGTGTGGAGATGCCGTTCCCTAAATCCTAAGCATGGCCCACAAGTGAGCCTTGATGCCAAACTGAGGCTCTTAATCCAGATAGATCAGTGTTCTCCAACCTTGGGTCCCCAGATGTTTTTGGCCTACAACTCCCAGCATGCCCCAGCCAGCTACGCTGGCTGGGGCATGCTGGGAGTTGTAGGCCAAAAACATCTGGGGACCCAAGGTTGGAGAACACTGAGATAGATGGTCAAGGAAAACGGGAGCGGAGGACAGAAGAACGAAGAGCGCCGTGAGCAAATGATAAAGGGGGAAGGGGGGGTCTCAGCCAGGAAGGAACCAGGCAAGAGGAGGAGGAGGAGGACCCCCACCCCGTGCTAGGTTCCCGCTCCATTGCTCAGGACAGGGGGAGCAGCTACTTAAGGAAGTTCTTCATGGTTCCGGGAACCATGGGGACGATGGGCTGAAGGCACCTTGCTGGAGCTCAGCAGGTCTGAGCCTGCTCAATGCCTGGATGGGAGATCTCCTGGGTACCCCATGTACGGGGGGGGGGCTGTGAGTTCTGGTGATGGAAGAAACATAGGATATTATCATAACAAATAAGAGAAATAAAACAAAAACAAAAAAAACAGCAGAAGAAAGAGAACTTTGGTGGCACCCAATACTTCCAGGGCATCTGATGGACAGGTCAAAACTGGAAGAAGAGGTAAGGACTAGAGATGGAGGAGAGGCGGAAGGGATAATCAGGCAGCGCAGCAATAAAAAAAAAAATAAAAAAAAAAAGGCAGTGGTAATCCATGAAAGGTTTTGGTGGAAGGACTGGGTTTTAAAAGGGATTTTAGAGGAGTGAGTGAGGCTATCCCAGTCGGGCAGAGAGCAGCTCGGCAAAAGTGGCAGATGTGGAATGGAGAGCGGATGAATCTGTGCAAAGGGAAAGCAAGGAGTCGAGGAAAGGGGGGAGGGTGGTGACGCAGATGCTCTTTTGAGCGAGCCTTTCTGTGTGATGGGACATGTCTGGCTGCCCCAACACAAGGTGCCTCCGGAAACCGTTCTGCAGCCCCCGCGCCTCCTGTTTCCTTCACTGCATGGGGAAGACCAGACGGAGGGCTGACTCGCTGCGCCATCAAACAGCCGCTTGAATGTGGTTCCCAGCAGTCGCCATTGTTATGAAGGATGCTCAAAAACGTGGTGAATGTCCTCATTCACATGTGAATGCCAATAATCACAGATGAATGTTGCGACTGTCCAAAAGAATAGGGAGAGATGTCCCCACATTTTGAACATAGAAAAGTGATCGCTGACTGTTACAGTGTTCTCCAACCTTGGGTCCCCAGATGTTTTTGGCCTACAACTCCCAGAATGCCCCAGCTGCCCAATTATTTGGGCAGCTACGCTGGCTGGGGCATGCTGGGAGTTGTAGGCGAAAAACATCTGGGGACCCAAGGTTGGAGAACACTGCACTAAGGTGACAATAAACATTTGCTGGTGCGTCTCTGAGCTTTCAGATATTGACAAATTTTGTCTAGGATAGTCAGTCTTCACATGTGAATGTTGAAAGTAACCAGATTTCGGGCACTCTCACTCGCACATGCCAACGCCACCACACTCCATTCTTTCTGTCTCTTTTTGTGTAATCTTTACATTTACAACTGTTCTGTTCATCCTTCACTTTCTGTATCAGATCTTTAGCTTACTGATTGTCCATTAATACGCACAAAATTGAAGGGTGATTTTTGGTTTTTTTCGTCCTTTCTAATCCTTTTTTCTATACTGGTTTTTATCTCAAGATTAATTTGGGTCTCCAATCCTCTAACCAAGTATATAGCCTCGGTGTGTGTGTGTGTTTTAAAAAGTTATCGCCCCGCCCATCACCTAATTGTCTTTCTTCGTAGATCATGCCTTTTATTTCTTTTTTCAAAAATATTGCCAGAATCCATCCGGCAATACTAAAATGTTTCTATTGCTTGCTTCAGGTTTTGATTATTTCTCATTCTGTTTTGTTTTCTCTCCCATCTTAAATGTTTGATTTCTGTTCAAAAAAATTATGTTTTCCTTGTAATCTATACTGTTTTGGTGCTTTGATCATGTTATTCCTTTTAACTGTTTGTTGGACTGGCTCCCTATTGTCTTTCAGAGACACTTTTGCTTCCTACTTCAGCATTCAGGAGCATGGCCTTGGCCCCTTTGCACTTTTGGTTTCTGATCTCTCACTACATTGCCTCTCTGCCCTCTCATGCATTTTGCTCTTTTCCACTCTTCTGATTAGGCCTTGGGGTTTCTTGCTCTGTCCCTCGCCCTCACCTCTACCCTTTCCTTTTCCACATGCTAGGGGTACTCTTCCTGCTAATGCCTGGCATGGCTCCTTGCTTTCTTCTTTTAAACAAATTAATTCTAAGCAAATGTGCGCGTTAAAAAAAAAAAGCCTTGCTACGTACCACAGCGTAAAAAAACATTCCACCATTCAAAAAGTGTTGAATCGTTGGTTCACAATCTGAAGACAAGAGACCTTTTAAAGGACTAGATGCCCTGAACCTGATGCCAAGAATGAAATGGAGCCAGTGCCAAGGAGAGGGTCGGATGGGCTGATTCGTGGAAAGGAAAAGAGGCTCTCTTGGCTGAGATATTCTGCGATGATTCCTCTGGGGAAAGTTGACATAAGGGAAGGCCAGGAAGGAGAAGGCAAGAGATGGTAGAGATGATAAGAGTGGATCTTTGGGTGGAGGAGGCGGAGGAGGAGGAGGAGGAAGAGGAGGAGGAGGAGGAGGAGGAGGAGGAGGAGGAGGCAGCCTGGTGTGGCCAAGCTCTTGTCAGCTCTAACCAGGATGGTGAGATGTCTCAGGCAGGCGGCTGCTCATCCAAGAGCTCTTGAGCTTCTCGCTCATCTCTAGCTGCCTCCTTGGATGGGGAAGCCGACTGGCACAATGGCACTCATTCCTGGGAGTTCCCCATGGAAGGAAGCTACCTGCCTGGGGGAGACTGCCCTCTCTCTCTCTCTCGATTTCCTGATCTCCTTGACCTTTCAGTTTGCTTGTCTCAGCAGGACCCACTGGCTCCACCCTTTCCCTGTTCTGCTCACATATCTTTAAGCCAGGAGCAGCCAAGTTTGATCAAGCAACAACTCACCACCATCACTGTCTGCCACTCCTGAGCAGAGCTCAACTCAACATGGTTGGGTAGGAGGACTGATGATGTAGTCCCCGTGGATACTTGATGGAGTTTTAGGGTTGAGCATGGACCTGATGGGTCTCTTTGCCCAAACCAAATGCCGCAGACAGGGCAATGGACACTGTAGACATAAGCTTACACACAGATTTTATTCACCTTTTCACAGGGTTGCATTCATTGCATTTAATCATTGCATTTACGGTAAATTCTGATTTAAATCAATGATTAAACCATTGATTAAATCATCAGTAAAAATCGATTTTTTGCAACAACAACAAAAATCAAGATTTTTTTGCAACCCTGTCGTGTAGGTAGCCTAGTAACCAATAATACTGGTAACATTAAAAAAATAATAATGCGGAAAGTGTTTTCTGTGTAATTTGGTGTTCTTTAACTATTAAGTGTAGGCTATTTGTACATGTGGTTGCCTGAAACTTTGAAATAAATTTTACTAAAACATTTTTTTGGGGGGGGAAATTGATTAAATTAAAAAAATATATCATTGATTTAAATTTTTAAAAATTGATTTTTTTTTATTTTTTGCAAAAAAAAAAAATCATGACTTTTTGCAACCCTGCCTTTTCAACACTCCAGGTTGTTGATCTCCTATCCCTGAATTCTAGATCAGTTGGGATTCTTGAGTTCCTATTTCAGTGCCATAAACCACCCTCTCCCCAACCCCCCCCCACAGCAATTCTCCACAGCCCTGTCCCCAAATTTACCTCTTCCGTTCTCTCCCCGCCCCACTCCAAAGAGTGCGTGATGAGCAAGTAGCTAATGGTTTCAATTTCTGTGTCATTCTCTCCCACCCACCCATGTCTGCCCCCCCTCCCCTGCCCCGGTGCTGATCCTCTTGGGGTGGGGGGGGATGTAGCAGGTGAGGGACCCCCCAGAAGAACAGGAGTTTTCTACGCTGCTCTCAAGAGGCCTGGAAAGGCAGCTAGCGCGATCTCTCCGCTTGGCAGCGCCCGGCAGCGCCGCGGTGGCCCGCCCCTACGAGTAAGTGCCTGCTCCTGGGTGGGGTGGGGGGACGACGACGACTACCGTTCGGATCAGACTCAACCCCTTGCGAGGTGCCACCCTTACTCAGTGCTTTTTTTCTGGAGAAAAGGGTACCGGAACTCTTGGATTACATTTCCTCGGGAGTAGATGGCGATTAAATTGTAATGCAATTAATAGAAGAAAAGGTGCTGGAACTCAGTTCCGGTGAGTCCCACCAGAAAAAAAGCCCTGCCCTTACTTATGTGTCCTTGAGGGAGAATAATATTTGTACAGAGAGTCGCCATAGGCGATGATAAGCCTGGTGGTAGTCCTCCTGGGGCTTTGACTCAGGGTGGAGGGTAGCACTTGTGGAGGAGAAGAAGAAGAGAGGAAGCGTGGGGCTGTGGGACGTCAGGGGGAGACGAGAAGATGCCAGGGGAATTTGGTGGCCTGAGCCGAAACGTCAGATGAAATGATTGTTTTAAGGCCGTAGCTGAGAGCCAGATTTCTCATCCATCTCTAGATGTAGGAAAGGACATGAGGTAGTAGACAAGAACAGAACAGGGATGGGCAGACTTCAGGTCTGTGGGATCTACTTCATTTTGTTTTTGTTTTTTTACTAGAACCAACTGAAATCTGGTACAAAAGTCATACACTTAGAATTAAGGAATTCCAAGCCCAGGCATTCATTATAAAGACCAGAACCGAACGGAGCTCACAGTTCTTCCACACAGACAGAAATCCATTCCTGGGTTACTCCAAGTTTTCCAGCATTATAACTTTGGGCAGGGGGTAGTCTTTTTGTGAGTCAGGAATCAAGAGAGTCAGAAATCGTAGCCAATCTGCTGGGAAAAATCACCCAGAGTTCTACCTTCTGCCTACCCTTGGGCTAGAATGCTTGAGTCCAAGCAGAAGTGTTCCACTCAGAATAATTATTTCAAAGGCCACGGTGAAAGCAGGACTCCTCCTCATCTGTGTATTTAGATTCAGATTCAGGGCAAATATTGCTGCCCCTTGTATTCAACCATGGGGAAGGGGCGGTAGTTCAGCAGTAGGCAGGGCCGGTGCAAGGCAGTTTGGTGCCCTAGGCAAGATCAGATATTTAGCGTCCCCCCCCTTCCCACTTGAGCCCTCCCTCCCTCCAGCCCTATGCTCCTGGTGCCCCCTTTAGCCCGGCGCCCTAGGCAGCCGCCTAGTTGGCCTAATGGTAGCACCGGCCCTGGCAGTAGGGCACATGCTTTGCATGCAAAATGTCGCCAGTTCAATCCCCAACTTCTCCAGGTAAAGCTAGGAAAAACCCCTGCCTGAGACCTGGTAGTATTAATCGACGCCCATCAACATAGATAATCGTGAGTGAGATGGTCTGACCGTTGCTCTGACTCAGCAGCTTCCTATGTTCTTAAGTTATTTGCACAGTTGGGCCTGTCCTGCAACTGGCTGGACTTCCAACACACACACACACACACACACACACACAGGCATAAGAGCAGAGTAAATAAGCAGCTTCTAGACTATGAGTGCAGCAAGCCTATCTGGAGGCATTCAAGGTGCAGCTGGACAGCCATCTGTCAGGGATGCTTTGATCTGGATTCCTGCATTGAGTAGGGGGTTGGACTCGATGGCCTTGTAGGCCCCTTCCAACTCTACTTTTCTATGATTCTAAGCCTAGCAGGAGATTGTTATCTTAAGCAGGAAGATATTTATTAAGGAAAACATCTAAGAATCAGAAGCGTGTTAAAAATACAATAGATGAGTCTAGCATGATCTACTACTAGAGAGGACAAGGAACCAGGCACAATCAGCCTTGACGGATTTTCATTTGGCTTTCCACATAGATTTTGCAGGCTTTGTCCCTAATTGCTTTTTTTGCAGGGCTGGGCTGCTTTCGTTCTGACAATTGGCACCTGTGTCTTAGAATCAGATCATCTGACAGGATTTCCCTCTCAATTTCAAAGTATACGTTATTCCCCCCTCTTAAAATGGATACAAAAATAGTCTTGATTGAGATTTCTGTTTACATAATACTAATTACAAGGAAGCCTGGAAATGAGAGGAAGTCAAAGTGTCCCTCTGCCAGGGATGTTGAAGAGTCCTTGGTCTCGAGTCGAGTCACGAGTCTTTGGACCTGAGTCTCGAGTCCGAGTCCTTGGACCCGAGTCTCGAGTCCGAGTCCTTGGTCCAACATGGTGACTCACGAGTCCCGAGTCCTGAGTCACTCCCAAAGCTGACTCCACGAGTCCCTATTAAAATCAATGGGGTTTCCCCCCAACAAAATAAGGCTACTTCAGATGTGTGGCTTAAATAAATTCTAGGCACAAGTGTGCCTTTTTATTTCAAAACTCTGCCACTGATTTTGGCAAGAACATACTAGGCAGACAAACCCAAAATAACCAGGCAGGCAGAGGAGGCAGGGAATCCCAAAGCAGGCAGGCAGGGGCCTTTGTCTTGGACAATTCAAACTGTGGAACTGGTTAAGAAGAGACCAGGCAGGCAGAGGAGGCTGGGAACCCCAAACAGGCAGGCAGAGGCAGCCAAACCCAAAATGTCTGACCTTAACCCTAACCCCCCACAACAACACATCAAAATAAATCTCAACACATCGTTGGGGCTGCGCTCCTGGTAGCCGTCCATAGTGGCCGAACAGTGGCGCTCCTCGCTTCCATGCACTCTTCACCGGTGATCGCGCTCCTGGCACAGCCAGAAGACTCGTCAACAGCCCAGGGATGTTGACGAGTCCTTGGTCTCGAGTCCCGAGTCGAGTCTCGAGTCCCATTAAAAATATTGGGACTCGAGTCCAAGTCGAGTCCGAGGGGGGACTCAGTCCGACTCACGAGTAGAGTCCCCGAGTCCGAGTCCCCCTCCCTGCCCTCTGCACCCCGAGATGGTGGACCGTAGGAAATTATGTGTTGTTATAACTAGCAACCCAGTGTGCTCCTGGTGCATCTGTTGAGCCCACCTTGTAAATGGTCAATGTGTGTCCAGCTTGCAACATGGCAAGTCCCAAAAACTCTCAGAAAGAGAAAAGTAGTTTCCAGTCGAGACATGATGGCCCCACAAGATAACCCATGTTGGACCATTAACAAAATTGGTTCAATACAGTATATGCAAATCCATGGGAAGTCAGGGTTTTTTGTTTTGGTTTTTAGTCACAGCGTGATGATGGAGGAATGCTCCAGAACCGGGCATCATTGGGCTCCAAATCCCATCAGCCCTTAGCCATCATGACCAATGTTCAGGGATGATGGGCATTGTAGTCCAACAATATCTGGAAGGCCACAGGTTCCCCATTCCTGACTCAGATCCTAGGGAGTCCCCTTCATTTTAGCCCCATAGTTTTAGAAATGTGTTAGTTTTTTGTTTTTTTTTATAAGTCCTTTCACTGCTGTGGTCCTCTGCTGCTGATTTTCCTTTGGTTTTATTCTGTGGCTGTTTTATAATTGGTTCAGACTTTACCTTATGTTTTATGGTTCTTGTATGTTATGGCTTTACCTCTATTTTGTGAACTTCCCAGAGAGCTCTGGCAACTGGGTAGTAGAAATGTAGTTGATAAATAGCATAAATAAATGTTATGAAGCAGTGTTCTCCAACCTTGGGTCCCCGGATGTTTTTGGCCTACAACTCCCAGCATGCCCCAGCCAGCGTGAAACCAAACCCACCTTGGATCATGCCCACCTTGCTGCCAATATGCACCCGCCTCCTCCCCATCCCCTGGGCTTAAGCATGAGCAGTGATTAGTAACTTGTCTGCTCTGGCTGCATCATCCTTTCCCAGGCGCTCTGCAGAGTGGCAGGAAGCAACCCAAAGCACCTGAGGCTGGGAAGCTCGCTGCAGTCTGCACCCTGAGTCCCAGCCTCTCTTTCCTTCCGGCAAGTCTGATGGGTGAAAGATAGACTAAAGACGGGTGCCGTCTGGTCTCTTGGGAGGTTGAATGCAACTCATGGCCCATCTGCTGCAGAGCAAGCCACTGAGGGCACATCCTTCGAAGGAAAAACCAGCACTTATGGTGTGTCTGTGTGTGTGCATTGTTCTTATGTTGGGGATTGCCAAAAGACCTGGGAGAGGATATTGTGATATATTATCTCTCCCCTCTTGCTTTTGCAAACACAGCAGAGTATACCCAACTACAGGCGAAAAACGTGTGCATGCGGAGCTGCTGGTTAAAGCAGGGCTGTGCATTTAGTTGATACAGGCTGTCCCTTTTGGACAGGCTGGATCTTCGCCTGGCTTCCCCCTTACACTACCAATAAGACAAACAGTCTTTTGGAGGTTAAAAACATAGTTTACTCACTCAGATCTTGCAGATTGGATACAGGCAGGCTTAAGAATGTATTTACAATTGTGCAGGAATCATATGGTAGTCGACCTGTTCTGAACTTGGGAAAAGTTCAGAACTGCAACTCGGCTACATCTTCAGACATGTTGTTCCTACAAGTTCATGGCTCCAACTGTTTTCCCGGGGCAGGAAGAGAAGGTGACTGGTTACGCCCACATCCTGCACCAGGAGGTCTGGGTAATGTCCACAGGGTCTCTGCTCTAGGATGCAGAGACTCTGTGGTCTCAATTACATCATGCACCTATGCATGGCTTGAGGTTTTGACTGTTCATTCCCAACAGTTCTGTGCAAAACAGCTCAAATTCTGCAACTAGAAAAAATATGGGATTAGAATAAATTGTGCCAACTAGGTCAAACTGCATATTTCCCATTTTCCACATTTAGGTTGTGATCCTATGCACACTTCCACAGGCATAAGCTCTACTGAGTACCGTAAATATGCATAGAACTGTGATGTGAGTCTTTGTTCCCTGTGTTGCTGGGCCATTTTGTTTCCTGATGTCGCTCACAGAGTATACACTTCCGTTGTTTATTTTTTGTGGCCGCCTGAGAATAGAGGGTTAAGGTTCATAAGACTCGGCCATACATGCAGGCTAGGCCACCCTCTGTGGTTTCAGAGCTATTGCCTTGACAATCCTGCCTGTGCATTAAAAAAAAAAACCCCAACAACACCTTTCTAGCTATGAGGACTAGAAACATGCTCATTTAAAAAATGCACACACACAAACAAGATCAGGAGCGTTTTAAGCAGTGCTTTTTTTCTGGAGAAAAGGGTACCGGAACTCTTGGATTACATTTCCTCGGGAGTAGATGGCGATTAAATTGTAATGCAATTAATAGAAGAAAAGGTGCTGGAACTCAGTTCCGGTGAGTTCCACCAGAAAAAAAGCCCTGGTTTTAAGATTACTAGATTCTGCCTGAGAGGTTATATTTGGGCCTGTACTCCTGCCATGGCCCTGCTTCTTCCTGCCCCACTGGCTGTAGTGTAACTCAACTGAAGGCTGTGCTGAGGAATCAGATGTCACAAACTTGATTCCTGTTACACTGGGACAAGTGAACTATGAATTTAACGCTGGTCTGAGCAGTTTGTTCTTGTTTTGGAAGGCAGACCTGATTCTGTTCCTTTTGCCTCTCTCTCTCTCTCTTTCTCTCTCTCTCTTTCTCTCTCTCTGTTCTAGAATCACAGAGCTGTGTTCGCAGAGGTCACCTGATCCTCAACTGTGTCTCTTCCCCACCACCCCAGATGTCCTCATTCCCTCCCGGTCGGTCACCAGCGAGGTCTGACCCAAGGAGGCACTCCTGGCGTCCTTATAGCGGGGCTGGGGTTTTGGGGTGTGGGTGGGTGGGTCTAAACTCCTTACACTCTCCGTTTCCCAACCGCTTCCTTGGCCTTTCCTGGGATCGGGGTTTGTGGGTTGTGTCATGCCATACTTCTGATTCTCTGACATGAGTGGGCTGCGTAGCTTGGGGAGGGGGGGACCAAGAGGCAGAGTTAAAAAACCCTGCAGGTTTTCCAGTGGGGACAATGCCATTTACAGGCGCTAGATCCTGCCGCTAGTTGCACATCTTCTCGGGGACTGAGTTGCCTGCGATCAGAACTTGGCCCACCCCACCCTCTTCTTCTAGCTGTGCCCTTCTGTCTGTGCCTCTTGAAAGAAAATGGGATCCACAGTGACAGACTGGGCATTCCCTTCCCACAACCGCTATTTCTCTAGGAAGAAGGCTAGGTGCCACTTCCAAGAAGCAGCTTCATCTAAGTAGGAGATAATATCCCATACATTTTTAGGCCAAAGAAGGCAGATTTCACTAAAGCAGGTGGTGGTGGTGGTACTGGGGAGTTTTAAATGCAATTCAGCCACTGAGTGCGGGATTTGAGATGCTTCTTTGTCCAGACAAAACCAATGACTGATTCAGGCCGCTGTCCAAGGACCAGAAACCAAGCAGGTAGGTTAGAATGATCAAAACTTTCAAAACCAGGTGCTACTACAAAATAGTTTGGAGGCTATTCAAAGCTACAGCACTGGGGGAAGGGGGTGGTCTTTAAGGAGGGCTACGAAGCATTTTTCCTTTGGTGCTTTTCTATCAGTTCTATGAAGCTGAATGGATGTTGACATTTATGGAACATCAGGAGAGGGCTGGCATCGGAAGGTCCACCAGAGAAGTCAACGGCAAGAATCTGAAGTTGCTTTTTTTTTTTGCGTGCAGCCTGTGCAAAAAGAAGAACAGGGCATGAACGGGGTTTCAGGAAGGCTTCTCTGGGCAGCAGCTGATCTTAGCACCTTCTGGCTGAACTAAAATCAGTGCTCCCTTTTTATGAAGCAGAGCGGTGTCTGGCCTCTGACACACAAGAATCTTTGCCAGAGGCCTTGAAGATCCACTGGGGGTCAGCATACAGAACAGCATGGTCTAGATCAGGGTTCTCCAACCTTGGGTCCCCAGATGTTTTTGGCCGACAACTCCCAGCATGCCCCAGCCAGCTATGCTGGCTGGGGCATGCTGGGAGTTGTCGGCCAAAAACATCTGGGGACCCAAGGTTGGAGAGCCCTGGTCTAGATAGATCAGTGGCCTGACCCAAATATTAACATAGGCCTTGGCCAACTTCATATGAATCATGTGATTGCACGGTGCTGAAGCAAATGCACTCTGCACGTGGCCTATGAAACAGGTGCTAGAGTTCTGGCTCAAATGGGAGCCCTTCCAAGAATGGACCGGGACCGGCTGCTGCCCTTCAGAGCAGTGGCCCGAGGCGTAAAACGCCTCAAGTTTCTTCAGCCCTGGACCCTCAGAGCCCTGTTGTTCCCAGTACATGCCTCCCCAGGGGGGGCCTGGAGCCCATTTGCATGTGGGTATCCCAGGGGTGCCTTGGGGCAGACCCCGAGCCCCCAGTCCGTTGTCTCTTAGGGGCATGTTTTCCCTGCAAGGGCAAAACCAGTTTCAAACCTATTCCGTTGCCATGGCTTCTTCCAGCGAGCAACCTTTCAGAATTACAGTTCCCGGAGGAAGCCATGATGACAGCAGCACTGCTTTCAAGCTAGGTCAGATACACAGTGTAGACACCTCCTTGTCTCTGCGTCACCTCCTCGGCTCACCCCTGACCCCATTACTCTTCCAGAGAGTTCATCAGCAAGCATCTTGGCGGGCGGTGACCTTCCCACACTCCTCTGCCCTCAGTGGGTGACCGTCCCTCCCTGGAAGCCCCCGAGACACCTTTACTCCCGGTCGGCCGGGGCCAACAACGCCGCCTGGTGCTTGACAGCCACTACCGTACCAGTGCAGCACACGCCCCGAGTACGATACCTGCACGGCACCTTTTGGCTGTGTATCTCCGTGAGGGGGCGGGCTGACCTGCTGCAGCGATGCTCGGAGCGAAGGAACACACCCACACGTTCCCCAAACAATTTTAATAAAAAAGTCTGTTTTAACAACGCTCTCTCTCGCCGATGGGAAGTTATTCATTCGAGGAGGTGCTCGCTCCCATGGCTGGGGAGGAATGAGACGAAAACTAAGGGGTGCTAGTTTACGCTGGTAGATGCAAAACATCTCACCCTAAAGCAGGAATTTTTTTTTTTTTTTTTTTGCATAGCAGGTACACGAGGCACATAGTAACATGTAATCGAATAAGCGCGCCGTCTCCTTTTTAGACCCCAACGCGCGGAATCGGGGTCCAAAAATCCTGGTGTGGCCGTGAACTCGCGGAATGGCCCCGGGCGAGTTTCTTTCCACACGGCCTCATTTCTCCGTTGGGGAAACGAGAACAGCAATGGCCCACCTTCAGGGCCAGGGCCAGGTTTAAGGTGGCCTGGGCAATGTGCCCCTGGCAGACCCCCCTCTTACGTTGTTAGGCCCACTTTGGCATACCCGGTAGTGGCAGTGTTCTCCAACCTTGGGTCCCCGGATGTTTTTGGCCTACAACTCCCAGCATGCCCCAGCCAGCGTAGCTGGCTGGGGCATGCTGGGAGTTGTAGGCCAAAAACATCCGGGGACCCAAGGTTGGAGAACACTGCGGTAGTGGCAGTGCTCTAAGGAGCTGGCATTTTAAGTTACCTCAGTTCCCCAGAGCTCCCAACATGGTGCCACTCCAGGGATTCTGGGAAATGTAACTAGTGCCTTGCAGGCCCAGTCACCTGGTGTGTGGGGGGGGGGGGGCAGGGCAGGGCAGGTGTCAATGCTGCTGCCCTAGGCAGGTTATGCTAAGACAGGTGTGCAATTTCCGGGAGTCCAGGGGCCAATAATTCCTCTCAGTGGCTCTCTCACCAGGGCCTGCCCTCCTGCTGCCCCACTGCTGAATTTGACACCAGCACGGGCAGGGGGAAAAAATTGATGGTTTGCTGCCAAAATTCAGCTGTGCAGCAGCAGTGGCAGTAAAAAAAAAAGGGGGGGGCTATTTAGTGTTTTAAAATTAAATAGGCTGTTCTTGGCACCACCAAGTTCCAGTGGCAAGCCATCCATTTTTTTTTTTTTTTTTGCCACCGCAGCAAATGCTGCCGTGGCGGGGTGGGGCCAGTGTGGCGCAGTGGTGAGAGTGTTGGACTGGGACTCGGGAGATCCAGGTTCTAGTCCCCGCTCGGCCATGAAAACTCACTGGGTGATTTTGGGCCAGTCACTGACTCTCAGCCTAACCTACCTCACAGGGTTGTTGTGAGGATAAAATGGAGTGGAAGAGGAGGAGGATTATGTAAGCTGCCTTGGGTTCCTTGCAAGAAAAAAGGCGGGGTATAAATATAATAAATAAATAAATAAATAAATATTTAGTGTTTTAAAATTAAATAGGCTGTTCTTGGCACCACCAAGTTCCAGTGGCAAGCCATCCATTTTTTTTTTATTTTTGCCACCGCAGCAAATGCTGCAGTGGCGAGGCGGGTGGGGGGCGGCAGTCATAATTCAGCCACATCAAGATGGTCTTGTGGCATCTTAAAGGCTAACAAATTTATTCTGGGATAAGCTTTCATGGGCTGCAGCCGCCACCATCAGACTATACTTGGCAAAGTGAGCTGCAGTCTAAAAATGTATGCCAGAATAAATTTGTTAAGTCTTTTTAAGGTTCCACAAGACTCGCTGTCGCTTTTGCTGCAACAGACTAGCACGGGTATGTCTCTGAAAACTAAAAAAAAAAAAGCTCATCTTTACAACACGCAAGGCAAGAAACTGGCAATAAAGTAGTGCCTCTCACTTTTTCATTTGGTCCACAAGTTTCTTTCTTCTCTGCTTCTAAAAAATATATATTTTTTAGTTTTTTTTTAATGTGAAATACACCAAAACAAAGAAACGCCATAGAAAGAAAGAAAAAATAAAGGAAAGGGGGGGGGGGAATATAGAATTTTCTTACAGTGACTCCTATTTTGGTGGGTCTCCTTTTCCATTGCAGGTTTTATTTGGAGCTTTATAGGAGCTATCCGTGGTGGTGAACCTATTTTGGGGGTGGAGTCCAGCACGGTGGAGAGCTACTATGACACTCCAAATACAGGCTGCAAAACCTGCAGTGGAAAAGCAGCCCCCCACCGAAATAGGAGTCACCAGCCCCCCTGGTTCCTTCCAGAAAAGAGACGTAAACACTATTATCAGCCACAGAGCCACATCTAAATTTAAAACAGGGTAACAACCCAGCCTGTGGCTCAATGTTTCCCTCCTAATCACAGCATTCACCTCTGGCCCATTCTTTCACCAGCAACCCCAAAGCCTCCAGCTCTCCTGATTTAAGAGGGAGATTACTGACGCAGGTCCACCCGACGTCTGGCCACTCTGTCTGGTCTACCACTTCCACTTTTCTTCGAGTCCATTTCACGTGTACTGGTACAAACGGTTAATTTCTTCATTGAGGATCGGACGGATTCAAGGAGGAGACGGCTATCAACAGCTACTAGTCTTGACTGGCTATATGCTTCCTTCAGGATCAGAGGCCGTCTGCCTATGTACTCCAGTTGCTGGGGAACATGGGCAGGAAGGTGCTTTTGCACTCCTGTCCTGCTTGTGGGATCTTGTGGGCAGCTGGATGGCCACTGTGTGTGTGAACAGAATGCTGGACTAGATGGACCCTTCCTTGGTCTGATCCAGCAGGGCTCTCCTTATGTTCTTAGGTTTCCTAAACAACACAGTTGGCAATCGCTTGGCAAGACTTGACGTGTTCTCATCATCAGTATAGAAGACCGTAAGAAGAATCATGCCACGCCTGCTCCTAGGTGCATTTACTCAGAAAGCAGTGCCCCCACAATTCAGTGGGGCTTACTCTCAGGTCTGTGTGCAAGGATTTCTGTGTTCCTAATTAGCTTACATGCTGGATGATGGTCTGGTGACTACAAAGTAGCCTAGTAGAGAAGCAGCAAAAGGTTGAAAGTTGAAACCAAAGCGAAGGACGGAGAGCAGCCCAGATCTCCCTCCTTTAGATTTTCAGTTGTTGGCAGGTAAGTGGCTGAGGCTGCAATCCTATTACTGACTTCCAAGTAAACATGCCTGGGATCGGGGTGTAGTCACGTACCCACTGATGAAAACAATGCCCTTGTTATTTTAGAGTCACTGTCAAGGTCATCTTTTAGTTTTGTCTGACTCACAGCATGGGCTCAGCGGGGGATGAGTGAGTGTGCACGGCTCAGCCTTTTTTTTTGGAAGGTAGCCAACATAACACGGATTTTCTAGAACTTTCTCTGGTATCTCAGAAATTACAGCATGCTAGCTTAATTTGCCAGGAAATTGGAAGCTAAGTCTGATACCTTAACAGACGTGCCCTGTGGCGGACCGGCACTGGTCCGTTGCGTGGGTTTGGCACGGCACTTAAGGGGTTAACCGGCACTGAAGAAGTGCCCTTTACGTGGCTTCTAAGGACTTTAAATTTAGCCACTACCAACCATTGACACTGAATCGCATAGAAACGTATTGAGGCAACGAGTAAAGAAAAAATAAAGGAAAGGGGGGGAAATATAGAATTTTCTTACAGTGACTCCTATTTTGCTGGGTCTCCTTTTCCATTGCAGGTTTTATTTGGAGCTTTATAGGAGCTATCCATGGTGGTGAACCTATTTTGGGGGTGGAGTTCAGCACTGTGGAGAGCTACTATGACACTCCAAATACAGGCTGAAAAACCTGCAGTGGAAAAGCAGCCCCACCGAAATAGGAGTCACCAGCCCCCCTGGTTCCTTCCAGAAAAGAGACGTAGTTGGTCAATTTCAAAGATGGAGCAGAACTAATAGACTACAGGAATTTCCCACTATAAACAAGGAAGTCAATAAAGATAGCTGAAGCGGAAAGCTTCAATACACATACAGTCATGCCTTGGATTGAGAGCATAATTCGTTCCGGAAACGTGCTTGTAATCCAAAACATTCTTATATCAAAACGAAATCCCCCCCCAAAAAAATGTGTAGAGATTTTTAATTTAAGCCGTACTACAGTACTTGTATTGCAAGACGTCGCTTGTATATGAAGTAAAAAAAAATTAAATAAATATTTAAAAATTTGCTTGTATTTGCTGTACAGTAATACCTTGGATTGCAAGTAACTTGGTCTGAGAGCGTTTTACAAGACGAGCAAATTTTTGAAATAAATTTTGACTTGATAAACAAGCGACGTCTTGCAAGACAAGGTAGGGATGTAACCGCTCGCCTTGAGCGGGCATAGCGGGCCAAAATCGCCCCCGCTCACACCCGCCAGAGACTCGCTTTGATATAAGAGTGTTTTGGATTACAAGCACGGTTCCGGAACGAATTACTGGTATGCTTGCAATCCAAGGTATTACTGTATAAGGGTAGACTTTGCTCAATGCAGAGGAGTAACTTTACATCAGAGACTCTGACTTACTGATCTAGCATAGCGGTCTGTGGAGCCGGTCTCCGGGCGTTGCGCCCGGGGTTGGAGATTGCTTGGTCCTGACCGGAGCCAGGGACCTGATCCGTGCAAGCCTGCACCGTGTTCCCAACAACCACAGATGTTGCTCCCAGCATACCCAGCCAGCATGACTAATGGCAAGGGATTCTGGGAGCTGTAGGCCAGCAACATCTGGGGACCCAATGTTGGAGAGCCCTGATCTAGCCTGATGAAGTGTTCTGGAGAACTCAAAAGTTTGCACGCTATTTTGTCATATTTTGGTTGGTCTAAGGCAGCAGGGCTCTCCAACCTTGGGTCCCCAAATGTTGTTGGCCTACAGCTCCCAGCATACCCAGCCAGCATGGCTAATGGCAAGGGATTCTGGGAGCTGTAGGCCAGCAACATCTGGGGACCCAAGGTTGGAGAGCCCTGGTCTAAGGTGTTGCCCTAATTATGGATTTTGAATTCATCATCAGGCGATCACTCGTGACCGAGTAAGATTGTCTTCCGGGATAAAAGGAGGAAATTCTAAAGAAGATTGTGTAGACTCTAGCAATGGGTCCGTAAGTGACTGTGGAGGCCAATTCTAGATCCACACAGCTTCCCACAGTGAGGACACAGGTTACCAGATAGAAGATGGTCCTGTAAAGGATTCATTTGACGTGCTTTTCGCTTA
The DNA here is from genome assembly GCA_021292165.1 of Shinisaurus crocodilurus. NCBI lineage: Eukaryota > Metazoa > Chordata > Lepidosauria > Squamata > Shinisauridae > Shinisaurus > Shinisaurus crocodilurus. The sequence continues at coordinate 8,593,935 of CM037881.1, forward strand.
GCACGTTTCTCCCTTTCACCTTGCACTCGGGCTTCTTCAAAGTCCATGGAACCTTTGTGAAAGGCCAACCTCCATTTAGATCGTTCATGGGCCAGAGCTTCCCAGTTTTCGATGTTTATATTGCATTTTTTTAGATTAGCCTTATGAACATCTTTAAACCTCTTATATTGACCACCGATATTCCGCTTTCCATCCTTGAGTTGGGAGTAAAGTAACTGCTTTGGGAGACGGCAGTCAGACAACTTCCTTGTGCTAAGTTATTGCATCACTGGCATTCAGGAGAATAGGACAGCAAGTATAGTAAGATGGGATACTTGCATAGTAAGATGGGATATGCAAGGCCTCTGTCATTTCCAAGGCTAGCTTCATTTCTCTTTTCTTTTTTGGGGCGTGTGGAGAGTTCTCACAAGACTTAGGAGCTGAATTAAACAAAGAACAGTCCTCTGTAAAAGAGAACACCTGGCCATCCCAGTGGGTTTGCCAACTAGCCAGAAAAAGAACATCCTGGCCTGCTCTGTGCCTTTAATAGCAGCTTCATATGTAGGAAACAGTTGATGAAGATTCTCACAGCATGGAGAATTAGCACCTGCTAATATTGGCAGAACCAGTAAAGAGAACCACAGCGGCTTGTGTCTGCCTGCTGATCGTGCGAACGGGGCCATTGAGAACGCCTTCAGAAGGATATCTCACTCACGTCGTCCGGAGACTTTGCCGGAGCAGTGGTGTCAGCTCACGCTCACGATTCCTACTGCAATCCTAAAGACAAAATCCGTGCACTGCCTCGGACAGTCCCAGTCCTCCTTCGCACCCAAGGATGTGTCACGTCAGATTTCAAAGACTGGTGGCAGAGGCGGTGGGGGGAAGTGGCAAAGATTCTCGGTGAGATTTAAAGACTCACTCTTTAATACGGGAGTGGGGAATATGTGGCCCTGAAAATCCATTGGTGGAACGCTGGTGGTGCAAAGCGTCACCATGGAGAAATTCATACCGCAGATCTCAGAAGATGTGGGCCATGCTAATAATCCTGAAGATTTCCCCCTAAGGGCACAATCCCTTGCATGTTTAGAGAGGGAGAAAGTCCTACAACTCCCAGCATGCCCCAGCCAGCATGGCTGGCTGGGGCATGCTGGGAATTGTAGGACTTTCTCTCTCTCTAAACATGCAAGGGATTGCGCCCTAACACGGAAGCCTTTTCACAGATGCAAAATCACTTGCTAGCATGCAGCAAAAATGCTGTTTCTGACATTGATTGATTGATTGATTGATCGAACCCTCATTTCTAATCAACAATAAAAATGCTTTTCACTTTGGGACTGATCCAGAATTGGTTATATAGAGATATGGTGCTGAAAGCAAGTACTAAGTGTTTTTCAGGTTCATTTAAATTATTATATTGGGTTAAGTTGACAGACTAAGAAATGGTATTACTTCTGATATAAATTAGTAAAAATTATTCTTATAAAACCATTATTAAAGTGCAAAAGAGCCATGTATTCTTAAATACCATTTGTTGTGGTTAATTTTGTGTGCTTTTAAAAATAATGGCAACTTGGGTTAGTCACCCCCACTATACCCTGTTTGTACAATAGGCCTGTCTATCAGTGTCTGTCTATCAACCATGATAGAAACAGATCCTCCATGTTCAGCAACAGTATACCACACTATACATGTGAACACCAAATCCTAAGAGACTTACACAGCACGGTTCACCTTTCTCCCTCATCCTCCCTCCCTCTTTGTAAGCTTCCTGAGGGCTTCTGCTTGCCTATTTCTGAAGACAGAGTGGAGGTCTAGATCAGTGTCCTCCAACCTTGGGTCCCCAGATGTTTTTAGCCTACAACTCCCAGCATGCCCCAGCCAGCTACGCTGGCTGGGGCATGCTGGGAGTCGTAGGCCAAAAACATCTGGGGACCCAAGGTTGGAGAACACTGGTGTAGATGGACTGGTTGCCTGATCCAAGATGGCCAGTTTGGGATCCTTAGTGGTCTCAGCTCGGACATCCTGCTTCAGTTATAGCCAGAGGGGAGGTTCCCGCTCCCAAAGATGGGAAGAAACACTCAGACCTGTGCATTTTTTTCTTTGGGCTTCTGGAAACTCACCTGCCTTCCTAGTCTGTTGGACCAAGCTAGATGTGACACCATTCACACAATTCGCAATTGTGTGAATGTTGTTTTAAAAAAACTAGCAGGTGCACATGGGTGTGTGTGTGTGTGTGTGTGTGTGTCCAGAATGAGATCTGTGTCTGTGTAGGGAGGTTTTACTCCAGGGGGGTAGGTAATCTTTTGGGGGCCCATGGGAATATTTGGCAATTTGAGTGACTGTCCTGGGCACCAGCACAAAATGGGCACACTGGAGATGAAAGCATCGGCCTGCAGCCACCTGCCAGCTTCATTTCCGAAGATTGTCTTTGAGCCCCATGTGCGGCCCAGGGACATGCATGGGAATGAAGATGGCAGCCTTCGGAGGCCCTCACTTTGCTCTGAAGTGATCCCAGCTGCCAGGAAGAAACGTTATTTTAAAAATATTTATTTATTTATTTATTTATTATATTTCTCAATCGCCCATCTGGCCGGTCACCCGATGATTCAATCATCGCCTTCCCAGGGGCGCTCCTTTTATGAAAAAAAATAAAAAGTGGGTGTGGTAGGGCTCCTCAGCGGGCACTGAAAAAGGGTGCCAATTTGGTGTCTTGTGGGTGCCACATTGCCTACCCCTGCTTTACCCCTCTGCTATGGTTCTGATCCAACTTGGGAAGTGCCCACACGGTCACACCTGCTATTTGCAATGGAAGGAAAGTTCCCATTGATGCCAACTCCAGTTTTCCGCCACCGCGATATTGTGTGGTGGGGTCCTCCAATTTCTCCCACACTTGAGACCAGTAGCTTGCTGGCTTTCTAAAAAAAATTTTTCTCCCACCAGCTCTCCTCCCCCCCCTCTCTCTCATGACCTTTGCCCTTCCCTAATTTTCATTGGGAGGCACCAGTTGTGTCACCCCCCCCCCTCTGATAAGGAGCAGGTGCTTCACCTTATCAATGCAATCCGATGATAAATATTTCAGAGCACCCTTCCAGGCAGCGATTTCCCCCATTCGTCTCCCATTAACTGAGAGCGGGTTAGGTACACGAGATGGATCGCTTGGGCAGACCATGATTCAATCATCGCCTTCCCAGGGGCGCTCCTTTTATGAACCAGGCCGTGCTGTCATCTTAGGGAGCTGAAGGCGGAGGAAGGCCGCTGCCTGCAAATGCTCAGTCAGATGGATTGGTGGTGGTGGGGGGTGCAGCTATGTGCAGCGCATAGCCAGGGGATCTTGGAAAATAATGCTTTTCAGATCAAAGAATCCTGGGCTACCAGGGCTCGAGCACATGGGTGGCATAGGAACATATATGTGATGGTGATACATGCATTTCTAGAAGGAAAGGGAGGTGCTTGCATGTGCTGATGAGCATCTCATTCTCTGAGCATTTATTTGGGTCCAGTAGTGTGTTTCTGTGCCTATGTGCTTTTTTAGGCATCATGGCCACTCCACACATGACATTCTTCCTATGTGGGTGTAAACGACTAGAGAAAAAAAACCCTGTATCATTTCTCACCATCATCATCATCATCATGTAGGAAGATCACGCATGTGCCTGTTTCAGTGCGCATACATGAGTTAGACACCTGGGGCTAGTCCAAGAGTTTGTGCTGGTCTCGGTGAATTTAAATGGTGCCCCCTTCTCAGTGTTTTATCATATGCTGAGCAGCATTAACAGCAACAAAACCTTAAGTCAGTGTTCTCCCCAGATGTTTTTGGCCTACAACTCCCAGCATGCCCCAGCCAGCTACGCTGGCTGGGGCATGCTGGGAGTTGTAGGCCAAAAACATCTGGGGGCCCAAGGTTGGAGAACACTGACTTAAGTGATGGCAATGCGGTTTCATTTTTCATGTCTGCCACTTCTTCAATTCCTCCCTGTTGCAACCAGGGCCGGTGCTACCATTAGGCCAACTAGGCGGCTGCCTAGGGCGCCGGGCTAAAGGGGGCACCAGGAGCATAGGGCTGGAGGGAGGGAGGGCTCAAGTGGGAAGAGGGGGGCGCTAAATATCTGATCTTGCCTAGGGCACCAAACTGCCTTGCACCAACTCTGGTTGCAACTGTGTCGATGCTCCGGGTGGCTGGTGAGCAACAGAAGGGCCTCGCTTGCATCCCCTGGAATACAGGGGAGGCCTTGCGCCCAGCCGGATAGCTGCCTCTGTGCAACAGCTTCTCCAAAACTACAGGCAATGGCTCTCACCCAGCATAGCTGATGTAATTGCTCTGAGAATATGGACGCCCCAGGTGGTTGCCCAGTTTGCCCCTGTCATCGGGGCCCAGGCCTTATTATTATTTACAGTATTTGTCAGTGCTTTTTTTTCTGGAGAAAAGGGTACCGGAACTCTTGGGATTACATTTCCTCGGGAGTAGATGGCGATTAAATTGTAATGCAATTAATAGAAGAAAAGGTGCTGGAACTCAGTTCCGGTGAGTTCCACCAGAAAAAAAGCCCTGGTATTTGTATACTGCTCCACATCAAGCAGATTCTGGAGCAGTGAACATTAAAAAGACCAAAACAGATAAAAGAAACAAAGAAACAAAAAAATACATTGAAAACAAACTAAAATTACACTGGTGGTTGAAGAGCAGAGAAGGCTTCTCAGAACAAGGAGGGCTTCAGCAGGCGCCAAAAGCAGCACAATGTCGGAGCCTGCCTGGCCTCCAGAGGCAGGGAGTTCCTCAGAAATGGAGCCACCACACTGAAGGCCCTTCTCCTGGTGGACTCCAATCAGGCCAATGGTCCATGAGGAACCACCAGGAGCATGCCATCTGATGACCTGAGCGACCAGGCAGGTTGGTATGGGAGGAGGCGCTCTCTCAGGTAACCTGGTCCCAAGTTGTTTCGGGCTTTGTACACAAGTACCAGAACCTTAAACCTGACCTGGTAGCGAATAGGGAGCCAGTGCAGTTCCTTCAGCAAAGGAGTTGCATGCTGAGAAGGGGCAGCTCCCGACAACAGCCGAGCTGCTGCATTCTGCACTAGCTCCAGCTTCCAGAGCAGCCTTAAGGACAGCCCCACAAAGAGCGCATTGCAGTAATCCAGTCTTGAGGTTACTAGCACCTGTATCACTGTGGCCAAGCTATCTCTGTCCTGGAGAGGCCGTAGCTGGAGTAGTGGTGCATTTCGTACCTTGATGCCCCCCCCCCCCGAATCGCCTTGGCTCTCCGCGCCACGGCCCCCCTGATCCTCGAATTCTCCGCGGCGTGGAGGGGCTCTCGGGCCGCTCGCACGTGCTCCCGTTACCTCACTTCCGGCTGGCCGGAAGTGATGTGACGGGCCCTGCGCCGACGCGGCTGAACCCTGTTGCTGCGGTTTTGGCGTAGAAACCAGGGCAACAGGTCTTAAAACGGCCATCGCGGCTGTTTTAAGCCCTGTTGCGCCGGTTTTCTACGCCAAAACCGCAGCAACAGGGTTCGGCCGCGTCGGCGCAGGGCCCGTCGCGTCACTTCCGGAAATGACGTGATGGGAGCCCGCGCGGGCGGCGCGGCTCGACGGACCGTGGGGCGGACCGAGCGGGCGTCAAGGTAGGCCTGCGCGAGTCGCTGCGAATATCGGGGGGGGCTGCGAGCAGGCCGATTTCGGCCCGCTCAAGCCCCCCCCCCCGATATTCGCGGTGACATCCCTAAGCTGGAGAACCATCCGAAGATGGTAAAAGGTCACTTGGCACTCCAACCCACCACAGTCACTTGGGACTCCGGCTTTGATTTGGGATTCCTGCATTGAGCAGGGGGTTGGACTCGGTGGCCTTATAGGCCCCTTCCAACTCTACTATTTTAAGATTCTATAGGGATCTAGGAACAGGGCCGGCGCTACCGCTAGGCAGACCCAGGCAGCTGCCTAGGGCGCGTGGCGGAAGAGGGCGCAGCGTTTCTGCGCCCCTTCCTTGCCTCCGGCGCGCTCCTGCCCCGCCTGCCGCCTCCGCCGCGCCTCCCCGCCCACCCGCCTGCCAGCCGCTGCCGCCGCCGCACCTTCCCCCCCCCCGCACGCGCGCGCCCGCCCGCCCGCCAGCCACCTACCTACCTTCCCGTCGTTTCTGGAGCCCCGCCGGCGTTGTTTTGGCGGGAGGAGGAACCAGGGCAACAGGGCTTAAACAGCCCTGTTGCCCTGGTTTCCCCGGCAAAAAAAAAAAAAGCGTGGGGGTCCCGTCGCGTCGGAGGAGGAGGAGGCGGCGGCAGCGGCGGCAGCAGCCAGCAGCGGGGGCGGGGGGAAGGTAGGTGGTGGTGGGGCGGCGGCGGCGCGGGGGGGGGGTTGCAGAGGAGGGCTGCTTTGCTCCGGAGCCCCCCCCCGGCACGAGAGGGGGGGCGCTAAATATAATTTGGCCTAGGGCGCCAAACAGCCCTGCACCGTTCCTGTCTAGGAATACCCCCAGACTACAAACCTGATCTTTCAAAGGGAGTGCAGCCCCATCGAGAACAGGCAATGAGCCTATCTCCCGGACTCGGGAACCACTCACCCACAGGGCTTCCATCTTGCCAGGATTCAGCCTCAGTTTATTGGCCCTCATCCAGCCCATCACTGAGTTCAGGCACTGATCCAGGACTTACACGGCCTCTCCTCCTGATTCTGTTGTCACAGGGATATAGAGCTGTGTGTCATCAGCGAACCGATGACACTTGGCTCCAAATCCCCTAATGACTGCTCCCAGTGGCTTCATATAGATGTTAAACAACATTGGGGACAAGATGGTACCCTGAGGAACCCCATAGTGCAAATGCCAAGGGTCCGAGGAATAGTCACATAATCTTACTCTCTGAAATTGACCCCACGGATAGGACCGAAACCACTGTAACACAGTACTTCCAATGCCCAACCCGCGGAGTCGATCCAGGAGGATACCACCGTCAATGGTATCAAAAGCCTCTGAGAGATCGAATAGAATTAACAGGGTCACACTCCCACTATCCTTCACTCAATAAAGGCCATCCATCAGGGTGACCAAGGCTGATTCAGTCCCATAACCAGGTTGAAACCCAGACTGGAATGGGTCTAGAGATAATCAGTATCCTATCATAGAATCATAGAATCATAGAAAAGTAGAGTTGGAAGGGGCCTACAAGGCCATCGAGTCCAACCCCCTGCTCAATGCAGGAATCCAGGTCAAAGCATCTCTGACAGATGTCTGTCCAGCCGCACCTTGAATGCCTCCAGACTGGGAGAGCCCACCACCTCCCTAGGTAGTTGATTCCATTGTCTTATTGCTCTGACAGTCAGGAAATTTTTCCTGATGTTTAGGAGGAATCTAGGTTCCTGTAACTTGAGCCCATTATTCCGTGTCCTGCAAACTGGGATGAACGAGAAGAGATCTTTGCCCTCCTCTGTGTGACATCCCTTCAAATACTGGAAGAGTGCGATCATATCTCCCCTCAGTCTCCTCTTCTGAAGGCTAAACATGCCCAGTTCTTTCAGTCTCTCCTCATAAGGCCTTGTTTCCAGTCCCTTTATCATCCTTGTTGCCCTCCTCTGAACCCTCTCCAGTTTGTCTATGTCCTTGTTAAAGTGAGGTGCCCAGAACTGGACGCAGTACTCAAGATGAGGCCTAAACAGTGCCGAGTAAAGGGGAATTATCACTTTCCGCGATTTGGAAGCTATACTTCTATTAATACAGCCCAAAATTGCATTTGCCTTCTTTGCAGCCACGTCGCATTGCTGGCTCATATTCAGTTTGTGATCTACCACAATTCCAAGATCCTTCTCACTTGTAGTATTGTTGAGCCAAGTGTCCCCCATTCTGTAACTCTGCATTTGGTTTCCTCTCCCTAGGTGCAGCACTTGGCATTTATCCCTGTTAAATTTCATTCTGTTGTTTTCGGCCCAGCGCTCCAGCCTATCGAGGTCACTTTGAATTTTGTTTCTGTCTTCCAGAGTATTAGCTGTTCCACCCAACTTTGTGTCATCTGCAAATTTGATAAGCATTCCCTGTACCTCCTCATCCAAGTCATTAATAAAAATGTTGAAGAGCACCGGGCCCAGGACCGAGCCCTGTGGTACCCCGCTCGTTACCTCTCCCCAGTTTGAGAAGGAACCATTGATAAGCACTCTTTGAGTCCGATTCTTTAGCCAATTGTGGATCCACCTGATAGTTGTTCCATCTAGCCCACTCTTAGCTAGCTTACTAATCAGGATATCATGAGGCACTTTGTCAAAAGCTTTGCTGAAGTCCAGGTATATAATGTCCACAGCATTCCCACAGTCCACAAGGGAGGTTACCCGATCAAAAAATGAGATCAGATTAGTCTGACAGGATTTGTTCTTGACAAATCCATGCTGGCTTCTAGTAATCACTGCATTGTTTTCAAGGTGCTTGCAGACTGACTTCTTTATAATCTGCTCAAAAATCTTCCCGGGGATTGATGTCAGACTGACTGGCCTATAGTTCCCAGGTTCCTCCTTCTTGCCCTTTTTGAAGATGGGAACAACATTTGCCCTCCTCCAGTCGTTTGGCACTTCACCTGTCCTCCATGATTTCTCAAAGATAATAGACAGTGGTTCTGAGAGTTCTTCTGCCAGTTCCTTTATTACTCTAGGATGCAGCTCATCAGGCCCTGGAGATTTAAACTCGTTCAGAGTAATCAGGTGCTCCTTGACCATTTGCCTATCAATCTCAAGCTGCAATTCTGCCCCTTCAGTCTGCACTTCAGGTTTGCCAGGGGGGTCATAGACCCTCTTTTGGGAGAAGACCGAGCCGAAGTAGGAATTGAACACTTCTGCCTTTTCTTTGTCTTCTGTTATCAGTTTGCCATCCTCATTGCGTAGTTGAACCACCAGTTCTTTCTTCTGTCTTTTACTGTGCATGTATCTGAAGAAAGCTTTTTTGTTGCTTTTAGCATTCCTCGCTAACCTTAGCTCATTCTCAGCTTTAGCCCTCCTGACACTATTCCTGCAGTTGCTTCGCCACGACCCTCTCAAGCACCTTCCCTAAGAAAGGGGGTATTTGCAACTGGGTGATAGTTATTAGGGATGTAACTGGTGGCTCGCGTGGACGCGAGTGGGACTGAACTAGGTCCTGCTTGCGCCCGTGTGAGGCTCGCGGACCTACCTGCGGGCGTCCCGGCAGCTCCTCGGCTCGGCTCTGCGCAGAGAGCCGGCCGCACCGCCCACGCTGGTCCCGTCGCGTCACTTCCGGCGCAGCAGAAGTGATGCGACGGGACCCTGCTCCGGCACTCCGGAACCCCGCGCTATGTTTTTGGCGGGGGAAACCAGTTGCCCTGGTTCCCCCCGCCAAAAACATAGTGCGGGGGAAACCAGTTGTCCTGGTTCCCCCCGCCAAAAACATAGTGCGGGGGTCCAGCGCACCAGAGCAGCCGGAAGAGACGCGACGGGGGACAGAGGCTCGACCGGCGATGGCGGCTCGAGCGGCACGGAGAATGCTCCGCACCGCTCAGAAGACCAAGATCAGGCCGCAGGCAGTGCAGAGGGGCGAGCCACAGAGAACCTCGAGTGTGAATCAGGTTCGTGTACAGTATATAGTATATATCAAATACTGTTGGGCCCAGAGTGGTTTTTTTTCAGGAGTGGTCACACTACTGCCTCTTTAAGGACAGCAGGAACCACCCCTTCATGTAGAGATGCATTTACCACTCCCTGGACCCAGCCAGCCATCACCACCACCCCGCTAGTTTTTATAAGCCAGGAGGGTCAAGGGGGCACGTGGTCGATCGCAGTGCTGCAAGCACCTTGTCCACATCATCAGGCCACAGCAACTGAAATGGATCCCACAAAATTGGGCAGATGGTGGCACCGGATATACAGTAATACCTTGGATTGCAAGTAACTTGGTCTGAGAGCGTTTTGCAAGACAAGCAAGTTTTTAAATATTTATTTTAAAAAATTTGACTTGATCTACAAGCGACGTCTTGCAATACAAGCACTGTAGTACGGCTTAAATTAAAAATCTCTGTACAAATTTTTTTGGGGGGGATTTCGTTTTGATATAAGAGTGTTTTGGATTACAAGCACATTTCCGGAACGAATTATGCTCTCAATCCAAGGCATGACTGTACCTCGATCGGAGCTGTGCTAATGACAGCGTCAAGTTCGCTGCGGAGATGAGCAATTTTGTCCTCAAAGTGTGATGCAAAGAAGTCACAGCGGGACTTTGAGGGGACCAGGGCCCCATTCACGGGGGAGAGTGTTAACAGCCCCCGGACCACCAGAAAGAGCTCTGCTGGACTCAAGGACACAATGAAGGCAGCAAAGTAACACTTCTTTGCTGTCCACACTGCCATGCAATGGGCACAATTATGCACTCGAGAGCGTGCTTGGTCATCTATGCTTCAAGTCTTATACCATTTGCACTCCAGCTGACGTCCAGCCTATTTCATTGGCCACAGTTCCCCAGTATACCAAGGAGCAGGGCGGGTTTTACAGAGCCGGAGAGGGCACTCGGGAGCGATCAAGTCGATGGCCCTCCATGTCTCACCCAGGGATGGGGACCCGGACTCGAGGACTCGTGAGTCGGACTGAGTCCCCCCCTCTGACTCGACTCGGACTCGAGTCCCAATATTTTTAATGGGACTCGAGACTCGACTCGGGACTCGAGACCAAGGACTCTTCCACATCCCTGGGCTGTGCCAGAAGGAGTGGAGAGGAGCGTGATTGCCGGCGAAGAGCACATGGAAGCGAGGTGCGCCGCTGCTCGGCCACTATGGACGGCTACCAGGAGTGCAGCCCCAACAGTGTGTCAAGATTTATTTTGATTGATGTGTTGCATACTTGGGAGAGGCAGAGGAAGGACCTGAGATTACTCTGTGTGGCTGCTCTGAGTGTGAAGTAGCCTTATTTTGTTGGGAAAAAACCCCATTGATTTTAATAGGGACTCGTGGAGTCAACTTTGGGAGTGACTCGTGACTCATGAGTCACCATTTTGGACCAAGGACTCAGACTCGGACTCGAGACTCGGGTCCAAAGACTCGTGACTCGACTCGTGACTCGAGACCAAGGACTCTTCAACATCCCTGGTCTCACCCTTCCACAGTGAGACCAGGGCCTTGGCTGGATCACCAGCTCTATCCACTGGAAAATCCCCAAGAGCATTCAGAAATCCTTTGGATTCCATCAGTCTCCTGGGGCGGGCCATCCGAATGGGCCCCACCCCACCCCTGCAGGAGGGAAGTCATGCGTGAGTTCAAACCTTACCAGGAAATGGTCTGACCTTGACAATGGGGTTACTTGGAAAACACCGCCCATCCCAATTCTAGACTACCCATCTCACAGCCTGGGGCAAAGATCAAGTCAAGGCTATGTGCCCCGCTTCATGTGTTGGGCTGATGACAAACTGAGACGGCCCCATGGAGGTCACGGAGGCCATGAAATCCTGAACGGGAGCTCCAGCAGCAGCCTCAGCATGGAAATTAAAGTCACCCAGGAACACGGTCCCGGGTTCCTCCAACACCACACCCGAGACCACCTCTGCCAGCTTGGTCAGGGAGGATGCTGGGTGGGCGGTAGACCAGTGTTCTCCAACCTTGGGCCCCCAGATGTTTTTTGGCCTACAACTCCCAGCATGCCCCAGCATGCCCAGCTACGCTGGCTGGGGCATGCTGGGAGTTGTAGGCCAAAAACATCTGGGGGCCCAAGGTTGGAGAACACTGCGGTAGACCAACCAACAGCATCTCCAATCTGTCTCTATGGCCCAACACCAAGCGCAACCCCCTCAAGGCCCACTCCAAGGCGGAGCGGCTTCCTGGCGCCGATAGAGATGGAACTTTCGTGAATGACGGCAGCTCTCCACCCCTCTGCCCCTTCCGGCCTATGCTGGTGCGGCACCGAGTACCCAGGTAGGCGGAGCTGAGTCAGGTCTGGTCCCCCCAGCTCACCCATCCAAGTCCTCAGTAATACACGCCAGATCGGCCTTCTCGCCCACGATAAAATCGTGAACGAGTGCAGTCTTATTGCGGACCAACCTGGCGTTACATAGCTGTGCCACAAGGCAGGACAGGAGGGCTCAGTGGATGAGCTACCAGATACGTGAGAGCAGGGCCGGTGCAAGGCAGTTTGGTGCCCTAGGCAAGATCAGATATTTAGCGCCCCCCCCTTCCCACTTGAGCCCTCCCTCCCTCCAGCCCTATGCTCCTGGCGCCCCCTTTAGCCCTGCGCCCTAGGCGGCTGCCTAGTTGGCCTAATGGTAGCACCGGCCCTGCGTGAGAGCTAGAGGAGGGGGGGGTAGAAGAGGAGCAGTGTATAAACATCTGCAGCCCATTCCTCTCCGATGTCCCGATCCCCTTCCCCTCCTCCTGCCAAATCTCCTTCTACCCCAAATCACTGGGATGGCGGCACCGCCTCCTCCACATGGGCCCCCGCGTCAGGGTACTCCCTGCACAGACGTCCCTCCACACCGACACGTACGTCGTATCGCACACTCTCAGTCCTCATCCACACAGCACAAACCAATCCACAGCCACTCAGAAGAACCTCACGTGTACACTATTCACCGTCCACTCGTACACAATCGACCCGGCACAGCAACACAATGAACATAAAAATAATCGGGCGGCCACACACAAACAGGCACACAAGCACCCGAAGCAAAGAGGGAGAGGTGAAGAGAGAGAAGAGAGGTGCGCTCTCGCCAGTGCTTTTTTTCTGGAGAAAAGGGTACCGGAACTCTTGGATTACATTTCCTCGGGAGTAGATGGCGATTAAATTGTAATGCAATTAATAGAAGAAAAGGTGCTGGAACTCAGTTCCGGTGAGTTCCACCAGAAAAAAAGCCCTGGCTCTCGCCCACGAGGCACCCCGACGGTGCAACCCCAACGGGGTGCACCCTCTTTGCCGTCACCCACTTTGGTGTCGCCCCTGCCCCGCCAGGGGAAGCCTGCATCCCCGCAATGGGCTGACTTATACGCCCCAGGAGGCTGCTGGATTCCTAGGGCCAGGTATTTCCAACTGCCATGGTGTTCTGCTGGGCCAGGGAAGAGTCCTAGGAGGTGAGAGGGGGCCAGTTAGAAGCCAGATCTTAAAGTGCTGAGGGGCAGTCCTCTTCCCCCCTTGTCAAAGCCCACTGACTGATCATCACTGCTTCCCAGAGGTAAAAGACCACGTGTGCAAGCATGATCTTCACATGTGATGGTGCATGCGGGCATGCACCATTGCTTTATTGCTGAATCCCTGAAGGAAAAGCACCATGTAATACGAAGTGACTCTTACCACACAATCCTATCCGTTGACTTCCCAGAAGTATAAGTCCCATTGAATTCAATGAGACTTGCTCCCAGGTATATGTGTGCATAAGATCATAGAATCATAGAAAAGTAGAGTTGGAAGGGGCCTACAAGGCCATCGAGTCCAACCCCCTGCTCAATGCAGGAATCCAGGTCAAAGCATCCCCGACAGATGGCCGTCCAGCTGCACCTTGAATGCCTCCAGACTGCGAGAGCTCACCACCTCCCTAGGTAGTTGATTCCATTGTCTTATTGCTCTGACAGTCAGGAAATTTTTCCTGATGTTTAGGCGGAATCTAGGTTCCTGTAACTTGAGCCCATTATTCCGTGTCCTGCAAACTGGGATGATCGAGAAGAGATCCTGGCCCTCCTCTGTGTGACAACCCTTCAAGTACTGGAAGAGTGCGATCATATCTCCCCTCAGCCTCCTCTTCTGAAGGCTAAACATGCCCAGTTCTTTCAGTCTCTCCTCATAGGGCCTTGTTTCCAGTCCCTTTATCATCCTTGTTGCCCTCTTCTGAACCCTCTCCAGTTTGTCTACGTCCTTCTTAAAGTGTGGTGCCCAGAACTGGACGCAGTATTCAAGATGAGGCCTAACCAGTGCCGAGTAAAGGGGAATTATCACTTCCCGCGATTTGGAAGCTATACTTCTATTAATGCAGCCCAAAATAGCATTTGCCTTCTTTGCAGCCACATCGCATTGCTGGCTCATATTCAGTTTGTGATCTACCACAATTCCAAGATCCTTCTCACTTGTAGTATTGTTGAGCCAATTGTCCCCCATTCTGTAACTCTGCATTTGGTTTCCTCTCCCTAGGTGCAGCACTTGGCATTTATCCCTATTAAATTTCATTCTGTTGTTTTCGGCCCAGCGCTCCAGCCTATCGAGGTCACTTTGAATTTTGTTTCTGTCTTCCAGAGTATTAGCTGTTCCACCCAACTTTGTCTCATCTGCAAATTTGATAAGCATTCCCTGCACCTCCTGATCCAAGTCATTAATAAAAATGTTGAAGAGCACCGGGCCCAGGACCGAGCCCTGTGGTACCCCGCTCGTTACCTCTCCCCAGTTTGAGAAGGAACCATTGATAAGCACTCTTTGAGTCCGATTCTGTAGCCAATTGTGTTTCAGCCTTCGTCTCTGCTGTCTGTGAGAGAGGGGGGAGCAGGGAGGGAGAGATCGGGGTGGGGGGAGGAGAGAGTTTCCTGCCTGCCCCCATTCTTCTTTCCAGATTCATTAAGTCTCCCAGAGTTTTAGGGGCCCTGGGGGTAACAAAGCCCCAGCTTGCAGAGTGCTGCGAAGTGAGCGCATTGGGTGGGCTGTGAACATCTTTTGGCACGCGTGACGTGTGACGTGACCTTTGATCTGTGTGTAATCATGGGAGCTACTCCAGCTCTTCGCCCTCTGCTTTGACATGAATCATTTAACCTCTGAATCTGTGTGACAACAGGGCGCATGGCAGCTGGGCTCTGGGCTTGCCAAGCTGGTGAAGCAACGAGGACAGACGGATGAATGGGGAGCTCGTCCCCCACAGAAAGAGCGAGGCTGGCCAGGCAGGCAGGGCTGCCCCACTGCTTAAAGGCTCGGAAGGGCGGCGACAAGGGGGAGGGCCTTCTCTGTGGTAGCCCCCCAACTGTGGAACAAGCTCCCCCCTGAGGCCCACCTCTACGTTGAGGCTTTTAATAATTAAATGGTATATGGCAGGGTGGTAAATTGTTTTTAGCGGTCGTATTTTTATTAACTTGTTTTTGAGATATTTTTAAAATTGGTTTTAAAAATTTCATGTTTCATTGTTTATATTTTTAACTGTATTTTATTGTTTGTTTTTAATTATTGTTGTACACCACCCAGAGAGCTTCGGCTATTGGGTGGTATAGAAAATGAATGAATGAATGAATGAATAAAGCACAGACTTGGTGGGACATAAGTCTTGTGACCCCCTGCTCCCAGAGCCCCCCCCCCCATAAGGCAACATAAAGGGATGGGCATTGGGCACCAGTAAAGGCAATAAAGTAGAAGACAGACAGCTCTGACCTGATCCAGGAGGACCACATAGAGGGCAAAAATTCTTCTACCCAAGCACATTGAAATGAACCAGACCCTGTTCTTCTTGCCCTTTGTGCATTTCAATGGGACTTGTGCAGGATGGCTTCCCATTGGATTCTGCCCTGTGTTAACCAGGCTGGGAGGGCCCTTTCGATTTTCTGTCATGGGTACCACTAACAGCTGCAGATATTCAAAAATTTGCTGGAATATAAAATTATGTCACTGAGACTGTTAATATGAAATTTCACATTTTTAAAGTGTGTGTCTGTGTTTACTTTGAAATGTGAGTGTTTTGTTGACTTCGCTTGATTGCTTTGCGCAGGTGCAAAATACGAAATCTCAACAGCGATTGTCTTCTTTTCTTTCTTCTTCTTTATTATATTTATACCCCGCCTTTTTTCCTGCAAGGAACTCAAGGCGGCTTACATAATCCTCCTCCTCCTCTCCATTTTATCCTCACAACAACCCTGTGAGGTAGGTTAGGCTGAGAGTCAGTGACTGGCCCAAAGTCACCCAGTGAGTTTCATGGCTGAGCGGGGACCAGAACCCGGATCCCAGTCCAACACTCTCACCACTACGCCACACACAAATATATATATAGCAATCAAATAAAATGGGGTATCATTGTCAAATTCCAGTATCAGTGACTATTAAGCGAATATTCATTGGCTATTCAGCGAATATTCAGTGAATATTCAGGCTCTCCTTCGTCAGTGAATATTCAGCAAATATTGAATATTAGGAGAATATCCAGTGAATATTCAGCATTGAAATGGCTAGAGGAGAATTCTGAAACACGTTTTTGCAAGCAACACCTCTGTTTTGCCTCCAAAAGTTGAACAGGAGAGCCAAAGCCACAAAACAACACAAAAGGAAAAAGAAATGGGGAGGGAAGAGGAAAAAAGCAAGCGGTCTTTAAGCAGCATTGGTGGCATGGCCCCGCTTCCCTTCTCAGCTCCCTCTGCTGCAGCCTCCTGGAATGGCTAGTGTAATAGCGACACATTTGCGGTCTTTCCTCTTCATATTGTTGGCTGAGGTAGCTCTATCAAGTCACACCCCAGACAACATAACTGTAGCAAAACTAGGATGAGCAGATAAAGAAACAGCTGACCCAAATGCAGCCTGGGCATGGGAGGGTGCAAAATGAGTTCCAAAGGTCATACATCATATTTACAGGCATTAAAAAAAAAAAAAAAGAGTAAAATATTGTTACAATCTGAATCTAATTAAATATAAATGTTTAATATCTTCTACTTAATAGTTGGTGTAGCACGGTGGCTTAGGTTGAGCTACAAATTAGGAAGCACCCAGCTCTCAGGCACCTCTATCTCTCTCTCTGCCTGCAACATGGGGGAAATAATGGCCTACCTTGCAGGGTTTTTAAAAAAAAGGTTACACAACAATGCATGTGAAGTGCTTTGAATGGTATACGGTATATAAAAAAACATATTACTATTAGTAGTAGCAGTAGAACTAGTAATTGATGGTATTTAATAATTGGCAGTTTTTGAGAATTCATCTTTAAATGACAAAATTAAAGAGAAAGACCAGCAGATGTAAAGCATTCAATTTTCCAACACACACACACACACAAGCTGATGGGCGACACTGGCAATGTTTGCAACGTTTTCTTGCAAGTTGATCACTTTTCTCTTCCTCGGCTGCGGGAGCTCCTCCTTCTCTGCAAGACTCCCAGTCCAGATGTGTCTGCCCTACCCCCCCAGGCCAGTTCTGCGGCCCACCTCACCCCCTGACGGCAGGGCCGCCACGCCGGCCAACGCCCCCCCCCCCCCCGGGGGTCATTTTCCGCCCAGTTCAGGCCCGGGCCTCGCTCCCCGGTGTACGATCCCACACACCTAGATCCGGGAAGCGGATCTCCCCTTAGAACCGAGCGAAGGGAGAATGAATCCCCCACACCCACCCACAGACGCCCCCCCATGTTTGCCTCCTGCCTGCCTGCCAGCCAGCACAGCCATTCCTGCCTGCGCCCACTCCGGGTCCAGAGAACCAGAGGGTGGCGGCGGCGGCGGCGCCCACGTGCCCAGTTAAGTTTCCATCCCCCGCCTCGCCCAGCCCAGGGGCCATTGTGGATCCGGAGAGGGGCCACGCCTTTGAGACCCCGAGGGAGAACGTCACGTGGTGGCTCCAGGAGTGCGTGTGTGTGTGTCTGCGTGTTTGTGTGTGTGTTTGTGTGTGGCGGGGGGGGGCGGCAGGAGTGGATCGAGCCCCAGCCTTGTTGCCTCGCCCTGCCCTGCCCTGCCCTGCCTGGCTGATGTCTCCGGGCTTCACGTCGGTTCGCTCAGCGCCCCTGCGCCGCCTCCCCGCCCGCCCCCTCCGTTTCTCATTGGGTGGGATCCCTCCGCCCCTGTGTCTGTCAAGGTGGACTGGGCTCCTCCGTCTTCGGCGTGATTTTTAAGGGGGATCTCGCAGGCAGACACAACTCTGGGCGGGGGGGGGCTCGAGCAAGGCCGGGCGGATCGGCGCCTGTTTTCGCTGCTGCCGGCTTCCCCTTTTGTGCTCTGGGGTGGAACTGAGAGCTGGGAAGAAGAGAAAGGTTGGGGTGGTGTTCCCCTTTTTTCCCCCTTTCCTCTCCCCCCCCTCCCAAGAAACATGGAGGTTTCTGGACCGAGGGTGGGTGGGGAAGAGGAAACATCGGCAGAGATCGTGCAAAGGGGGAGGGTGCGTGATCTCCCGTACCCACCGGGATGGGATTCCATAAGAAACCCGGGGCTTTCCTCAGCTGGGGATGGACCGCGGAAGAGAAGGGGACCGAATCCGGCAGAGGCTGAGAGAGACCCTCTGGGAAGCTCCATCAGTGTTTGGGAGGCAACACACGCGCGCGCGCGCGCGCGCGCACACGCACACACGCGAGGGTGAGTCGAGGGCTGTCTGTCTGTCTTGTCTCTTTCTCGGCTGCCCGTCAGGGCGAAATTTCTGCTTGATGTCGAAGCCTTCGGAATTCAAGCCCGGTTTGTCTTCTCTCTCTCTCTCTCTCTCTCTTTTTGGCCGTTTCTGCTCTTGTGTGTTCACAGGACCGGACGAGTTTCTGTTGATGTATTTCAGCTTCTCTACGGAGATGGCATTAAGTAAGGTGTGGCAGCGTGGCAGCGGACCACCACCACCCCCCCCGACACACGCACACACACACACACACACACAACACCTTCATATCTCCCTCTATTCCCATCGCTACCGCTTTGCTTGTGTTTGTGTGTGTGTGTGTGGCTGTAGAATCGCTTTATTAATTACCCCCATCTGACTTTCTTAACACCCCCCCTTCCCCCCTCCCGGGGGTGTTGATTAATATTTCCGCCACCAGCTTTCCCAACTTAAGAAAAAGAAAAACGACTGAATTGTCATTTTTGTAACCCGCGTTCTCCCTCCCCTATGAGCTCTGATTGGGAAGCAGGGGTGCTTTCCCATCCCAACAATTCTTTCCGTCATTGAGTATTAATTAATTAAAGACATGCCCAGTATTTCAAATACGTTGATTACCGTATGTGCTTTGTTATGGTTCTTCGTGTTGTTTCAAAAATCTGGGAAATTTCTATACCTAAAGAATTGCCTTGGAAAGGCCTCTGGTGGGCCAAAAGGTGGGAAACAAACATAAAAAATAATACTAATAATACTAAAAATAATACTAATAATACTAAAAATAATACTAATAATACTAAAAATAATAAACGTTGGTGTGTGTCTGTGAATAGGGAAATGATTTGGCTTTAATGGTCCTCGATGGGCTTATTATCTCTTAAACATGTTTTATAAAAACACAAATCCAAAATCCTAATGTTTGTGTTTATTCATACAGTTTTCCCATTGAATCCCTGGGATTTGATGGTGGGGGTGGTGGGGGATATCACCGATAATAATTTAATAACAATGAAACTCTTTAAATGGCTTGATTTGTCTTGGGAGGATTTCAGACTTCAAAATTGCTTGCATTAAAAGTTGCAGTCTGAAGTCACTTATGGAAAATCCATGTCAGAGCATGAAAGAGCAGGGAGAGTAAGCAGGCCAGAGGCCATTTGCCCTGTGCTATAAAGCAGAAATCGGCCTGGTTTCCTCCATCCAAAAACCTTTCCCCCATTTCCTATCAGCAGAGCAAAAACCTGCCTGCCATCCTTGTGATCTGCAATCAGTATAAGTCTGTGTGTGTGAAGTTAACTAAAGCTTATCCTTCTGCCCCCCCCCCCCGGGGGGGTATATGGATCCAAGGCTGAGTGAACCCAATTGCCAGATGGTTCCAGTATCTCCCGATTCCCCCTGGATTGCATTCCACTCTGTCTGGTGCAAATGGCCCCTCTTCAGATACCAGCACAATAGACTGGATGTTAGAGAGGTGCGATCTGGAGCCGTCCATCATCAGTGGAATTCACATCGCCAACGCCTTCAGCCTTTCAAGGAGGCACTCAGCAATTATTATGACTATGGTTTAGGGAGGCAGTTGGGAGCTGGCCTTGGTGCTGGAATAAAACAGCAATGGCAGGCAAGTAGGAAACTGCTTGGCCTAAAATTCAGTCCCCGTTCTTTATTATTGCCAGGGCCAGGCAGCAGGGTGAAGTGACCTGCTTCAGGTGGTAGCACCATGTGCACACGTGTGTGTTTGTGTGTGTGTGTGTGTGAGTTGGGCTGCACTTCTGGCAGCAAAAATGTCTGGGGCCAGCACTGATTACTGCTTCAAAAATCTAAGAAAGCTTCAGCGAGCGAGCGAAACATTGAAAAGATTCTGCTTTCAGGGTGCCTGGCAACAGAGATTTGGAAGGTAGGTGGGTTGAAGTGTGTGTGTGTGTGGGGGGGAAGGAACAGGAAGAGATAATTTACCTCTGGAGGAGCCACAGAACTCAGGAGTCCTGATTCCCAGCCCATATCATCTCTCAGAAATAAAGCCCGAGCATCCTCCCTCCTTCCATTAACCCAGTTCCCATGTCTTGGTCATCCGAAAGATGCGAAATGGCCATAATTTGCCAGACCATAATTTTCTGAAGGTCTGGCCTCCACAAAGACTTCTTTTTGCCTCCATTTCTCGATCTGTAAAAGCGATAATAGCGGGTGAATACAAAAGGGCAAGTTACCAAGTGTCACCATATTGTGTACATAATACAGCTTGTCTTGAGGTGGTCATCTGTAACATTGTACCAAGTGTGTGCGTGTGTGTGTGTGTGTGTGTGTTTGCCACATATCTGCACCTTATCAGAAATCTGATGAAGCAAAGGGAGTGGTCCAATTCTCATCACCAAAGTGCTGCTGGTTTGCCCAGCAATGATGTGCGTACTGTGGAAAGTTATTGTTTTGTAACTGGTCATCTGTATTTGGCTAGCCCAGAGTTCTCCAGCCTTGGGTCCCCAGATGTTTTTGGCCTACAACTCCCAGCATGCCCCAGCCAGCTGACTGCCTTTGATAGGCCAGTGGGCCTTAAAAGTCTCTGTTCATTCCCTGATGAGTGTCTGGATTGAGCCCAGAAGCAGGTCGGTCAGCCACTGTCTCCATGCTTAGCTCTGTGCTGTGGCGGGGGGGGGGGAGGCTGGTGGTGACTCCTGTGGGCGTGCGGTTCCTTATCCATTGCACCGGTCCATTTCCAGCTTTACAGGAACTCTCCGTGGTGCTGAGCTCCACACACACACACCAAAAATAGGTTCACCACCACGGAGCACCCGTGGATAGTTCTTCTACAGCTCAAACAAAAAAGATGCAATGTGTGTGGCGTAGCGGTGATGAGAGTGTCGGACTGGGGACCCGGGAGATCCGGGTTCTAGTCCCCCCCGCTCGGCCACGGAGCTCACTGGGTGACTTTGGGACAGTCGCTGGCTCTCAGCCTTAACCTACCTCACAGGGTTGTTGTGAGGATAAAATGGAGAGGAGGAGGAGGAGGAGGAGGAGGAGGAGGAGGAGGAGGAGGATTATGTAAGCCGCCTTGGGTTCCTCGCAGGAAAAAAGGCGGGGTATAAATATAATAAAATAAATAAATGCAATGGATAAGGAGCCCCACTGACACAGGAGTCGCCAGCCGCCCCTGGTGTTGTATAACAAGTGCCTTGTAATAATGGCCATTTTGGGGATGGGAAAGGCAACTGCAGTGCTCTTCTCCACTGTGTGCCCCTGCTTCCCCCCTTTTGAATGGACCTGCGTGCCCCCAGGCCCAGGTAGCATTGCCAGGCGAGGAGCCTGTGGCTCACGCTGGCTCAGCTTGTCTGAGCGTGGAAAGCTAAGCAGGGTCAGGCCTAGTTATTACTTGGGTGGGAGACCCCCCCCCTCCTCTGGTTTCCTGCATTGAGCAGGGGGTTGGACTCGATAGCCTTGTAGGCTCCTTCCAACTCTATATCTATGAAATCTATGAAATCCTTGGCCGTGGGCAGGCTTGCACGGTTGCTTGCTGCAGTTAGGAAGTTCACTGTGTTTCCTGCATCTATGTAGTAAGCTAGGCTTCCCTGACCTGGTGCCTTCCAGATGTTTTGAACTTCATCTCCCATCAGCCAGCATGGTCAGGAATGCCAGCAGTTGTAAAAAAATATATATCACACATCTGGACTGGAGGGAACCAGGTTGGCGAAGGCTGATGTAAAGTGGTAGTGGCATCTCCTGTGAGGCAAGCGTAGACCAGGGTGACCAGCTCTGTTGAAACCGCAGTGTAAATACATGCTATAATAATTCAGGCATGGGCCCAAGGTGACCCAAAGACACCCCACCCCCCCGGTGAGCCATCTCTAGCCTCTTACCCCCAATTTCCCACTCCACTCTGCCCGTATCTGTGCTCCCTGATACCAAGTTGGGCCATGGAAGCTGCTGCCAGCACCGGGAGGACCTGATTATGCTGTCGCACTTGCCCAGAGCTCCTCTGAGTTGGCTTGATGCCACAAGTTGTAAAGCTGGCGTCCGTGTTGTCCTCATGTCTGATTCTTTATACTAGTAGGATCAAACTGTCAGTGGTGAGCTTCTTGTCTGGGTCAAATGCCTTATATTCTGCAGTGGCAGTAGAAAGGCCTGGCTGTTTCGTAGCGTGGATACCGTCATGCGAACAACTGTGATTTTTTTGTTGCAGGCCCTGCTCTGGGAAAACATTAGTTGGGGCGGGGGGGGGGGAGAGAGAGAGAAGGGGAGACTGTCTCCTTTCCCTGCCCAAGGAAGTGGGTCAAACACCCACAATAGGTTTCGGAGACTTTAGTACAAATGAAGAGAGTGTGCTGGGAGAAGATCGCTATGCCACCACAGGTCTGTAATCAGGGCCACTTTCCGCACTGGTTGTAATGTAATGTGCTGTGCATATGTTAATAAGCGCGCCATCCCTCTGGCGCTCACTCACTGTGAATGCCACAATCACAGGTTAAGGGCACAATCCTATGAACGTTTCGACCAGTAGTTCTCAACCTTTTTTGCCCCACGCACCCTTTTCACCATATGTCAGAATGTCATCCCCCCCTCCCCTTTCCAAGATTGTCTGACTCAAAAGTTGCATTCCAAATAATATGCATATTATTATGCATATCATTAAAAAATAATAATAAATCTTTCATTTTTTTCTATATTGGTACATATACATTTACCTGGATTATGTTTATAGTGGTGTTTTACAAATTTAA
The DNA here is from genome assembly GCA_021292165.1 of Shinisaurus crocodilurus. Lineage (NCBI taxonomy): Eukaryota > Metazoa > Chordata > Lepidosauria > Squamata > Shinisauridae > Shinisaurus > Shinisaurus crocodilurus. The sequence goes on from CM037881.1 coordinate 8,616,790, forward strand.
CAGCAATGTTGATGGACTTTAAAACTTGAATAAAACTAGTTTTTTACATTCATCACTAATTACTTAGCAGACAATGATGATGATGATGATGATGGATGTGAATCCATATTGAATATATGAATCATCGTATCCTCTCTTTTTTTTGACACTCATGATGGGCTCCAAAATCTGTGACTAAAAACCAAGAAAAAGTCAAATATAACTATAAATGGAATATTTCCACAGATAACAAGTGAAATATGTATCTTTATTTTTTAATTTAATCTGTGCCATACAATAAGGTGTGATGTCCTGTAGATTATGTACAATCTGTAGAATTTTAATCTGTAGAAAGATCAGTATTCCAACAGTTTGAGTCTGTGGTCCCAATTCCCCTCCTGAAATCCTAAAATTCCCCCCCAGGGGGGGGAATTCCCCCCCCCTGGTTAAGAACCCCTGGTTTAGACAGAAAAATGTCCTACAACTCCCAGCATGCCCCAGCCAGTTGTAGGACTTGTTTTCTGTCCAAACTCGCATAGGATGGCACTCTAAATATCTGTTAGGGTAGTTCCAGTTCTGTGATCTGCTAGAAAGTCAGGAAGGTGGAGTGGTGAGGAAACAGGCTTGTATCTCTTTCCATATCTGGGTGGTGAAAGGGGATATGGGATGGGAGGAAACAGGGGCTTGCTTAGCAGGAAGTGCTTCTGCATTTTATTGCCAGGAAACTTAACTTTTTAACAGACTTAGATCAGCCTTCTTCAGCCTGGCGCCCTCCGGATGTTTGGACTATACGTCCCATCATCATCCCTTACCGTCAGCCCCATTGCATGGGACTGACGGGACTTGTAGTCCAGAACATCTGGAGGGCGCCAGGCTGGGAAAGGCGGAAATGCCAACTACCAATACTGGGCCTCCCAAAGTCAGCCAAGAATTTGCATGTCAGTCCACCAAGCCCAAATGGCTGGTAAACCCAATGCAATGAGAAGCTGAAAAGTAACTTGGTATGTTGCATTGGTACTCATCACGTTAAATAAACAAATAAATAAATAAAGCTAGCTAGCATTGTGTGCTCTTTCTCTCTAGCAGGGGAGGGGTCCATTTGCGGTGGAGAAGCAGCAGGCAGGAGGGAGGAGTCTAACCGGAGACCCTTGGCTCCTCCCCCCCTGCTGTATTTCCCATAAGGCCCAATCCCCACCCTGCCCAGCAGGGCCGGTGCTACCATTAGGCCAACTAGGCAGCTGCCTAGGGCGCAGGGCTAAAGGGGGCACCAGGAGCATAGGGCTGGAGGAAGGGAGGGCTCAAGTGGGAAGAGGGGGGCGCTAAATATCTGATCTTGCCTAGGGCACCAAACTGCCTTGCACCGGCCCTGCTGGGTTTCTGTATGCATCCTTGCTGAATCATGAGCGAGAGTGACAGGAAGAAAGTGACTGGTGTGTGTGTGTGTGTGTGTGTGTAAAGGGGAAGATTAAGCAACCCTCTTCTGCTGCCACTTCTCAACTGCACACCGCCTGTTTGGTGGCTTTTGAGCACCAAAATGAGTTCCCAGCTCTTAGCCTGTTGCTGAACATATAGATCGGTGTTCTCCAACCTTGGGTCCCCAGATGTTTTTGGCCTACAACTCCCAGCATGCCCCAGCCAGCTACGCTGGCTGGGGCATGCTGGGAGTTGTAGGCCAAAAACATCTGGGGACCCAAGGTTGGAGAACACTGATATAGATAATGCCCAAGGTTGCAATTCTATGAATACTTACCTGGGAGCAAGTCCCACCGAAACCAGTAGCACTTCCTTCCGAGTATGGTGGTGCAGCAAGGTGGCCGAGCAACTGAACTCCAAATCAGGATGTCCTTGGTTAAAAATCTCACCTCTGCCATGAGCTCATTAGGTGGCTTTTGGCGAGCCGCTCTCTCTCTCAGCCTCAGTCCCCGCCTCCCTGCCATGTAGGGGAGAATAATACTGACTTCTCTTTACAGGGTTGTTGTGAGGATTGCAACGAGATAATATACTAGGTGAAAGCACTTGAGCGCACTGCATCATGGATGAGGAAATGCATGGTCTTCCGGATGTTGTTGGACTGCAACTCCCATACTCCCTCACCACTGGCTATGCTGGCTGGGGATTATGAGAGTTGCAGTCCAACAACATCTGGAGGGTCACACGTTCCCTATTATTATTATTATTATTATTATTATTATTATTATTTGGACAAGTTTGCGTGGATTCATCCACACTTCAGACTTACATTGGTTTAAGAGTGTGGCTCACGCTGGCTCAGCTTGTCTGAGCGTGGAAAGCTAAGCAGGGTCAGGCCTGGTTATTACTTGGATGGGAGACCCCTCCTCTAGTTTCCTGCACTGAGCAGCGGGTTGGACTCGATAGCCTTGTAGGCTCCTTCCAACTCTATGATCTATGAAATCTATGAAATAATTCTCTTTTCTCAGAGGACCCTGGGAACTGTAGTTCTGCGAGAGGAAATGGGATTTCTCCATATCTCAGCAGACTACGACTCCCGGGATTCTTTGCTGAAGCCATGGCACTTAATGGTATGCAATTGATAAAGGTTTGTAGTGTAGATGAGGCCTTGGGGCTTGGAGAAATGGACAGGAAACAATATTGCCTTATCTCCCTTTTCTTGTCAGAGGTGACATTATTGCTTGAGAATATCCACTTGATAGATGGAGAACCAAGGCACAGAAGAAGTGCTGGGATCTGAATGCCCGTCAGCCATGGCCTGGTCCTGCACTCTATTCAGTGGGTCACCAAATGATGGGATCTCCAAGGTCCATTCATGATCCATGGTAACTCAATATAAATGGCTATTGGCCCATAGAGTTGGGCTAATGCCTGTCTGTCAAGCATTTGGTTTTGCACAGAATTGATTGCATCATTAGGATTGTATAGGCAGCAGAACAGGCCTGTGGCTCACGCTGGCTCAGCTTATCTGAGCGTGGAAAGCTAAGCAGAGTCAGTCCTGGTTATTACTTGGATGGGAGAACCCTCCTCTAGTTTCCTGCATTGAGCAGGGGGTTGGACTCGATAGCCTTGTAGGCTCCTTCCGACTCTTATGATCTATGAAATCTATGAAAACTAGAAATCTATGCCCAGTTGGCCAAGCGACCTGCACTTTGTCCTTTACCACCAGAGCTAAAACTATCTGAGGCCGTGCCTCTATCAGACGGTTCCTTCTTTTCTGTCTCTCTTACAGGCCAAGATCCCTTCTCTGAAACAGTTCCTGCTATGGGCGTTTGCTGAAGAAGACCCCGTTGGATGGCTAGCTGACTAGCTCCCTTCGATGACGGGTATTCTTGGGTATATAATACAGATGGCGTTGTTATTGCTTGAGAATACGCGTAGTTGAGGGGAAGTTGATTCGTCTCACAGCAACTGTTGGGAGATAGTCTTGCTTCCCCTACCCCCTCTTCTTTCTCTCTCTCTTTCTCTCTCTCTCTCTCTCTCTCTCTCTCCCTCCCTCCCTCCCTCCCTCCCTCCCTCACTCCTTTCTGCTATGTGGCCAGCAAAATGCACAGTGTGTCTCCTCCTAGTCCTCTTTGGATGAGACCAATGGAATGAAGAACCATATATGTACGCCTAACTCTGGGTTAATTCTTACTGCTTCTTCAGCCTTAACCAGGCGTTGGTTTTTCTTGTCCAGATTCCTGGTTGAGAGGTTTAGCCGGTGGAATTCACTGCCACAAGATTTTGCTGATGTCCAGAGCTTTGCAGGATTCTAGGAACGAAAATGGGATAGAAGCCCTCTTGTCGGAAGACATAGGCTTCACTCAGGCCCTACAGGAGAGTGAAGGAGGAATATTCCTGCCCCCTGAAGGGTAGCTAGATATACCAGCTGCTTTCCTCTAGAAAGTTGAAACAGAACCAATTGACTTGGTCAGCTGGAGCCCCACCTCATGGATCTCCAGGCCGGCCAGCCAGCCAGGGAGGCTCTGTGGTCTTTTACAAACTGAGCAGCTGTGTTCAGAAGCATCTGGCATCACCCATTGTTGGGTACAGGAAGTGGTTCTAGGCAGCTCTCAATAACTGTTCGGTAATGTCGTTCATTCTAAGACCCTTCAACCTGGTTTTGGTGGGAGTGTATGGGGCAGGTTTCTTCATTGGTTCCTGATGTGTCAAGTGAAGGCAATTATTGTCTTTGCTGAGGGAAAGAAACTAATAGCCTTTGAGCCTTGAGCATATATCCCTTGCCACACTCGTCTTGCTCCATGAGAGAGGAGATATACAAATGGGACTCTGAGTCATATAAAGGGAGGTATGTAAACTGTCTGTCCATCTGGGAAATGGACTGGGAACTGGAGGTCAGAACTTACATGGACCTCCTGGAAAGAAGAGTAGCTTGGAAAGAAAGGAGGGTAGAGAAGGCAGAAATGTTGGAGCATGGGTGGACCAACTGGTAATTTGGTGGAGGGCCCTTCTCCTTCTTTTTTCTTGCAAAATTGGGATAGGCCTCCATAAACTGGAGATAATTGTTGTTGTTTTTAATTCATTGACGTTTATATGTTTGTGCATGGGTTTATACACCTGTTGTTTGCATAGTATGTGGGTATGGATGTAGGTGTAGTTTGTAGGAGTCTACACTGGCGCTGACACAATTGACGGGACTGTAAGAAAGGGAAGTCTCGGCTGCTAAAGTCACACAACCATCAGCACTGGTAGTCCAGGGCAGTCTTCCCCAACATGGTTCCCGCCAGATGTTCTTGGACGACAACTCCCAGCATTCATTGGCCGTGCTACCTGGGTCTGACGAGGTCCAAAACATCTGGAGGGCCCCGGGTTGGGGAAGGCTTCCCTAAGGTGTGAGTGGCTACACAGGTGGTGGTGGTGGTTCTAGGGCAGAGCTCTCCAACCTTGGGTCCCCAGATGTTTTTGGCCTACAACTCCCAGCATGCCCCAGCCAGCGTTGCTGGCTGGGGCATGCTGGGAGTTGTAGGCCAAAAACATCTGGGGACCCAAGGTTGGAGAACACTGTCCTAGGAGGTCTCTGTGGGGCTTTCTTTGAGGCTCACGTCTGCTGATCTCATGCATTTTCTTCCTGCAAGCCAGATGGGGCCCTGCCTCAACTCAGGTTGATTCTTCATCCAGGCAGTACACAAGATGGGCTAGTACGGGGGCAGCAGTGGCTGCCTCTGACTCTTTTTCTCTTTCTGGGCGAGCAGGTAAGGTGGTGGTAAGTCAGGTGGCACTTGGGGGAGGCTGGCACTGGCTTGCCCCTGGGGCCTCTTCTCCTCCTCCACCAGGACAATGTGCGGAATGCCAGTGGAAGGGGGCCTCCTTCCCTCCCTCCCTCCCACAGAATTCCACACACAGCTGGAGCAAGACTCCCACCCAAGCACATCAGGAAAAGTGTGGGCTGAGTCTCTGCTGTTTGGGCATAGAGAGAGCACGGCCTTCTCCTTGTCCCTTCAGCCAGAGCAGCTAGACTGGTGGGGACAAGGAAGAGGGCCTTTTCTGTGGCGGCCCCCCGTACTGTGGAACTCTCTCCCGCGTGACCTCCGCCATGCCCCCTCTCTGCTGAGCTTCCGCCGCTCATTAAAAACCTGGCTGTTCAGGCGGGAATATGGGGTGGGTTAAGATATTTAAATTTTTATACTGTTTTAAATGTATTTTATTGTTTTTATTCTATGTACATCGCCCAGGGTGGCCAGCCAGATGGGCGATTAATAAATGTAAATAATGAATAAATAATAAATAAATAAAACTTGTGGCCTATCATAGAATCATAGAATCATAGAAAAGTAGAGTTGGAAGGGGCCTACAAGGCCATCGAGTCCAACCCCCTGCTCAATGCAGGAATCCAGGTCAAAGCATCTCTGACAGATGTCTGTCCAGCTGCACCTTGAATGCCTCCAGAGTGGGAGAGCCCACGACCTCCCTAGGTAGTTGATTCCATTGTCTTATTGCTCTGACAGCCAGGAAATTTTTCCTGATGTTTAGGTGGAATCTAGGTTCCTGTAACTTGAGCCCATTATTCCGTGTCCTGCAAACTGGGAGGATCGAGAAGAGATCCTTGCCCTCCTCTGTGTGACATGATCCCTTCAAATACTGGAAGAGTGCGATCCTATCTCCCCTCAGTCTCCTCTTCTGAAGGCTAAACATGCCCAGTTCTTTCAGTCTCTCCTCATAGGGCCTTGTTTCCAGTCCCTTTATCATCCTTGTTGCCCTCCTCTGAACCCTCTCCAGTTTGTTTATGTCCTTCTTAAAGTGAGGTGCCCAGAACTGGACGCAGTACTCAAGATGAGGCCTAACCAGTGCCGAGTAAAGGGGAATTATCACTTCCCGCGATTTGGAAGCTATACTTCTATTAATACAGCCCAAAATTGCATTTGCCTTCTTTGCAGCCACATCGCATTGCTGGCTCATATTCAGTTTGTGATCTACCACAATTCCAAGATCCTTCTCACTTGTGGTATTGTTGAGCCAATTGTCCCCCATTCTGTAACTCTGCATTTGGTTTCCTCTCCCTAGGTGCAGCACTTGGCATTTATCCCTATTAAATTTCATTCTGTTGTTTTCGGCCCAGCGCTCCAGCCTATCGAGGTCACTTTGAATTTTGTTTCTGTCTTCCAGAGTATTAGCTGTTCCACCCAACTTTGTGTCATCTGCAAATTTGATAAGCATTCCCTGTACCTCCTGATCCAAGTCATTAATAAAAATGTTGAAGAGGACCGGGCCCAGGACCGAGCCCTGTGGTACCCCGCTCGTTACCTCTCCCCAGTTTGAGAAGGAACCATTGATAAGCACTCTTTGAGTCCGATTCTGTAGCCAATTGTGGATCACCTGATAGTTGTTCCATCTAGCCCACTCTTAGCTAGCTTACTAATCAGGATATCATGAGGCACTTTGTCGAAAGCTTTGCTGAAGTCCAGATATATAATGTCCACAGCATTCCCACAGTCCACAAGGGAGGTTACCCGATCAAAAAATGAGATCAGATTAGTCTGACAGGATTTGTTCTTGACAAATCCATGCTGGCTTCTAGTAATCACTGCATTGTTTTCAAGGTGCTTGCAGCCTGACTTCTTTATAATCTGCTCCAAAATCTTCCCGGGGATTGATGTCAGACTGACTGGCCTATAGTTCCCAGGTTCCTCCTTCTTGCCCTTTTTGAAGATGGGAACAACATTTGCCCTCCTCCAGTCTGGCACTTCACCTGTCCTCAAATGATTTCTCAAAGATAATAGACAGTGGTTCTGAGAGTTCTTCTGCCAGTTCCTTTATTACTCTAGGATGCAGCTCATCAGGCCCTGGAGATTTAAACTCATTCAGAGTAATCAGGTGCTCCTTGACCATTTGCCTATCAATCTCAAGCTGCAATCCTGCCCCTTCAGTCTGCACTTCAGGTTTGCCAGGGGGGGTCATAGACCCTCTTTTGGGAGAAGACCGAGCCGAAGTAGGAATTGAACACTTCTGCCTTTTCTTTGTCTTCTGTTATCAATTTGCCATCCTCATTGCGTAGTTGAACCACCAGTTCTTTCTTCTGTCTTTTACTGTGCATGTATCTGAAGAAAGCTTTTTTGTTGCTTTTAGCATTCCTCGCTGACCTTAGCTCATTCTCAGCTTTAGCTCCTTACACTATTCCTGCAGTTCTGTGCTACCTGCCTGTACTCTTCCCCTGTAGCCTGTCCTTCCTTCCACTTCCTATACGTGTCCTTTTTTGTTTTCAGGTCATCTTTGAGTTTATTGTGAAGCCACATTGGCTTCTTCTGTTGCCCTCTGCCTTTTTTCCTTGTGGGAATTGTTTGCAATTGTGCCTTTAAAATTTCCTTTTTTAAAAACTCCCACCCCTCCTGGGCTCCCTTTCTCCTGAGAGTCGCTTGCCATGGGATCTTACTAATCATTGTTCTGAGTTTGTTAAAATTGGCTTTCTTAAAATCCAGGGTACGTGTTTGGCTACACTCAGCTTTTGCTTCTGTTAGAATCAAGAACTCAAGTATAACATGGTCACTTTCCCCCAGAGTTCCCGAAACTGCCACTTTATCCACTAACTCGTCTCTGTTGGTTAGAATCAGGTCAGGCCTTCCGGATGTTGTTGGACTGCAACTCCCATCGGCCCCAGCCAGCATAGCCAATGGTGCGGGATAATGGGAGTTGGAACCCAGCAACATCTGGAGGGCCACGAGTTGCCCACCCCTGGCACAGACCAACCCCTGGTGTGTGTGTTTTTTTATTGTAATGCAATTTATTTTAATTGCTGTGAGCTCTTGTGGATGGAAGGAAGGAAGCAAGCAAGCCTGCCTTATCCATCAAGTGATCCTAGTGATTCACCAGCTGGGAGCGAAACACACTGATCACAATTAAGCAAATCTAAATCCGAGACCAGCTGGGGGGTCTGCGCGGAATTTGTCCCTCACCCACAAGTCTTATCAGCCCCAAATTCATCCGAAGCAACTGCCTCCCTGTCTTACAAAGGCTGCTGTTTGTAGCCCCACCTAGGGCTGGATGCATTTATGTCTGTTCAAAGAGGGCATGGATATCCAGCAGGAGTCGTGCTTTTCAGGGTCCTGGCAGAAACCTTGGGGTCCACCTTGCTTGCTCCGCACTGCACCGCACCCATCATTTCTCGACATGTGCATGAAGGCCCTGGGTAACATTAAAGCTCTCCCATTATGAGACTAGAATTACTGGCCAGGACAAGGGTTTGGGTAATGATCCTGATGGCATTTGGAGTAGGATGCAGGACTGGGACTGGGACTGGGACTGGGACTCAGGAGATCCAGGTTCTAGTCCCCGCTCGGTCATGAAACTCACTGGGTGACTTTGGGCCAGTCACTGACTCTCAGCCTAACCTACCTCACAGGGTTGTTGTGAGGATAAAATGGAGAGGAGGATTAGGATTATGTAAGCCGCCTTGGGTTCCTTGAAGGAAAAAAGGCGGGGTATAAATATAATAAATAAATAAATAAATTCTTCTTGCCCTAGGACAACCCGTTCCCCTGGACCTCAGCCCTGCTGTGCCCTCTTAATGCCTGCCCAGCATGAGAGTTCTGTTCTGTTATTTAGTCTGCATTTCCATAAGCAAAAGCAACCGCCCCCCCCCAGTCAGGGCTCTCCAACCTTGGGTCCCCAGATGTTGCTGGCCTACAGCTCCCAGAATCCCTTGCCTTTTAGGCATGCTGGCTGGGTATGCTGGGAGCTGTAGGCCAGCAACATCTAGGGGACCCAAGGTTGGAGAGCCCTGTGCCCAGCTCAAGAGCAAGCAACTTTTTTTTCCTGGCAGGAGCCGCATTCCCACATGGGTACCGTATTTTTCCGTGTATAAGACGCCCCATGTATAAGACGCCCCCCCCCCCACTGGGCAGTTTCACAACCGCACGGTTCTCTCCTCGGCTTACTTCCGTGTATAAGACGACCCTCAATTTTTAGTCTAACAATTTTAGGAAAAAGTATAGTCTTATACATGGAAAAATACTGTAATCTGCCAGGGGCTGCATTTCGGTGGTGAGTGGGGCCGAATCCAGTGGTGGACAGGGCCAGAACCAAAAGTGGGTGGGCATAAACCGCCCCACTGACATTGGAGGCACTAGCCTACACTGCATATTGTCTACACCAGTGTTCTCCAACCTTGGGTCCCCAGATGTTTTTGGCCTACAGCTCCCAGCATGCCCCAGCCAGGAGGGGGGTAATTAATGTTCACGGAGGTGGGTTTACACCAGGGATGGGGACTCGGACTCGAGGACTCGACTCGTGAGTCGGACTGAGTCCCCCCTCTGACTCGACTCGGACTCGAGTCCCAATATTTTTAATGGGACTCGAGACTCGACTCGGGACTCGAGACCAAGGACTCGTCAACATCCCTGGGCTGTTGACGAGTCTTCTGGGTGTGCCAGAAGGAGCGCGATCACCGGTGAAGAGCGCATGGAAGCGAGGCGAGCCACTGCTCGCCCACTATGGACAGCTACCAGGAGCGCAGCCCCAACGATGTGTTGAGATTTATTTTGATTGATGTGTTGTTGTGGGGGGTTTGGGTTAGGGTCAGACATTTTGGGTTTGGCTGCCTCTGCCTGCCTGTTTGGGGTTCCCAGCCTCCTCTGCCTGCCTGGTCTCTTCTTGACCTGTTCAACAGTTGAATTGTCCAAGACAAAGGCCTCTGCCTGCCTGCTTTGGGGTTCCCTGCCTCCTCTGCCTGCCTGGTTATTTTGGGTTTGTCTGCCTGGTCTGTTCTTGCCAAAATCAGTTGCAGAGTTTTGAAATAAAAAGGCACACTTATGCCTAGAATTTATTTAAGCCACACATCTGAAGTAGCCTTATTTTGTTGGGGAAGAAACCCATTGATTTTAATAGGGACTCGTGGAGTCAGCTTTGGGAGTGACTCGGGACTCGTGAGTCACCATTTTGGACCAAGGACTCGGACTCGGACTCGAGACTCGGGTCCAAAGACTCGTGACTCGACTCGTGACTCGAGACCAAGGACTCTTCAACATCCCTGGTTTACACAGACAGCTTTTCTGTGAAACCAAACCCACCTTGGATCATGCCCACCTTGCTGCCAATATGCACCCGCCTCCTCCCCGTCCCCTGGGCTTAAGCATGGGCAGTGATAAACTTGTCTGCTCTGGCTGCATCATCCTTTCCCAGGCACTCTGCAGAATGGCAGGAAGCAACCCAAAGCACCTGAGGCTGGGACGCTCGCTGCAGTCTGCACCCTGAGTCCATGCTGGGGGAGTTGTAGGCCAAAAACATCTGGGGACCCAAGGTTGGGAGAACACTGGTCCACACACTGATTGGCAGTGGCTTTCCAAGGTTTTTCAGACAGGACTGGAGACTTTCCCAGCTCTGCCTGAAGATGTCAGCAGGGCCGGATTAAGAGCATTATGGGCCTGGTGCTGAGGAGGGCGCGCGGCTGAAGAGGGCGCAGAAACGCTGCGCTCCTCTTCGCTGCCGCTGCGCCGCCCCCGCCAGGCCTCTGCCTCCGCTGCGCCGCCCCCGCCAGGCCTCCACCTCCCCACCCGCTCGTCCGCCCGCCGCCGCTGCCGCCCCCTCCCGTCCCGCTCGCGGCTGCGCCTCCCCCCGCCGCCGCCATCACCCCCTCCCCGCCACCTACCTTCTCCGCGTCGTGTTGCTTCCGGAGCCCCGCCCGCGTTGTTTTGGCGGGAGGAACCAGGGCAACAGGGCTTAAACAGCCCTGTTGCCATGGTTTCCCCGGCAAAAAACAGCGCAGGGGTCCCGTCGCGTCACTTCCTCCTCCTCGGCGGCGGCGCAGCAGCCAGGGCGGGGGGAAAGTAGGTTGGTGGTGGCGGCGCAGGGTTTTGTTTTTTTTTGCAGAGCAGGGCTGCTTTGGAGTGGGGGGGACGCTAAATATTATTTCGCGTGGGGCGCCAAACTGCCCTGCACCGGTCCTGATTGTGGGCCTATTTTGGGGTAGGGGCCTGGAGCTGCAGCTCCAATAGCCCCTATCTTAATCCGGCCCTGGATGTCAGGGCCTGAACCTGACACCTTCAGCAGGCAAAGCAAACCCTCTTTACCACTGCGCTACAGCCCTTCCCCATGTAGTGTGTGGACTCGGAGGGATTGATTGAACCCAGATTGATTGAACCCAGTTTTGATAACAAACTCATACAGTATATGGTAATGTAGAATCTTACTCATTCTCAAGGGCTGATTTGTACTGCTGCCCGGCATGTATACAGTGGGGCACAAGAGGCATCTCTCACATGCCCTCCACCCAGGGATGTTGAAGAGTCCTTGGTCTCGAGTCACGAGTATTTGGACCCGAGTCTCAAGTCCGAGTCCTTGGTCCAAAATGGTGACTCAAGAGTCACGAGTCACTCCCAAAGCTGACTCCACGAGTCCCTGTTAAAATCAATGGGGTCCCCCCCCCCCAACAAAATAAGGCTACTTCAGATGTGTGGCTTAAATAAATTCTAGGCACAAGTGTGCCTTTTTATTTCAAAACCCTGCAACTGATTTTGACAAGAACAGACCAGGCAGACAAACCCAAAATAACCAGGCAGGCAGAGGAGGCAGGGAACCCCAAAGCAGGCAGGCAGGCAGAGGCGTTTGTCTTGGACAATTCAGACTGTGGAACTGGTTAAGAAGAGACCAGGCAGGCAGAGGAGGCAGGGAACCCCAGACAGGCAGGCAGAGGCAGCCAAACCCAAAATGTCTGAAAGGTTGCATTTTAGGAAAATGATTTTTAAAAATAAAATCTTCGCCGGCGATCGCACTCCTCTCCACTCCTTCTGGCACAGCCCAGGGATGTTGACGAGTCCTTGGTCTCGAGTCGAGTCTCGAGTCCCATTAAAAATATTGGGACTCGAGTCAGAGGGGGGACTCAGTCCGACTCACGAGTCGAGTCCTGGAGTCCGAGTCCCCCTCCCTGCCTCCACCTGAGTACAATGGTGTGTGTGTGTGTGTGTGTGCGCGCATTTGTGCGTGCATAGAATTGTACAGGAGAATGCCCTATCACATGACCTGTCTGCTACAAAAAAGGGGCAGCCTGATTATATGGTGCATATATAAATGTACACACATATGTGTTGGTTCCTACAAAACATGTGACCTGTTTGTGAGGCTGAGGCCTGCTCCCATGGCTCGCAGCATAAAAAGCATCGAGGCTTCCGGACAGAGGGCTCCTAGCACTACCAGTCAGAAGGCATCGAGCAGCTGTCTCTGTCTTTTCTTCCTTAACACATTTTCTGCTGTAAGAAAAACGATGGATGAAGTGGTGGGAAAGCACGGGAGGGTTATTATGAGTCGAAAACGGTGTCATCTGGGCCCTCTGCAAAGTCCCGTGAATGAGGCGGGACCATGGTGCGATAAAAGCCTCTCCTCGAAGCACCCCCAGGTCTCCTGTGAAAATTAATGGAAACTTTACAAAAGCTTTCTTTAGGCTGCCGCTTCACAAATGACTAATTCTGACCCAGCCACCTCTAAGGCAAGGATTCTGTGAGCTGCAGCTCAGTCCAGAGACAACTTCTTCAGATATTTTTTTTTGAAGACTCCAGTTTCTCTGCCGGAAGAGCCCTGAACTCAAGTACATCATCCACATCTGCTGCAGCTTCCCATCAAATAGATGCCTCGGTTAATAGGCACAAGAATCCAGCTTCTCCCTCATCGCTGAATTGGGAAAACCCGCTTGCACTCTACTAACGGTTTGGCGAAAGAAGCCTATGAAATGTGATCAGCAATTTTCACTGCATGGGTCAAGATAGCTCCTTGTCGCCTCTTCTCTTTGTCCTCCTCCTCCTCAAATAAAACATTCCAATGCCGGATAGCAGAGCAAGTACTGATCATTCTTCCTATTTCTCAGAGGATACTGAACAATTTTTTGTGATTATCCCATTCGGTGATTTTCCGGCTTTTTGCAGTTCCCCCCCCCCCCATTCTAAAAGGTTGGAATGCCTCCCCTAAGGCTTAGTTCCTGGCAGTAAGTGCTTTAAGTTAAAATAAGCTGGTACTTTGGCCCCGCCCCTTTGGCCTTCAGCCCCGCCCACTACTGGAATGGGGCCTCCAAGTGCTTCTCCAGAGGGGAATTCCGTCCTTGGGCTGAAACAGGTTCTGCAGCACATGTATAGTGTTGTTGCTGTTCCCTAATTGGTCAGCTCTGCAGCTTGCATGGGGAAAAAAACAAGACTTTGGTGGGCAGAAGGTAGATCAGGATCTACTGGTAGATCTCGGGGTGATTTTCCGTAGATTGTGGAGGGTTTCTGACTCCTAATTGTTTGACCGTAGCAACAACAAAATGCCTCTCCACCACCCTGAATTAGACTGCTGAACTGAAGCTCGAAGGGAGTAACAGAGAAGTGGATTTTTGTGTGTGGAAGGATCGTGACTTCCATTTGGTCTGGTACATAAAACCAATTCCAGGGCCCAGAATCCTTTCTTTAACTCAGTGCTTCTCAATTATTTTCTGTCATGCCCCCCCTAGGAAGAAGAAAACATTTCGCGCCCCCCGCGCGACTGTAAATAGTATCATTTGTCTATAAAATTGTTATAAGTACACCTCTGCATAACACTGTATCCTTATTAAACTTTTAACTGAGGTCAAACGAGCCCCCCCCCTTTACGGAGCCTCGCGCCCCCCCTGGGGGGCCCGCCCCACTATTTGAGAAGCACTGCTTAACTCCAGGTGTATGTCTTTTGCACCAGGCTCCAGTTGTTGGATCTTGAGGTTCTAGTGAAAAAGAAAGCAGATCCTGCAAGCTTGACATCTGCTCACTCCTGCTATAGAGGATGACGTTGCCGGCCTTCACTCAGGCAGTATTCCCAACATCACAGTGCACCCTTCATGAGGATCTAGGGCAGTGTTCTCCAACCTTGGGTCCCCAGATGTTTTTGGCCTATGCTGGCTGGGTTGTAAAGGAGTCTGCAGATTTCATAGAATCATAGAATCATAGAAAAGTAGAGTTGGAAGGGGCCTACAAGGCCATCGAGTCCAACCCCCTGCTCAATGCAGGAATCCAGGTCAAAGCATCTCTGACAGATGTCCGTCCAGCTGCACCTTGAATGCCTCCAGAGTGGGAGAGCCCACCACCTCCCTAGGTAGTTGATTCCATTGTCTTATTGCTCTGACAGTCAGGAAATTTTTCCTGATGTTTAGGTGGAATCTGGGTTCCTGTAACTTGAGCCCATTATTCCGTGTCCTGCAAACTGGGATGATCGAGAAGAGATCCTGGCCCTCCTCTGTGTGACATCCCTTCAAATACTGGAAGAGTGCGATCACTCTTCCCTCACTGCCACTAAAACAGTGAAAGACACTTCAGTTGTTTAAGAAATCTGCAGACTCTTTTACAACCCGTTGAGGGAAGGCCTTAGCAAAAAACACAGGCCGAAACGCGCCGGGCTCCTCTATTTAATAAAGTTTGCATCCTGAGAACCTAATTCCTTTTTTTTCCCATTGCTACTGGATGCTCATCTCCTCCGGTTTCTGTCTATGCTGGCTGGGGCATGCTGGAAGTTGTAGGCCAAAAACATCTGGGAACCCAAGGTTGGAGAACACTGTGTTAGAACCATACAGTTGGAAGGAATCCACTGAGCAATCTTGTCTTCTCGCCAAGAGGCAGGACAATTCCGTACCTTAAAGCAGTCCCAAATAGATGCCTTTCACGAAAGCCTCCAGGGAACCAGATGCTCTGCAGCCTTCCTAGGCAACTTGTTTATTGTAAGGCCTGTGGCTCACGCTGGCTCCGCTTGTCTGAGCGTGGAAAGCTAAGCAGGGTCAGTCCTGGTTATTACTTGGATGGGAGACCCCTCCTCCAGTTTCCTGCACTGAGCAGGGGGTTGGACTTGATGGCCTCGTAGGTTCCTTCCAACTCTAGATCTATGAAATCTATGGCTGGGGACGGTAGGCATTCCTACTGTTTTAAGTGCAATCCACCCTGTACTTACTTGATGCTATTGCTGCTGCTTCTCTAATCTGCATGAGAAAGGAGGAACAATTATTCTACCTGCTTTCAGGGATTCTTTTCCATATTTAGATGCCGCCCACCTCCCTTCTTCCTTTGTTTTCTCTTGGCTCTATGGGCCCAGTTCCATCAAAACTGTTTTTCTTAACTTTCACCTTGTAGACATGGTGTATTTTTCCTTCAGAACCTGGCCTGCGAATCGTGTGACCCGGCTGGTGACCAAATGTGTGGCACATCTCTGGAGAAAGCCAACCTAAGCCCCCTGCCTGACACACACACACTCACCAAGGAGGGGGGAAGGAGACCCGGGGGGGGGGGGAGACAACCAGTCTCCACAGATGCCAAAGGGGACAAACAACATCTGCATAGAATCACCCCAAGGGGGAAGGCAGGAAGCATCACCAGGTTTGTCAATGCTCTCGCATATCAGCCCCATCTACATAAGACTTGAATACCTCTCCAGAGCAGACACTTCGGCACCCCTAAGAAATGGCCACTCAACACCATAGGATGGGACCATTAAGCAAGTGGCTTCAAAGGGACCCCATCCCACGGGGGGAAGGCGTCACCCCACCTGACCCAAAAGGCCGCCCCTCAGGGAGGGTGTCAACCCACCTGATCACGGAGGGAGGGGCTACCTGAAACACCAAGGTATAAAACACCCTGCACAAGGGAACTATTCTCTGGACCTGATCAGCAATCTTGCCCATGCCTGGGGTAAGGGAACGAAGGATCAGGAACCCCGGGAAACCAAGCTGAAATCACTGGCCGCTTGGGTTGACTGGACCCCCGGGAAACCAAGCTGAAATCACTGGCCGCTTGGGTTGACTGGACCCCCGGGAAACCAAGCTGAAATCACTCACTAGCCGCTTGGGTAGACCGGGCCTCCGCCAGGAACCCAGCTAGCCGCTTGGGTAGACCGGGCCCCGCCGGGAACCCAGCTAGCCGCTTGGGTAGACCGGGCCCCGCCGGGAACCCAGCTAGCCGCGTGCGGTTGACCGGGCCTCTGCCGGGACCCAAGCTAAACTAACTAGCTGAGAGCCCTGAAATCACCTTGTCCTTGAGGTTTTTGCTTGCTACTTTGTACCGTACTGATAAGCTGTATTGCTGACGTGGGTCTGTGTTTGTGAAGGTAATTTTGTAAATAAACTTGTTTTCTAAAAGATACTTTTGTGGCTACAAGTTATCCCTTTGTTCTGGGCTAAGGCGAGGCGCTGGGGACCTCGGAGAAGGCCCGCCCCAGCACCCGCTACCCCCTTAGCATTGAACCCGCGCAGAAGACCAGGTTGTCGGTCTTCCACTTGGTGGCAGCAGTGGGATAACTTATTAGCCCAGAATATCTCCCAGACCCAAAGTAGCAAGAGCCTAAGGATCACCATGGGCGACCCAGAGCCTGACGGAGCGACTGGGGGAGCCGAGCCACAGCGGTCCCTGCCCGCAACCCCCATCACCCCGGGGTTGGCGGCGCTGATCCGGCAGACGGAGCTGCAGAGGGAGCTGCTGGCGAGTCTGGCCCAGGGTGCCCGACCCAGGGGCCGCCCTATCCCAGTTCAGACAGATGGGAGAGAGGATGTGATGACCGAGGACCCCGCTCCTCTGGAGCCTCTGGAGCCCCTCGAGCCCCTCGAGCTTCCCTCGGAATGGATGGCCCACGAGCGGGAGAGGATGGCCCACGAGCGCGAAATGATCCGGATGCAGATGGAGTTGGCCAAGCTGCAGCTCGAGGCGGGGAAAACTCCCCCGACTGTCCCCGCCGCTCCTCCCCCTCCGTCGTGGGACCGCAAGACGTTCCCCTCCTACAAGCCAGGGCAGGATGTCCTGATGTTCTTCTCCATTTTCGAAACGGCGTGCCAGGAGCAGCGGGTCCCCGACAACTTGCGGTTGTCCGCCCTGTGAACCCAGGTCAGCGGGGACCTGGCCAACCTCCTCGGGGCGCATCTGCGGAAGACCCCGGTGAGCTACGAGGCGTTCAAGGCAGCGGCCAGGCAACACTTCGCCCTCACCGCCGAACATTGCCGGCGGAGATTTTGAGAGGGTAGACCTTCCCCCGGGACCACCCATGTGGCATGGGCAGCCCAGGTGATGCACGTCTGCGAGTCCTGGGTGGAGGCTTCCCGGGCCTCCACCCTGAAGGAAGTTGTCGAGCTGATCGCCATGGAGCAGTTCTTCACCACCATCCCGACGGAGCTGGCCGCTGTCGTGAGGGATCAGAAGCCCCGTACCTGTGAGGCGGCGGGGATCATGGCCGACGAGATGGGGCTATACCAGACGGCCCCATCCACCCAGGGAAGTTCCGCGACCGTGACCGAGAAGAAATCGGAGCCGGAGAAGAGCCTGCCCCGACGGCGCGAGGAGGCCCCTCGGACCAAGGGGAACCAAAACCCTCGGTCTGGGGCGTGCTTCCACTGTAACGAGATGGGACACCTGCAGCGGGATTGCCCCAAGCTCCGGCCCAAGAACCGGGATGCCCGTCCCTCGCCGGGGAAAATAGGGCACGTCGCGGGTGCTGCAGCCGCTCAGGACGACGACAGCGACGACGATCGACGGTCGGTCCTCTCCCTCCATGCAAGCATCCCCGAGGATCGCAGCGCCGAGGAGGATCTCCAAGAGTGGGGTCCCTACCATCCCGGACCCCGTGCATCGCTGTATCGCATCGCCTCCCCGGACCAGCTGAGATGGAGCCGCAAGCAATTCTGTGAGTCCATCTATATCAATAATGTTTCCCAGGTGGGGTATAGGGACACTGGGGCAGATGTAACGGCTCTGCCCCGGGACCACGTAGAAAGGTCCCAACTTTTGTCAGGACGTATGTGTACGATCAAACCCTATAACTCCCCCGACATCACCGTCCCCATCGCCCGGGTCCGGGTCAAGTACCAGGGGTGGGAAGGAGAGATGGACGTAATCATCCATCGCCAAAAGGAGTGGGGCATCATCATCGGGAACGACCTCGCGTTCCGGGTGGCCAAAGCTAAGATGGGGGTCGTCACCCGGGGGCAGGCAAGGAGAGGGGGGCCGCCTGTAACCGCACCGGTCCCAAAGCCTAAGCCCGTGCCCCCTCCACCACCCGGGGTGACCCTGCCCAGATGGCTAAGGACTTTGGGATTCAAGCCCAATTCAAGGAAGCCCAGCGGCTGGACCCTTCCTTGCAGGAGTGTCGCGATCTGGCCAACCAAGACCCCGGGGTATCCCTTGCCACCGAAAGATTTGTCTGGGACAATGGAACTTTGTACTGGGAGTTCGAGCCAAAGGGGGAAGTGGCACCGGAGCGCAAGCAAAGGCAACTGGTGGTTCCCCAACGGTACCGCCGCGCCGTGCTGCACCTTGCCCATGACGTGGCATGGGGAGGACACCTGGGGCAGAAGCGGACCCAAGCTCGAATCACAGAGGGGTTCTACTGGCCCATGATCGCTTCCGACATTAAAGCTTACTGTCGGTCCTGCGATGTGTGCCAGCGGGTGGGACACAATCGCGATCACCCAAGGGCTCCCCTTCAGCCTTTTCCGGTGGTGGGGATCCCTTTTGAACGGATTGCTATGGACATAGTGGGTCCCCTGAACCCGCCCACCAAGACGGGGAAAAAGTTTGTACTGACAGTAGTGGACTTTGCCACCCACTACGCGGAGGCTTTTGCGCTAGCCTCCATCTCTGCAGCCAGCCTGGCTAAGACTCTGCTCTCTCTCTTTGCCCGCTTAGGAATGCCCCGCACGGTCATGTCGGATTGCGGCACCGGGTTCATGTCTAAACTGTTCCAGAAGATGTGGGACCTGGGGGGGGTTTGACCAAATGTGTGGCACATCCGTCACATGTTATGGCCAGCCGGCTGCTTGACATCTCACCCTGCGGAGGCAGGAGATTTATTGAGCCCCGGGTGGGACTCCGTACATCAGTCTCCCCCAATCTGGTGCCTTCCAGATGTGTTGGACTGCAACTCGGCTCCGGCCCAGCTTATCTCAAGGAGCGCCTCCAGCAACATCAAGTAGGCCGCTCAACAAGGTCTGCCACGGACGGCCTTCTCCTTATCCCATCAGCCAGAGCAGCCAGGCTGGTGGGGACTAGGAAGAGGGCCTTCTCTGTGGCGGCCCCCACATTATGGAACTCCCTCCCTAGTCACTTTCGCCATGCCCCCTCCGTGATGAGCTTCCGCCGTGCATTAAAAACATGGCTGTTCAGGCGGGAATATGGGGTGGGTTAGGTTTTTAATAAGAATTTTTTATATTGTTTTAATTATTATATTTTATTGTGTTGTGTTGCTGTATTTTGGTTGTACATCGCCCAGGGTGGCCAGGTGACCGGCCAGATGGGCGATTGATAAATATAATAAATAAATAAATAAATAAACACCCATCATACCAGGCCTGTGGCTCACGCTGGCCCGGCTTGTCTGAGCGTGGAAAGCTAAGCAGGGTCAGGCCTGGTGATTACTTGGATGGGAGACCCCCCTCCTCTAGTTCCCTGCATTGAGCAGGGGGTTGGACTCGATGGCCTTGTGTAGGCCCCTTCCAACTCTGTGGTCCCATGATATCCTATGATTCCCAGCCCACGTGGCATTGGCAGTCCAACACATCTGGAGGGCACCAAGTTGGTGAAGGCTGCCCTGCTACATGCTTGTGTTCCAGTTGCTGGGTCATACGTTGCTCGGGTCTGCTCCGAATTCTTGATGCAGCAGGGTTCACTCTTGGAACTAAAGCAGCTAGCTGGCACCGTCTCTGTGCTCTCCCCTTGCTAACGTTGCTAATCTCCTCAACAATCTGCCAACTAATCCCACGGATTAAATATGCCCCAACATTACGTACGTATAGTAAAATTATGTATGGTGTGGCGGCAGGGGTGGGCAGAAAATCTGTCTCCAGAGTGTTTGGACTTCAACTCCCAGCATTCTTTTAAATATATATATATATATTTGTATTTACTTTTTATAAACTAAATACAACACAATTTTGTTGTATTTTGCCGGGAGCAAAATCAACCCCTTTATATGGCATTTATCGATTTGGCTAAGGCCTTTGATACTGTAGACCGTACAGCTCTCTGGACTATCCTTATGAAAATTGGATGCCCCAATAAATTTGTGAATATCTTGCGACTTCTCCATGACAACATGACGGCAACGGTTTTGGACAACAACGGCTCTCATGGTGCTCCATTTAAAGTGGGATCAGGTGTTAAACAGGGATGTGTTATCGCCCCAACATTATTTGCCATTTTCATCGCCATGGTTTTACATCTTGTCAAGGGGAAACTTCCCACCGGTGTGGGAATTATATATCGAACAGATGGAAAGCTTTTTAATCTCAGCAGGCTGAAAGCAAAAAGTAAGGTAATTACAACCTCCGTTGTGGAACTTCAGTATGCTGATGATAATGTGGTCTCCGCACATTCAGAGGATGATCTCCAAACTATCCTAAATGCTTTTGCAGAAGCATACGAAAAACTTGGTCTCTCACTTAACATCAAAAAAACCAAAGTGCTTCATCAGCAAGTGCAAGCCAATCCTTTGGTGATGCCATCTATCCAGCTTGGCGGGACAATACTGGAAAATGTCGATCATTTTCTCTATCTTGGCAGCTATCTTTCTGTTACAGCTAACATTGACAGTGAAATCCAGCATCGTTTGAGCTCCGCAAGTGCCGCATTTTCTCGAATGAAACATAGAGTGTTCGAGGATCGGGATATCTGTAAGAAGGCCAAAACGCTGGTTTATGAAGCCATTGTATTACCAACTTTATTGTATGCCTGCGAAACATGGACTATCTATAAACGTCACTTCCACCTCCTTGAAAGGTTTCATCAACGTTGCCTCCGGAAAATCCTGAAAATTACTTGGGAAGATAGGCGAACAAATGTCAGTGTACTGGAAGAAGCAAAGACTACTAGCATTGAAAAAATGATCCTTCAACGCCAACTTCAGTGGACCGGTCATGTTGTTCGAATGCCTGACTGCCGTCTCCCAAAGCAGTTACTTTACTCCCAACTCAAGGATGGAAAGCGGAATATCGGTGGTCAATATAAGAGGTTTAAAGATGTTCATAAGGCTAATCTAAAAAAATGCAATATAAACATCGAAAACTGGGAAGCTCTGGCCCATGAACGATCTAAATGGAGGTTGGCCTTTCACAAAGGTTCCATGGACTTTGAAGAAGCCCGAGTGCAAGGTGAAAGGGAGAAACGTGCTAAGCGAAAAGCACGTCAAATGAATCCTTTACAGGACCATCTTCTATCTGGTAACCTGTGTCCTCACTGTGGGAAGCTGTGTGGATCTAGAATTGGCCTCCACAGTCACTTATGGACCCATCGCTAGAGTCTACACAATCTTCTTTAGAATTTCCTCCTTTTATCCCGGAAGACAATCTTACTCGGTCACGAGTGATCGCCTGATGATGACAACACAATATAACAAAAACACACACAACTAAACCCGTATACACAAAATCATAAAGTGCACCCCCTGCCCTCCTAGGGACCAACTGTTATACTTCCATCCCGTTACTCAATTACCTTCCATATTCCAAAAAATATAACACATCCTGGTAAGGCATACTCCTCTTCCCCTTTATTAATGCATGCTCTAATAATTGATTCCAAATATCCATAACATTATTTTTCTTTAACTGTCCCTTTTTGCATTTGATATTACAGGTTAATTTATCGTTTAGGGCTAGATCCCATACTTCCTTATACCAATCAGTAATTAAAAAGACATGTTGTACTTTCCATTTCCTCACTATCATTGGCCTAGCTGCAGTTAACAAGTTTACAATTAATTCCTTCATATTTTGGTCACAAATAACTTTCTCCGTCATTGATAACTCCCAGCATTCTTGTCCATTGGCCAGGCTGGCAGGGGCTTCTGGAAGTTGGAAGTCCAAAAGATCTGGAGAAGATCTACCTTCTGCCCACTCCTGCTGAAGAGCAGCTTTGCCGAACCTGGTGCCCTCCAGAAGTTTTGGATTTTAACTCCCAGCAAGCCCAGCCAGCAAGGCCAAGGGCTAGGATTGCTTCGGGTTGTATTCCAATACGTACTGGGTACCAGGTTTGGGGAAGGCTGGTGTAGAGAAAGTGAACAGAGAGAAGTTTCCCCTCACCCACCCACTCTCTAATAATATTAGAACTCGGGGTCATCCAATGAAGTTAATTAACAGCTATTCAAGGACAGACAAAAGAAAATACTTTTTTGCACAACACATGATTAGCGAACTGAATCCACTGCCATGTGATGTAGTGATGGCCACCATCTAGCCCGGTGTTTTCTGCTTTGACAGGCCTCATCATCATCATCATCATCATCATCATCATCATCATCATCATCATCATCCCCCGCCTTTTTCCTGCAAGGTACCCAAGGCGACTTACATAATCCTCCTCCTCCTCTCCATTTTATCCTCACAACAACCCTGTGAGGTAGGTTAGGCTGAGAGTCAGTGACTGGCCCAAAGTCACCCAGTGAGTTTTCATGGCCGAGCGGGGACTAGAACCCGGATCTCCCGAGTCCCAGTCCGACACTCTCACCACTACGCCACGCTGGGTCTCTCCAGGGTCTCAGGAAGAGGAGGGTCTTTCACATCACTTCCTCTCACTGCCCAGCAATGTTTTATTTTACATGGCTTGCGTTGTATACGGCTATTTTATGATGAAGTTATGGTTTTAATTTATCGTAAACCACCCTTCATAATGTGTCCGCATCAGAAAGGTAGGAGGATATAAATCTACTATATAAATAATAGTTGGATGCCAGGGATTTTACCTAGGACTTTCTGCATTCAAAGCTGTCTAGAGAGCTAGCTCTTGCAGGGATAGGCAATGTGGTGCCCATGGGCACCAATGTGCCCCAGATACCTTCCTTGATGCCCACAAGGTGCCCGCCCTACCCATCCTACTTTTTAAAAATAATTAACACGTTTTCTTACTGGCAGCTGGGATCACAGTGAAATAGGTTTCTGTTGGTGCTGAAAACTGTGGCTTCAACTGTGGTTTAGTGTGTTGGGGCTCAGCCCCGGCCACTGCCCTGTACGCAGGGCTTTTTTTCTCAGAGAAAAGGTGGTGGAACTCACCCCCCCTCCCCTGGCCACGCCCCTACCTGCCCCTAGGACCGCCCCCTAAAACCGCCCCTTTAGAGAACTGCCCCGAGTCACTCCCAAAGCGGCGGCCCATGGAGGGAGCGGGAGGGTCTCCGCGAGAGGAAGAAGAGCTGCCCTTCCTCCCGCGGAGACCCTCCCGCTCCCTCCATGGGCCGCCGCCGCCGCCGCCCCCACTTACCATGGGCGGGTCGTTCCCTCGTCCCTGCTCCTGCCGCTGCCGCACCAGGGATGCATTACGAGCCCTCCCTGGGTTCGTAGTTCTACGCGGCGGCGGTGGCGTGGCCCGATCTCGCTCTTCTGAGCGGCGCGGAGAGCATTCTCCGCGCCGCTCGAGTTGCCACCGCCGCCGCCTGCCGCTGCCTGCCGCCACCTCGCCGCCGCCGCCTCGCCGCCACCGCCGCCACTCCCGTCACCGTCTCCCTCGCCGCCACCCACTCGCAGCAGCCGCCATCGCATGCCACGCCGCCACCATCGCCCGCCGCCGCCCGCACCGGTCCCATCATCACTTCCACTGCGCTGGAAGTGACGCGCCGGGACCCTGCTCTGGCGCGCTTGGCGGCGGCGGTCAAGCGCGCCGGAGCAGGGTCCCGGCGCGTCACTTCCGCCGCGCCGGAAGTGATGACGGGACCGGCGCGGGCGGCGGCGTGGCGTACGATGGCGGCGGCGGTGGCTGCGAACAGGTGGCGGCGAGGGAGACTGCGACGGCGGTGACGGCGGTGACTGAAAATAGGTGGCGGAACGCCGTTCCGGTGCGTTCCGCCAGAAAAAAAGCCCTGCCTGTACGCAGTCTTTTGGACAGGTTACGTCTTGTCAAGGTTCCACCTGTACCAGGACCCCTTGATCAGCTCCTTAAAGATATCTGCCTCTTTAAGAGCCCCTCCTGTCTCAGGATGCCAATTCTTTGCCTTTTACCTTCTCTTCCCAGTAACGTGGGATTAGGCCTTAGGCGTGGTGCAAAAGACATTCCAACAACTTGCTGTTAACAATAACTGTTTACTTTAGTAAATATTGGTAAAGTAGATTCACAGAAATTTTAGTAATTACATAAATAGAGCTGTATACTTTCCAAAAGCAGGTATAATAGAAATAAAAGCAATAATAATACAGTTCTCTCTAACCTAGGTACTCTTTTACCTGTAACCTTAATAGAGATTCCTTCTCAGCCTAGCCCTGGCTGTTCTGCATTCTTCAGTGATATTCAGACCCTGCTTCTCTGTCTGCTCACTGCTTCTTAGTGCCTGCAAAACCTCTTCTCTCTCTCCAATTTTGCTCTCTCCCTCTGCCACACACTGCAGCTCCTTATACAGTCATGCCTTGGATTGAGAGCATAATTCGTTCCGGAAATGTGCTTGTAATCCAAAACACTCTTATATCAAAATGAAATACCCCCAAAAAAATTTGTACAGAGATTTTTAATTTAAGCCGTACTACAGTACTTGTATTGCAAGACGTCGCTTGTATATCAAGTAATAAATAAATAAATAAATAAATATTTAAAAAAATCCTTGTCTTGCAAAATGCTCTCAAACCAAGTTACTTGCAATCCAAGGTATTACTGTATACACTCCCCTAGAACTAGAAGGTTACAATAATGTGACCTAAAACTGGGGAAATGAAACTTAACTCTATTAGGGGGGAAAGGAGACTTCTCTTAATGAAACGGAAACTTAACTCCATGAGGGGAAAATGAAACTCACGAATGCTGCCCCCCTCCCATCAGGAGATGTTTGGGCCTACAGGCTTCAAACTAACTCAAGCCTGTGTAGGCCTCAATCCTTCAGTCTCCTTTGCCATGCCTCCCTTGCAGCCATTTTGTGGCAGTGCCCCAGAGAATTTTTCATTTTGCCAAATGTGCCCAGCTCCCCTCCCCCAAAAGGTTGCCTACCCCTGATCTAGAGGCCTCTATGTTCAGAGGTGGTATGGGGGTGGGGAGCTCTTGCTGCCATGCCCTGCTTGTGGGCATTCTGGAGGTTTCCGTTTGACCCCTGTGGGAAATAGAATGCAGAATGCTGGGCTAGGTGGGCTTTGATCTGATCCAGCAGGGCTTCATTTATGCTCTCATGTTCTTGTTAGTTTGATGTGTCCTACTAGTGGCATTTTAATAGCTCAGTAGATTTCATAGATCATAGAGTTGGAAGGAGCCTACAAGGCTATCGAGTCCAACCCCCTGCTCAATGCAGGAAACTAGAGGAGGGGTCTCCCATCCAAGTAAATCACCAGGCTTGACCCTGATTAGCTTTCCACACTCAGACAAGCTGCGCCAGCGTAAGCCACAGGCCTGTATCAGCCACTTGCTCTCACTCCAGCATGATGCACACACCTTTATCCACAAGGACAACCCATCACTGTGAGATCGTTTTGTGGTTGTACTGTTTTCTTTGCCATCCCAGTTTTTTTTTTTGTTTTCATGTTTTTGTTTCAATAAACCCACATAATCTGAGAATGAGCAGCAATCTCTCAGGGCCAAATGAATTGTAATTGAATCAAGAGTTCAGTTGAACCACTCCTCATTTCTCACAACATACAATTCCCAGGCCTCCAACAGCCCAAGGAGGAAATGCAAGAAGTTACGGTACTCCAAATCACATTTTATTTTGTTCTTGCTGGTTCAAAAGCTTGGAACCTTTTTCAACCACAATCTATTCAATTAAAAGTATTACTTCTGCCACCATAGCCCTTTGGCCTGAGCACATGATACAATCAGCCAGCCAAGCCATCCACTTTCAAGTCTCCCCAGGACTAGGAGGTGATTTGAAAAAGCAAGGTACAGAGGGAGGCTTAAACGTGCCTGGAAATCACAGCCTCTGAACTTGGCTGTTGCTACATGCTGGATAAGGAAAGGCGATCTGCACATACTCAGGAACTCTTGTTGCTTCATGTTTCAAAGGTGACTGAAGCATTCCAATGAAGTGATAGGGCGAGCTCTGGTTCAGATTAAGATCAGCCTGCTGATCTGATCGCACTCTTCCAGTACTTAAAGGGTTGTCACACAGAGGAGGGCCAGGATCTCTTCTCTAGATCCTCCCAGTTTGCAGGACACGAAATCATGGGTTCAAGTTACAGGAACCCAGATTCCACCTAAACATCAGGAAAAACCTCCTGACTGTTAGAGCAATAAGACAATGGAACCCTGCTAATTCCTGCATATCAAGACCTTGTTAAAAACACAGGAGCAGGCCAGGCTGATGTTCCCCTGGTCAATCTGTAATCCAAACTGGGAGAATTGTCACAGCAGGAGCTTTCATAAGGGACTGGCCAACTTAAATAAATGCAAGGAGCGAACAAATGCTAAATGACTGAATTGTGCCCACGCACACGCACTCACAGACTCAGGTACGTTGGATATAAACCAAGTTAATCGAAGTGGGAATAAAAAACAGAGTGATTATGATGTGGTGGGTGCTTCAAACATGACCGATTTCCCACACAGAAAGAACCTCAGAATGCAAACCACATCTCATACAATGGTCACACTTACATACAGGGCCGGTGCTACCATTAGGCCAACTAGGCGGCTGCCTAGGGCGCCGGGCTACAGTGGGCGCCAGGAGCATAGGGCTGGAGGGAGGGAGGGCTCAAGTGGGAAGGGGGGGCGCTAAATATCTGATCTTGCCTAGGGCACCAAACTGCCTTGCACCGGCCCTGCTTACATATATGCCAGAACAGTGGAAGTGCAGGAAGAAACCACTATTTCTTACTGAGTATCAAGAAACCTGCCTGTTTTCTTGGATCTTTCTGAAATGGTGAGGGCTAGAAACAAAATATATATATGAAAGTTTAGAACCTGAGGCAGATTATGCACTCTATGAGCAAGATGGCAATCTCTACGACAGCGCTCACCTTCAGACCTTTTTGGGCCAAAATGAGGGCTACCCTCTATGGGGGAAAAAAATTAAAAATTAAATGGATGACCACTGTAGTGGGTACTCTCGTATCCATTCGCGGCTCTGAGAGGGATGTCCAGTGAAGTAAGAGGCATTGAAATGTAGCTCTGTATGCTGACGTGCAGATGGACATAGGCTCATTTGTGTCTCTGTGAGGCTGCACATATGAAGGTCAGTGTGCATAGTAAGCTCTGTGTACATACGTACACACACACACACACAGTATAACCCTTTAAATGGGTCGGCGATGAGAATTTGGGGAGAGGGGGGTTTGAGAGTGTATGTGTGCATGTTGGGGGGATGTCTTGTTTCCGAACGAGAAAAGTCCACCCATTGGAACCCCTGAAAGGAGTTCTCTGCGTAACCTGGCAACCAGATCGGCAGTCACTAAGCAACTTGGTTGCTGGGCAGCACTAAAAGTGATTGGCAGCTCTGACGGGTGAGGCTGGAAACTGCACTTGACCCAGGCGGGAAGCTGCCACTGAATCGTGCCCCTCCCCACCCAGGGAGTCAGGTTCCTCCCTGCCCCCCCCCCCTCCACTCCCCACAGCTGAGATTGGAGCAAAGGCAATATAACTGGGGCAAGAATGTATTGTTGTTGTTGTTAGTGACATGTCAAGGCAATCTGATGTGTATTTTGGTCGCAATGGAGTGACTAGAGATGTACAGGCCTGGGGTGGGGTGGCAGACTGGAATAATTTCAAAAGTGGGGTTACTTTTCCCATCCCCCCACCCCCTGCAGGCCTGACGTGGAGGGAAATAAGAAATTTGCAGGAAAAACGGGGGGGGGGGGGGCGACGACGACAGCCAGCCACTTCTTATTTTTATTTATTTATTTATTTATTTATTTATTTATCTATCTATCTATCTATCTATCTATCTATTTATCTATTGCATTTGTTGATCGCCCATCTGGCCGGTCACCCGGCCACCCTTATGCAGGGATGTTGAAGAGTCCTTGGTCTCGAGTCACGAGTCGAGTTACGAGTCTTTGGACCCGAGTCTCGAGTCCGAGTCCTTGGTCCAAAAAGGTGACTCACGAGTCACGAGTCACTCCCAAAGCTGACTCCACGAGTCCCTATTAAAATCAATGGGTTTTTTTCCCAACAAAATAAGGCTACTTCAGATGTGTGGTTTAAATAAATTCTAGGCACAAGTGTGCCTTTTTATTTCAAAACTGCAACTGATTTTGGCAAGAACAGACCAGGCAGAAAAACCCAAAATAACCAGGCAGGCAGAGGAGGCAGGAAACTCCAAAGCAGGCAGGCAGAGGCCTTTGTCTTGGACAATTCAACTGTTGAACTGGTCAAGAAGAGACCAGGCAGGCAGAGGAGGCTGGGAACCCCAGACAGGCAGGCAGAGGCAGCCAAACCCAAAATGTCTGAAAGGTTGCATTTTAGAAAAATGATTTTAAAAAATAAACTTGCTGTACTTCCTAAAACTTATCCATGTTGCATTTGAGGAACATGATTTTTTCTAAATGTTTGGCCCCCATTCTGGAACTGTGAGATCTCATCACAATTCCACCTTCACTGAACACCCGCTCCACTGGTGATGAACTTGCTGGAACCAGAAACACACTCAGAGCTGCCACACAGAGTAATTTCAGGTCCTTCTTCTGCCTCTCCCAAGTACGCAACACATCAATCAAAATAAATCTTGACATACTGTTGGGGCTGCCCTCCCAGTAGCCATCCATAGTGGCCGAGCAGCGGCGCACCTCGCTTCCATGCGCTCTTCGCCAGAAATCACGCTCCTCTCCACTCCTTCTGGCACAGCCCAGGGATGTTGAAGAGTCCTTGGTCTCGAGTCTTGAGTCGAGTCTGGAGTCCCATTAAAAATATTGGGACTCGAGCCCGAGTCGAGTCAGAGGGGGGACTCAGTCCGACTCACGAGTCGAGTCCTCGAGTCCGAGTCCCCATCCCTGCCCTTATGCGAGATCCACGCTTTCAGAATGGTGACTGAAATAGTTTGAAAATTCGTGTGTTTGTATTTTAAAATCATATTTTATTTATTAAAATATTTATATCCAGCCTTTTGCGCCAAAGGCATAGGCAATATGAAAACCAGGTAACATAAAATAATAGCGCCAGTTCATGCAGCCACAGATACAGTATTCAACGAGTAGTTCAGTGATGAGGATAGCATTTATTTATTTATTACATTTCTATACCGCCCATTAGCCAAAGCTCTCTGGGTGGTTTACCAGTCAAAGCTTAAAACCATAAAATACAATAACATAGAAAAATGTAATATAGCATTGCTGCATTGCATTGGAATCGCATACTAAATGCACAGCATTCTCAGAACTAACTTGATGCAGGAAAAGTACCTTCAAAGGTTATAGAATACAGAACATCTTCAAGTATTTGGTCCTGTCTGGGAGCCTGCCAGGCATACTGTAAAGACTTTTGTATAGGGCAGCCTCTTATTCATTTATTTACATATCTGTACATTGCTTTTCCAAACATTGTGTGGTTTACATCAAAACGATGTTTAAAAACACATTTCAAAAAACCAGAACCAGCAGTAAGAATGTCAAACACAATCAGAGATGTGAAGTCCTGGGGAAAAAAACCCTCGAATTTATTTTTAAAATGTGTTTTTAAATGTGTTTCTAGGGACTCAGAAAAAAATGGGGAAGGGGCAGGGTTTGTTTATTTGTTTCAATCCAGTCCCCCCCCCCCCACCCAGCCTTCATATCCCTAAACAAAATACAAATCTGAGTAGCCACAGAAACAGCACTTCAGTCAAAGCTTAATGAAAAAAGAAGGTAGGGCTTACAACCTTTGAAATACAGCAAAGAGGTAGGCCTTTCACATCTGAGAATGGGGTTCCACAATTTCAGACCAGTAAAGGCTCTTCTTTGAGCTGTTACTGTCGGAACCTGTTGCAAAATCTGTACGGACAGTAACACCCGCTGACAGGATCTTAGCCCCCTGGCAATTGCGCAAGGACCCCTGGGTGCATGTAACGGCAACGCAGTGTTCTCTAAACTTGGATCCCCAGATGTTGCTGACCTACAGCTCCCAGCATACCCAGCCAGCATGGCTAATGGCAAGGGATTCTGGGAGCTGTAGGCCAGCAACATCTGGGGACCCAAGGTTGGAGAGCGCTGGAGCAACCAGGCTCCTTGTGAATAAAAGACTACTCGAGAGTAAGGGACTCCTCAGGAGTAGGGAGGCCCTGAAGACAGGATCTGCCTTTGGATCTGGGTGTGGTCTGGGAAGTCAGACTCAATGTGCTCTCATTTGAGACCTGCTCCTTGCTGGAGTATCACCTTCCTGTCAGCTCCGGGACCCTTGCAACCTAGATTTCCTGACTCTGCCTCATTGCCTGGCTGATCTCCTGCGCTGCTGACCCCTGGAAGCCCACTAAGACCCTGTTCTCTGGATTGTGCTTGTTTTGAACTGCTTACCTGTGCTTGACGTCAGCTTCGCCTCAGACCCTGCTTTGAAGGGCTCTCCAGTCCAAGTCTGGTTTAAAGAACCATCAGGAGGAAGAGCTTTGCCTTGAAGTTGCCCATCAAGTGCACCTGCAGGTCACCTGGTCACAGTCTTCCAAACTATGGGGAGAGGTAATGTATTTCTATTGAAATTATTATGATTTCTAAATGTGCATCTCTACCTATTAATTAGCATATGCAAATATTATGCAAATTTGTGTTCCCATTTTTGGGGGGTGATGTGTGTCCTCTTTTTGGGGTGATTCACACAAGTGGCCACCATAACTGCTCCTCTTCCTGACAGAAACTGTGTTTCTGAACTCTGTGTGCCTTTTGACCTTGCTCTTTGGATTCTCCCCATAGATTGCTTAAGAACTGAGCCTGAACCAGTTCTGTTTATTTATTACATTTCTATACTGCCCAATAGGCAAAGTTCTCTGGGTGGTTCACAAGTGCTAGAACAGGGCTCTCCAACCTTGGGTTCCCAGATGTTGTTGGACTACAGCTCCCAGAATCCCTTGCCATTAGCCATGCTGGCTGGGTATGCTGGGAGCTGTAGACCAGCAACATCTGGGGAGCCAAGGTTGGAGAGCCCTGTTCTAGAAGGACATCCAGTGCTATCTTCACAGGGAGTAAAGTGTGGGATTTCACAGAGACTAGGTGGCCGTGGGAGCAACTAATGATAAGAGGCAAGTGATGAGTAAATAAGTAGAGCGTGGTAAGTTGTCTCAGGGAATCTAGTAAGAATTTAAGCCTTAAGATTCACCCCAGAGTAAGAAGCCAGAGCATTCAGGAAGAGAACAGTCACTGAGTGATTCTCCTGTGGAGCCCTACAGGAACATGCCCAATTTGGCCAACCACTGTTTCACTGAAAACTATAATTTTATTTGTTGGAGAAGTTAAAATTCTAGATCTTCTGAGTCACCCTTTAAAAAAAATATCCTGAAAATCTGATTGGAGCCCTATTTATTTATTTATAGCATTTTTTTAAATCCCAACTTTTAACTAAAAAAAAGGCTCCCAAGGCAGCTTACAAAGATAAGACCACAGGCTTACAGTCTGAAAGACACAACACAAAAGGAAAGGGGAATGGGAGGGAGGAAGGAAAAAGCACTAGATTCATAGTTGCAAGGTTCAGTAGGTCATGGGCACAGTAGAAGGGCTGTTGCTTCCTCTCCCTCTGATGGCCTCAGCAGCAACAGTTGGTAGCAGAAGGGAGGGGGCTCTCAGGTGGAGCAGAATCCAGGTACAATGGAGGATGGGGCTATTATGTATCCTCTAAATCAGGGGTGGGCAGCTTGTGACCCTACAGCTATTTTGGCCTACATCTCCCATAAGCCCTTGCCAGCACAGCCAATGGCGAGGGAGGATGGGAGCTGTAGGCCGAAACATCTGGAGGGCCACGAGTTGCCCATCCCTGCTCTGAATGCAGACTTACAGGATAATAATAATAATTCTTATTCTTATTCTTATTATTTTATTTCTATACCGCCCAATAGCCGAAGCTCTCTGGAAGCTGAAAGGACTTTGAAGCAGATACTCCACAAGATCAGCCCATGGAGCAATTTAAAACACAACAACACATTTAAATTGCTCATCTCTTGAGAAACGTGAACGGTCTCGCCCAACTCATCCCAAAGGCTTACAACAGCCTTCCCCAACATGGCGCCCTCCAGATGTGTTGGAATGCAGCTCTCATAATCCCAAGTCAGCATGCTGTGCTGGGGGGTGGGAGTTGTAGTCCAACAACACTACATTGTTGGAGGGCACTACATTGGGGGAAACTGGCTTAGGATCTATAACATTAAAATATACACAAACTTTCCAGTTATAATTGGCTGTACACAGGTAAAATATCAAAAACCAAAACATACTCCTCTACAGGGCTGAAGGCTGGCCTAACCTAAAGGGTTCATTCATAATTCGAATGGATGTTTCTGAGAGTTGCAGGGCAGTCAAAAAGAATGGCTGCTTCTCTATGCCTTTTCTGTCCCAGTTTGATACACAGACGATATTGCTAGCAGAGCACTCCCTGTTGAACCTAGGGCTTTTCTACACGAGGCATTTATCACGCGCTTATCATTCCCTACTCACGGTTGTTTACGCGAGTTCTTTCGACAGCATCATGACCCTCCAGTTTCACTTCTATGTTCTAACCAGCACTTTCTGTGAGCTTTTGTTAGAACAGGGAAAATGCAGCATTTAACTGTTAAAGCAAAAGAAAGTGCAATTTCCTCTCTTGTACTTGTGCTATTCTGCTATACCACAGTGCCACCTAGAGGTTATGTAGCAGAAAAGTAGAAAAGGAAATGCTCCCCTTATGTAGTACTTGGATCTCAATTGTGCAACAAAACTGAAAGTAGTTTCAGAAGATTAACGGCCTTGTGTAGAAAAGCTCCTAGAGAGCATCCAGATGTTGGGTTTTGGAACAGCACAATTATCTTACACTGCCAATACCAATCAACAGCCTGTCAATATGATGGACAGTATGTTGCCAAACTTCCTTCCAAATAGTCCTGCTCTCCCTTCTTAGGAGAGGAGCTTAACTTCTAATTTTGTTTGTTGTTCACTTACACAGGGGCAATAGCCTTTGATTCCTCAGTGATCTTGGGCAGACAAATCTACCCATGGCCCCCCTGACTGCCATTGGCTCAACTTCTTGATATCACAGAGGACCTAAGCTTTTGGGTGCATGGATGACTGCTTAGGACAACTGCGAAACTTTTGATTCTGAATTCCCAAGTCTAGTGTAACCTTACAAAAAAAAACTAAACTAAACCACAGAAGCTTCACCAATAAACTATGGATTGTCAAATAATGCCTGGTGATTTCACATCTATTGGGTGTGTTTGCAGCTTTTGGAGAGAACAGCAAACAAGATTTTCCGCTTACAATAAGCAATAACCGTAAATGC
The DNA here is from genome assembly GCA_021292165.1 of Shinisaurus crocodilurus. Lineage (NCBI taxonomy): Eukaryota > Metazoa > Chordata > Lepidosauria > Squamata > Shinisauridae > Shinisaurus > Shinisaurus crocodilurus. The sequence continues at coordinate 8,650,443 of CM037881.1, forward strand.
TTTCCCCCTGTTGAAATGTTATTGCTGTTTTCTTGGATTTTCCTCCCACACAGCACTAAACTGCCAGAAACTACACCTGTGCCAATGGGAACCAAGGATAACGGTGGGCTTAGAACAGTGCTCTCCAACGTTGGCGCCCCCCAGATGTTTTTGGCCTACAGCTACGCTGGCTGGGGCATGCTGGGTGTTGTAGGCCAAAAACATCTGGGGACCCAAGGTTGGAGAACACCGGCTTAGACGGTCCCTTCACTGGGCCAAATTAATTACTGGCCGTGGGCTATTTATTTTTGCCTTCCCCTGCAGCGTACTGCTTGGCTGTCCTGTCTGAGTTGTCTGGAGCGACTTCTACTCTGCAAGCACCTCTACTGCAGGACAGCTGCCCTCCGCTCATAGCTTCCTTTGCTCTTGGATGGTGCTGCCTTAGACGACAGATTGGATTGGAATATGCTCTACACTACAGATCCTTCTAACTCCATGAGGAAGGAAGGAAGGAAGGAAGGAAGGAAGGAAGGAATTCCGTGCAAGAGGCAGATGACCATTAATGAAGCTGAAGAACTGGTGCGAGTGCATTCTTGTGGAATATGGGGGGAAATGGAGATTGGAGAGTGTGGGGTGAAGGTGGGAGCCCAAACTGCCATGTAAGCAACAGAGTATAGAAAGAGGAAATCTAGGGGATGCCAAGAGAAGTGGGGGAAGGGGGCTTTACAGGTCTCAATTAAAAAAAAAAAAAAAAAGATAGTGGAGATGACCACTGTGAGGAGTTAGAAATTGAAAGGGGTGTTTGAGTTGCTAAAGGGAGGGGGGTCTCCCTATGGTGGGGGTGGGTTAAAAATACAGAGAGGGCATTCTGTCAATATTTTCTGCCTTTCCCTTTGTTCCCTCTTCCTTTGTTTGTGTGGAGAAAGCCCAACACAGGTACACACACACACACACACACACACACACACACACACACACACACGGGTTTCGCCCTAAGGGAGGGGGCGAGGAAGGGGGGATGAAGTCATCGGAGAAGTAGCAGACAGACCATCATCCCCAACAAAGGAGAGTCTCAGTGGAGATCCACAAAACCAAGGAAGGACCATCAAGGATCATCAAGCTATCAGGGCAGTCTCAAAGAGCTGCAAAGTACTAGTACGTCACCTTCTTCCCGGGCAGGAATAAGCCCACCTGAAACGAAGGGGCAGGCATAAGCCCCCACCTGACCTGAAGGGCGGGGAGAGTGGGAACTCAGGGGTAGAAAACCCCTCTCCCTTCCGGTTTAGGGTTGTTGGGAACCAAGGGTACTTCGGGGCCAGATTCATCTCCAAACAGCAGCCCGAGTACGCCCTTCTCATCCACGCATCGGCCGACCCGGAGCCAGGCTGAAATCGACTAGGCGCAGAGTCTTTGGTCTGAGGTAATTGACTAGATTCACTCCGCTAGCCTAAGCCTGTTCATTGAGAAACCCAGGGGTCAGCTAAGGTTGTGTTGCTGTTGTAGTATTCCTGGAAAGCTGTTAGTTCCGCTCTGTGTTTTGTGTAAACAAATAAAAGCCTTATTTGGTCATTTAAAGGACTGCGGTTTCCTCTTGTGCACGAAAGCCTCGTAGGTGATTGCCTGCGCTCGTACGGGCTGTAATTCAGTGCCGGTTAACCCGTTACGCGCCGAACTCACACAAAGGATCCTGTTGGTGATCCTTCACAGTTTGCCTGTGCCCTTTTACCGAGAATGTGTCTGTATGCAAGACCGCCTATAAGGTTAACCGATAACATAGCTTATATGTCTCTCCTAAATTAAGTTGTGTGAACATTCTTGTGTTAGAATTGTGCAATGCTAACATAAATTCTAACATGTGTTAGCTGTGCATTTCTTTACGGTAGGGCTTCTAACAATTGTGTTTTAAAAGTTGTATGAGTTACGTGTAGTTAAATATAGTAGGCTGCTAGTGCAACAGGAACCGATGGTCCCTGAAAAAAATTGGAACAAGCAAGAGCGCTCATTTCTGGAACATGGGCAGGTCAGCAGAGCTCACAGAAGGGAGCTCTGATAACCTGCCCCATTCTAGAAATGGGTGTAGCTTCTCATTTCCATGCTTATTTTGGAACTGCTAGTTCCTGTTTTACTAGCGCAGTGTTCTCCAACCTTGGGTCCCCAGATGTTTTTGGCCTATAACTCCCAGCATGCTCCAGCCAGTGTAGCTGGCTGGGGCATGCTGGGAGTTGTAGGCCAAAAACATCTGGGGGCCCAAGGTTGGAGAACACTGAGCCAGCGCAATAGAACTAGCGGAGGTGCAGTGGAGTATAGAATGTTTAAGTCTTGTGTTCTGGTTGAGTGCTTATAGAATTGTTAGACAAGGTTTCGTAATTTGGGTGTTGTTTTGTAGAGCATGCAGTTTTGTAACCCTGTACTTGTGGATAATCTTGTACTGTGTTTTCAATAGATCCCCTGGCAATGTGACTGCATTTCTCAAATGTTAGGAATATCACCACTTGTGCAGCTGTCTCTTGGTGTTTGGCCCCCTTCTATGACTGTTCTTGATCCTCTTGTCTGCTGTAGCGTGTTACCCAGCTATGGCCATAGAGAGCTGGGTGGCAAATCAAAGTAGTGATGGAGAATTGGCTCTCCCTTATAATAGTACCATATACATCACATGATGGTAGCTGCTGGCAGCTTGGAATGGAGACACCGTTCCTCGGATGCAGGGCTAGCATCATCTCACCCCAAAGTTAGAAGACCTAGTTCTTCCCCATCTGTCTGCCAGTCAAGCACCAAGAAGATTCCAGCTCCTATTCTGTCCTGTAGTGAAGGAATTGTATTCCTAATTTCCTTGCAACCCTGCATTCTCATACACTCCCTTAGCACACAGCAGATGGTGAGGGTTTGCATACATCTCCATGCCTCGGCACTGCCAAGCAAGGGACAGATGGTGGCACCGGCCTGCTGAAAAGCACCAGTATTTAGTAGCTGCTAAATATTTTAATTAACCCCCTTGGTGCCTACCCCCTCATGTCTCTAAATAACCTCTGAAACCCAAAGTCAGAGGGAAACCAGGTGAACAACATATCCACACAGTAGTGCAACATGCTTGCCCAGAGAGGGATGGTAAGAAATCTCAAGGAATTTCACACTGGAGGGGTGGTGGGCCGTGCCGAAGCTCCCCTAGAAGGAAAAATTACAAAGGTTCCATGGACTTTGAAGAAGCCCGAGTGCAAGGTGAAAGGGAGAAACGTGCTAAGCGAAAAGCACGTCAAGTGAATCCTTTACAGGACCATCTTCTATCTGGTAACCTGTGTCCTCACTGTGGGAAGCTGTGTGGATCTAGAATTGGCCTCCACAGTCACTTACGGACCCATCGCTAGAGTCTACACAATCTTCTTTAGAATTTCCTCCTTTTATCCCGGAAGACAATCTTACTCGGTCACGAGTGATCGCCTGATGATGATGATGATGATGAGTCTACGAAAAAGGCAAGTAAGGTAGGCATGACCGGTGCATACAATTTTGCATGGTGTGCAGAAAGTGGATAGAGAAGTTTTTCTCTCCCGTCATAATACTAGAACCTGGGGTGATCCAATGAAGCTGAATGGTGGGAGATTCAGGACAGTTAAAACTATGGAATTGCTTCCACAAGATGTAGTGCTGGGCGCCAACTTGGATGGCTTGGATGGAAAGGGGAATTAGACAAATTCAAGGAGAATAAGGCTACAAGTAATGAGGGCTAGATTCCACCGCCTAATTCAGATAGTATGCCTCTTGAATTATCAACAGGTGAGGGCTATTACACTCATGTTCTATTTGTGGGTTTCCCAGAGGCATCTGGTCAGCCACTGTGGGAAATGAGATGCTGGACTAGATGCACCTTTGGTCCGATCTAGCAGAGCTTATTTTTTGTATGTAGGAAGGCAGTTGAGATCAATGAGTTAATTATTTGTATGCATCCAAACTATGGGGAAACTTAGCAGGAGGCAGCTCAGTAGCAGCCAGCATAGAATAAAATTATCCAAGGCCAATTTTGTTTCCACCTTTGAAATGGCAACTGATCCCATACGCAGCAGGAACTCAGTCTTATCCTCCATGAATTTCTCTTTTCATGAATGGGAAGTAAGCCCCATTAAGGTCTATGGGGCATATTCCCATGTAAGTGGGAGTAAGTCATCCTAACGCATCCTTCTCCAACCTGGAGCCCTTCAGATGTGCTGGACTCCCAACTCCCACCATCTCCAGGTAGCATGGACTCCAATCCTCAACGCTAGGGAAACACTTAACTACGCCGTCCATACAACCAGGTCCTCCAGGGGGGCTCTCAGGAGCCGCTTCTCGACTTTGGAATTCTGTCGTCTTGGAGGCTCACCAAAGCTGGAGCCTGCGTGTCTTCCAAGAGTGGCGTAAAACATTCTACTTCAAACTCGCTTTCGGCGGCCAGAACAGGGTAGTCATATATATATACTCTTCTTATCCGCACAGAACTACGCTCGGGATGGGACCATCGAGGCGCCTAACAAATAAGAATAATAAGGGCAAGCAGCATTAAGATGGCCGTTCCATCTGCCATGAATTCTGTTCTGAATGTGCACTCCTGCCTGCCCCCTTCCTGTGTGTCAAGACACGGAGCGAGCTTTTACCGTCCCCGCCCCCCCCCCCCCCCGTGTGGGCCTAGCCTCCTGTCCATCCCCGCCTTTAGAAGACAGCTGTTCTCCAGCCTCTGGTCCCGATGTTTTTGGCCTACAACTCCCAGCATGCACTGGGGCATGCTGGGAGTTGTAGGCCAAAAACATCTGGGGACCCGAGGTTGGAGAACACTGCTCTACTAGTCTCTCCCTCCTTCTCTGCCCTGGAATTCTTCCCACAGGACCATTGATGGTAGATGGCCCTGTCTGTGTGGGAGGGGTAGGTCTTCTTTTTATGATAGCCAGAGGTTAGGAATTTACCCATCCCCCTTTAGAAGACAGCTGTTCTCCAACCTCGGGTCCCCAGATGTTTTTGGCCTACAACTCCCAGCGTAGCTGGCTGGGGCATGCTGGGAGTTGTAGGCCAAACACATCCGGGGACCCGACGTTGGAGAACACCGAGCTACAGTATTTCTCCCGCGTTTAATAGAAGTCCGGGAAACGAACGCATCTGCCGCGCTGCCGATTGGCCGCCCGTCGACGGCTGCCGCTCCTCATTGGCTCAGCCGAACGCCGCTCTCTTTCCCCCCCTCCCTCCCTCGTGCGCCCGCATTTGCGAGCCTTCCGAAAAAAAGGGGACGGCCTCTGCGGCGCTACCGATTGGCCGCCTGGCGGCGACCGCGGGTTTTGATTGGTCGCGACGGGTGGCCTGCTCTGGGTTATGGCGGCGGCGGCGGCGGCGGCGCTGGAGTCGGTGCTGTTGGGCGCCCCGGCGGGCCTTCTCCGGCCGCTGCTGCTCGTGGGGCCCGCGGGCTCGGGCCGCTCGTCGCTGTTGTTCCGCGCGGCGCTCGCCGCCGCCGCCGCCGCCGCCGCTTCCCCGGCCCGCGTGCTGTTCCTGGCTCCGCGGCCCCTGCAGCGCCTGCCGGGCGGGGTCGTGGCCGGAGCCGGGCCGATCCAGGTGCGCGCGTGTGGGGGGGTGGCCGTGGCCTCCCGTCACGAACGTCCCTGATTGTCCCTGTGGAAGTACGGAAGGCTTGGGATGTGGGGACAGCACCGTAGCCTGGCCCAAAGTCACCCGGCCATGGAACTCACTGGGTGGCTTTGGGCCAGGCACTGACTCTCAGCCTAACCTACCTCACAGGGTTGTTGTGAGGATAACATGGAGAGGAGGAGGAGGACTATGTAAGCCGCCTTGGGTTCCTTGCAGGAAAAAAGGCGGGGTATAAATATAATAAATAAAATAAAAATAGTCTGCCCCACCTGGCTATGGTGCTGGAGAGCCAAGGAGGGCCTTTTGGAGCTTCTCTGCCTCAATGGGAGAAGGCCGACCATCTCTCATTGAGAACTTTGGAGGTCTCCGATAGGCCTCTTCTTCACTATCAGCTTCAGCGTCTTTTCCATCTGATCTCCTAAGGCTGAGGTTCGAGAAGTACGTACAGTCATGCCTTGGATTGAGAGAGCATCATTCGTTCCGTAAACGTGCTTGTAGTAATCCAAAACACTCTTATATCAAAACGAAATCCCCCCCCAAAAAAATTTGTACAGAGATTTTTTTAATTTAAGCCGTACTACAGTACTTGTCTTGCAAGACGTCGCTTGTCTATCAAGTAAAAAAAAATAATTAAATAAATATTTAAAAATTTGCTTGTCTTGCAAAACGCTCTCAAACCAAGTGACTTGCAATCCAAGGTATTACTGTATAATAAATAAGCAAATAAATAAATAATCTGGACGAAAGGAGTCGCAGCGCCGGCATCAAGTAAAAAAAATAATAAATTAAATTAATATTTAAAAATTTGCTTTGTCTTGCAAAACGCTCTCAAACCAAGTTACCGGTACTTGCAATCCAAGGTATTACTGTATTTATTTATTTATTATTTACATTTATTTATCGCCCATCTGGCCAGCAACTGGCCACCATGGGCGATGTACATAAGATAAAAACGGGATAAAATACATTTAAAACAGTATAAAATTTTAAAATCTTAGCCCACCCCGTGTTCCCGCCTGAACAGCCAAGTTTTTAGTGAGTGGCAGAAGCTTAGCAGCAAATCTATTTATTTATCACGTTTATATCCCGCCTTTTACATAATCCTCTCGATTTTATCCTCAACAACCCTGTCAGGTAGGTTAAGCTGACAGTCAGTGACTGCCCCAAAGTCACCCAGAGAGTTTCATGGCCGAGTGGGGACTAGAACCCGAATCTCCCGAGTCCCAGTCCAGCACTCAGTCAGTCAGTCAGGCGATCACTCGTGACTGAGTAAGATTTTTCCAGGATTAAAAAAAAAAAAGAAAAGAAAATTTACAAAAAGGAGATTTTAAAAGGAGGAAAATTCTAAAGAAAATTGTGTAGACTCTAGCGATGGGTCCGTAAATGACTGTGGAGGCCAATTCTAGATCCACACAGCTTCCCACAGTGAGGACACAGGTTACCAGATGGAAGATGGTCCTGTAAAGGATTCGTTTGACGTGCTTTTCGCTTAGCACATTTCTCCCTTTCGCCTTGCACTCGGGCTTCTTCAAAGTCCATAGAAACTTTGTGAAAGGCCAACCTCCAGTTAGATCGTTCATGGGCCAGAGCTTCCCAGTTTTTGATGTTTATATTGCATTTTTTTAGATTAGCCTTAAGAACATCTTTAAACCTCTTATATTGACCCCCGGTATTCCGCTTTCCATCCTTGAGTTGGGAATAAAGTAACTGCTTTGGGAGACGGCAGTCAGGCATTCGAACAACATGACCGGTCCACTGAAGTTGGCGTTGAAGGATCATCATTTTTTCAATGCTAGTAGTCTTTGCTTCTTCCAGTACACTGACATTTGTTCGCCTATCTTCCCAAGTAATTCGCAGGATTTTCCGGAGGCAACGTTGAAACATGGACTATCTATAAACGTCACTTCCACCAGCACTCAAACCACTACACCAAACTGGCTCCCAATGGTCAAGAATCCTGGGCGTTGTAGTCCTAAACATCTGGAGGGCACCAGATTGGGAAAGGCTGTTTTAGGGGCTTTTTAATTCTGGGTCGCCAGGGGCCACAGAAGAAGCCAGGCTATTTTCTGGTTGGCTTGATAAGCGCTGTTGCCGTTGGTTCCTCCTCCACTGTTCATTGGGCTCAAATCTGCGCTCCCAAGCATGACCAGTGCCAGACTATGAGGGACCCCTTTTGCTCCCAGGCTCCACCCCCCGAGCCTTGGGGACCCTGGTGGAGATCAGAAGGATCATGCCCCCCTGGAAGATGGGGGGATGTTACCCAGCTGGTAATAGGCTAAGTTACCCCTCTGTGCCTCCTCCAAAAGTGTGGGTAGAAGCTCTTCAAGGCGCTTATTTAGTACATTTCCAAAACAGGCTGCCCTGCAGTGTTGGCACCTTGGGAGCCACAGAGTTTTGAAACCTTTATGGTTGGTCCTGGAAGTAGCCTGGAACCTTTAGCCTGGAAGTAGCCTGGAACCTTTATGGTTGGTCCTGGAAGTAGCCTGGAACCTTTAGCCTGGAAGTAGCCTGGAACCTTTATGGTTGGTCCTGGAAGTAGCCTGGAACCTTTAGCCTGGAAGTAGCCTGGAACCTTTATGGTTGGTCCTGGAAGTAGCCTGGAACCTTTAGCCTGGAAGTAGCCTGGAACCTTTATGGTTGGTCCTGGAAGTAGCCTGGAACCTTTAGCCTGGAAGTAGCCTGGAACCTTTATGGTTGGTCCTGGAAGTAGCTGCTGCCAACAGAACTGGTGGGTCAGCTCCTAAGCCGGCAAGACTGGAGGGTGCCTGGGGCTGCCTGTACAATTCATTTTTAAGGAGCCAGCGGTCAGCACTGCCTGGAAGACCCCAAATCCCAGCTATATTGAAACAGGTTCTGATTGGTGTTCAGGAGAAAATTCTGTGCTCCCAGACACCCTTTCCTTTAAACTTTTTATTATTTTTTTTTGGCCTCTCTTGTGTTTCAGGACTGAGCTGTGGTTCACTGAAGCCCTAGGGTTACCGATAACATTTCCGTGAATGAAATTAATTCCTTCTCTGGCATTGGGAGAGGGGTGGATGTACCACCCTCTACCTCCGATTCTGGAGCGGAAAATAGTTCCAGATGTGTGTGTATTTCAGGCAGATGTTTTAAGGGCTTAAACATACTGACTTCTGGGCCACAAAATTTCAGCTTCAATTACCAAAAATTGTTTCCTGGACCAGCACTTTCAATTCCAGTGGTGAATTCTAGTGGAATTCTAGTGGAAAATATGAATGGATGGTATGCAGGATATTTTAGCAGATTCTGTTGGACATCGATTACACCTATGGGCAGGGTTGCAATGATTAAAATCAGAAATGACCGGCCAGATGGGCAATTAACAAATTATTAAATAAATAAATAAATAATAAAAATGGGTTTTTTTTCCATTTTTGCAAAAAATAATAATAAAAAATCATGATTTTTTGCAACCCTGTCGTGTAGGTAGCCTAGTTTTGATTAATGTTTTCTGTATAATGTGGTGTTCTTAACTATTAAGCGTAGGTTATTTGTACATGTGGTTGCCTGAAGCTTTGAAATTAATTTTTAAAATTAAAAAAAATTGGGGTAAAATTGATGAAATCAAGAAAATCATTGATTTAAATTTTAAAAATTGATTTTGTGTGTGTGTGTGTGTGTGTGTGTGTGCAAAATATCATGATTTTTTTTGCAACCCTGTGTATGGGTATACCCGGTAACTACACACTGTAGCTCACGCCAGCAGTGGGAGTAGGTGGTGGTGACAGATTCTGAAATCCATTTGTGACTGCAAAAACATGTGGTTAGGTTGTATCCTCATTCAGTTTGCTTCCCATTTCCTTGGGTGGTGAGAATTATCCTTGATGAATGTTCCAGACATCAAGGTAGTTAAATGCTGGCTGTGATCAGTTTATCATGTGATAAATGTGAAGTATGAACTCTCCTTGGTACTGTATGATAGGGAGTTATCAGTCCTCCAATATCTGCCATGATTTATGGGACGCTTACGATGGGCCATCCCGACTGCGGTGTGGCTTATTCATACCTGTTGCCCCAGATCATGAATGCTCTTTCTTATTCCCTCCCTAGAGAATCCACTTCCTGTACCCGGCATCCTTCCGGGAGCTGCTTCAGCTGGTGGCTTCCCTGCACCAAACCTTATCCAGCAGTCCCTCCCTCTTAGTACTGGATGGCTTGGAGGAATACCTGGCCAGTTGTTCTGGCCCGGGTGCGGCCGCTCAGCTGGCGGCCTTGCTGCTGGACACCGCAAATCATTTCAGCCAGAAGCTCACCCAGGGTTCTGCGGGCTGCCAGCTCCTTGTCTCCATGAGGTTCCCCGGAGAAGCTGGGGAAGAAGAGGAGCATCTCTCCGTGATTGAGCGCTACTTCCCAGCCCAGCTGCGGCTGCACCCGGATGCAGGGGAGAGCGTCGGCGCGGATAGTCGGGCCGGCGCCAAGCTGACTAGAGCGCGTCTCTCCCAGTTGGGGACTGACGGTCAAGAATGGCTGGTGAGATTCGATTCACAAGGTGACATGCGGATTTCTCCACTTCCGCTCGCCTGTGAAAATGACGGTGGCCCAGCTTCGGGGAATGATGGGGGAGACGCCCACACCATTCTGCCTGGCCCCCAATCTTGGACCTCTGGTGGTCCTTAGCTGGATCGTTTTTGTCTCAGCCACTTCTGGACAGCTCTTCGGCCTGCAGAAGACGGTCCCTTCTTTACAATGTGAAAACTGTTATCACCACCTGCCTTTTTTTATTCCTTCCTCCTTCCACGGTTTGGGCTGCTTTTTCTTGATAAAGAGCAAAATTCCAGTTACAGAATGTAGAGTCTCTTTGGCTTTCGCAGCCATGTTGCTTATCGTGGAGACTGACTGACTGTATGTGTCTCCAGCTGCAAATGCGGAACGCCCCTTTCTAGCTGTGCCCGTTGCCAAGAGAGGCCTGGAAAGAAACACTGCTGTAGGCAGTGACCTAAAGACTTGGAAAACAAGATATTAAGGGAGCAATTCTTAGGCATGTTTAGACAGAAAAAAGTCCTACAACTCCCAGCATTCCAGCCAGCAATGTCTAAACATCCATAGGATTGTGTCCTAAGAGAATAAATCCCTCACTTGTGTTTTTTTTAATGTCGACTTTTTAACATAGGGCACAATCCAATGGGATGGTCCCCCTCAGAAGCCTTAGTGAAACAAATGGGAGCTGAACAAGTGCATTATTGTGGGGATTAAACCTTGCACTTTGTGCATGCACAGCGTGTGCTCTACCGCTGTGCTGTGGTCCAATGTATGGTATGCATTCAGTTCACCACCAGCTGAGAAATCGCTGTTGTAGTTTCTCAGGTTATTTGCTCTTGTAAATGTGCTTCCCTGGAATGGGGTAATAAAAGGGATTTAATTTTTGTACACTGCTCATGTACCCTGCCCTCATGGAGACTGGAGTGTAGATTGGGTAATCTTAATGCCCAGTCTGTTTTGGAGTTGGGGCGAAGTGGAGGCCCCATCAGCTGGATCAGTTGCCGCTTCATTTTAGGTTTAAAATACAATTTATTTATTTATTATTATTATTTATTATTAATATTTATTTATCGCCCATCTGGCCGGCAACCGGCCACCCTGGGCGATGTACACACAATAAAATACATAAATACAATAAAATACATTAAAACAATATAAAAATTTTAAAATCTTAACCCACCCCATATTCCCGCCTGAACAACCAGGTTTTTAATGAGCGACAGAAGCTCATCAGAGAGGGGGCATGGCGGAGGTCACTCGGGAGAGAGTTCCACAGTACGGGGGCCGCCACAGAAAAGGCCCTCTTCCTCGTCCCCACCAGTCTAGCTGCTCTGGCTGAAGGGACAAGGAGAGTTCACAGCAAGAGTTTGAGGGTTCTTGGTTGTAGCTGATTCAGACAAGCCCAGCTAGCTAAGTGTATGTTTTAAGGCAGGGGTGGGCAGACTGGACTTGTGGGATCTACTTTCGTTTTCCACTGGAACCGCAAAGTCCACCAGCCAGAGCCAGGTGCCAGATATTGGCTCAGGAAGGCAGGCCTCACATTGCGAAACAAGGTGACTCTGAGCACCAGGAAATGAGGCATTTATTTTCAGGACCAAAACTGGAGCTTGCACACAAATCCTTTCATACATAAATCCACTCTAGTTCCCCACCCCCCAAGCTTTCTTGATTTCAGTAGCCTAATTTAGGAGGGGGGGAAAGCTTTTTGTTGTCGCTATTGTTCAACCCTTGGGAGTCAGAGCCCCTTCGCCGATCTGCTGCAAATCACCCAGAGATCTACCCGTGGATTCCAATCTACCTTCTACTCAACCCTGATTTAAGGACTGTTTGCTGAGACACACTAATTGTAAGACTCCCGATTTTGTGAAGTCCTCTGGCTCCTCAGAAAACTTGAGGCCTTGCCTATTCACCCTGGCTGTAAAGCGATCTTGGCAGCTTTGCCTCGTTGATCCTGATGCAACCATGTTTCGTGGAGTGTTGTCAAGCTCACGATGTGCCCCATCTCACAGTTGGGCTTTGGCCTAGAGCAATGTTCTCCAGCCTTGGGTCCCCAGGTGTTTTTGGCCTACAACTCCCAGCATGCCCCAGCTGGGGCATGCTGGGAGTTGTAGGCCAAAAGCATCTGGGGACCCAAGGCTGGAGAACACTGGCCTAGAAGATCTGAGTTCAAATCCCAGTTCAACCACCTCAGTGACCTAGGATGGCAGGCAGGGCAGCTCATAAAATTATATATATTCATTTTAAGCCCATCAAATGTGCTGCCTCTCATTTCCCCCAATGTGGAAGCTAGGGACTTAATTGATAGGCACACTGGTGTTTTCCCTTCAGCGTTCGAGGCCCTGTCCTGAATAGCGGTACCTCTTTGATTGTGATTTTAACACCCAAGAAGTTGCCTTTCCCTCTCCGTCCCTTACGTCCATTTGGTCTGTAAACCATTCCAGACATAGGGAGCTGCTGCCGTCCTACTGTGTTGGGAGGACATTCCAAGCGCTGCGACTTCTGCTGGTGGCCCAAGCGGTTTCATTCCCCCGTCATACGCTGGCTTGGATCCACTTGAACACGAAGGGGGGGTTGGTGCAGCTTCCACCCTGTCTCTGCAGCCCTGTGGTATATCCCAGAAAGCCATTTAAGAAGTCGGGGGCCCGCCGAAGCCATGTGCAATGCGCTGGCTTGGCGACTCCAGCCAAGGGGATGACATTCCTAATGGCCCTCTCCACTCTCCATGTCCAACCAGGACTGCCTTCTGCTTCCACAAGGGGACTTAGGATCCAAGCCATTTCCTTTATCAAAGCCCACTTCTGAAACCGGTAGCTGTGGAGGCTTCAATCATAGAATCATAGAAAAGTAGAGTTGGAAGGGACCTACAAGGCCATCGAGTCCAACCCCCTGCTCAGTGCAGGAATCCAGGTCAAAGCATCCCTGACAGATGTCTGTCCAGCCGCACCTTGAATGCCTCCAGAGTGGGAGAGCCCACCGCCTCCCTAGGTAGTAGGTTCCATTGTCTTATTGCTCTGACCGTCAGGAAATTTTTCCTGATGTTTCGGCGGAATCTGGGTTCCTGTAACTTGAGCCCATTATTCCGTGTCCTGCAAACTGGGAGGATCGAGAAGAGATTCTGGCCCTCCATTCCTGCTTCATTCCAAGGCAGTGCTCGACGTGTCCACAATCGGGCCTAAGCTGCGGCGCGTGTGGACATCCTTTGCAGGTGGGCACCATGATGAACCGACCCAAGAGCGGCGGCCGCAGCGGGCCAGGATGATGGAAGCCTCAACGTGGTTTGCAAAGTGGAGAACGCATCTCCCCTCCCCCTGGACAAGAAGGGCCTCCGAAGGTTCTGTTCCACCGCTCGCGTCCTGGATCTCGTCCAACGTCAGCAGGCGCCTGGTTGGGCTCTTGCCACTTTCCGCAAGCTGTGTGCCTGATAAGGGCTGCAGAGGTGCTTGCTGCCACGCTGATAAGCGTTATCACAAGGGCTGGGGCCGCCGTGCTGGTGGGCTCTGTTCAGAGGGCGTGGGGTTTGGCGCAACGTATCTTGAGTGCTGGCTTCCTTGCTGAGGCAGCCTGGTCAAAAAACCTCTTGCTCTCTGGACTCCGCGCATGGTTTTACAAAGGGTAGTCATGGACCCAAGGAGAAGGGGCCGTTGTGAGAGCCCCGCTCCTATAGGGGACATGGAAAAACTTGCGTGGCCTTATTTTTGGAAGTTTGTGCCATTGCTGGTTCTGGAGAATGTTCAGTCTGATTCAGTGTTTGTTTATTTATTTATTGCATCTATACCCCACTCTTCAGCCAGAAAAGGCTCTCAGAGCGGCTTACACAGATTAATAATAAGACAGTCCCTGCCCTCAGGCTCACAATCTAAAAGCCACGACACAAAAGGAAAAGGGGTTGGGAGGGAGGAGGAAGAATGCCAAACTCAGGCACCAGTTCTTAGTTTAAAAGGTTCTTACAGGTTTTTCTTTCTCCCCCCCCCCCTTTGTTTATTGTGTAACATCTTTCCAGTATTGGTTACAAGTGGAGCAATGCCAAATACTTTTGAATATGTGTAGAGCACCTTTCAGTTATGACCGGCCGACAGCAGCTCCTGCACATCTGCAGTTTGGGGGAGGGCAAGCTTGAGTTTTGGCACCTTTCATTTGCCTTTTGGATAGCGTGTCTAGTAGTCACAGAGGGGCCAACGTTTGATGTATCGTTCCCGCCGATACCAAACCCGGGTTGTCCAGTGCCTATCAGTTTGGAAGCAAAAAGGAGCCACGGACACCAGAAAATAAGGTATTGCTTTCTTCACATTCAGGGGGAGGGACGGACAACCCAGGTATGTGGAAGTAAATTAAAAGACTAAAAAAAATCAGAATGGCTCAGCAAGGATCTATTTTCATTGGCTTCCAGGACTGCAGAACTCTGAGGGCAATTGAGCCATGGGAAGGTTGAGGGGGTCGGTTGGGGTGCAGGGGAAGGGGTGTGGAAATTGACCTTTTTGAGCTCCTGATAGGCAGTGTTCTCCAACCTTGGGCCCCCAGACGTTTTTGGCCTACAACTCCCAGCATGCCCCAGCCAGCGGGGGTCCAAGGTTGGAGAACACTGGCTTACAGCATCCTGAAGGGGGAGTTAGGGTCAAGTGGTGATGCATGCCATAAGGTTAAAATTCTCCTCATGCTATATTTATTTATTCACAGCATTTATACCCCGCTCTTCAGCCAGAAAAAGGCTCCCAGAGTGGCTTACGAAGATTATTAATAATAAGACAGTCCCTGCCCTCAGGCTTGCAATCTAAAAGACATGACACAAAAGGAAAGGGGATTGGGAGGGAGGAGGAAGAAAGCGAAACTCAGGCAGCAGTTCTTAAGTTAAAAGGCTCTTAGAGGTTTTTCTTTCTTTTTTTTCTGGCAGGGAAGGGGCAAAACAAGCTGCCTGCAGCTGTTCCTTCTTTGGCCGACGTATGGGGCCGGGCTGGTCTGCATAGGAGGGGGATAAGAAAAAGGGGCACTCTTTCCAACTCTTCAAAAACATTCTTTCCCTGCTGAAGGGCAACAAAGTGCTCTGGTTTGGGGCTCGTAACCAGCCCTGAAGTCAAATCTTTTAGGCTGCCATCCTATTTAATTTATTTATTTATTTATTTATTATATTTATCAATCGCCCATCTGGCCGGTCACCCGGCCACCCTGGGCGATGTACAATTAAAATACAATAAAACACAATAAAATATAATAATTAAAACAATATAAAAAATTCTCATTAAAAACCTAACCCACCCCATATTCCCGCCTGAACAGCCATGTTTTTAATGCACGGCGGAAGCTCATCACGGAGGGGGCATGGCGAAGGTCACTAGGGAGGGAGTTCCATAATGTGGGGGCCGCCACAGAAAAGGCCCTCTTCCTAGTCCCCACCAGCCTGGCTGCTCTGGCTGATGGGATAAGGAGAAGGCCGTCCGTGGCAGACCTTGTTGAGCGGCCTACTTGATGTTGCCGGAGGCGCTCCTTGAGATCCTAGACATACTTACTAAGGGGGAAAGTCCCACTGAACACAGTGGGTCTTATTTCTGAGTAGACTGCACCGTTGGTGCTTCATAGCACAGACTGGGACTTTTCCAGGAGGGTGGCAAAGAAAACAAGTGCCCTATCTCCTCACCCCGCCCCACCCAAACCTCCCCATCACCACCATGTGAGCCCTGAACAAGGCTCCTCTTCCCAGCCTGGCTGGAGCCCTCCAAAGGAGCATATACCACGACATCGCATTTTTGTTGTGGCTCCTCACTTGCATTCACCTAATTCTGAGGCCTGCACAGCTGCGCCGAAGGTTGGAATCATAGAAAAGTAGAGTTGGGAGGGGCCTACCAGGCCATCGAGTCCAACCCCCTGCTCAGGAATCCAGGTCAAAGCATCCCCGACAGATGGCCGTCCAGCCACACCTTGAATGCCTCCAGATTGGGAGAGCCCACCACCTCCCTAGGTAGTTGGTGCCATTGTCTTACTGCTCGTGACAGTCAGGAAATTTTCCCTGATGTTTAGGTGGAATCTGGGTTCCTGTCACTTGAGCCCATTATTCTGTGAGTCAATGCTTCTCTAAATGCCTTCACCGTGTGTGCCAGCTGCCATTTGAAATATGTGAGCTGTGGCATGTGCGCACTGTGGTTTGGCATGGTGTGCAAACCCCAAGCAGCGTGGGTTACGCAAGGGTTAAACAACCCTCAGATAACCCCAGAACAACCCAACATGGCCGTGACCTGCGAACAGGCCCAGTGTGTCCAACAGGGCAAAGGAAGCATCCCGTCTATATTAGATGGACAAGACAGGTGGGGAAAGAAATTCAGCATTAACAGGGAGCGGTGAGGGAGGCAGCCACATTTGTACAAAATGCTAAGCCACAATTCCTTAGGCTCAGCTTATTGTTCATGAGCAAGCCTGATGGTGCACGCTTGGTTCCTCCTGCAAGTGGGAGTTGGCTAAACTATCCAGTAACTTAGCAGGGCAGAAAAGCTTCATGTTCTGTCCAAGCCAGGACTGCTGGCTTGTCGCTCCTCTAACAAGTCAAGAGTTTAACGCCAGCTTTTTGGATCTAGGCTTGTCAGGAGTGAACCTGTGTGGCATAGCGGTGAGAGTGTTGGACTGGGACTCGGGGGATCCAGGTTCTAGTCCCCGCTCGGCCACGAAACTCACTGGGTGACTTTGGGCCAGTCACTGACTCTCAGCCTAACCTACCTCACAGGGTTGTTGTGAGGATAAAACGGAGAGGAAGAGGAGGATTATGTAAACCGCCTTGGGTTCCTTGCAGGAAAAAAGGTGGGGTATAAATATAATAAATAAATAAAAGTCAGGTTCTGCCTGTGGACATAACACTAAATTTCTTCACCATGGTAAGCTCCTGATTAGTTTCGCTGCTCCCAGGAGGAGCCAATGCATCGGCATGCTTGCTTGAAGAATTCTGGCTTCGTGTTTTGTGCAAACTCAGCTGTTGAAGCACCAGCATGAATGGTAGGAGATCAATATCTACCCCATTTCAGTGACCTATACAAGAACAAGCGAGTCAGTGAATGAGCAAAACCCTCAGTTTTATTTTAAAAATTCCTTACAAGTATTCAAAATAATATATATCTCCAGTCTGTACACAGAATTACAAAATTATACTATGCGGCGATGTCTGTGAACATCAAAGGATAGTCCCAGTGCTGAAACACCTATGGTTCCACCCCAACTTCTCATGCTTACCCATGCTTTTGAAGGGCAGTTTGAACTTGAAACACAAGGAAAGTCCAGGATCCTGCCCAGTCTTAGTAGAGCAGCACGAGCATCACAAGTCATCCTTGAGTGGCCAAATAACAGTCATCCTTCTAAGCTACCCACGTACAATGAATGGCAGAGAACCTAAGCAATTCTCTAAAGAGCTACGTAATTACTGGGGTTTTCCTTTGAGTGCTTATTCAAGCAGATAGCCCCTTAGCACTGCAGTCAGTTTCCCCCCCCCCCATCTCCATTTTACAGGTGGAGAGGCAAAGACCACACACCGAATGGAGTTCCAGGCACTCTTCCATGTTCTAACCCAGTGTTCTCCAACCTTGGGTCCCCAGATGTTTTTGGCCTACAACTCCCGGCATGCCCCAGCCAGCATAGCTGGCTGGGGCATGCCGGGAGTTGTAGGCCAAAAACATCTGGGGACCCAAGGTTGGAGAACACTGCTCTAACCCCTGAGTGCCACTCCCTTTCCAAAGCTGGGAGAAGTCCCACAAGGGCTTCAGGCCCAGCCCACCATACATTGAAGACGTTTGTTTTTTTATATATCATGAAAGTAGATCTTGTAAAAAGAAATAAAACGGGCAAAATATGGCTGGCCGAAAAGCCTGGTAGGAAAAGGGCTCAGCCAAAGGAAATAAGTAGCGTTCCCTGTCCACTGGCGTGTTGTCAGGAGAGCTCCCTCCAGTCTTGGCGTGGGGGGACAGCTGGCTGGCTGGCTGGCTGGCAGAAGAGAGTGTTCAATTTCCGGGCGGGCCCCGAGCCTGTTGCTAGCTGGGAAGGTGCTGTGCTGGACCAGGCCACGAATGCAGGGGGTATCTCTTGGCTCAGGCACGGATGGGTCACTGTATAGAACGGGCTACCCTGTGAGTGAACAAACAAGGTAAAGGCACTGCAGCACTTAATGAATGTCGGAAACGTACTGCTGAAAGAGTCAAAAGAGTAAACCTGGAGGCATACAGGCCCTTTTGTCTGTTCACCCGTCACCTCTCCGTCCATTTTGCAAACCCCTCTTCCTCCCACACAAGAGCGGCACCGGGCCAGCTGGAGCATCCGAGGTGGCTCATCGCTTTCCCCCCACTCGTTTCCTCTGGAGTTCTGGCTCGAACCAGGAAAAGAAGAAGGGGCCAGCCTCCTGGACTAGTCTCGTGCTGCCTCAGTTTCTCTGGGCCGGCCGGGGGTTGGCTCCGCGCTCGCTGCGTTGCTATGAGCAGACGATGTAGGCGGGCACGAAGGGCTGCGGCCCTCTGTCACAGAGGTTGGTGTAGAGGCCCTTCGGGCCGGCACTGGAGTCCACGAGGCTGTCGTCGGCAGAGATCCCGGAGTCGGACACCACCCGGTAGCTGCCCTTGAGCTGGGGCTCTGCTCGGGGACCCCGTGGGGTGAGGCTGTCCGAGCCGGGATCAAACATCGTGTACTCGAAGCTGGAGGACGTTTGGCTGGGCTCTGGGGTGCCCACCCCCCCTCCAGCAAGGGCCAGGTCTGCGCCGTTGCTGTCCGGCAAGAGCACGTCGGAACCAGCCGCCCCCCCTGGGCAGCAGGGCATGAAGCCTTCATCCAGTATGAGGTAATCGACCTGGGATAGCTCAGCGGTGCGGGGGAGCTGCTCCGCCACGCTCCGGGTCTTGGGCGGGAGAGGGGGAGCGGGAGGGGGAGGGGGAGGGCCATCCACTTTGCGGCCATCACATTCGGACAGTATTTCCACCAAGAACGGCTGCTCCTCCAGGTAGGGGGGGTTCTGGCTCCACCACAGGTAGGCACTCTGATGCCCCAGCCACAGCTGCAAAAGGAAGGGAAACGCCAGTGTCAAGCAAGGAATGGGAGGCGGGGTGCCCTGCTATGGGCGCCCCCCCTTTTATTTTATTTTAATTTATTTATTTATTTATTTATTTATTTATTTATTTATTTATTTATTTATTTATTATATTTATACCCCGCCTTTTTTTCCTGCAAGGAACCCAAGGTGGCTTACACAATCCTCCTCCTCCTCTCCATTTTATCCTCACAACAGCCCTGTGAGGTAGGTTAGGCTGAGAGTCAGTGACTGGCCCAAAGTCACCCAGTGAGTTTCATGGCCGAGCGGGGACCCGAACCCGGATCTCCCGAGTCCCCAGTCCAACACTCTCTCACCACTACGCCACGCTGCTGGCTCTCTTAACCCAGTTTTCTGCCACTATCTGCACGTGTCTTGTTTACTCCCCCCATTTGAACCCCTGCTGGCCCCTCGCTTCGCCCCCGTAGGGACTCTTGTGTGTCCAAAGGCTCTGCACTCAAGTGGTTTGGCTGGGCCGATTAATACCGCAACTTAACAAAGGTTCGGCGCTTGGAGCTTCAGCAGAGCCTCTTGAAGAGACCACCTTGGGGAGCAGCAACCACACACGAGAAGAGACGAGGAAGGGGCAGCTGGTGCCGTACCTGGAAGTTGCCCTTGTAGATGGTGAAAAGGTCCTTGAATTCATGCTCCGGGGTGGGGATCGCGGGCCAAATCTTCTTCTTCAAAAATCTGGCGGGAGGCAGCAGAAGAGACCAGACAGGGGTGAGGATACGTGGCATGAGTAAACACAACTATGGACGAGCCCCTGCACACCACCACCACCACATCATCTCTGGAATTTGATACAAAATTAAGGCCATCTATGGGTTTCCGCATGGCTCTAACTCAGTGTTCTCCAACCTTGGGTCCCCAGATGTTTTTGGCCTACAACTCCCGGCATGCCCCAGATATTACCTCTACCGAGGCAGGCGAGGCTAGCCTGAGAACAGGCCCGACTGAATGCCACAGCCAGACCGATGGTCCTTCCTGCTCCTGTCCAGATATGCCACCCATTCCTGACACCAGGTCCCTTGTAGCACTCATACTGGGAGTTGGCCACCCAGGGCTTAGATCCACGGTAGAGTACAAGCTTTGCACATAGAAAATCGCAGGCCCGGGCCTCGGCACTGCCCGTTAAAAAGGATCTCAGGCCATGTGGGGCAGGCCGGGAGTTGTAGGCCAAAAACATCTGGGGACCCAAGGTTGGAGAACACTGCTTTAACTGCTGAGACTGGAAATGCCCTTATCGCATCTCCAAATCTATTCACCATGGTCCAGATGCAAGAAGTGGTGAAGGAGAGAACACCCATTTGATAGAGGCCAAGGGGGGGAGGAAGAACAATTGTTTCCCAGAGAGCCCTCTGAGCAGTACCTGCGGTTAGACATCAGGGTGATGAATGCCAAGAGCAGAACAATCAGCACCAGAATGGCAGACAATGTCAGGATGAGGGGGTCCACATCTGCAAGGCAGAACAACAGGTGAGCCCAACAGGAGGTACCCAATAAAAACCCTACGGATGGTTCCTTAGTCACCTTCAATGGAAAAAGCATGGGTGTGTTCACTTCACACAACTATTTGTTGCATAGTAATTACATGGAGAACAGATTAGGCCAACAGGAGGTACCTTATGGATGGTTCCAATCCATAGTCACCTTCTACGGAAAACCATGGGCACAGTCATACAACCATTTGTTGCATCGTAATTACATGGAGAAATCGCCACAAATCGACTTTTGGCAGGGGATTTGGTAGGGTGAAACAGTGTTAGACATGCCCTGACAGTTGTCTGGGTTACCATTTATCACCTGGCTCTTTTCACAGGCCGTCCGGTAGATAGTGAACCATGATCGTCAAATACTTCAGAGCAGTGTTCTCCAACCTTGGGTCCCCAGATGTTTTTGGCCTACAGCTCCCAGCATGCTGGCTGGGGCATGCTGGGAGTTGTAGGCCAAAAACATCTGGGAACCCAAGGTTGGAGAACACTGCTTCAGAGGACTAACAAGATCAGATCACTTGAGTTAAAATCGCCCGAGTAGCACCACACGCCAACTAATCAACAGAGCGTAGCACCACACGCCAACTAATCAACAGAGCGCTCAAGATGTATTCTTCTGGACCACCATTCCACTATCTCCTTCTATTCCTGGATGAGACAATGAAGACACGATAAGGTGGTGAGTGACTGGAGAGAGAGTGCAGTAAGAGCCATCAAAGGCTCTTACTGCGGCTGCCTCCACCAACCACCAGTAGGGATAGAACAGCAGAAGCCTCAGCACATGAGGGAAGGAGACTCCATGAGGGAAGGAGACCTCCACCCCACCCCCATAACACATGGGGCCATCATGCCAAGTGTGCGTTCGGTGACTGCATTTAGAGCAGGGCTCTCCAAGCTTGGGTCCCCAGATGTTGCTGGCCTACAGCTTCCAGCATACCCAGCCAGCATGGCTGATGGCAAGGGATTCTGGGAGCTGTAGTCCAGCGACATCTGGGGACCCAAGGTTGGAGAGCCCTGATGTAGAGAGAGCAAAGAGAGACTGCAGAAGTAGCTTGTAGGGGAGTTTGAGTTGAAGCTGGAAAAGATTTAACTCTTTCAACATTAAACCAATTAGCAGCGTTAACTGAGGAGTGGGAGAATGTAAACTGCCTGCTTACAGACAATGAAAAGAGACTGGAAGGAAGAGCAAACTAGAATGATAACAAGTGGTAACAACAATGGAACTTAGGCTGCAATTTTATGCACATATATGTGGGATTAGGCCCCATGAACACAATGGGACTTTTGACTAAACATGCATAGGATTGCACGGTTAATCACTTAAGTTCAACTAAATCTTCTGGAACTGTGAACTGTGAACTAATATACCCCATTATCTTTTGAACTGAACAATAAACAAACTTATAAAGTATTATTGAGTAATTAAGTTTGGCATGCACTTCTCTGTAACTGGCAAGTACTGAATTACCAAACTACTGAGCTGTTGCTGAATGAATAGTGAAATATCTGTTCCTGAGCTAATAGTGAAATATCCCTGTGTTTCCTGTGTAATATCTGCTGTTGTGTTTATATAGTGTACTTTTTTCCACTGGACAATTGCACAATAACAGTTGTTGGGTCAAAGTTTAATAGCTGCTATTGGGCCAAAGTACAGTACCTGGTGGTGGGTAAAGTATAATTCCTGGTGCTAAAATGCGATGTTTGATGCCAAACTGAAATGTAATATTGGTGGTGGAGCTAAACTTGAAATGTTGGCATCTGGCTTAAGGGTGCAATCCTATGCATGTTTGGTGGGGAAAAAGTCCTACAACTCCCAGTATTCCCAGAATGCTAAGAATTGTAGAACAGAACTTCCCCCCCCCCCATCTAAACATGCATAGGATTGTACCCTAAACTACCATTCTTATAGATGTCTTTGTTGTTAAACATCAAAAAAGTCTTTTGAGAATGGCAGGTAGTCAAAAGACAATAACTCAATATATATCCAAAATAGAAAGCAGAGGCTCTAAAAAGCAAGGAAGAGTAAATGTAGAAATAAATGTCATGAGATTGGAAGAATTTAAATCAGGGCTCTCCAACCTTCAGTCCCCAGATGTTGCTGGCCTACAGCTCCCAGCATACCCAGCCAGCATGGCTAATGGCAAGTGATTCTGGGAGCTGTAGTCCAGCAACATCCGGGGACCCAAGGTTGGAGAGCCCTGATTTAAATTATTTTGAGGGAAGCAGTGGTGCCATCAGAGTAGGATTTTGGGGCCTCACTCAGCAGAGTAAGCAGGAGGACTGCCAAATGCTGCAGGGCTGGCTTGCCACATTCTGACGTCAGCAAAATAATACACATTACCATCTAAAGCAGGGCTCTCCAACCTTGGGTCCCCAGACGTTGCTGGACTACAGCTCCCAGAATCCCTTGCCATTAGCCATGCTGGCTGGGTATGCTGGGAGCTGTAGGCTAGCAACATCCAGGGACCCAAGGTTGGAGAGCCCTGATCTAAAGGGTGGAGAGGGAGGTATAAGACCATGAAGTCCAGGGTCTAAAATTGCCTAACTGTACCACTGGAGGGAAGAATGGTAGTTTTAAACATCGAGATATATGAAATATTATGAAAAGGAGAACAAATAATAAATAATACCCAAGAATTAGAAAAGATGATAACCAGTATCTATATCCAACAGATATTTGAAGGATAACGTATGGAAAATCATACACAATTATTCAGATCAGAGCCTTTATTAATTTTTTGATGCCAAAAAAGCTTTTGATAACATCAAATGGTCTTTCCTTTTGCAAACATTAAAAGCTTTTCACTTTGGAGAAACTTGACTTACTTTGATTAAAGTTATTAATAACAGCCCAATTGCAAGGATAATGACTAATGGCCACATTTCATAGTCATTCTATCTGAGTACAGGAACTAGACATGGTTGTCCCCACACAGCTTTATTATTTGTTCTCTTTTAGAACCTTTAGCAACTCTAATAAGAAACGCTGCTGAAGTAATAGGTGTAGAGATCAAAGGAACTATGCACACAAAAATAGCAAGTGAGTAGACGACATTGTCTTAACAATAACAAAAATTGTCAATTCTATCCGTAGCGGGAGAAGATCCTTTTTTCAGTATTGTCTTCTTGCAGGCCTTAAAATCAACAAGGACAAAACAGAAACAATCAATACACTTTACATACTCAAAGTGATGTAAGCACAAACACACTGAGAGCTAGGTTCCAACTAAGAAAGAAGTCGGTATGATATATAATCTTAACCAAAAAACAAAGCAAAAAAAATGAAAGTGGTTTTTATAAAGACAAATATGTGAAATTTATAGGTCCAAAGCAAAACACTGGAATAAATTAAACATATTTCTTTGGCCACTTGTTAAAATGATGATCTTGCCACAATTAAATTTCCTCGTTTCATATTTTGCCAATATAAACAGAAGCAACTCAGTTAAAAAACGGGCAAAGACTAGTTATACAATATGTTCTGAATAAGGAACAGCCAAACATTTAAGAAGCAGTATTGTAGGATTAAAAGAAATGGGTGGTTTAGCATTTCCAAACTGTAAGCGTTATTATTTTGCAAATGCCTTGAAATGATGGGCAGCCCCATGCTATGGAGGATTACAGGCATCCACTTAAGGGCGGGAGGACCGCGGCAGATAGGATTGCCGCCGCCACGCTTCCCTTGCCCTCAAAAACATCTAGGCGGCCGATTTCGCTCCTTGCTCCTCCCTTCCCTACCCCCAGGAATGCCCCCCCCACACACACAACGGAATCGAAGATGGTCTTTGGTTCCCAGCCGACACGGAAAGAACCACGCTGGCTGCGAGGTGCCGGGGGGAGGGTGCGCCATGGGTGGACTCCCCCCTGCGACCTCAGAAGGGATTTCTGAGGTCGCAGGGGGGAGTCCAACCTATCCTATGGCCCCCTGGCAAGGTCGGAGGGCAATGGCATGGACTGCACCCTAACAGAATGAATACACAATCTAGAGAAGGCTAGAGCTAAAACTGAAAAATTGTTATGTCCATTTTATAGGTTTTATGATTGAAAAATTAGAAAGTAAAGTTTAAAAAACTTCATACCCAACAGGAAATTTATTAGGAATGTGAGGGCAGATATAAGAACAAGCTGAGTCCAGCAAAATCACCAGTAGCATCACTAATTTATGATCCTGAATTTAATCTTAAATGGACTTCTTGGAAAATTTGATCCATGGAGGAAGCACAATTTTTGTAAAGTACTTACCTAGATCTAATTTATAACAACTAGTTAAGCACTTACAAGAATGTTAAAAGTATTATGGCCACTTTATTTAAAAAAACACATTCTGGTTAGAATATACGTAGATAAAATACGTAATACATACAGAAACAACAAAAATGACAATTCCAGCCTAGAGAACTACAATTTTGAAAAGGTAGTATTAAAATTACTACTAGTAGTAATTACTAAGTAGTAGGGAAGTGCATCGGGCTCAGACAAAGTCCAAACAGAAATGGGTCACTTTGGTGCTTTGCTTCCCGAGAGAAGGCAAGAAAATCAAACCCACTCCAGAATGAAGCTTTGTTAGTGGCTCATGTTTTCGAGATGCAGGAGAAATGTGGACTTTCTGTCTTCAGCGTCTTTATGTTTTGTTTCTCTAAGTGCTGTTGCAGGGAACACTTTATCCCCATTTCTCAGCCAAATGAGAAACTGGGTGGTGGAGGACAAGCTGAAATTTTTCTTACAAGGATCTAATCAGTTCGTAACTCAGAGGGTTGCCCTTTTTGCAGTCAAGACAGCCAGTTTAAGGAAAATAGAAAAGGGGAAATTGCTTGACTAAATAAGCCACGTAACTATGTGGGGTCATAATAGGGTTTTTTTATAAAAAGTTATACAGTCATGCCTTGGATTGAGAGCATAATTCGTTCCGGAAACATGCTTGTAATCCAAAACACTCTTATATCAAAACGAAATTCCCCCCAAAAAATGTGTACAGAGATTTTTAATTTAAGCCGTACTACAGTACTTGTATTGCAAGACGTCGCTTGTATATCAAGTAAAAATAATAATAATAAATATTAAAAAATTTGCTTGTCTTGCAAAACTCTTTCAACCAAGTTACTTGCAATCCAAGGTATTACTGTATGTAATTTTAATCGTTTTAATATTTTACTGTTTTAATTTTAGATACATTTTTTAAAGTTAGTTTTCCTGTTTTAAGATTTGTGTACCTATTGTTTGTTTTCAATGTGTGTTTATTGTGTTTGAAATGGTCTGAGGACTTGTTCAATAAATATCTATCTATCTATCTATCTGCTGTGATTATGAAAGGCGGGAGGGAGGGAGACCAGTTCAGTGACTGACAGGTCCAGCTTCTAATGCAAGGGCACGTTTTACCCAGGGCTCCAATCATAATTGATCATCATAGTTCCCTAGCCCCTGACATATCCTTTGAAAACTTTGCAGGTTTCATGCCTTGGGCCACCTCTACGACATTTGCCATTTTCATACAAATTGCCCAAAACAACTACAGCAGGAGGGAAGGGGAAGCAAATCAATTCCCACCCACCCCCAAACGGAGGACCGACCCCCACACACATAAACTGCTGCACCTCTCTTCTGAAACTTTACAGGTTTCTTACTTAGGGACACCTCTGCACTGCCTGTCCTTTTCTGATCAACGGTCCGCTTTTGCTGACCCTCAAAATGTCACGGCTGCTCTCGCACTAAAACCCCTGCAGCGATTACTCTGAACTTTGCTAGGCATGATTCCCTCATATCTTGCCCTATGTGCATAACCAGAAATCTTGCCCTATGTGCATAACTCTTATCATAGAATCATAGAATCATAGAAAAGTAGAGTTGGAAGGGGCCTACAAGGCCATCGAGTCCAACCCCCTGCTCAATGCAGGAATCTAGGTCAAAGCATCCCTGACAGATGTCTGTCCAGCTGCACCTTGAATGCCTCCAGACTGGGAGAGCCCACGACCTCCCTAGGTAGTTGGTTCCATTGTCTTATTGCTCTGACAGTCAGGAAATTTTCCCTGATGTTTAGGTGGAATCTAGGTTCCTGTAACTTGAGCCCATTATTCCGTGTCCTGCAAACTGGGATGAACGAGAAGTGATCTTTGCCCTCCTCTGTGTGACATCCCTTCAAATACTGGAAGAGTTCTTGTACAGCTCCGATTCGCTACAGAGGGGCCTGTGCCGGACAAACATACAGTCGATTGTGTGCCGTTTTGGCACCCTAGGCTTGGAACTTTGTTTTCAGTGTTCTTTAGGATTTCATTGTTGTTGCATTTCGGGGGGTGGTGGTGGTGGTGTTTTTGTTTTTTGCCAGAAACTGCCTACACATTTCGTTACGTGCTGTGTGTGTCTGTTTTACTCTGTCTGTTGGTTTGTTTTTAAACAGAAGCTTAGGTTCTCATGGTTTTATAAACATCACTCCATGCTTTCAGGTATGGCTCTAGCTATGCAGAGTCCAGATCCCTGAGCCCAGTATTAACAAGGGGTCCAGCTCCTAATTAAGCCTAGTCAATGGGGTGGGTGTTTTCAACTGCCTATCCATCATAGCTGGTTGCCAAAAGGGAATATCTAGACAAGACGGAGGTACTGCTAGTGGGTGGTTCATCCACCCAGGTGAGTAGTGTTCAACCCATTCGGGAAGGGGTCGCACTCCGTCTAAAAGGATTGGGTCTGCACAGATGGAAAGCTTTTTAATCTCAGCAGGCTGAAAGCAAAAAGTAAGGTAATTACAACCTCCGTTGTGGAACTTCAGTATGCTGATGATAATGTGGTCTCAACACATTCAGAGGATGATCTCCAAACTATCCTAAATGCTTTTGCAGAAGCATACGAAAAACTTGGTCTCTCACTTAACATCAAAAAAACCAAAGTGCTTCATCAGCAAGTGCAAGCTAACCCTTTGGTGATGCCATCTATCCAGCTTGGCGGGACAATACTGGAAAATGTCGATCGTTTTCTCTATCTTGGCAGCTATCTTTCTGTTACAGCTAACATCGACAGTGAAATCCAGCATCGTTTGAGCTCCGCAAATGCCGCGTTTTCTCAAATGAAACATAAGAGTGTTCGAGGATCGGGATATTTGTAAGAAGACCAAAACACTGGTTTATGAAGCCATTGTATTACCAACTTTATTGTATGCCTGCGAAACATGGACTATCTATAAACGTCACTTCCACCTCCTTGAAAGATTACATCAACGTTGCCTCCGGAAAATCCTGCGAATTACTTGGGAAGATAGGCGAACAAATGTCAGTGTACTGGAAGAAGCAAAGACTACTAGCATTGAAAAAATGATCCTTCAACGCCAACTTCAGTGGACCGGTCATGTTGTTCGAATGCCTGACTGCCGTCTCCCAAAGCAGTTACTTTATTCCCAACTCAAGGATGGAAAGCGGAATATCGGTGGTCAATATAAGAGGTTTAAAGATGTTCTTAAGGCTAATCTAAAAAAATGCAATATAAACATCGAAAATTGGGAAGCTCTAGCCCATGAACGATCTAACTGGAGGTTGGCCTTTCACAAGGGTTCTATGGACTTTGAAGAAGCCCGAGTGCAAGGTGAAAGGGAGAAACGTGCTAAGCGAAAAGCACGTCAAATGAATCCTTTACAGGACCATCTTCTATCTGGTAACCTGTGTCCTCACTGTGGGAAGCTGTGTGGATCTAGAATTGGCCTCCACAGTCACCTACGGACCCATCGCTAGAGTCTACACAATCTTCTTTAGAATTTCCTCCTTTTATCCTGGAAGACAATCTTACTCGGTCACGAGTGATCGCCTGATGATGATGATGGATCCAGCATTTTATTTATTTTATTTATTATATTTATACCCCACCTTTTTTCCTGCATCGAGGCCACTTGAGTCTCCAATGACAATGAGTGAGCCAGTGTGGCATAGCGGTGAGAGTGTTGGACTGGGACTCAGAAGATCTGGGTTCTAGTCCCCGCTCGGCCATGAAACTCACTGGGTGACTTTGGGCCACCAAAGTCCAAGGAACCCAAGGCGGCTTACATAATAATCCTCCTCCTCTCCATTTTATCCTCACAACAACCCTGTGAGGTAGGTTAGGCTGAGAGTCAGTGACTGGCCCAAAGTCACCCAGTGAGTTTCATGGCCGAGCGGGGCCTAGAACCCGGATCTCCCGAGTCCCAGTCCAACACTCTCACCACTATGGCACACTGGCTCACTCATTGTCATTGGAGACTCAAGTGGTCCCGATGGCTCAAAGCTCCTTTTATCCGCTTTGGCTCGTACAGCAGCTGCCACTATACCTGCATGGAGACAGCTTGGCCACAGTTAACTCGTGCTCTGGGAAACCTCTCATTGCAACCTATTGCAACATGCTGCATGTGGGGCTGCCTTTAAAAACAGCCCGGAAACTGCAGCTGACCTAAAATAGGGCCACAAGGTTACTAACTGGGACTGGGCTTTTTGATCATATTGTGCTAGTGCTTTGTGTCAGCTGCGCTGCCTCCTGCACTGTTTCTGGACCCAATTTAAAATCCTGGCCAAAGCCCATAATGGCTTGGGACCAGGTTACCTGAAAGACTGCTTTCTCCCATGTACACCTACCCAAACCTGAAGATGATCTTCAGAGGGTCTGCTCCCAGTGCCTCTGCCATGTGAGGGTGGCGACTAGGGAGAGGGCCTTCTTGGTAATGGCTCCCTGGCTGTGGAACCACCTGCCCAGAGAACCTGGTGCTTTCTTTATTATGGTCTTTTTGGGGCTGGTGAGGACCTTTTTATTCTCCCAGGTTTTTAAAATCTATCTTTTTTTATCTCACTGCTTGCGTTTTTGTTTTGTTTTTAGTTAAGCTGTGTATTTGCTTTTAGGTCTCTGTCTATTGGAAATTTTTATGCTACAACTGTTTTCATGTTAGTTTTAACAGTGTATTTTATCGTTTTGTTTAGCTCAGAGAATGGTGTAACTGCAGATATAAGTACCATAAATCAGCCTGTTGCCCTCTGGATATTTTGGCCTTCAGCTCCCATCAGCCCCAGCCAGCACAGCCAACGGTCAGGGATGCTGGGAGTTGTAGTCCCAAACTCCTAGATGGCTCCAGGTTGGGAAAGGCTGGCATACATAAAGAAAATAATAAAATAACGCATTAAAATAAAGAGCGCTTACCGTTCGGGATCTCCACCGACACGGCCTGTGACCAGGCACTCCAGTAGCCGTCGTAGCTGACTCCGTTGGGCTTGACCCGCACGGCCAACGTGTAGTGAGTTCCACGTTTCAGGCTTATGACGAGATACGTCCGCCCACTGACAGGCTCCACCTGGAGGCAGAAGGATCAAAGCAGAGGTAAGAGGTAGGCAGGCCGGCAGGCCGGCTGTTTCCAGAGTCGGGTGGCAAAGAGGCAGGGATGGGGACTCGGACTCGAGGACTCGACTCGTGAGTCGGACTGAGTCCCCCCTCTGACTCGACTCGGACTCGAGTCCCAATATTTTTAATGGGACTCGAGACTCGACTCGGGACTCGAGACCAAGGACTCGTCAACATCCCTGGGCTGTTGACAGTCTTCTGGCTGTGCCAGAAGGAGCGCGATCACCGGTGAAGAGCGCATGGAAGCGAGGCGCGCCGCTGCTCGGCCACTATGGACAGCCACCAGGAGCGCAGCCCCAACGATGTGTTGAGATTTATTTTGATGTGTTGTTGTGGGGGGTTAGGGTTAGGGTTAGACATTTTGGGTTTGGCTGCCTCTGCCTGCCTGTTTGGGGTTCCCAGCCTCCTCTGCCTGCCTGGTCTCTTCTTGACCTGTTCAACAGTTGAATTGTCCAAGACAAAGGCCTCTGCCTGCCTGCCTGCCTGCTTTGGGGTTCCCTGCCTCCTCTGCCTGCCTGGTTATTTTGGGTTTGTCTGCCTAGTCTGTTCTTGCCAAAATCAGTGGCAGAGTTTTGAAATAAAAAGGCACACTTGTGCCTAGAATTTATTTAAGCCACACATCTGAAGTAGCCTTATTTTGTTGGGGGGAAACCCCATTGATTTTAATAGGGACTCGTGGAGTCAGTTTTGGGAGTGACTCAGGACTCGTGACTCATGAGTCACCATTTTGGACCAAGGACTCGGACTCGAGACTCGGGTCCAAAGACTCGTGACTCGACTCGTGACTCGAGACCAAGGACTCTTCAACATCCCTGCAAAGAGGCAGTGGACTTACCTGCGGGGCTTTGGAACCCTCGGGGGAGACGGCCAGCTCGTAGCGGAGGCTGTGGTCCAGGTGTGCGATAGGGGGCTGCAGCCAGCTCACGTTCAGTTTCTCTGGTGACTCCATCAGCTGCACAGTCAGGTTCGAGGGGGGATCCAGGAAAACTGTGGCAGGGGGGCGGGAGAAAGGAGCAGGAAGAGAACAGCCTGTTGGTGTCAGAGAAGAGGCATTTCCTTTTACCCTCAAGGCAGTGTTCTCCAACTTTGGAGATGTTTTTGGCCTACAACTCCCAGCATGCCCCAGCCAGCGAATCCAGGTCAAAGCATCCCCGACAGATGGCTGTTCAGCTGCACCATGAATGCCTCCAGAGTGGGAGAGCCCACCACCTCCCTAGGTAGCTGGCTCCATTGTTGCTGTATCCTCACAAGATCCTTATACTTAGGTTGGCAATTTGTGAGGACAGAGCTGGTGGAAGGCTGATGGGGCGCGTGGACGTGCGTCTACTGAAGAGTACAAGGCTGTGATCATCTGCACATGGCACTAAGGGTCAAACAGAGTTGAGCTGCAGGGTAAGAGGAGGAACACCATGATCCGCACAAAGCAGGCTTCACAGCAGTGTTCTCCAACCTTGGGTCCCCAGATGTTTTTGGCCTACAGCTCCCAGCATGCCCCAGCCAGCTACGCTGGCTGGGGCATGCTGGGAGCTGTAGGCCAAAAACATCTGGGGACCCAAGGTTGGAGAACACTGCCACTGCAGTTTCCGTTTCCCACCTAGGATAGGCCCACATCCCCTTGCCTGCGTTGGAGGGAGCTCCCCCTCCCACAACTGACCGCACTTCCTGATGCAGCGTCACTCTGATAGCCTCCCCCATCCCCCCCCAAAGTAGATTATGGTCACAGGAAGCTCAGCAGACCTACCGGCTGGGCATAGTAACAATGCAATCCTATGCGGACTTACTCAGGAGTAAGTTCCACCAGATTCACTGCTAGGGCAGGGTAGCTAATTTCTTTTCCTAGCAGTGCTTCTGCATGACATACCCCCCAAAATAAAATAAAAAATTAAACAGGTGAAGCTTTTCCTGGCATGGAGATGCTGGTATGGGGAAGCTTCACTTGCCTAGTTTCTGCCTGCTGTGCAGTGGTTAACATTATAAGGGCTCTGCCGCACATGAAAGTCGACAACTTATTCCCTTGGGTGTCAAAGTGCCTGAGTCTTGGCTACTCTGGATTGTGTGTGTGTGTGTGTGTGTGTGTGAGAGAGAGAGAGAGAGAGAGAGAGAGAGCGCTATTCCACTGGGGATAGGACAAGCACTTGTATTTTGTACGTGGATATCTGTGTTAAGATTTAGTGTGGTGTGCAGGAAGAGGATGGTGTGCACAAAGTCACCTGATAGTCACAAGGAGTCTATGAGTCAGAATCGTGGGACAATTGGGAGACAACATGTTATGTACAACCGGTTATATAAGTGTTGCACAATTGGTGAGTAATATCCTATTTATAGGTACAGGCTCTTCCTATAAAGCAAGGGTAAGTCAACATGTTGTCACAACAACACTCTCACTCCATCTTCTCACTGGCCACTTCACACTTGGGACTTGGGAGCTTCACTGGACTACTGGACTACTTTGTATCTGCAATGATGTAGTGAGACAGAATCATCTCTTCTGCGTAGGAGATGCCTGCATTGCTTGCCTTAATCCCATGTAATTGGGTCCTACAATGAATAAACTCTTTAATCTTTATAACAGCTGTTCTCTCCTGTTTCCGTCTGTGAGACACTTGCTGGGTAAACTTTGAACCCAAGTCAAGCTCTCACATCTGGTTATGGGCACAGATGACGCAGATAAGCCGGAGAAGATCAGCTCTCACAATCTGTCCCATGGGTAATCACAATGCCAGCTCCAGGTTTTTGAGGGCCCTTGGGCAAGACACCCTCAGTGGGTCTCCTTCCCTCAGTGAGTCTACCTTCTCACCACCATGGTCACCAGCTCTATCTCCTTCTCACCACTGGGGTGGTGCTCGTTACTGAAAAGATTCGGGGCTCAGGTCCACAGGATTAAAAAAAAAAATGCATATGCTAATTTACATATGCTCTAAAGTGTGTGTGTGTGTGTGTGTGTGTGTGTGTGTCTTGAAAGGACCTTGTCTCCTAAGGACACCCCCATTTGTAAAAAGGGATGTATGGACAGGGGACAAGGCTGATGGGACAAGGAGAAGGCCGTCCATGGCAGATCTTGTTGAGCAGCCTACTTGATGTTGCTGGAGGCGCTCCTTGAGATAAACTGGACCAGAGGCGCTCCTTGAGATAAACTGGACCGAAGCCGTGTAGGGTTTTAAAGGTCAAAACCAACACCTTGAATTCGGCTCAGCAAGCAACTGGTAGCCAGTGCATGTTAATTAACATATGCTCTGAAGTCTGTGTGTGTGTGTGTGTGTGTGTGTGTGTGAAAGGATCCTTTCTCCTAAGGACACTCCTATTTGTAAGAAGGGATGTATGGACAGGGGAGAGGAGGGCATTTGATTTCAGGAAAAAAACCTCAGGCAGAAAGATTCAGGAGGGGGCAGCAGGAGGTGAAGCACACGTGGGCAAAAAAAGCCAGCTAATCCAGGGGGATCAAATGTAACAGAGATCATCATGGCCCCTGTACCTTTATTTCGGCAAGTGCCCAAGGACAGCAGGGTGGTGGGGCAGGTGGCCTCCCAGAGATTCGGGGCTCCAGCCCTAGTGGGCCACCCCCTAACACACTCCCTCTGCTCACCACCACCATTGTCTGGGCCAGGGCAAGAGGCAGGTGGACAAGCAGGTTGCACTGGGGGGGGGGGGGAGCAATTCCAGGGATATCTTTTAAGCGGACCCCTGCTGGGGTGTGGGCCCTCGGCAGGTGCCCAACTATGCCTACCCTTGACACTGGCCATGGGTAACTGCCCTAAGGGGAAATAGTACGGGTGTAACTATAGGTGTAGAAACGAGTCTCGCCGGGCAAAACGGGGCCGAAATTGGCCCCGCTCACGCCCGGCGAGGCCTTACCTTTTGCTTCGGGGCGGCGAGCCGCCCGCGCGGCCCGCTCCGGTCCCGTTGCATCACTTCCAGGACCGGAAATGACGCGACGGGACCCTGCGCAGGCGCGCTGGACCCCTGTGGCGCGTTCTGCGCCTGCGCAGGGGTCCCGTCGCATCATTTCCGGTCCCGGAAGTGACGCGACGGGACCAGAGAAGATGGGCCGAGCGGCGCGGAGAACTTCTCTGTGCCTCTCAGAAGATCGGGGCGGGGCGGCGGCCCCCACGGAGAATCGAGTCGGGGGCGCGGAGGACCCCCGACGAAGGTTTGGATGCATCCCTAGGTGTAACCCAACAACTTGGGAATCCAGGGATAAGGCCTAGAATGCGGGCTCCTCCCACTCTATGAAGGCTTTGGCAGTGGGGGGGGTGGGACTTTCTGCAAGGCCCACCAGTCTGTTGTCCTTGAGACTTATGTGGAGAAAGCCTGAGCACACACGGTTGAACCCTGACATAGTTTCCCCCTTTCGCTGACACCCCTCGTTCCCCCATCTTTCTTGCATAATCCCCACCCGGGAGACAGGAGACACAGTTCTGGGCAGACCGGTTGTACATGGTCACATCTGCATAGCTCCATCTGCATACCCTCAATAGGGCGCATTTACATCTACCCTCAAGGCAGTGCATAAACATTCCGAAGGTAGGGAGCAGTCTCAAAGAGCTGCAAAGTACCGCAAAGTATCCAGGAGATGCCTGCACCCAAGAGGCGCCGCCACCCCGAGGGCGGAACCAGCCCAACTGGTCATCGAGGGCGAGGAGGGGGCGAGGGAGGGTGGAAAAGGCAAGTCCTCGAGAACAAAGGGTTGTTGGGAACACGGTGCAGGTTTGCATGGATCAGGTCCCTGACTCTGGTCAGGACCAAGCAGCTTCCTCCACCCCGGGCGCGGCGCCCGGAGATCGGCTACACAGACCGCTACGCTAGCTCAGTAAGTCAGAGTCTCTGATGTAAGGTTACTTCTCTGTATTACACAAAGCCTATACCTCGTATGTGTATTGAAGCTTTCAGTTTCAGTGATTTTTATGAACTTCCTTGTTTATGGTGTGAAATTCCTCTAGTCTATTTATTTTTATTTATTTATTTATTACATTTATACCCCGCCTTTTTTCCTGCAAGGAACTCAAGGCGGCTTACATAATCCTCCTCCTCCTCCTCTCCATTTGATCCTCACAACAGCCCTGTGAGGTAGGTTAGGCTGAAACCTAACTTTGAAAATTAGCCGCTGGCTGTCTCAATACAATTCAGTCAGTGCGATTCAGTGTCAGTAGTTGGTAGCGGCTGGGTTTAAAGTTCTCAGAAGCCGCGTGAAGGACATTTCTTCGGTGCCGATTAACCCTTTAAGTGCCGAACCCGCGCAAAGGACCAGTCCCGGTCCTCCACAACTTACCTAGTTTTTCCACATAAATCGTCCGGGTGTAGAGTGTGCTGTTAGGGGAGCGGCCATCAAAGACTTTGATCTCCAGGGAGATGAAGGCCGAAATGTCCTTCCTTTGAAAAAAGCAAGTGTAGCGTGTTGTGTTCCAGGGTGTGAACTCCACGGACAAATTACATGACCTCAGAGACGTGTCCTCCCTGAATGAACGGAAGCAAGCGGTAAGACGTTATGAAAGAAGAAACTACTGCGCAAATATTCTCCATTGTTCACAGAAGAAAAGGGGTGGGGCACATGTGGCCCTCCAGGTGTTGTTGAACTGCAACCCCCATCAGCCTCAGCCAGCATAGCCAGTGGTGGGGGATGATGGGAGCTGCATTCCAGCGACACCTGAAAAGCCACACTTTCCCCACCCCTGCAACAGAAACTACAGAGCCAAAGTAAGAAGGTGGGTGTCACGTTCACTCTCGAGGACAAGACTGGCATTTCCGTTGTCCCTTAATGGCAGTTTTGGCTGCTGGACTCTTTCTTTTAGTTCCTTGTCAATGCTACTCAATATGCAGTGTTAAAACTTGCATGCGTTTAAATGAAGATTTGGCTGGTTATTTCATCCACATGTGAACTCATCTCCGCAGCTCCTTGCTAGTTGCATTTCAATATTGCAATCATTTATCCCTTTTGCCTAACCTCTGCGAGTTTGAGGAACAGAAGAGCACATATGAGGCCAATGTAAACCTCCCCCCAAATGAGGGTGGCTTTGGGGGCATTATAATGCTGACTTCTAAATTTCCATCAAAAATATAAATTAGCATATCCAGATTTTATGGAAATCGCTTTCCCCTTTTGTCCCCTTGTCGGTGATGCATTTTCTCTTTTTTTGTTACAAAAATATATGTTCATATATTATAGAAATCATAGAAATCATATACTTTCCACAGCTCTAAAACAACTAATAAGCTAATAAGCCACTCACCCAAATTTGTAGCGAAAGCTGTACATGCTTTGGTTATTTCCCTCCACCTGGGGTTCTGATGTCTCCCAGAAGCAGGCCAGATCTTCCAGCTGCTGTGTGAAACACTTGGGGTCAAATTTCTCCTCAGTCAATAGACGCTCAGCTAGATGCAAAGCAGAGTCACAGGCTTAATGTTTGTTTGTTTATTTATTATATTTATACCCTGCCTTTTTTCCTGCAAGGAACCCAAGGCGGCTTACACAATCCTCCTCCTCCTCTCCATTGTATCCTCACAACAACCCTGTGAGGTAGGTGAGGCTGAGAGTCAGTGACTGGCCCAAAGTCACCCAGTGAGTTTCATGGCCGAGCGGGGACTAGAACCCGGATCTCCCAAGTCCAACACTCTCACCACTACGGAGTTGTAGGCCAAAAACATCTGGGGACCCAAGGTTGGAGAACACTGCTCTACTACACACACCTCATTGTTGCCCAGTAAAGCTGTGCTTTCTGAACTAAAAACAAAGCAAAGCATCCTTTTCACCGAAGGAACCCAAATTCTGCAATAAGGAAAAGATGAGTTCTGCAACCTGTATAAATTGTGCAAATTAAGCAAAACCCCATTTTGCATAATTATCCTTTTTTTAAAAATTAAAAAAGCAAACCCTATTTTGCATGATTGATTCTCCTTCACAGATGACAACAAAAGGCGGGAAATGAGGGAAGGAGAAAAGGTGGGGAGACACTCTGGTATACACAGTAGAGCTACAAAATAACACAAAGCTAGTTCCTTTACTACATAACTACCCAGGCACTCTCTCTACCTGGGGGCTGGTCCTCTTCAGGGCTGCCTCAGCAAAAGCCCTACCCCGCGCTTCTTCACGTGCAGACCACAACGAAACCCAAACGCCCCGGCCGCGGTATAGATTCTTCCCCCCCACCCCTCCCTTCAGTAGCCCAGGTGCCTTTAGCCAATCAGGATGAACTTCATCTGGGCCAGGCAGGGGTGCGTGTGGCTCCTGGAGCATGACTAGAGTGCTTGAGCCGCATTTGCATGCGGATTCTTGGGCACAGACACAGGGATGTTGAAGAGTCCTTGGTCCCGAGTCGAGTCCCGAGTCTTTGGACCCGAGTCTAGAGTCGAGTCTAGAGTCCGAGGTCCAAAATGGTGACTCGAGTCGAGTCCCGAGTCCCTCCCAAAGCGGCGGCCCATGGAGGGAGCAGGAGGGTCTCCGCGAGAGGAAGAAGAGCTGCCCTTCCTCCCGCGGAGACCCTCCTGCTCCCTCCATGGGCCGCTGCCGCTGCTGCCCTCACCTCCACCTCCGCCGCCCTCACCTCACCGCTGCCGCCACCCTCACCTCGCCGCCGCCCTCGCCTCTGCCACCGCTGCCGCCGCCGTCGCCGCCGCCCTCACCTCCACCTCCGCCACCGCCCTCACCTCCACCTCCGCCGCCCTCACCTCACTGCCGCCGCCGCTGCCCTTGCCGCCGCCCTCGCCTCCTCCTCCTCCTCCTCCTCCTCCTCCTCCTCCTCCGCCGCCGCCGCCGCTGCCGCCGTCGACCTCGTCGCCATTGCCGTAGCACACAGCACGCCGCGTCACGCCGCCAGCGCCGTCGCTCTGTTTTTGGCGGGGTTGCTGTGGTTCAAAAACAGAGCGACGGCGCTGGCGGAGTGACGTGGCATGCCGCGTCACGCCGCTAGCAACGGCACTCTGTTTTTGGCGGGAGGAACCACAGCAACCCCGCCAAAAACAGAGCGACGGCGCTGGCGGCGTGCGATGGAGGAGGAGGTGAGGGTGGCGGCGGCGGCGGCGGCGGCAGAGGCGAGAGCGGAGGCGGAGGCGGAGGAGTCCTTGGGCTCGAGTCCCGAGTCGAGTCTCGAGTCCCACATAAATTATTGGGACTCGAGTGGGACTCGAGTCAGAGGGGGGACTCAGTCGGACTCATGAGTCGAGTCCCCGAGTTCGAGTCCCCATCCCTGCACAGACACATCAAAGACAGAGGAACTATGCACATTTTGCATTTCCCAGCCCCCAGCTGGGATTATACTTGTTTACACGTGAGGAGGTGTGTGTGTGTGTGTGTGTGTGTGTTGTGCAGGAAACTCTGATGCTTTTTCTCCACAGTTATGTTTTATCTGTGGTCTCGGCCTTTCTTGTATTTTTTAATGCATTTGATTATATTTTACCTGGCGCCTACATTGTACTCTTTCCGGCGCCAGGTGAAGACCGTTCTATCGGGTAACCTCCCTTGTGGACTGTGGGAATGCTGTGGACATCATATATCTGGACTTCAGCAAAGCTTTCGACAAAGTGCCTCATGATATCCTGATTAGTAAGCTAGCTAAGAGTGGGCTAGATGGAACAACTATCAGGTGGATCCACAATTGGCTAAAGAATCGGACTCAAAGAGTGCTTATCAATGGTTCCTTCTCAAACTGGGGAGAGGTAACGAGCGGGGTACCACAGGGCTCAGTCCTGGGCCCGGTGCTCTTCAACATTTTTATTAATGACTTGGATGAGGAGGTACAGGGAATGCTTATCAAATTTGCAGATGACACAAAGTTGGGTGGAACAGCTAATACTCTGGAAGACAGAAACAAAATTCAAAGTGACCTCGATAGGCTGGAGCGCTGGGCCGAAAACAACAGAATGAAATTTAATAGGGATAAATGCCAAGTGCTGCACCTAGGGAGAGGAAACCAAATGCAGAGTTACAGAATGGGGGACACTTGGCTCAACAATACCACAAGTGAGAAGGATCTTGGAATTGTGGTAGATCACAAACTGAATATGAGCCAGCAATGCGATGTGGCTGCAAAGAAGGCAAATGCTATTTTGGGCTGCATTAATAGAAGTATAGCTTCCAAATCGCGGGAAGTGATGATTCCCCTTTACTCGGCACTGGTTAGGCCTCATCTTGAGTACTGCGTCCAGTTCTGGGCACCACACTTTCAGAAGGACGTAGACAAACTGGAGAGGGTTCAGAGGAGGGCAACAAGGATGATCAAGGGACTGGAAACAAGGCCCTATGAGGAGAGACTGAAAGAACTGGGCATGTTTAGCCTTCAGAAGAGGAGACTGAGGGGAGATGTGATCGCACTCTTCCAGTACTTGAAGGGACTGGATCTCTTCTTGATCATCCCAGTTTGCAGGACACGGAATCATGGGCTCAAGTTACAGGAACCCAGATTCCACCTAAACATCAGGAAAAATTTCCTGACTGTCAGAGCAATAAGACAATGGAACCAACTACCCAGGGAAGTGGTGGGCTCTCCCACTCTGGAGGCATTCAAGGTGCAGCTGGACAGCCATCTGTCAGGGATGCTTTGACCTGGATTCCTGCATTGAGCAGGGGGTTGGACTCGATGGCCTTGTAGGCCCCTTCCAACTCTACTTTTCTATGATTCTATCCCCCCATGCATTTTAATCATTTTAACCATTTTTAATCCTGTACAGTAGTTGTTTTTTAACTCTGTTATTGTAATTTGAACTGCTGCTGCTAGCTTTGCTGTTTGTTTTTAATCTGTGGTTTTAAATTTTATATTCATATCGTATTGTATCTTATGGTTTTAACTGTTGTAAACCGCCCAGAGGCTATTGGGCGGTATAAAAATGTATTAAATAAATAAAAAACAAATTGCTGTACGCTGCCCTGAATAGTGTCATAGGCACTATGGGAGAGATAGAAATCTATATACCGTACTTGCAGTTATTATTCCCTCTATTTCTGATTCAAGTCTTCCCCAAAGTCAAAATGGCACCACACGCAAGAGGGAGGTATCAAAAGAGCTGGGGTAACCCCAAGGTTTGCAGATGCCAAAAGAAATCTTGGGGGGGGGGGAACCCTAAGGGAGTGGGGGAGACCAAGAGTGCCCCATAAGGACTCAATGGCCACAGAATGTGGACCAAGGGTGCTTCCAGACAGACGCGCCTTTTATCACACCATTGCCCTGCCTCATTCATGAAATTTTACAGGGGGGGTCCAGATGTCGTCTTGCACTCCTGAGTTTCCCCACCGCTTCTTCCACCTTTTTTCCCCCTTACTGTAGATAATCCATTACGGAGAAAAAGATGGAACAGCTGCACAATGCCTTCTGATGGTGCTAAGACCCTTTCATCTTGAAGCACCCCAAGAGAGAGAAAAAAAATGTGTGTGTGTGTGTGGGGGGGAACCCTGACAACCATGTGGCAGTGGGAGTGGAATGGAATAGATCAGTGTTCTCCAACCTTGGCCCCCCCAATATTTTTGGCCTACAACTCCCAGCTACGCTACGCTGGGGCATGCTGGGAGTTGTAGGCCAAAAACATTGGGGGGGGGGCCAAGGTTGGAGAACACTGGAATAGATGGAAAGGGAGGAAGAGGGAGGAGACACACAGAACTAAAGGGGGTAGAAAAATCCATCTCATTGTCTGGATAGCCAGGAACGGTGCAGGGCTGTTTGGCGCCCTAGGCCAAATTATATTTAGCGCCCCCCCTCTCGTGCCATGGGGGGGGCTCCGGAGCAAAGCAGCCCTGCTCTGCAACCCCCCCCCCCGCGCCGCCGCCGGCGCCGCCGCCACCACCACCACCACCACCTACCTTCCCCCCGCCCCCGCCCCCGCTGCTGGCTGCTGCTGCCGCCGCCGCCGCCTCCGACGCGACGGGACCCCCACGCTTTTTTTTTTTTTGCCGGGGAAACCAGGGCAACAGGGCTGTTTAAGCCCTGTTGCCCTGGTTCCTCCTCCCGCCAAAACAACGCCGGCGGGGCTCCAGAAACGACGGGAAGGTAGGTAGGTGGCTGGCGGGCAGGCGGGCGCGCGCGGGGGGGGAGGTGCGGTGGCGGCAGCGGCCGGCAGGCGGGCGGGGAGGCGCGGCGGAGGCGGGGCAGGAGCGCGCCGGAGGCGAGGAAGGGGCGCAGAAACGCTGCGCCCTCTTCCGCCACGCGCCCTAGGCAGCCGCCTGGGTCTGCCTAGCGGTAGCGCCGGCCCTGTGGATAGCTAATTTCTAGGTCCACACCGAGAAGCTGTTTCGAGAACGGCCTGCAGAGAGATCAATAGAGAAATCAAATATTTTAATGTCATCATCATCAGGCGATCACTCGTGACCGAGTAAGATTGTCTTCCGGGATAAAAGGAGGAAATTCTAAAGAAGATTGTGTAGACTCTAGCGATGGGTCCGTAAGTGACTGTGGAGGCCAATTCTAGATCCACACAGCTTCCCACAGTGAGGACACAGGTTACCAGATAGAAGATGGTAACCTGTAAAGAATCCTGTAAAGGATTCATTTGACGTGCTTTTCGCCTAGCACGTTTCTCCCTTTCACCTTGCACTCGGGCTTCTTCAAAGTCCATGGAACCTTTGTGAAAGGCCAACCTCCATTTGCCTTATGAACATCTTTAAACCTC
The DNA here is from genome assembly GCA_021292165.1 of Shinisaurus crocodilurus. Taxonomy (NCBI): domain Eukaryota; kingdom Metazoa; phylum Chordata; class Lepidosauria; order Squamata; family Shinisauridae; genus Shinisaurus; species Shinisaurus crocodilurus. Next base: position 8,691,975 of record CM037881.1, read on the forward strand.
TTATATTGACCACCGATATTCCGCTTTCCATCCTTGAGTTGGGAGTAAAGTAACTGCTTTGGGAGACGGCAGTCAGGCATTCGAACAACATGACCGGTCCACTGAAGTTGGCGTTGAAGGATCATTTTTTCAATGCTAGTAGTCTTTGCTTCTTCCAGTACACTGACATTTGTTCGCCTATCTTCCCAAGTAATTTGCAGGATTTTCCGGAGGCAACGTTGATGAAACCTTTCAAGGAGGTGGAAGTGACGTTTATAGATAGTCCATGTTTCGCAGGCATACAATAAAGTTGGTAATACAATGGCTTCATAAACCAGTGTTTTGGTCTTCTTACAAATATCCCGATCCTCGAACACTCTATGTTTCATTCGAGAAAATGCGGCACTTGCGGAGCTCAGACGATGCTGGATTTCACTGTCGATGTTAGCTGTAACAGAAAGATAGCTGCCAAGATAGAGAAAATGATCGACATTTTCCAGTATTGTCCCGCCAAGCTGGATAGATGGCATCACCAAAGGATTGGCTTGCACTTGCTGATGAAGCACTTTGGTTTTTTTGATGTTAAGTGAGAGACCAAGTTTTTCGTATGCTTCTGCAAAAGCATTTAGGATAGTTTGGAGATCATCCTCTGAATGTGCGGAGACCACATTATCATCAGCATACTGAAGTTCCACAACGGAGGTTGTAATTACCTTACTTTTTGCTTTCAGCCTGCTGAGATTAAAAAGCTTTCCATCACACACACACACACACACACACACACACCTAATGTAGCTCACCTACAGGTAAGAGCACCTGCTTTGCATGCAGAAGGCCCCAGGTTCGATCCCTCCCATCCCCAGGTAGGGCTGCAAAGACTCCTGCCGGAACCCCTGCAGGGCTGCTGCCAGTCACAGGGTCGACAATACTGGGCTAGGCAGACCAAGGGGTCTGACTCAGTATAAGGCAGCAGCGTCCTCTGTTTCTAACCCGCGAGCGGAGAGGAGAAATAGAAGTTGCTCAGTCACTCAGCATGTTTAGTTGGCGCAGAATGCCGGCTGATTGCTGGCAGGGAGAAAAGAGGGAAACCTGGAGGCAGAGTGAATCCTGAACAGAAGCTCCCCACATGCAGGGCCGGTGCTACCATTAGGCCAACTAGGCAGCTGCCTAGGGCGCAGGGCTAAAGAGGGCGCCAGAAACACCTTGAAAAAAAAATACAGTGCTCTCAAGTGGGATGGGGGGGGGGCGGTAAATATCTGATCTTGCCTAGGGCACCAAACTGCCTTGCACCGGTCCTGCCCACATGGCAACGTTTTAGGATGTTTTAAAGATGTTTTTAAGATGTTTTAAAGATGTTTTAAAGATGTTTTAAAGATGTTTTTAGGATGTTTTAAGATGTTTAATAGTATATATTGTGTTGTTTTAGTTTAGGTATTTTATATTTTCTGTTGTTCCCCGCCTCGATCTAGATGGAGAGGCGGGTAATAAATAAAATATTATTATTATTATTATTATTATTATTATTATTATTATTATTATTGTTGCAGGGGCCCACTTGTCCCCTCAAGTTCCGAATAAAATTCTCAGAGCGTCACCTGTATAGCCAAAATGACACCACTGATGCACAAGAAAGAGGTATCAGGCAGACTTGGGGAAATCCCGATGTTTGCAGAAGTACAAGAAATATTCCGGGCGGAGGGGGGAAGAACCTATGTCCTATGAAGTGAGAAACCCCTCGCCCCCCTCCCCAATTAGCCCAATGATGACTGAGCCTGGTGGCCAGGGGATGCTGACTGACTGTTGGGGGGGGATGGAAAACAGGGCAGAGGTGCAGGGCGGGACAGAATCGAGTACAGTCACGCCTTGGATTGAGAGCATCATTCGTTCCGGAGACGTGCTTATAATCCAAAACACTCTTATATCAAAACGAAATCCCCCCCCTCAAAAAAATTTGTACAGAGATTTTTAATTTAAGCCATACTACAGTACTTGTCTTGCAAGACGTCACTTGTATATCAAGTCCAAAAAAATTAAATAAATATTTAAAAATTTGCTTGTCTTGCAAAACGCTCTCAAACCAAGTGACTTGCAATCCAAGGTATTACTGTAGATGGAAAAGGAGGAAGGAAGGAGTACATAGATTTAAAATGTGTAGAGAGAACCCTCTCATTGTCTGGATAGGTCATTCCCCAGTTCTCATTGAGAAGCTCTTTTTAGATATCCCCAAAGACAGAAGTGAGAACTTTCCATAGAAATCATTGGAAAAACCCAAGATTTTAAGGTAGCCGGGACTGGGCATGAGCGGGTCCATCCCAGCCCCAAGAACCCCCCCCCAAAGTAGCAGCAGAGAGAAGAGTTCCTACTCTTTCTAACTTGGTTCTAATTTAGTTTGGTTCTTATTTTCTCTGGGCTATTTCTGTTCTGCTGCGTCAACCTTTCCTCTCTTGATTTTTCTTCCAGGTCGTTCTTCTTGCAGTCCTCCTCTTTTTCATTTCTCAATGTGGCCTTCTTGATATGTGATTCCAAAACTGAAACACAGAATCCTAAGGGTACAATCCGCTCAGGGGAAGTGTTCTTGCACAGCTCCCGTGCGTTTAAGTCAGTGTTCTCCAACCTTGGGTCCCCAGATGTTTTTGGCCTACAACTGTGTGAAATATATATTTTTAAAAGATAACCCTGCTAATGAAAATTACAAGCAAATGCAGTTCATTGTCTCCGTATTGCAGTTTGGAAGGGATTGTGGCTGGGAGACACGGTGGCATCTGACTGCCCTGCAGTGTAGTTCACACTGAAAACTGCAGGTCAGGCTCTGAGTGGTTTACAACAACAACCCTGCAGTGTTATCCAGTGGTATTATGCCCCTATTGTAGGATGGGGGCTGGGCTGAAGCTGAAGGAGTAGCTTACAACATCCCAGAAGTGTTATGCATTGCTTTTAAACCTACATTGCCAGTTGGACTGAAAGTAGTATGCACCAACCGTGCTGTGTAGTTCACTGTTATACAGTAATACCTTGGATTGCAAGTAACTTGGTCTGAGAGCGTTTTGCAAGACAAGCAAATTTTTAAAATAAATTTTGACTTGATAAACGAGCGACGTCTTGCAATACAAGTAGTCGTAGGGATGTAACCGCTCGCCTTGAGCGGGCATAGCGGGCCGAAATCAGCCCCACTCACGCCCGCCAGAGACTCGCTTTGATATAAGAGTGTTTTGGATTACAAGCACGGTTCTGGAATGAATTATGCTTGCAATCCAAGGTATTACTGTACCTCTATTGCAAGTTGGATGGCTGTGCTGAAAGGGAGTAGCTAGATTACAGCAACCCTATAATATAATCCAGTGTTAATATTACAGGTCACAGGTGGTACGGATCCTGGTTTAGATTCCCAGTAAAAAATCTGCTGTATCTCTCAGGCGGCAGCAACGGCCAGTCTACTTAAATTGCCCCCTCAGACCTCCCCACAAGCTGAATCATGCACTCTTGTGGCATGCAGAAGCTTCATGCTCCACTGACTTGCATGCAGACTGGTCGCACTTTTAAATGTACAGAATCAGGCAAGCAAGCAATGGATCAATGTTCCACACGAAGTAAGACCTGAATAAGAGCAGAGAACTGTACTTGATGCTAACTTTGGTTTCTCCCTCGGCCAAAGGCTCAGGTAACGCACATACGCCAGGGATACACTGCAACTTTTTGTTATGGGGCTCGGCTTGTTGTTGCTGCTGCTGTTTGGCAAAAACAGTAGGAACCGTCATGCTTATATACAACGTCACATGATCAGCAGTTATGCATTTTATGATCCATTTCTCTTCCTTATGTTACATACACACAGACACACATCTTACAACCATCTGACATGTGTTTCCCGAGATAAGGGCTGGACCTGGGTGTACCCCCTCTGTCCTTGCCTTCCGTTCCCACCAGCCCCAGCAGAATCTGGGCTGGTGAAAGAGGTGCCGGAAAGGGGAAGGGTACTGGTGGGCTTATTTAAAAACAAGATAGCTTATTTTTCACTTTCATGTGGCTACCAAACTAGGGCAACCAGGAATGCTTAGCTGTGCCGTCACCCACTGGGACCGGTCCAATAATTTTTAGGTAGCCATGTACAGATGGGGAATGCCCTTGATCCCTCACTCACTTATTTATCTGTAAAATGGGAATAATTCATTTCATTCATTTATTTCATTTATATACCGCCCCATAGCCGAAGCTCTCTGGGCAGTTCACAACCCTCTATACATAAAAACAACATTAAAACATACAAAACAGTTTAAAAAATTAAAAACCAAATTTAAAAACACAGTTTAAAATAACAATACAAAAAGCCAATAAAACTGAGCCTACAGGTGACAATCCCCTCCGTGCTATTCCAAGCTCCTAACTAAATGCCTTGGCATAGAGGGAAGTCTTAACCTGGTGCCGAAAAGATAGTAAGGTTGGCGCCAGGCGGGTCTCAGTGGGGAGCTGATTCCATAACTGGGGGGCTACCACCGAGAAGGCCCTCCTCCTCGTTGCCACCAACCGAGCCTCTCTTGGAGGTGGCAATCGGAGGAGGGCCCCAGATGTTGAGCGTAGTGTCCGGGTAGATAACGGTTGGGAGAGACGTTCCGTCAGGTATTGTGGCCCTAAGCCGTGTAGGGCTTTATAGGTTAAAACCAGCACCTTGAATTCGGCTCGGAAGCATATTGGCAGCCAGTGCAAGCGGGCCAGAACTGGTGTAATATGCTCGAACCTTCCGGTCCCTGCAATAAGCCTGGCTGCCGCATTTTGCACTAGCTGCAGCTTCCGAACAGTCTTCAAAGGCAGCCCCACGTAGAGTGCATTGCAGTAGTCTAGTTTAGAGATCACCAGAGCGTAGATTACTGAGACCAGGCTATCCCTGTCCAGATAGGGGCAAATAATGTCTTTCCTCGGTTATTTGAGATTCTTCCATCACCACCACATGATATGTGGCGATAGCTGCTTCCTTACCACCAAGTAAAGAGATTGCCGTGTCCCTGGATGTGTGTAGATTTACTCTGAGTAGACAAAATGCTTATGCCATCATCGATTTGTTAGTCTTTCGATTCAGGATGTAGCAGTCACAGCTCTCTCTACACAGCACTTGCATAACAATCCACCAGGAACTTACCTTGCACCAGCTCCACTTAAATCAGTGTTCTCCAAGCTTGGGTCCCCAGATGTTTTTGGCCTACAACTCCCAGCATGCCCCAGCCAGCTACGCTGGCTGGGGCATGCTGGGAGTTGTAGGCCAAAAACATCTGGGGACCCAAGCTTGGAGAACACTGACTTAAACGCACGGGAGCTGTGCAAGAACACTTCCTCTGAGCGGATTGTACCCTTAGGATTCTGTGTTTCAGTTTTGGAATCACATATCAAGAAGGCCACATTGAGAAATGAAAAAGACGAGGACTGCAAGAAGAACGACCTGGAAGAAAAATCGAGAGAGGAAAGGTTGACGCAAGCAGAACAGAAATAGCCCAGAGAAAATAAGGCCAATAGAAATCATAGGAATGGGTTTCAGATGCTTACAAAGGCATCCGCTGGAGAGGGACAGGTCAAGACTGTAGTAGTGGATGTCCCTCAGGCGGGAGTTTTTAGATAAGACATTGGAAAGAAGTGTGTAATTCCAAGGGCCACTCGGCAATGGAGCAAGCTCTTGCCCATGTGGAGACTCTGGAGTGGAGCTGAGGTGATCCACAAGCTCTGTCTGTCCCACTTGTGGAAAAGCAAATGCAAATCAGTTATTGAAGCCCTCCCAGTGCCTTCTGTTACTTCTGCAATAAGTTCAGAAATGCAGCGGCCTCAATAAATCCTGGGGAATCAGCAATGCCGATATCTAGGCTCAAAGTTGTCCATTATCGCCTTGTGCTACAAGCCACTGAGGTGAAATGTGAACATTTGACTTGGGCGGAGCCCTTTCTTTTCTCCCAACGCTACTCCTGGAGCCCCATATTCTTGGAGGAAGTTTTTCAAAGGATCTCTGTTGTGGATGTCCCTTTGCCCTATAGCAGCGGGTTGGATTCTCTAGCTGTGATCCAAAAGGAAGAAACGCAGGTGCAAGCAGGTGCTGCGCATGCGTTCCACACACACACCCCCTTTGAAAAGCTCTATCCAGGAGGAGCTGGGGCTGCATATGCCTTTTAAGAGTTTTTAGGATACTTTTAAAGGTTTTAAAATATATTTTAATAATATTTACTATGTTTTTAACTAGTTTTATATTTACGGTTGTTCCCCGCCTCGATCTGAGTGGAGAGGCGGGTAAGAAATAAATAAAATAATAATAATAATAATAATAATAATAATAATTATTATTATTATTATTATTATTATTAATTTCCTCCTGTTGGATTAGAGCAGAATATGATCTGGACCCCCTGTAAAATGATGTATTAGAGGCAGGGTGTTGCAGGACAAAAGCTTTGTCTGGAAGCACCCGTACCTATTTGAATGGAAGGACTGGTTCATACACATGCAAGTGTACATGTCTGGATTATTCAGCACTTGGCTCTTTGCAGCCAGTTGTGTGAACCACTCCAACAGAAAAGCACAATGGGTTTAAGGTGGCATGAAAGCGCCGTGCGTATTTGCGGTACTTGATCTGCGAGGGATCGTGCATGCGTACGTTGCACGTCTTCACTAGAGGCTGCTGCAGTCCTAAAATGATGGACAAGCATTACTAAACTGACCCCAAATAAGCTGCCTCAAGCGGTGTCAGATCCTCCCCCCACTCCCACCCCAACGACACACACACACTTGTTCGGTTTGTAAAATCACGCGTGCTTTAGAATCTGTGGTGCTGACGCCATTCATAGCCAGCGATCTTGATATTTAAGCGAACAATAGTTAAATAAGATGCTACGTACCCACGTGTACCTTGTGGATAAGGAATTTCACCTGAGGAGGCTTCAGAAATTATTATTATTATTATTAATAATAATGATGATGATGATGATGATGATGATGATGATGATGATGATGGAGTAGATTCTGGGTGTTCAGGTTGAGCTCTATCTCGCCTGTGGCTCACGCTGGCTCAGCTTGTCTGAGCGTGGAAAGCTAAGCAGGGTCGGGCCTGGTTATTACTTGGATGGGAGACCCCTCCTCTAGTTTCCTGCATTGAGCAGGGGGTTGGACTCGATGGCCTTGCAGGCCCCTTCCAACTCTATGATCCATGAAATCTATGAAATCTATCACACACTTTTCCTTATTCATAAGGCTGAGCAGGTGGTTTGGCAATTTTTAAAGTGGGCGTTTACCTCCATGCTATGAATGTAACTACAGTAATACCTTGGATTACAAGTAACTTGGTTTGAGAGCGTTTTGCAAGACAAGCAAAATTTTTAATATTTATTTATTTATTTTTGACTTGATATACAAGCGTCGTCTTGCAATACAAGTACTGTAGTACGGCTTAAATTAAAAATCTCTGTACACATTTTTTTGGGGGGGATTTCGTTTTGATATAAGAGTGTTTTGGATTACAAGCACGTTTCCGGAACGAATTATGCTCTCAATCCAAGGCATGACTGTATTGGGTGAACAAATAACAACAAATACCAAATAATCGCAGTGGTTCTTAACCTTTTTTGAGTCACGGACCCCTTTTGAAAATCTGGTGAAAGCTATGGACCCCCTCCCTAGAAAAATGCACATAAGCCGTGATAAACCGTGGGAAATGAACAATAAGCTGATAATATGGAGAGGCATAGATTTCATAGATTTCATAGAGTTGGAAGGAGCCTACAAGGCTATCGAGTCCAACCCCCTGCTCAATGCAGGAAACTAGAGCAGGGGGTCTCCCATCCAAGTAATAGCCAGGCCTGACCCGGCTTAGCTTTCCACGCTCAGACAAGCTGAGCCAGTGTGAGCCACAGTCTTTCAAAAAGCTAGTATTACAAAAAGCTAGTATTAAAAACAAATGCTACATCAAATAAAACTTTAATATAGTTAGTTACTGTATCAGTGATTATAAGATGGCGGTTGTGCAGAGAACGACGCTACCAATTTAAATGGTAAACGTGGGCCACCAGAGACGCTCAGCGGTCAGCCCTATAAGCCGTGGCAGGGTAGAATCATAGAATAGTAGAGCTGGAAGGGGCCTATAAGACCATCGAGTCCAACCCCCTGCTCAGTGCGGGAGAACAGATGTGGGCACGTTTTCTTTAATTCCTTTCAATGGGAAACCATTCTAGAAGTCGAAACCTGATGACGATGACGACTGTATGTTTCCTGATCATGTACAGTAACCAAAAATACATACATAACATCTGGTATATATGGACAAAAACAGCAACTTAATCTAAAAATGTAGTGCATATAAATGTTAAATTTTTATTTGACTTTCACGGACCCCCCGAAGCCCATCTTGTCTGAGTGTGGAAAGCTAAGCAGGGTCAGGCCTGGTGATTACTTGGATGGGAGACCCCTCCTCTAGTTTCCTGCACTGAGCAGGGGGTTGGACTCGATGGCCTTGTAGGCTCCTTCCGACTCTATGATCTATGAAATCTATGGAGACCCCTCCTCTAGTTTCCTGCACTGAGCAGGGGGTTGGACTCGATGGCCTTGTAGGCTCCTTCCGACTCTATGATCTATGAAATCTATGGAGACCCCTCCTCTAGTTTCCTGCACTGAGCAGGGGGTTGGACTCGATAGCCTTGTAGGCTCCTTCCGACTCTATGATCTATGAAATCTATGGAGACCCCTCCTCTAGTTTCCTGCACTGAGCAGGGGGTTGGACCCGATAGCCTTGTAGCCCCCTTCCAACTCTATGATCTATGAAATCTATGGAGACCCCTCCTCTAGTTTCCTGCACTGAGCAGGGGGTTGGACTCGATAGCCTTGTAGGCTCCTTCCGACTCTATGCTCTATGAAATCTATGAACCCCTGACATTCATGAGTGAAGTCAGGAAGCAATAAACTATCACCCACCCACCCACACCCATCTAGGCTTTAATGGCAGAATTCACACATTTGGAGGGAATGGCCGGGTTAAATTGCCACATGAGAAATCTATTGAGTTATTGTTGTTGGAGGATATGGGAAAAGGAGTCGGTCCTATACTGGTTAGACCGAAGGAGAGGTTTCCCCCCTTATGCACAGCCTGGTTATTGAAACTGGTTATCACCACGTGGGTTGCTTTTAAACCCTGCTAAAAGGCTCTTAAAAGGAAACGGATTGTCCATACAAGGTTTAAAACTAATAAAGACTTTTATTAAGTTTTACTTACAGTCCCTTTATTCATATGGGTGTGTTCATCATGTTTGAGAGAGAGAGCGAGAGAGCTGGCCACAGAGAAGTCGGAAGCAGGGGTTACAAAACATGCACCCTAGGATTGTTCAATTAACCCTTTCCTCCCACTCTAACTAGTGGTTATATTACCTTGTTGATTTAAGCAGGCAATATTACAATAATTTCCATCAATTGTGTGCTTTGGAATTTTGTATCATAGAATCATAGAAAAGTAGAGTTGGAAGGGGCCTACAAGGCCATTGAGTCCAACCCCCTGCTCAATGCAGGAATCTAGGTCAAAGCATCTCTGACAGATGGCTGTCCAGCCGCACCTTGAATACCTCCAGACTGGGAGAGCCCACCACCTCCCTAGGTAGTTGATTCCATTGTCTTATTGCTCTGACAGTCAGGAAATTTTTCCTGATGTTTAGGTGGAATCTAGGTTCCTGTAACTTGAGCCCATTATTCCATGTCCTGCAAACTGGGATGAACGAGAAGAGATCTTTGCCCTCCTCTGTGTGACATCCCTTCAAGTACTGGAAGAGTGCGATCATATCTCCCCTCAGTCTCCTCTTCTGAAGGCTAAACATGCCCAGTTCTTTCAGTCTCTCCTCATAGGGCCTTGTTTCCAGTCCCTTTATCATCCTTGTTGCCCTCCTCTGAACCCTCTCCAGTATCTGTTTTGTTAAGTATGCCCTTGGGTTGTAGTTGTCTGTAATGCATGCCAAGGGGAGTGTTGTTGGAACCACATATGATCCTCCATAGGTAGTGCCTCTGTATGTAACATTCCTCTGTGACAATCACTTTCTTTTCTTTTCTTTTTTGCTGCTCCTGCTGAACTGCCTGAGGCTGATCTCCAGACAGTTGGATGCTTCTGTTACCACCCGTGGTTGGCAAGACCTGGAAGCCTACAACAGCAAGTTTGCCAGCTCTGAAATCTCCAAGTGCAGGATGCCTTATATTATTACGTGTGTTATATAAATCTGATTAACATTGTACTGACAGTCACTGAGGAGTAATCTCTTCCATGCTACAAATAACTGTTTTGAACTGCCCATCTCTTCCCTTCAACAGAACCGAGATCCAAGAAAATACCCCCTTTTGCCTGAAGCTTACCATTCCTCTCTTAGTATACCTGGCATCCATGTCAACATTATGTGGGACCTAATAACAAACTTTTTAAAGGCAGTTTTTAAATTGAGAGCCACTCTGTTAACTTTTCGGAACGGAGTTAGGAGTAATCTCGAATGTTGGCCTTTTCAATGGTTTTAATGTCATTTCAATGTTTTAATGTGGTTTTTATTGCTTTTATGTGTCATTTTATTTGAATTGTTACACACCGCTTTGGTGACATTTGTGGAAAGACGCTATATTACTATTAATAAATAAATAAATTACAAGAAGAACCCGCTTGATTTTACAAGAAGTTGCTCCAGTGGTTAATCCCTTCAGCCTAAAAAGAAAGAAAATAAGAAAGGAAGGAAGGAAGGAAAGGGCGAGCAGTGACAGCCAAGCTGCAAAGTTCCTAGTTTCAACTCTGCCAAAACGTTTCGTTCTACTTTGGTAAAGAGTCGTGTAGTGAGACAGAGAGAGGGAAAGAAAGAATGAACGAAAGAAAAGAAGTACACGAGAGAGGCTAGATTAGATGTGATTCCATTCGATCCATTTTGCACAGGGTGACATATTTATTATCATTGTACCACTAGAGCAGTGTTCTCCAACCTTGGGTCCCCAGATGTTTTTGGCCTGCAACTCCCAGCATGCCCCAGCCAGCTACGCTACGCTGGCTGGGGCATGCTGGGAGTTGTAGGCCAAAAACATCTGGGGACCCAAGGTTGGAGAACACTGCACTAGAGTATGGGCTTCATGCATTGCAGGGTGCTAGAAGGAGGCACCACTGGCAGCGTGGACGCACATCACAGTGCATTACGATGTTCTTCCTCCGCTTCTCTCGAGCTCTCCCCTTCGCCCGCTCTCCCCGCCATGGCAGCTGCTCACTTTTCCTCCACCCTCGTTCTGACGGGACCCAACCGGCCAGCACCCAGCAGCCCTCGCCCAAGCCCGGTACCTTTGCTGTTGAAGTGAGAGCCAAGGTTTCCAGCGCCACCCTGAGACGAGCCCGAGGCCCAAAGCGCCAGAGCCAGAAAGGCAGCAAGGTGTCTCCGGCCGCGCTCCATGCTTGCAGGGGTGACGGACGCGGGCTTGCTGCCAGAGGCGTCTTTCCACCTGCGCTGTGAGTCTGCATCTGGCTGTGGAAGAAGCTGCTTGCCCTCACTTTGCTCCCCCGGCTGGAGGCTGCAGATAAGAGGAGGGACACAGGCCACAGCAGCTGCAGGAACAACAAACAGCAGCAACAACAGGCCTGTGGCTCGCGCTGGCTCGTCTGAGCGTGGAAAGCTAAGCAGGGTCAGGCCTGGTGATTACTTGGATGGGAGACCCCTCCTCTAGTTTCCTGCACTGAGCAGGGGGGTTGGACTCGATGGCCTTGGAGGCTCCTTCCAACTCTATGTAATCTATGAAACTCTGAAAGGCAGAGCAGCCCTCCTCTGCAGCCCTCCCTGTGGAGAGTGTTGGACTGGGGACTCCGGAGATCCGGGTTCGAGTCCCCGCTCGGCCATGAAGCTCACTGGGTGACTTTGGGCCAGTCACTGCCTCTCAGCCTAACCTACCTCACAGGGTTGTTGTGAGGATAAGACAGAGAGGAGGAGGAGCATTATGTAAGCCGCCTTGGGTTCCTTGCAGGAAAAAAGGCGGGGTATAAATGTAATAAATACAATACAATGGCATCTTTGGGGCACACTACTCAAACGGCGGCTGAAAGTTACGCCCGTGTCCTGCCTGCTCTTGGGCCACAGCAGGGCAGAATTTCAGTCGGAGCATGCCTGTTTTCAATGCTCATAACTCAGTCCCTGCCCCTGGGATATTTATACACGATAATTCTTTCTTTCTTTCTTTCTTTCTTTCTTTCTTTCAAACATTTATTTACCGCCCATCAGCCAAAAGGCTCCCTGAGCAGTTTACAAAAACAGCGTAATAATAATAATAATAATAATAACAACAACAGAGTGTCCCCCGAGCATGTGCAAAAGACATTCCTCCCTTCGCTATCAAGGTGCGCTGCTGCTGTAGGGCACATTCCCAGTCATACGCTGCGGCAGCTTCCACCAGGCAGGAAGCTCGCGCAGAAATCAACTCCAGAAGACGGGAGGAAGGAGAATCTGATGAAAAGGAGATGGGAAAGAGGAGACCCTCTTCCCCCTGATTCACTCAGGGCAAGACAAGGAGTCTGCCGTAGGGATGCAGATGTAGGCGAAGCAGTAGGAAAAGCTTTCTAACTCCCAGGGTGGTTAGTATGGAATCTCCTTCCTTAGGACGCGCAAGGGGCTGCTGGTGAGGGGATACTTACTGCTAGCTACCCAGATGACTCAGGGCAAGATGACCTCTCCAACCTTGGGTCCCCAGATGTTTTTGGCCTACAACTCCCAGCATGCCCCAGCCAGCTCCGCTGGCTGGGGCATGCTGGGAGTTGTAGGCCAAAAACATCTGGGGACCCAACCCAAGCTGGGAGAACACTGCTCTAGGCTTCCCGACTCAAAGCAAGTGCATTGGCACTTTTGTAGAGTAGGGGGTGAGTTCATAGGGCCAGGACCTGTTGTTGGCGTTTATAGGGGGCAATTCTCACGGATTATCCTCCGCACCCTGTGGGTTTTTTTTTAAAAGCAAGTCAGTAGCAAGCCTTGAACAGCAGCAGGTCTTGAACATGCCGTGTCTCTGTGCCAACGTTAAGATTTAGGAGGTGTGTGAGGCTTGGGGAGAAAAGTAGGCACTAACAAAACAGAAAGTGTTTGGACATGATAAGGCTGTCCAGGAGGGAGCTTCTTCTGCACAGAGGTTGTTTATCCCACTCACTCGTACTTTGCGAAAACATCGTCCCGGAGATACTGAAGTCATAGTCTCTTATCTGATCTTTTCTTCCATTTGGCTGTTATTTAGGTTTTTTAAAAAACCTTCTTACCCTGACCCCTTAAAAAAAAAAGATTCAATACAGTCATGCCTTGGATTGAGAGCATAATTCGTTCCGGAAACGTGCTTGTAATCAAAAAACACTCTTATATCAAAACAAAATCCCCCCCCCAAAAAAAATTTGTACAGAGATTTTTCATTTAAGCCGTACTACGGTACTTGTCTTGCAAGACATCGCTTGTCTATCAAAGTAAATAAAAATTAAATAAATATTTAAACATTTGCTTGTCTTGCAAAACGCTCTCAAACCAAGTGACTTGCAATCCAAGGCATGACTGTATTCTCCAAAGCACATTTAGTGAATTACAAGCCTAGTAATAACATTTTCCTCCTAGTCTATCCAAGATCTCTAGCCTATCATGCATAATTTTATAAACTTCCATCATGTCCACTTAGCCCAGGAAAGGGCAGACTTCAGGCTTGTGGGAGTTACTTTGTTGTGTGTGTGTTTTTTTAGTAGAACCTCAATTTCCAGCCATTGGAACCTGGTGCAAAACTAGGACTAAAGAAAGAATGTTGAGTCTAGGAATTTGTTTCAATTAACAACACTCCTTTCACACAAAACTCCACTCCTCTCAAGCCAAGGCGACCTGTGTGCTTGCCTGTCCAGGTGCTACATGTTGGTGGACAACAGTTCTTATAGCTATTTTTAAACTCTGGAATTGGACCAGGCAACCCTTCCAATAGAGGACAGTTCTCTGCAAAAGAGGCCACAGGGCCACCCTCTATGATGGCCTTCTTGAGATGGGGTGACCAGAACTGGCTACACCCTAGATTTCTACAAAGCCTGCTTTATTTTCAGTTTCTTTCGTAATCACTTGCAGCACAGAATATGCCGTTTTCACCGCCGCAGCAACCTGACTTTATATTTTCATTTACGTTTTTCACCTCGTTAGCCACGGTATCGTTTCTGGTCCGTTACAGCCCTGAACGGATCCCACCCCTGTGTGCGTGCGTGTGAGGTTAGGTTGTTGGGTGTTTTGCTCCAGCGTATGTAAGCAAATACCTTGCTTGCACTGTATTCTATTTTGTTAGCGGTTCCCCCAGTTTTGGGAGATCCTTTTGCAGCTCTTTGCAGTCTCCTTGAGAGCTTTCACCATCTTGGAATAAATTGGTATCATTGCGGAATATTTAAGAATAACCTAAATAGCGCCGGTACCAAAACAGATCCTTGGGGGACCTCACTGCTTGCTTCCCTCCGCTGTGGGAGCTGCCCTTTTACCCTGTCTTCTGCTTCCTGTTCTTTAACTAGTTACTGATGTGTAAGAGGAGCCATCTCACTGGCCTACCTACATAGCTATCCAATGAGCCACCCACCTCCTCAGGGATCAGAACAGAAAATGGAAGATGCTGTTGTAAGCAAGATCACTGGTCTCTGGGAAGGGCAGCAGTGCAAGTTAAAAATGTGGGCAGTGTGGCGTAGCAGTGAGAGTGTTGGACTGGGACTCGGGAGATCCGGGTTCGAGTCCCCGCTCGGCCACGAAGAAGCTCACTGGGTGACTTTGGGCCAGCCACTGCCTCTCAGCCTCACCTACCTCACAGGGTTGTTGTGAGGATAAAATGGAGAGGAGGAGGAGGAGGATAATGTAAGCCGCCTTGGGTTCCTTGCAAGAAAAAAGGCGGGGTATAAATATAATGAATAAATAAATAAAGCTGTATTTAAACAGCAGCCCACAGAAATATGGCCGTTTAATGGGAATGACCTGGTGGGTTAATTTTTCCCTCAGTTCCTGTGAAGAGAGACTTGTCATAAAGTGCTCCTGGACGGACAGGTTTAGGATTAGCAGCATATCCAACCAAGCCACTGGTCACCCCCGCATTGCATCCCGAACAGATCAGTGATTGGCAAATCAATGGTGGTGCCCAGTCAGTCCCTGTGACACCAAACCCCCATGCATAGAAAATGCCTCTTCCTTGAGGTGCTTCCGATTCAACTTCCTGCCATCTGGGTGCACCAATAAATCTGTGCATGGCCCGTCACCTTTCACCATGTGTCAATGGGGCACTTCCTCTTCTGGACTGGGAAATAGGTTTGAAAATGTTGGCATTTGAACATGCATCATACAACGGTGGGGTGTGATGTCATTACTGAAAAGCAGGGCTCTCCAACCTTGGGTCCCCAGATGTTGCTGCCGGCCTACAGCTCCCAGCATACCCGGCCAGCATGGCTAGTGGCAAGGGATTCTGGGAGCTGTAGTCCAGCAACATCTGGGGACCCAAGGTCGGAGAGCCCTGCTGTAAAGAGACAGAAAATACAAAAACTGATCCAAGGGGGCCTCATGGAAGACACTTTCAAAACTTGAGCTGAGCCAGGCAGATCTAAGTTGGCACATTCAGAAGACCCCAAATACCCCTCCCCAAGCAGCTACTATTTCACTACCTAATAATCACACACACACACACACACACACACGTATTGTATGAATTGGCCCCGATTCCTTGCACTACAGACATCTGTGGCAAGGTACCAGGGCCGGATTAAGAGCATTATGGGCCTGGTGCTGAGGATTTTGGTGGGCCTTTTTATGGAAATAAATAAAATGAAGACGCAATTTTATATTAAAACAAATTAAATATTTTAATTACCATTAAAGTGCCAAAACTCAAAAACTCCTGCAGCTCATCAGTAAGGGTCTTCCCAATTTCCCCCAAATTTATTTATTAAAAAAGAAAAAGCAGCCACAACAAAAAGCCAGGAAGCTTTGCTTGACCAAGAATAATTGTGTTGTTCTTGTTGCTTTGTTTCGTTTTCGTTTTTGTTTTTTTGTTAAACTAGCATTTGAACAATTGAGCTGCGAATCAGAAAGATCTTTTGCTCGAGGCTGGAGAGAGAGGTCCCTTCTAAATCTGAATATTACAGACCCTAGCAAGCCCCCATGTGCTTCAAAGAAATGTAGTAACAGTGATTGAAATGCAAAAACCTACCATGCTAATTTGAGAACAACAGTTCTTGCTAGGTCTTGCCTCAAGCCTGTAATGCAGATGTGCTTAGAACACCTTTCTAATCTTGAAAAAATCATTAATTATGCTGAATGATAATGATCAGAGCTAACTCAAATCGTGCGGCGTGTCCCTATATTGTGGGCCTATTGTCTGCTTTGGGCCTGGAGCAGCCGCTCCAATCGCCCCTATGTTAATCCGGCCCTGCAAGGTACACATTTGCTCACTCCTCCCAGTCTTGGGGATCGCTAGTTGAATGATGATGATGATGATGACACAGCTGCATGATGGACACTTCATTCTGACACCTGCAGGGCCTGGCGGTTTGCTCCCGAGTGCAGCGAGGAACGAAGTGACCTTCAGCACCATTCAAACCATAGCACCCTACACATTTATATATTTGCTTGGTCTCAGCCAGGGGAGGGCTGCATTCTTCCCCTCGCCCCATTCCACAATCACAGTTCCCCCAGACCTGTGTTCAGAATATCATATGCAGTTAGGATGGATCTGCCTCATAAACTGACAAACTGCATTGCGCAAGTCGAAATTTTTCTTGCAATCGAAGAGTCGGTGGAATCTTGTGCGTGGCATGTTTTGTTCGGGCCCATACCACAAGGGTTAAGGGTCTTTTAAAAGTACTGAGAGGTCACCCAGGAGAGCAGGGGCTATAAAGGTGGCAGGCCAGGGATCCCCAGGGAAACAGGGTACGGCCATTTGATTTCTGCACTTTTAGCTCATTCTACCCAGACATTTTCAGATTTTTTTCCAATGGGATAGGAAACGTGCGCAGAATTTTTATTGGTTTCTGAAGATTCCATATTCTATGGAGGTTCCTACCTTTCCTAGAGGGAGAAATGAAGGCCCTTGCTTATTGGCAATTCATTCATTTATAGCAGGGCTCTCCCGCCTTGGGTCCCCAGATGTTGCTGGCCTACAGCTCCCAGCATACCCAGCCAACCTGGCTAATGGCAAGGGAGTCTTACACCTGGGCAGGTGACCATCATGCTCTGGGGTTATAGTGTGCATGGTCTCTGTGCATGTATGCTCTCGGCACAATTGCTAGTGCCACACAAATGTCTTGCACATCTTCCCCCCCCCCCGCCCCATCCCCTGCTGCAAGAATGGCACTGCCGTCAAAAGAGGACAGCGGATGAGCTGGCACAAAGCCAAGCTTCTCTTTCCTGGAAGAAAATGTCTGCATGTTCCAGGACATGTTAGAGCTGCGTACAGGAGAAAGACACTGCACTATCTTCCATCCTCACGGCTTATTATCTCCACTACTAGACAAACTGGAGAGGGTTCAGAGGAGGGCAACAAGGATGATCAAGGGACTGGAAACAAGGCCCTATGAGGAGAGACTGAAAGAACTGGGCATGTTTAGCCTTCAGAAGAGGAGACTGAGGGGAGATATGATAGCACTCTTCCAGTACTTGAAGGGCTGTCACACACAGGAGGGCAAAGATCTCTTCTCGATCATCCCAGTTTGCAGGACACGGAATAATGGGCTCAAGTTACAGGAACCTAGATTCCACCTAAACACCAGGAAAAATTTCCTGACTGTCAGAGCAATAAGACAATGGAACCGACTCTCTAGGGAGGTGGTGGGCTCTCCCACTCTGGAGGCATTCAAGGTGCAGCTGGACAGACATCTGTCGGGGATGCTTTGACCTGGATTCCTGCATTGAGCAGGGGGTTGGACTCGATGGCCTTGTAGGCCCCTTCCAACTCTGCTTTTCTATGATTCTACTTTCTTCACTGTAAAGCCTGCTTTGTGCGGATCATGGTGTTCCTCCTCTTACCCTGCAGCTCAACTGTTTGACCCTTAGTGCCATGTGCAGATGATCACAGCCTTGTACTCTTCAGTAGATGCATGTGCACGCGCCCCATCAGCCTTCCACCAGCTCTGTCCTCACAAATTGCCAACCTACAAGGATCTTGTGAGGATACAGCAACAATGGAGCCAGCTACCTAGGGAGGTGGTGGGCTCTCCCACTCTGGAGGCATTCAAGGTGCAGCTGGACAGCCATCTGTCAGGGATGCTTTGACCTGGATTCCTGCACTGAGCAGGGGGTTGGACTCGATGGCCTTGTAGGCCCCTTCCAACTCTGCTTTTCTATGATTCTTCATTGAGGGTGCTGTCAGACAGAGGACTCAGCACTAAGAATCAGAAGGCCCAGTGCAGCTATTCTGGCTTTTCTTTCTTAACGGATCTTCTGTGGTAAGAAAAAAGATGGAAGAAGTGGTGGAAAAAACAGGGGTGGAAGAGATCATCTAGAGCAGTGGTTCCCAACCGTGGGTCCCCAGATGTTGCTGGACTACGGCTCCCAGAATCCCTTGCCATTAGCCATGCTGGCTGGGTATGCTGGGAGCTGTAGGCCAATAACATCTGGGGACCCAAGGTTGGGAACCACTGCTCTAGAGCCCCTGTAAAATTCCATGAATGAAGCAAAGCAATAGCACCATAAAAGCTTCCGCCAACCTGGTGCCCTCTAGTCGTTTTGAAAATCTGCCATGCCTCACGTCTGAGGAATCATATTGTTGGCTAATCAGAGGGGAGTCAAGAAAGGATAATGTCAAAGCACATTCCTTCAAAGAAGTTTGTGAGAAGAGAGGTCGTTGATTTGGGAGGAAGGGGCTTATCAGGAGCCCACGCCTAAGGAAGCATCTGTGCACTCATCTAGAAAGGTTAATGCATCTCCCCCGCCCCGTTCTCTGCTCACCATCTCCGATATCCACATACACCACAGAAGTGAAACTTTTGGGAACATAGAATCATGGGTAGAGTTGGAAGGGGCCTACCAGGCCATCGAGTCCAACCCCCTGTGCAACGCAAGAATCCAGGTCAAAGCATCCCTGACAGATGGATATTTGTAAGAAGACCAAAACACTGGTTTATGAAGCCATTGTATTACCAACTTTATTGTATGCCTGCGAAACATGGACTATCTATAAACGTCACTTCCACCTCCTTGAAAGGTTTCATCAACGTTGCCTCCGGAAAATCCTGCAAATTACTTGGGAAGATAGGCGAACAAATGTCAGTGTACTGGAAGAAGCAGACTACTAGCGTTGAAAAAATGATCCTTCAACGCCAACTTCAGTGGACCGATCATGTTGTTCGAATGCCTGACTGCCGTCTCCCAAAGCAGTTACTTTACTCCCAACTCAAGGATGGAAAGCGGAATATCGGTGGTCAATATAAGAGGTTTAAAGATGTTCATAAGGCTAATCTAAAAAAATGCAATATAAACATCGAAAACTGGGAAGCTCTGGCCCATGAACGATCTAAATGGAGGTTGGCCTTTCACAAAGGTTCCATGGACTTTGAAGAAGCCCGAGTGCAAGGTGAAAGGGAGAAACGTGCTAAGCGAAAAGCACGTCAAATGAATCCTTTACAGGACCATCTTCTATCTGGTAACCTGTGTCCTCACTGTGGGAAGCTGTGTGGATCTAGAATTGGCCTCCACAGTCACTTACGGACCCATCGCTAGAGTCTACACAATCTTCTTTAGAATTTCCTCCTTTCTCGGACGAGTGATCGCCTGATGATGATGATGATGATGAATGCCTCCAGACTGGGAGAGCCCACCACCTCCCTAAGTAGTTGGTTCCATTGTCTTATTGCTCTGACACTCTAACTACAGTACGGCTTAAATTAAAAATCTCTGTACAAATTTTTTTGGGGGGAATTTCGTTTTGATATAAGAGTGTTTTGGATTACAAGCATGTTTCCGGAATGAATTATGCTCTCAATCCAAGGCATGACTGAACAGCAGCAACAGTCCAACAACAAAGGTGCCCCCAAGACTCTTTTTGCTTTTGTTATGACTTAAAAGCCTTGAGAATGCATTTGACTGGTGGATTGACTGATGCTAACGAACTTCCAAAGGAACTGAGATCCTGCAAAAAGCCTTGGTGAGGGCAGAAGAAAAGCAGAGGACCAGCAGGCGGGTAAGATGAAAAAGTGCAGGTGGCTAGATCAGCCCAGGGCCGGATTAAGAGCATTATGGGCCTGGTGCTGAGGATTTTGGTGGGCCTTTTTATGGAAATAAATAAAATGAAGACGCAATTTTATATTAAAACAAATTAAATATTTTAATTACCATTAAAGTGCCAAAACTCAAAAACTCCTGCAGCTCATCAGTAAGGGTCTTCCCAATTTCCCCCAAATTTATTTATTAAAAAAGAAAAAGCAGCCACAACAAAAAGCCAGGAAGCTTTGCTTGACCAAGAATAATTGTGTTGTTCTTGTTGCTTTGTTTCGTTTTCGTTTTTGTTTTTTTGTTAAACTAGCATTTGAACAATTGAGCTGCGAATCAGAAAGATCTTTTGCTCGAGGCTGGAGAGAGAGGTCCCTTCTAAATCTGAATATTACAGACCCTAGCAAGCCCCCATGTGCTTCAAAGAAATGTAGTAACAGTGATTGAAATGCAAAAACCTACCATGCTAATTTGAGAACAACAGTTCTTGCTAGGTCTTGCCTCAAGCCTGTAATGCAGATGTGCTTAGAACACCTTTCTAATCTTGAAAAAATCATTAATTATGCTGAATGATAATGATCAGAGCTAACTCAAATCGTGCCGCGTGTCCCTATATTGTGGGCCTATTTTCTGTTATGGGCCTGGAGCTCCCGCTCCAATCGCCCCTATGTTAATCCGGCCCTGGATCAGCCCTTCGCTTGGTGCACAGTTAGCAATGACTTCAGGAGATGTTTAAAATTGTGTGTCTGTGTGTTAAACAAATCCTGAGGCAAATTCTACCCCACCGCATACTTTTCCCCTACAGCAGTGTTCTCCAATCTTGGGTCCCCAGATGTTTTTGGCCTACAACTCCCAAGTTGTAGGCCAAAAACATCTGGGGACCCAAGGTTGGAGAACACTGCCCTAGAGCATGATTGTATGCGTGGGTGGGTGGGAGGGGTGTTGCAGGGCACCATCAGGATCATGGCTGGGGAGCCATGGGTTAAACCTCTCCTCGCGGCAGTCCTGGGGATAAATCCCCGCACCTGCACCATAAATTTCAAAAAATCCCCTCACAAGTTGCAAATTATGCAC
Source organism: Shinisaurus crocodilurus (assembly GCA_021292165.1). NCBI lineage: Eukaryota > Metazoa > Chordata > Lepidosauria > Squamata > Shinisauridae > Shinisaurus > Shinisaurus crocodilurus. The sequence continues at coordinate 8,713,202 of CM037881.1, forward strand.
TCAGCAGAACGGGTATTGGGCCCCTGCTGTCAATTTCCCCCTTCTGAGTCGCCTCCCGTGTTTCGTCACTCTCCCTGTGCCCGATTTACCTGGAAGTGCAAGCAGTTCGCACGGAGGGCTTTCGGGATGGTTCCCTCTGCCGGCAGGGCCGGATTAAGGTAGGGGCTATTGGAGCTGCAGCTCCAGGCCCCTACCAGAAAATAGGCCCACAATCAGGACCGGTGCAGGGCAGTTTGGCGCCCCAGGCGAAATAATATTTAGCGCCCCCCCCCCTCTCCAAAGCAGCCCTGCTCTGCAAAAAAAAAACAAAACCCTGCGCCGCCACCACCAACCTACCTTCCCCCCGCCCTGGCTGCTGCCGCCGCCGCCGCCGAGGAGGAGGAAGTGACGCGACGGGACCCCCGCGCTGTTTTTTGCCGGGGAAACCATGGCAACAGGGCTGTTTAAGCCCTGTTGCCCTGGTTCCTCCCGCCAAAACAACGCGGGCGGGGCTCCGGAAGCGACACGACGCGGAGAAGGTAGGTGGCGGGGGGGGGTCGGGGTGGTGATGGCGGCGGCGGCGGGAGGCGCAGCGGCAGCGAGCGGGAGGGCGGGGGGAGGCACAGCGGCGAGCAGGACGGGAGTGAGGGTGGGGAGACGGAGGCCTGGCGGGGGCAGCGCAGCGGCAGCGAAGAGGAGCACAGCGTTTCTGCGCCCTCTTCAGCCGCGCACCCTCCTCAGCACCAGGCCCATAATGCTCTTAATCCGGCCCTGTCTGCCGGAAAGAAGCACACGGCCTCTGCGCCCAAGAGCTAACTTGGCACAAGCCCATCTGTGGCTGGAGAAAGATTAGTTCACCCTTCCTCACCAAATTCTTTTTACTGAAGGATGGGGGCCCCAGAACCAACTATTACAGGACTGGAAGCCATCCAATCCAATCCATGTTTCCTTTTTAGGCTCAGCTAGATGCCCACCCTGAGAGAGCTGCTACCATATAGCCTCCCACCCACCCACTTCTGTCCTTGAATTCAGGACAGAGAGGGAGAAAGAGAGAGCGAGAGAGCGCGAACGAACGAACGAGCAAGCGAGCGAGCAGGGGAGTATTGCCTTCTCCTGCAGCTTCCAATTTGCAGGGATGGGGACTCGGGCTCCAGGACTCGTGAGTCGGACTGAGTCTCCCCCCACCTCTGATTCGAGTCCCAGTATTTTTAATGGGACTCGAGACTCGACTCGGGACTTGAGACCAAGGACTCTTCAACATCCCTGGGCTGTGCCAGAAGGAGTGGAGAGAAGTGCAATCGCCGGCGAGGAGCGCATGGAAGCAAGGCGCGCCACTGCTCGAGTGCTCGGCCACTATGGACAGCTACCAGGAGCGCAGCCCCAATGGTATGTTGGGATTTATTTTGATTGATGTGTTGTTGAGGGGGGTTGCCCCACGCTGGAGAGTCCCTCCGTCCCCCTGCGGCTGAAAATCAGTTGCAGAGTTTTGAAATAAAAAGGCACACTTGTACCTAGAATTTATTTAAGCCACACATCTGAAGTAGCCTTATTTTGTTGGGGGGGGAAAAACCCCCATTGATTTTAATAGGGACTCGTGGAGTCAGCTTTGGGAGTGACTCGGGACTCACCATTTTGGACCAAGGCCTCGGACTCGAGACTCGGGTCCAAAGACTTGTGACTCGACTCGTAACTCGAGACCAAGGACTCTTCAACATCCCTGCCAATTTGGCCGATGTGCTTGAAAAACGGGGACACCGTCCTTCTGTGACTCCTCCAGTCTCTGCTTGCAGTCCGCTGTATGTCTGGGTTGCATACATTGCCTTTTGAAGTAGATAACCGTTGAGCCCTTCCCTTCTGTGATTCTGGGGGGGTTCCTGTGGGCAGATCGAGTGGGGCGGGCTCTGGAGTCCCACAAACGGCCAACCCATAAACGTCATCGCTCCCTCACCGTGGGGGGCATTCAGTTCCCTGGGTGGCCCTGTGTGGGCGTGGTCTCAATCATCCCATGTCACGGACGGGGGCAGCGATCGGAGCGATTAGCTCTGACCCCGAGGACCCACTTCCATATTGCTGTCGGGCAAGACCCCTGGACCGCTCAGGGCATCCAGACCTTGAGGAGCTGAGGAGACGTGATGGACGGCACAATGCTTGGGGTACTCTGACCCAGAGGACGCCCCGCAGGAAGAGCAAGGGGCCGGCTGGGGCACAGGGGCAGGCGCGTGCAGCCTCGGCAAGGAAGACGGGAGCGCCAGGTGAGGCGGAGCTGGGTCGAAGGGTTCCCGGGTTAGCGGGCGATGAGGTAGAGGCCGCGAGGGGGGAGGAGGGGGAGAGTTAGGAGGGCCATGTGGCTGCTGAACGCCCAGGAGCCAGGTGGAAGGAGCTGGAAAGGGCGGTATCTGGAGATATGAAGCGGGCCGGGCCGGGCCGGGCGGTCCCAGCTGTGGAGCATAAGAAGCTGGGAGCTCTGAAGTGGCCGGGAGAGCTCTTGTGCCACAGTCCTTCGGAGTGGGGACGCTGCAGGGGATGGCTTTGCTACCGGGCTGCGTGGCCCCCAAGCCTGGGGGGTTGGCGGCACCTCCTTTCTTGGGGCACAGGAGGAAGTCACGAGAGCCAGAGGGGTTCATGGCGTAAAAGGCATTGGCACTGTCAGGGATCAGCAGCTCTTAAGGCGGGGGAGAGAGAGAGAGAGAGAGAGAAGGGAAAAAACGAGAGCATGAGAAGTGCCGGCGATGCCTCCATCCCGCCTCCCGCCTGGGCCTGCGCATCCTCCCCTCACCTTGGCCATCCCCCAACAGCTGCAGGAGCCGGTAGCTGTGTGGCGAGTCCCCTTCCCGGTTGTGCTTCTGCAAGGCGCGTTGCACCACGGCAGGGGTCTTGTCCTGGCTGGTGATCTGCGGGGGGAACCCGTCTGCTCAGGGGTCACAGCAGCGGGAGGAGGCGAGGCCCAACCATGCAGCAACACAACGGCCCGATTCGCACCCTCGCCGTGGGTGAAACACGCCACGGTGGCTCGTTTTAAGCTGCGGTGCGTGCCACACACCGTTCGCCTAATCGCCGCCCAGCCGCAGCTTTGCCGCGTCGTCTGAACGGCACGGCTTGTCGGGAGGGGGAAACAGCCCTCAAATCGCCCACGGGCTTGTTTAACCCGCCGCGATCGTGCGAACCGGTAAGGTACATTCCACAGGGGGAAATAAGACAGTAGCGGGAAATGACCGCTGTGAGACTGCACATGGACTTCACACCGAATGCCAGCCAAATCAAGAGGGTGTCTTAAAATACAAATGAAGGCCTCTCCCTCCCTCAGAGCTCTCACTGCCTCCCAGGTCTGCTCTAGGCCACTTACTTACTTATTTATTATATTTATACCCCGCCTTTTTTCCTGCAAGGAACCCAAGGCGGCTTACATACTAATCCTCCTCCTCCTCTCCATTTTATCCTCACAAGAGTGTCCACTTGCCGGAGTACCCGGAACCCAGCCGCAGCCCACCAGACTTTCCCCACCTCGCGTTCTTCAGAACCTGCAAGGCCTCCGTGCACCCGCTCATGTTCCCAGGGAGCCTTCACCGTTGCATTCACCCCCCGATATCTTGCCCTGGCATCCAGGCATGTCCTCGCTCATTCTGCACCAGATGCCCCCTCCTCCTCGCCCACGTGCCACACACCCCACCCCCCCGTCAACTCACCACGATGCTACGATAAAGGTTGCCGTTGCCGTGCTCGTCATCCATGCTGACACGGACGATGCGCGATTCTGTCCCCCGTTGCTTGGAGATGGGAGAGAGCAGGGGCGGCTCAAGAGGTGGACAGGTTCTTAGCGGAGATACAGGGAGGCTCTTGGCAGGGGAAGAGGACCAAAAGGAGGCAGGAGACGGGTCTGTGAGTTATTACTTCCACATGCCTGCAGTTTCCGTTTCCTGTCGGGCCGCCAACCCCACCAATGTGCCCTTTCCAGGCGATTCTGCCTCTACACTGCCAGACCAGCACTTACAGCCACAGTAATGCTAAATCAGTGTTCTCCAACCTTGGGTCCCCAGATGTTTTGGCTGGGGCATGCTGGGAGTTGTAGGCCAAAAACATCTGGGGACCCAAGGTTGGAGAACACTGTGCTAAATTAAAAGGCTGGCCATCCTCTAAGACAGGGGTCCTCAAACTTTTTAAACAGGGGGCCAGTTCACTGTCCCTCAGACTGTTGAGGGGCCGGACTATAGTTTGAAAAAAACAAGAACGAATGGATCAAGTAAAAAAAAAAGGACCCGGGTCCTTTTTTTTTTACTTGATAGGGGTGAATTTCCCCCCCCCTTAAATGGAAAGTTATTTTATTTATTTCATTTTTATACCGCCCAATAGCCGAAGCTCTCTGGGCGGTTTACAGCAATTAACAAGACAGTCCCTGCCCGCAGGCTTACAATCTAAAAAGACACGACACACAAGGAAAAAGGCATGGGGAGGGAAGAAGGGGGAATATTAATGAATACTCCTGGCATTAATTAATACTCCGATCGGCCGCCGGGCCGGATAAAAAGGCAAGGCGGGCCGGATGTGGCCCGCGGGCCTTAGTTTGAAGACCCCTGCTCTAAGACACTGATTGTATAATCCAGCCTGTGACAACCTGGATGGATGGCCGGGGCTTGCTGGGAGTTGTAGTCCAAGACCTCTGGAGGGCACCAGGTTGGTAAAGGCTGGTATATAATAAGCCCTCCAAACGTGGCTGATCTTTTCAGTGCCGCTTATGTTTTATGCCGTCATGCCCTTGCTATTGTATTCCACAAGTTGTATGCAGGACTCTACGGCTGCGTTTGCACAGCACGACAACCCACCCTGCCGATAAATCCAGGGTGGGTCGCTTGTCATGCGAACGGCCCACAGTGAGCCCCGGCAGAAGGCCGGGCTCACCGTGGGTTGTTGCTCGCCCCCCATCAGTCCTCCCGCAGGCATCCCAGGGACACTGAAGAAGGAACGAGTCTTTTCCCACCTCCTTGCTGTGAGCCGTTTGGGGCTTGGCGTGGCTTCCCCCCCCCCCCCTTTTAAACATTTTTTTTTTCCCTTCGGAGACCTCGAAAGCCGACTGCCAAGCCGGCTTTTGCAACCCCTGTTTTGACAGCTATGAACTGACCCTTCAAAGTGCCCCTTGGAGGGGCTGCCTGGGGCTACCCAGCAGTTTTTTGTTTTTTTTTTAAACAATTTAAATCATTATTTTTTTTTAATTTAAATTTTTAATCTAAAATTGCGCGCTAAAAATTGTAATTTTTAATTTATTTATTTTTAGTGCGACTGCGAGGATTTGAAGCCTCAGGTGGGGCAATGGTTGAGAAACCAAAGGCGTGAGTGATCTTGTGCTGAGAAAAGGGTTTTTTTTGGGGGGGGGGGATTTATACCCCTTTTGCAGCAAGATCCTCGTCTTTTTTCTCCTCCACCTCCGCCTTTAGTTCCCATCACGGTGCACATTTTATTAAAAGAATACAATTTTGTGCACAAAAAAAGTAAAAAAAAAAAAAAATGCTGGGAAGCCACGGACGGGGCACTTTGAAAAGACTGCTCATAGCTGTCAAAACGGGGATCGTAAAAGCTGGCTTGACAGCTGGATTTCACAACCTCCAAAGGCGGGGGGGGGAATTAAAGGGAAAAAAGGCACGGTGAGCCCAAGATGGCTCACAGCGGTGGCAAAGAGTGGGGGAAGCCAGGGCCAGGTGCTCCCAAGTGCCACTGGGGCACTTTGGGGATGGCTGGCACTGGCACCCATCCGGTAGCCCCATGGCAAGAGCGCCAAGGGTTTTTTTGCAGCTCTTGCCATGGGGCTCACTAGCCAATTTCCCATACCCACGATGGGGGGGTCAGTCGTCCGGGTTCGCACGACGACGCAACAACCCTTATCGTGGGCACAGCAACCCCTACAGCAGCCCATGGGTTGTTAGGGCGGCTTGTCGCCCACGCACAAGCCACCCCGGGGGGAAATCGGTGCAGTTGCGCATGACACGACAAACCATCACGGGTAGCAACCCCCGATGGGTTGTCATGTCGTGTGGAACCCAGTCTGCAGGTCTAAATTGTGAACCGTCTTGGGGTGGGGTGGGGGCAGGGGTGAAGGTTCGCCAGGGCTGAAAGGCAAGAAAGGTTTGATAAAATAATAATAATAATAATAAACATATTACCTTGATAGTGAGGGGTCCCCAAGTTGGCGAACAAGGGGCGCTGGACCCGTCCTCAGAGTTCAGGCTGCTGCAGGAGCCCAGGGGTGAAATTCCAGACTTGTCGGGACCTGGTGGAGCGGCGGAAACGTCTGAGCCCAGGAGAAGTCTGCAGAGAAAGATGGGGGCGTGGCCGTGGCAGGCGTGGCCAGGTGTGTCAGCGTGCATCGGTGGCGCACACGCTTCCATGCGTCCCTCTGTCTCTCCCAGCCTCGCATCCTCAGCACAGTCAGAAGCAAGACGGACACCCAGCCTCTCTCCGTCCCGCCGCCTCTCCGCCACCACTACTTCGCCCCATGCCAGCAGCACCGATCACTCCCCCCTCGGCCATGCAGCTTGACGCCGTACACAAGCCTATGGGGGCTGGCGTGGGCCCGTGTAGAGAATGTGGATTTTTGGACCTAAGGCACCTGCGGCGGTTGAATCCATCCTCCGCCGTGGACTCACCGCGGAGCCTTGGGCATGTCACTTCCCCGAACTCTCTTAAGATGTAGCATAATAGTGGCCTATCTCAGGACCATCCTTTAGTCTTCACCTTGCCCTAGAAATGGCTGGAAACTGCAAAACCCCCGTCAGCGTGCAAAGTCACTTACAGACCCACACACTTTCCTCTCTCAAAGCTTCCAGCCAGAGTTAGCAAACTCCTAGAGCAGTGTTCTCCAACCTTGGGTCCCCAGATGTTTTTGGCCAAAAACATCTGGGGACCCAAGGTTGGAGAACACTGTCCTAGATGCTCGTTCTGTTGACCATCTAAACATCTGAGGATAGCAACTATGGGCTTGTAATCCTTCATCCATCCTGGGTTCCCAGTGCATGCCCAGAACAAGCCTCTCTCTCTCTCCTAAAACATATCCCCGCTCGGTATGGCACACAGCACACAGCTTCAGCAGAGCTAAGGCCCTGTCGGGGGACTCATTTCCTATGCCAGGTCTCAGCTTTAAAATGGATGAAATAAAAACAAAGACCAAAGTACTTCTGAGTAGGCTCAGAGAGAATAGCCAACGGTGGTCAGCTTCCATACGTATTAGGAATCTGGAGTCAGAAATCTGAGCTTCCAGCCAAGCTTGAGCCCCAGGTCCTCTCTGCTTAGCACAGAGTTCTCCAACCTTGGGTCCCCAGATGTTTTTGCTATGCTGGCTGGGGCATGCTGGGAGTTGTAGGCCAAAAACATCTGGGGACCCAAGGTTGGAGAACACTGGCCTAGCAAGTATTTATTTTATTTTATTTATTATATTCATACCCCGCCTTTTTTCCTGCAAGGAACCCAAGGCGGCTTACATAATCCTCCTCCTCCTCCTCTCCACTTTATCCTCACAACAACCCTGTGAGGTAGGTGAGGCTGAGAGTCAGTGACTGGCCCAAAGTCACCCAGTGAGTTTTCATGGCCGAGCGGGGACTAGAACCCGGATCTCCCGAGTCCCAATCCAACACTCTCACCACTACGCCACACTGGCTACGCTACACTACGCTGCACTACTACACTTCCTCTAGAGGGGGTGAGGCCTGGGAGGGGGCCCTCCATGGCCTGGATTTGGCCCGCAGACTGGAGGTTCCCCACCCTTGTACTGGGGGAGAAAGGGTGTGGTGTACTGGGGGGCGGGATCCGGCACCAGCACAGCCCTAGCTCCCACGCAGGCCCACCGTTGGCACAGGCTGCACAGGACAGGTGTCACGGCACGTGACGGCGAGATCTGTGCGAACCACAGATCCACAACATGCAGCACACGAACCGCCCTGCTGGATCAGGTGAGTCCACCTAGTCCAGCGTCCTGCAAGATGGCCCTGGGAACCTGGCAATCAGGGCACGAAGGCATAGCAGCCCTCCTCTGGCATTTCAGAGGCATCATCATCATCTGCTTTTCAGAGGCATCATGTCTCTGAATCTGGGGGGTGTTCCGAGCCGCCCTTGCTGGTCGCCATCCCCTAATGTGCCTTTTACTTCCCTCCCATGTTTGCCCGTTCCACCCCCTACCTTGCTCTTCGACTAGGGCGCTCACCTCCCTCCTCCAACAAGGCCAACAGGTTGCTGGCTTTATCCAAGGCCGGCCCGACCGCAAAAGCAACGTCACCCCCGGGCATCCCAAAAGGAAAAGGTTCTGGGGAAGGCACTGCTTAAGAGGGAGGCAATGCCCAGATATCTCCCCCCCCCCCGCCGCCCAGCTTTTGCTGCCGTCTCCCTCATGAACAGCACGGGGTGCTCGAGGAGAGGCAGAAGATCACTGGACGGGTGGGATGCCTGTCTCCAGCACGGCGGGGGGGAGGAACAGGTGGCAGGCAAGAGAAAAGGGGTCGCGAAGGCGCAGGCGAGGAAGGCGTGTCCCGCCCCACAGAAACCAGAGGGCCGGCTTACGAGCTGAAGCGTTTGGTCAGGCTGCGGTGCAGCTTCGGCGAGTTGGGGCAGGAGTCGGCTGGCGGCTCGATCACTCGGGAAATCCGGTAGCTGCAGGGGGAGAGAGGGGAGGCACACGCGCGATGTCCACGCCTGCCCGACTGTCCACCAAAGTACGCCCATGCACCCTTCCCCGCCTTCGGCCTACACTGGAGGAAGATGATCTTATACCGCCCAGGGGTGGTGCTACCATTAGGCCAACAAGGCAACTGCCTAGGGCGCAGGGCTAAAAGGGGTGCCAGAAACGCCTTGAAAAAAACACACAGCGCTCTCAAGTGGGAAGGGGGGCGCTAAATATCTGATCTTGCCTAGGGCACCAAACTGCCTTGCACCGGCCCTGATACCGCCCGAAGCTGGGACTTGATTTTCTGAGGGCACATCCCCTTCAACTACTAGGTAAAGCTACCCAATTTGGTTTCCACTGACTTCCCCCCCCCCACTTTTTGCCTAGAATACCGTCTAAAAGTAACTCCAGCTTTGTTCATGTAAAGTCTGCCTTGTTTTTCTCTACTTTTCTTTCCCGCCAACCTGTGTGCTTCGCCCAGGGACGGAGATGGCTTTGAGTAGTGCAGTGTTCTCCAACCTTGGGTCCCCAGATGTTTTTTGGCCTACAACTCCCAGCATGCCCCAGCCTGGGGCATGCTGGGAGTTGTAGGCCAAAAACATCTGGGGACCCAAGGTTGGAGAACACTGGAGTAGTGGGTGGATTTTACATTTTCAAAAATGGGGGGCTGACCATTGTTTGTTTCTTCTTCCCGGCCATCCTGGGAGTGCCCCAGGTGCAACATGAGACCATCTCTGCACCTGGAAGGGCCGAACTAGAATGTTGGCAGACTCCTCCCGCGTTCCTTCTTACAACCATAAGCTGGGTCCAACAACTCCAGGGAACAGTGTGCCCCAGGAGGACACCTGCCAAAATGCCCATCATGGTGACCAACCCCTCCGATTTAAAAGAACCAACCCAAAAACTCATGGTTTTACATAAATGTCTTTCCAGTGGCTTGGATGACTACCAAGAAGTTTCTCTGACCTTCCTTTGGCACTGTTGGCTGGGAATGATGATGAGGTTTGCAGTCCCACACATCTGGAGGGCACCAAGTTGGGGAAGGCTGTTGTTTTAGCTTTGATATTGTATTTAATTTTAATATTATTGCTGATTTAATTATATTTTTAACTTTCGAAATTTCTATGTTTGAGCTGTACAAATTTTAATGTTGTAAAGCCGCCTTGAGTCCCAATATTGGGGAAAAAGTGGGTTGTATTATTATTATTATTAATAATAATAATAATAATAATAATAATAAGTGTTCTTCACCCATCACACAACCTACAAGATCCCATTAACTCCTCCCTCCCCAGCAGAGAACCGTAACCCCTTCCCTACCTCTGTTCCTCAGAAAGTTGCTGATGCTGGTGGAAGGCGACCTGGAAAGATGGGTTTGGGCAAAGGTTGTAGCCCTGACATGACTCCTGCAGCTGACGGATCCGGGAGAGGACTGCTCCTTCCTGGGGGGTGGGGTGGAGGAAGACAAAGCAGTGGGGCGGGCGGGGCAGTCATATTCTTGAAAGGGCATGACACAGCCCTGAAGGCTTTTACAACCAATCCACTCTGTAGGCCTGCCAGCCTTGTGGAAAAGCAGAGCGTGAGATGGAAGATTTAAGACCCTGTTCTCTGTGTGTAACTGGCCCATGAAGTACACACACAGAGCTCCAGAGCTGTCTCTCCCCCCTCGCAGCATTCCAAGCGTCTCGGATTTCAGCCAGCTCGCATCCCCTTCCAGCAGCTTTGAGTAATAAGGAAATAACTCTGCTAGACTCCAACAGGTTTCTTGCTACCTGTTTATTTCTACATCAGAGTAAATACAATCTCCTACATTACAGTCCATATTGCAGATTATAATGCATAGCATGCATTTGTCCAGTGGAGCAAGTCCACCCCAGTACAGACCTTACATGTTTGCAAGTCCAGCAAGCAATTAGTCAGAGCAACAGAGAGAAGAACCAAAGAAGCAATCCAACTCTCTACTAAAATGGCTACAGAAACGAAACCTAACAAATCATACAACGTCATCAGAAAGTACAAACCATGTGATCAGCTCGTATTTCTTTCACACCTACTTTTCCCATGAGAACAGGACAGTAGTGGCAGACTAAACATGACTTGTTTTTCTAGCCATTCTGTACCTTTCCAAATGAAAACAATTGTGCCACAGCTGTTGTTTTGTTACATGTCACAACAATTCTCACGTCCTGTGGTTTGGGCATGCCTCTACCACCCAGTTCTATGTCCTATTATCCCCACCCCATTTCCAGAGCTGGGCATAGAACTAAAAGACGCTGGTGGCCCACCCTCACACCGCCAGCATTTCCACCTTAGACTTACCTTGCGCCTCTTCTCAAAGTTGATGAGGTTGCCCTGTGGAATTGGGAAAACGGCAACACGGAGATGGTGAGCCACACAATGATTAATTTGATTAGTTTTATTTCTATACCACCCGATAGCCAAAGCTCTCTGGGCCGTTTACAGCCATTCATAAAAATACGATAAAATACAAGCAATAAAAACATCATACAAATTTCTCTACTAAAATTTAAAAACGACTTAAAAAACGAAGAACAAGTTAATAAAACTAGACCTGTGAAAAAGCTGACATACATAACTACCCCCGTGTACTATTTCGAGCTGTTAAATGCCTCGGCATAGAGGACAGTCTTAACTGGTGCCGAAAAGACAGCAGAGTTGGCACCAGGCGGGACCCAAACATGCCTGCCAGTGTTTGAACACAACACACACACCTACCCCACTCAAAGGAGACCGAGGTTTCTCCCCCTGACCTTAGAATCATAGAAAAGTAGAGTTGGAAGGGGCCTACCAGGCCATCAAGTCCAACCCGCCGTTCAATGCAGGAATCCAGGTCAAAGCATCCCCGACAGATGGCTGTCCAGCTGAGTCTTGAATGCCTCCAGAGTGGGGGAGCCCACCACCTCCCTAGCTAGTTGGTTCCACTGTCTTATTGCTCTGACAGTCAGGAAATTTTTCCTGATGTTTAGCTGGAATCTAGAACCTCACAACAACCTTCCCCAACCTTGTGCTCTCCAGATGTTTTGGACGACAATTCCCAGCATTGGTCATGCTGGCTGTGGCTGATGGGAGTTGGGAGTTTAAAGCATCAGAAGGGCACCGGGTTGGGGAAGGCTGCCTTAGAGAGCCCCCAACCCTTCAGAGCCCAGCCCTACCACAAGGCAGGAGGAGGCAACCACCCCAAGCAGCGGATTTGGGGCGGCACGACGGAAGGCGGCCTAGCACGAGGCTTGCGCAAGACTTTCTCAGGCATTCAATGATGCTGTGCACTTGGTGCCGGTTGCCTTAAGAGATCATTCACTGGGCACACGATTCTGTGTGCACATGGATCCCCGATTCTGAGCTTAGTACCATTTGTGAGCAGGGCTGGCCCAAGGTGTTTTGGTGGTGCCTGAGGTGGAACTTCACCATGCTAATTAGTCTGGGGGGCGGGATTCCATTGGGATAGGGGCCACAGCTCAAGGGTGGAGCGCACTCTTTGCATGCAGAAGAGAAGGCTCCAGTCTCACCCCCAGGATCCCCAGTTAAAAAGAGCTCAAATAGAAAAACTGAGCGCTTGGAGAGCCACTGCCAGTTGGGAAGATGAGGGAAAGACTTGTGTAGAGATGGGTGAGAAATTCCTTCCTTCCAGCGGTGGTGTGTCTCTGTGCATTTCCCCCCACCACCACCACTATTGTCCACGTTTTTCGGCACACTTTTTATAGCATGTGGCTTTTCGTGCACACTTGGCCCCTGACATGGTACATTTTTGTGTGCAGTTTTTGAGTGGAGAACCGCAGCACGACATCCGAGAAAGCGTGGGTTTCGGTGCGCAACTTTGTTCCAGTTTGGCGGGTGTGAATTTGGTAGGGTTTTTTGCATTAAGATTTGGAAGGAAGCAGAGATTTGGGGCTCCAGGTGAAAGACCGGGGCTCCAGCCCTAGTGGGCCACCCCCTAATAGGGGAAACAGCTTGCAAAAAAAAATGTGGACACTTAGCAAAAAGTGCACAGAAAAGTGCATATTTGAAAAAAGCGCGCAGAAAAATGCATACATTAGAAATCTACTTAGAGGCGGAGCAGTATACAAATACTCTAAATTAAAATAATAATAATAATAATAATAATAATAATAATAATAATAATAATAATAATACATTAGGAGAAGTGTGCACAAAAACCTATATGAATGTTCACACAGCCTTTTCAAAATAAAAATCCATACACTGATGCAGAATCAAGGCGAACGGAACCGAAAGGTGGAAAAATGAAAAACTGAACGGAACCGACATCGACAGATCGGATTCACCTTGTGACACCTTAGGGACTAACACAGGGGTCTTGCGGCATTACGCTTTCATGAGCCAGAGGCCTCTTCATCAAACAGAACAGGCCAGTTGGTGTAGAATAGATAATAATGGGCCAGAGGCCTGACTCTGGTAAGGGAGCTTTGTGTGTTCGCATGGATTTTCTGCCTTCGGCACCAAGTTTCCTTCGGCGATCCCTCAGCCCTTGAGAGGTCATGACATTAAAGCCAAAGGAACCCAGGAAATGGGACTTTCCGTACCTCAAGCCACATGCAACATAATGGAGGAATTAATCTGAAATGCCCCCCTGCCCGGTGACTAGGGAGCTGCAGGACACAGGTGATGGTTTGCACTTTGCACAGGGAGCCCAGTCACCCTGGAGAGGCCAATGGGTGTTCTCACTCCCCGCTCTTCTCCCCAAAGATGCTCACCTCCACAAAATCTGGTAGGGCCGTGTCCAGCATGATCAGATCGGTCAAAAAGGTGCCCAGATATGGGACGGTGGGAACCTGCAACAAACCAGAACTGGACTCATCCACGCGTCCCTTTCGTTGCCCAAGGGCACACCCTCCTCTCTGAATCCAAATCTCCGTTCAAAGATAATTTATTTGCGTTACTCAGTGGTGCCCAAGTGGAGGAGAAGGATGCTGTGGTTTTCACTGTTTGGTCGTGGGTTCCCCCTCAACTCATCCACTAGCCGGGCCGCTGCAAGGGATTGCAAAAGAGGCGGATGTGTGCGAACCCGGAGACGGGCTGGTGGTGGAGGGAGAAAACAAAAGCTGCCACAAGACCTCTGCGAAGGCTGGCAAATTGGGAGATGTGCGCACGATCAGATTCCATGTAAAAAGGGCACCACCACCGTGGCAATGTCAGATTGTTCGTTTGGGAAGCACTAATTTGAGTGCAAAAGCCACTCCTTCTGAAACAGAGTGCAAAGCTGGGATAGGACACTGTGAGCAGCAAATTATACAAGCAAAAGGTGGCACAGACTCGGCTGAAAGCACTTAAAATTGGCCGGTGCACAGATACCCTAAGACTGCAATTCTATACACACTTACCTGGGAGTAAGTCCCGTTGAACTCAACAGCACATGCATGTCTAGGATTGAACTGTAAGGCACCCACCATGGGGCGGTCAAGGAAAATGCTAGCCCACACAGCTGGGTTCTCTATCACTTCTTCATCACCTCAACTCTTGACCTGGCGTGTGGTGGTTATCCACTTAGCTTACTTCTACCTCTATTCTCTCACACTTCTTCAGGGTCACCTGAAAGATCATCTTCCCCTATACCAGGGCTCTCCAACCTTGGGTCCCCAGATGTTGCTGGCCTACATATGCTCCCAGCATACCCAGCCAGCATGGCTAATGGCAAGGGATTCTGGGAGCTGTAGTCCAGCAACATCTGGGGACCCAAGGTTGGAGAGCCCTGCCCTCTACAGACCGCTCAGTCCACTCCGATCTTCAGGGGAGGCCTTGTTGTCCATGCCACTTCCTGCAGAGTCCCATCTGGCAGCAACATGGCCTTCTCTGTAGTGGCTTGCTCCTTCTGACCTCCCCTCTGTGATATGTCAGGCACCAACAATCATGTGCTTTCAATGGTTACTAAAAACCTATTTGTTTACGCTGGCTTTCTCCCAACCATGATCTGATTAAGGGTGGAATCCTATGCAAATTTAGGGGGGGGAGCCTACAGTTCCCAGCAAGCCTCAGCAATTCCCATAATCCCTAATGCCAGGATCACACCTTAAAGTTATTTTAAATGTCGTTTTATGGAGCCTTGTAATTTGTAACACTGTTGTGCTTTACAGTGTTTCTTTGTTTTATAATTTCTTGCAAACCACTTCAGGAATTTTAAAATGGTACAAAATATTTTAAACGAACAAATAAATAAATACATATTACCGGTATGTGCAGATTTGGAACAATTTTTAGTAGCATCTTCCTCACAGTTTCCTATGTTAGGGACACTGGAGGAAAGGAAGGGGGTGGTGGGGGGAGTATCGACTTTTACTATTAACTTCTTTGAGGAGAGTCTGTTTTACTTTTACACAAGCTAAAGTGGCTTGAAGGTGCTTGAACTTGCATTCCTTCCCTCGCCAAGGGCATGTAAACCCTTTTATGTAACTTTCCCTCATGCTGGATATGGACACGCCCGTTTGGCCGCAACGAGGCAGGGAAGAAAGGCTCTCACCACCAGCCTGGGCTGAGATCTCACCTTCAGAGATGCCCTGGAGGGCATTTGAGGGCTGCTGGATCCATCACAAGAGCCCGGAGTACCTCCGTCCTGCAGAAAAGAGAAAGTCAAAGCTGGAGGGGAAACTGAGCTGACGTCAGATCGTGCCCTGATAAAAATGTACAGAACTGACCCCCCCCATTGGGCTGCCAATCCAGGACAGGGGCTTCTCGAAGAACCCGAAGGCAGGGAAGAATTGCCACAGCAACCTTGTATGTTCTGCCCCATTGGCCCCGTGGGTTTCGCCTGGCACAACACTGCCGCAACGACGGTCCTCAAGTCCTCCTCACCCCGCCGACCTAAGAGATGTTGTCATTGTCAAGGTTCCGCTACTACAGGGACCCCTTGATCTGCCTTTGGGAGATCTCTGCCTCTTCCCAAAGCCTCTCCCTCTCTAGGAGATCAAGTCCTTTGCCTGCTTCCAGTAACGTGGGTGTAGGCTGTAGACGTGGTGAATAAGTCACTCCAAACTTTCAGGGTAAACAACAGCACTTTACTTATAATATTAGGGTATTTACTTAATAGAGTGGTTATAATCCAAAAGCAAGTATGAAACAAACAAACAAACAAACAATCCAATGTTCTCTAGTTTAACTTCAGACTACCTATCTCCTTTGCAGCCAGTCTCTCCCTCTCTGCTTCTCTCTCTGCTCTTTCTGCTTTTGCAGTCAGGCTCCCACTGCTGCTAGCCTGCAGTCTGCTAGCTGACCACACCCCACACATATATAGCCTTCCCAGGAATGGAAGGTTATAATCATGTGACCTTGAATAGGAGATCTAATTCTTAACTTCTATTGGGTAAACTAAAACTCTCAAACTCCCCCTCCCATCCAAGTGTTTGGGCCTTCAGGCTTCAACTAATCGAGGGAAGTGTTTGGGCCTTCAGGCTTCAACAAACTCAAGCCTGAGTAGGCCTCAACCCCTCACAGTCATCAGTGGGAAGGAATCCTTGGGGCAGCCCCAAGATGGCGCCCTCCAGATGTGTTGGACTACATAGCTGGCTGGGGGGATTATGGGAATTGTAGTCCAACACATCTGGAGGGCGCCATCTTGGGGGAGGCTGCCGTAGGGACATTCCAGCAGGGCTTTGGTGGGAAAACCAGAAGACACCAAAGAGCCCAAGGCACATGTTCCTTCCAGAATTGGGGAACATCCCGTGTGACTTATCACACCCAAAACGAACCCAAATACAGCTGCCCATGGTACAAGATCCATCTTCAGCCAACCTCCTCCAGCTCATGCCTACAACAGACAACATCCACACATTCTTATAGCCCATCTGGCAGCAACGCCCAACAGTACAACCACGCGTGCTCCTCAGGTAGATGTACACTTACACACAGAGGGCCGGTTCACACGACACGGGAACCGCGGGGGAGCAGTGCTCCCCCGCGGTTCCCGTGTCGTGTGCACGCCGACTGGAGGTGCCCCCGCGGGACAGCCGCGGGCGGGACCCACGGAAAGTGACCACGGTCGGTAGCGGGGTAGGCCCCTACCGCGCGCGGTCACCGTGCCGTCGGAACAGCGGGCGGCCGTCCCGCGGGGTCCCCACAGAGACGGCAGCCCAGAGCGGCCGGAGCCGCCGCCGCTCCAGCTGGTAGGGGCAAACGGCCCCTCTGGGCATCCCGGGCCTCACCCCCTACCGCCGGGAGGCCCGCACTGCGGTGCGGGGACTACGGGGTCTGCCCACGCGCGCGGGGCGCCGGTCGTGTGCGGTGCCCCGCCGGACCCCGCGGACGTCCCCGTGGTTCCTCCCCCGCAGGCAGCCTGGGTCGTGTGAACCGGCCCAGAGAGAGCGAGAGAGCGAGAGAGCGAGAGAAACCCTTGCGACAAGCAGGGCTTTTTTCTGGTGGAACTCACCGGAACTGAGTTCCAGCACCTTTTCTTCTATTAATTGCATTACAATTTAATCGCCATCTACTCCCGAGGAAATGTAATCCAAGAGTTCGGGTACCTTTTTCTCCAGAAAAAAAGCACTGGCGACAAGCATTCTGAAAACTTCAGTATCCAAGGTGAAAATACCAGACTGCCAGATGGACAAGAACAGACTGGAACCCAATTGCCCTGACCCAGGTATGGTTTGCAAACATGCATCCTCCAGGTGTGCTGGACTACAACTCCCAGCGTCCTGCCCACTGGCTGGTGGTCTGGGGATTATGGGAGCCGTAGTCCAAAATATTGCAGGGGAGCCAGGTTGGGGGAAGGCAGATTCCAAACCAGCAAGGGGCAGGGATTAGACAAAGTTGACAACAGAAGAAGTGACAAGAGTTCCCCCTTGTGCTTAGCGGCCGCTCCTGGCATCTGAAATAGCCAGCCGCCACTGTGAGAGAACTGGACATATAAACCTGCCTTATTATATCAAGCTAGACCCTCCCTGGGCTTTTGAACCCTGGCTTAATGTGAACCACGGCCCGAGATCCTTTTTAACGGGCAGTGCCGATGGCCCGGGCCTGCGATTTTCTATGTGCAGAGCTTGTACTCTACCGCGGATCTAAGCCCTGGGTGGCCAACTCCCAGCATGAGGAGTTCTACAAGGGACCTGGGTGCCAGGAATGGGTGGCATACCTGGACAGGAGCAGGAAGAACCATCGGTCTGGCTGTGGCATTCAGTCGGGCCTGTTCTCAGGCCAGCCTCGGTAGAGGTAATATCTGGGGCATGCTGGGAGTTGTAGTCCAAAAACATCTGGGGACCCACGGTTGGAGAACACTGGTGTAGATTTCATAGATATTGTTCCATCTGTTCTAGATGGTGTAGATCAGCATTCAAAAATTTGGTTTTCTCTATAGAATATTTTAAATGTAGTTTGTCGGTGGGGGGGAAGGTGGGCCATGGAATTGATACCACTCTGAAATACTGTGAGTGCTTCTGAAGTACTGGAGGACTGTGTCTAGTTCTGGGTGCCAAATTAAAAGAAGGATGTAGACCAGTGTTCTCCAACCTTGGGTCCCCAGATGTTTTTGGCCTACAACTCCCAGCACGCCCCAGCCAGCTACCCACGGTTGGAGAACACTGATCTACAGCAAGGAATGGGGAGGCCGCCTGTGCGCACTAGAGTAGCACATAGTCCCCGGGCCAGGTGGCATCTTGCGCAAGAGATCCAAGAAGATGGGAAGTACCAACCTTGTCGTGAACTGAAATTTACCTGGGGTGGCAGCGGCTGCCCAAATGCCCCAAAAGAAGCATCAGGAGGAGGAGAAATATGACTCTCCCACAGTGCCATTCTCCTGATCAAAATTGCCCCCCTGGTCATTAGCCCTCCGTGGGCAGAATATTTCCCCCCCTGGATGGGAAATGGCGTCTGGGGTGTGTGCGTGTGTTTTTGACTGGGGATACGGCACGGGGGAGGGGGGGAAGGATTAAGCAGCACTTCCTCCCACCCCCACCCCCCAAACTGTTTCTCTGAAGAATCTGGCAGCCCTCTGAGGCTGAATTCCAGTAAATTAAGGCACCAAATTCCTATACCCACTACCTTAGGAGTAAGCCTCACTGGGACTTGCTGCAGTGCAGCGTAGGCAGGTACAGGGATTGCCCTGCACCTAAGTCAGGAGACCCAATTACAAAGCTCCATTATTATTATTTTTTAAAACCCTCTTATATTGTTTTAATGGTGTTTTATCCTGATTGTACATCGCCCAGGGTGGCCGGCCAGATGGGCGATTTAAAAATTAAATAAATAAATAAAGCAAGCATGATACGTATGGCCGAAGCCCAGCCACTACCTCAACTTTATTTATTTATTTATTCTATTTATATCCCCGCTTTTTTTTTCCTGCCAGGAACCCAAGGCGGCTTACATAATCCTCTTGTATGTTAAAAATACGTATCTCTGCACAGAGATACAGGAAGAGGAGCTTGGCAGCCCCATTGAGAGCATCTGGGTTAAAATAAAGGGGGCAAAGAATAAAAAGAACATGGCGGTTGGAGTCTACTACCGACCACCCAATCAAGGAGAAGACGAGGATGGAACTTTTGAAAAGCAAATTGCCATTGTTTCAAGGAGGCACGATGTGGTAGTAATGGGGGACTTCAATTTCCCTGATATCTGTTGGGAGACTTATTCAGCCAAACATGGCCCCTCCAAGAAATTCCTGAGCTGTGCTGCTGATAACTTCCTCCTACAGAAAGTGGAGGAAGGAACTAGAGGATCGGCTATCCTTGACCTGATTCTAACCAACAGAGACGAGTTAGTGGATAAAGTGGCAGTTTCGGGAACTCTGGGGGAAAGTGACCATGTTATACTTGAGTTCTTGATTCTAACAGAAGCAAAAGCTGAGTGTAGCCAAACACGTACCCTGGATTTTAGGAAAGCCAATTTTAACAAACTCAGAACAATGATTAGTAAGATCCCATGGCAAGTGACTCTCACGAGAAAGGGAGCCCAGGAGGGGTGGGAGTTTTTAAAAAAGGAAATTTTAAAGGCACAATTGCAAACAATTCCCACAAGGAGAAAAGGCAGAGGGCAACAGAAGAAGCCAATGTGGCTTCACAATAAACTCAAAGATGACCTGAAAACAAAAAAGGACACGTATAGGAAGTGGAAGGAAGGACAGGCTACAGGGGAAGAGTACAGGCAGGTAGCACAGAACTGCAGGAATAGTGTCAGGAAGGCTAAAGCTGAGAATGAGCTAAGGTTAGCGAGGAATGCTAAAAGCAACAAAAAAGCTTTCTTCAGATACATGCACAGTAAAAGACAGAAGAAAGAACTGGTGGTTCAACTACGCAATGAGGATGGCAAATTGATAACAGAAGACAAAGAAAAGGCAGAAGTGTTCAATTCCTACTTCGGCTCGGTCTTCTCCCAAAAGAGGGTCTATGACCCCCCTGGCAAACCTGAAGTGCAGACTGAAGGGGCAGAATTGCAGCTTGAGATTGATAGGCAAATGGTCAAGGAGCACCTGATTACTCTGAACGAGTTTAAATCTCCAGGGCCTGATGAGCTGCATCCTAGAGTAATAAAGGAACTGGCAGAAGAACTCTCAGAACCACTGTCTATTATCTTTGAGAAATCATGGAGGACAGGTGAAGTGCCAGACGACTGGAGGAGGGCAAATGTTGTTCCCATCTTCAAAAAGGGCAAGAAGGAGGAACCTGGGAACTATAGGCCAGTCAGTCTGACATCAATCCCCGGGAAGATTTTTGAGCAGATTATAAAGAAGTCAGTCTGCAAGCACCTTGAAAACAATGCAGTGATTACTAGAAGCCAGCATGGATTTGTCAAGAACAAATCCTGTCAGACTAATCTGATCTCATTTTTTGATCGGGTAACCTCCCTTGTGGACTGTGGGAATGCTGTGGACATTATATACCTGGACTTCAGCAAAGCTTTCGACAAAGTGCCTCATGATATCCTGATTAGTAAGCTAGCTAAGAGTGGGCTAGATGGAACAACTATCAGGTGGATCCACAATTGGCTAAATAATCGGACTCAAAGAGTGCTTATCAATGGTTCCTTCTCAAACTGGGGAGAGGTAACGAGCGGGGTACCACAGGGCTCGGTCCTGGGCCCGGTGCTCTTCAACATTTTTATTAATGACTTGGATGAGGAGGTACAGGGAATGCTTATCAAATTTGCAGATGACACAAAGTTGGGTGGAACAGCTAATACTCTGGAAGACAGAAACAAAATTCAAAGTGACCTCGATAGGCTGGAGCGCTGGGCCGAAAACAACAGAATGAAATTTAATAGGGATAAATGCCAAGTGCTGCACCTAGGGAGAGGAAACCAAATGCAGAGTTACAGAATGGGGGACACTTGGCTCAACAATACTACAAGTGAGAAGGATCTTGGAATTGTGGTAGATCACAAACTGAATATGAGCCAGCAATGCGATGTGGCTGCAAAGAAGGCAAATGCAATTTTGGGCTGTATTAATAGAAGTATAGCTTCCAAATCGCGGGAAGTGATAATTCCCCTTTACTCGGCACTGGTTAGGCCTCATCTTGAGTACTGCGTCCAGTTCTGGGCACCTCACTTTAAGAAGGACATAGACAAACTGGAGAGGGTTCAGAGGAGGGCAACAAGGATGATAAAGGGACTGGAAACAAGGCCCTATGAGGAGAGACTGAAAGAACTGGGCATGTTTAGCCTTCAGAAGAGGAGACTGAGGGGAGATATGATCGCACTCTTCCAGTATTTGAAGGGATGTCACACAGAGGAGGGCAAAGATCTCTTCTCGGTCATCCCAGTTTGCAGGACACGGAATAATGGGCTCAAGTTACAGGAACCTAGATTCCACCTAAACATCAGGAAAAATTTCCTGACTGTCAGAGCAATAAGACAATGGAATCAACTACCTAGGGAGGTGGTGGGCTCTCCCACTCTGGAGGCATTCAAGGTGCAGCTGGACAGACATCTGTCAGAGATGCTTTGACCTGGATTCCTGCATTGAGCAGGGGGTTGGACTCGATGGCCTTGTGGGCCCCTTCCAACTCTACTTTTCTATGATTCTATGATTCCTCCTCCTCCTCTCCATTTTATCCTCACAACAACCCTGTGAGGTAGGTGAGGCTGAGAGTCTGCGACTGGCCCAAAGTCACCCAGTGAGTTTCGTGGCCGAGCAGGGGACTAGAACCCGGATCTCCCGAGTCCCCAGTCGGACACTCTCACCACTACGCCGCACTGGCCCTCAGCGGCCTAGTTTTCAGTGCAACTGAGGCTCACATGATGAAATGCTCCCTCACAAAATAAAATTCTTGGCCACACTGAAAACTGGCATGACAGAGAGGAGGCTGGTCTAGGCACATTTTTCCTGACTTCTAGTTTTCTACGTGCAGGGAATGCTTTTGTTTGGAGGCGGGGCATCCATTCGGGTCCTGCGAGCCCCTCGCCTGCAGTCTGACATGAGCCTCCTCAGAGAGAGCTGAGGCAGGGTCTACACCGGGCGCCCTCTCGTTACGGAGGGATCGCTGTGTCGGTTTAGTTCACTCACACAATTCACTAGGCCACGCGCTAGTGAAAATTACAGCATATATCAAGGTTTATAACGCGAGCAAGTACCGTACATGGGCCCTTATTGTTGCCATTGTGCGAGGACTGGGTGGAGCGTGCAAAGCCACATGTGATGTACTGTCTCCACGTGGAACGCGATGCGGCGCCACAAGCAGCTCTGAAGCTACCGCTGGCCCTTCATGACATCCTGCTTTCATCCACACACACAAAAAACAGCAGACACAGCAGCGGAGAAATAAAAGATTAATATAAAATTTACAAATTATGCACAGCGGTGCAGGGGTGCAGAGACGCATGCAAACAGACGAACCCCGTGCACCAAAAAATACCAATTTGCCGACAGTGAGGAATCACTCAGTGCCTCTATCTCAAAGGCGAAGGTGTACTTCCACTACAGTCACGTGCACACCTTTAAAATTGGCGGGGAAAGGAAGGCGGAGCTGAACGCAAAGCAATGCCGAACACAAAGCGATGATGAGATCATTGCTTTGCGTTCCCACCTCAACTGCATGAAACCTGGACCCGTTGGCAACCTAGTCCACTCATAGAATCATAGAATCATAGAAAAGTAGAGTTGGAAGGGGCCTACAAGGCCATCGAGTCCAACCCCCTGCTCAATGCAGGAATCCAGGTCAAAGCATCTCTGACAGATGTCTGCCCAGCCGCACCTTGAATGCCTCCAGACTGGGAGAGCCCACCACCTCCCTAGGTAGTTGGTTCCATTGTCTTATTGCTCTGACAGTCAGGAAATTTTTCCTGATGTTTAGGTGGAATCTGGGTTCCTGTAACTTGAGCCCATTATTCCGTGTCCTGCAAACTGGGATGATCGAGAAGAGATCCTGGCCCTCCTCTGCGTGACATCCCTTCAAATACTGGAAGAGTGCGATCATATCTCCCCTCAGTCTCCTCTTCTGAAGGCTAAACATGCCCAGTTCTTTCAGTCTCTCCTCATCTCCATCACCTGGCTGCTCAGCAGGGCCGGTGCTACCATTAGGCCAACTAGGCAGCCGCCTAGGGCGCAGGGCTAAAGGGGGCGCCAGAAATGCCTTGGGAAAAAAATGCAGCGCTCTCAAGTGGGAAGGGGGGGCGCTAAATATCTGATCTTGCCTAGGGCACCGAACTGCCTTGCACCGACCCTGCTGCTCAGCATCCGTTCACTCCCTGCCCTATAGACATCGCTCCTGTCACTCTCCACAAGGTGACCCAGTCATTCCCTGGGGAGCCATATCCTGTTCCTTACTGCACAGTACAACCTGGTAAATCTTTCTGCCCACAGCTACATGCATACAAAGCTCGTGCACACGCACATACACACAACTCTGCTCTCCACTTCCACTCCACAGAGTGTTTAGTGTGCATGGCAAAATAGCTTGCTGTGTCGCATCTGTTTTGGTTTGCTACTTATCTGGGAACTTTCCCAGACAGGATGAAAACAGAACATGGCTGTCTGTGTTTACGGAGCTATTCCTGCCTGCGCCCTTGCTAGGCCTGGGAAAACTACACGTGGGACAGAGATGTCATGTGGTGTAAATAGGCCAATGACGTGTAGTGGCTGGGCTTCGGCCATACGTATCATGCTTGCTTTATTTATTTATTTATTTATTTATTTATTTATTTAATTTTTAAATCGCCCATCTGGCCAGCCACCCGGCCACCCTGGGCGATGTACAATCAGGATAAAACACCATTAAAACAATATAAGAGGGTTTAAAAAAAAATAAAAAATCCTAACCCACCCCATTTCTTTATTTATTTATTATATTTTTTAATCGCCCATCTGGCCGGTCACCCGGCCACCCTGGGCGATGTACAATTAAAATACAGTAAAACACAATAAAATATAATGATTAAAACAAAATAAAAAATTCTTATTAAAAACCTAACCCACCCCATATGCCCGCCTGAAAAGTCGGGAATGATTGTGAGCTGCACATGCTTGCACTTGCTTTCTGCTGAGCTGGATGTACCTTCAAGGCTTTGTACTCTGCACATGGACTCTGTATATGGAATGCAAAGTAACCTGTAGTGATACTTTGTGATAAGTTAATAAAACAGTTAGAATAGAACTGTTTTTGTGGCTATAGTGTGATTCCTGAGTCCTGGGATGGAATGCTGCTGAAAAGGCTGAAGCTTAGCTGACTGCTGCGTGGGAGGAAATTCTGCCGCTGTGTGTGGACACAGCCTGGGCCAGTGTGGCGTAGTGGTTAGGGTGTTGGACTGGGACTTGGGAGATCCAGGTTCTAGTCCCCGCTCGGCCATGAAAACTCACTGGGTGACTTTGGGCCAGTCACTGACTCTCAGCCTAACCTACCTCACAGGGTTGTTGTGAGGATAAAACGGAGGAGGAGGAGGATTATGTAAGCCGCCTTGGGTTCCTTGCAGGAAAAAAGGCGGGGTATAAATATAATAAATAAATAAATAAATAAATAAATTTAGCTGGCCAGCAGCACACAGACCAATTCTTTCACTCCAACCCCAACACGGGGACCATTCCGCTACCTGCAGCAGGACTTCTCGGCAGTTCAAGTGATTGTTGTCTTCAGAGAAGATCTGCGAGAGCCTTCGGAAGGAGCCCCGGGTGTCCCTGTGGGATAAGCAGGACTCAGTGTACGGAGACCGGCAGGCGCTCCCTTGGCAACTCCGACAGAACTCTTCCCCAGCGCCGTTTGGCGAAGATCCTTGAACCCAACACAGTCTTATGGCCTCTTGCCACTCTTCCGAAGCCTAGTAGAGGATGGAACAGCGTATGCTGCCCAACCTTTGTCGTCCCTTTTCGCATCCCCCTGCAAAGGCTCACCTGTTGACAGCAGCCCAGGTACGCTTAAGTCGGTAGATGGAGTTGGACTGCAGAGCAGAGAGGATGGCGTGCAGCGAGGAGAAATTCCGTAGGTCCCGGCATCGCTGGAGGACACGGGTACCATTTTGGGAGGTGGGAGGGGAGACACACACACACAAATATTTCAGTAAGTGGGGGCAGATTCTCAGCACGGTTTAAACGCTGGTCCTTGGATACATTAAAGATTCAACTGCCGAAAAAGGCACAGTATTTTGAAGCATATCTGACAGCCAACATCGTTTAGTTTAACTGGTAAAATAATTAGTTGAAGCAATTTTAATTGGTGGTCTGAGTTTGAAGGGAAAACTTGCTTATTTTGTAGGCTATTTTAGTTCTGGTGTGTTACTATAATTCAAAAGAAAAAGGGGGGGAATTAAGGAGGACTTTATGTTTAACAAGAACTGGTACTTTTTATTTAGTAAATTGCAAGTTATCTTATACCTCTGCAGTATCTCAAAAAGGAGCCTATACTGAGGTTTTGAAAATGTACACATTTACTTACAGTTAATTAACTGATGGATCAGTTTAAATGGGGGTGGGCAATATTTATTTATTTATTATATTTATACTCCGCCTTTTTTCCTGCAAGGAACCCAAGGCAGCTTACATAATCCTCCTCCTCCTCCTCTCCATTTTAGCCTCACAACAACCCTGTGAGGTAGCTTAGGCTGCGAGTCCGTGACTGGCCCAAAGTCACCCAGTGAGTTTCATGGCCGAGCGGGGACCAGAACCCGGATCTCCCGAGTCCCCAGTCCGACACTCTCACCACTACACCATACTGGATCTCATGAGGCTCAACCCCACCAATTTCTCTCTCTCTCTCTCTCTTTTTCTTTTACAAAAAGATTGGCATCAATAGTAGCTAGGGAGCACTCACCGTCTAGGAATCCAAGGCACCCTGAAGAATAATATGAGAGCACTTTGAGGGATATGGGCTGGGGTTTTTGCAGGGGTCATTTACAGCAGTGTTCTCCAACCTTGGGTCCCCAGATGTTTTTGGCCTACAACTCCCAGCATGCCCCAGCCAGCATAGCTGGCTGGGGCATGCTGGGAGTTGTAGGCCAAAAAACATCTGGGGACCCAAGGTTGGAGAACACTGCAATAGGGACTATGTCGTTCCTTACATCAGCTGCTCCCAACCTGGTGCTCTCTAGGTGTGTTTATTTCTTTATTTCATTTATTTATCATATTTATATCCCACCTTTCCTCCAGGGAGCCCAAGCTTACATAATCCTCCTCCTCCTCCTCCTCTCCATGTTATCCTCACAACAACCCTGTGAGGTAGGCGAGGCCGAGAGTCAGCGACTGGCCCAAAAGTCACCCAGTGAGCTCCTTCGTAGCTGAGTGGGGGCTTGAACCCGGATCTGCCCGAATCCCAGCCCCAACACTCTCTCACCACTACGCCGCACTGGCTTACAGGGTGGGATTGCGGGGGGGGGGCGCCCATCGTCCCCAGCCAGCACTGAGTTACAGCACATGCGAGATGGAAGGGAGATATGGAAAACGTGTCACAAATATATGGAATGCCGAAAAGCCATTTCTGAGCTGTTCACCACTGGATGTCCGTCCGTCCGTCCGTCCGCCCCACCCCACCCCACGCACTCCCCCAAGAGATCAAACCCACAGCGCCTCCCTTTCCCTGGCCTCGTTTGACCACCACGTTCACCTGCCCCCGTTGCGGCGGCTGCTGCTGCTACACATCGGCGGAAGCCACACTTACCTGGGCAACGTGGATCCATTTCTCCAGCAGGTGGGCCCGCTGGGAGACCCGCAGGGCCAGGTCCCCGAGCACGGATGCGATGACACGGCCGGTGACCGCGTTGAACTGGGCCACAGTGGCGCGGACACTGGGAGCCACGTGCTGATTCTCCTTCTTGTCCCGCTGGGACCACACGCAGCCCAGGCAGTGGGAGGGCCGCACCGCCCTGAAGAGGTCCTGGAGAAGGAGGAGGAAGAGCGAAAGGACGAGGGGAGGGCCGGCTCAAAGCCACCCAGGGCTCCCACTGCAGACCTCGTACCTGAAGCCAGGTTTCACAGAGCCAAGGTCAGTTCTCTGCCATTGGACCATGCTGGCTGGGGACGATGGGCGGGGGCGGGGGGTGGTGGGCTGTAATCCCACCCTGTAAGCCAGTGCGGCGTAGTGGTGAGAGAGTGTTGGGACTGGGACTCGGGCAGATCCGGGTTCAAGTCCCCCGCTCGGCCACGGAGAAGCTCACTGGGTGACCTTTGGGCCAGTCGCTGACTCTCGGCCTCGCCTACCTCACAGGGTTGGTGTGAGGATAACATGAGGAGGAGGAGGAGGAGGAGGAGGAGGATTATGTAAGCTTGGGTTCCTTGGAGGAAAGGTGGGATATAAATATGATAAATAAATGAAATAAACAAATAAACACACCTAGAGAGCACCAGGTTGGGAGCAGCTGATGTAAGGAACGACATAGTCCCTATTGCAGTGTTCTCCAACCTTGGGTCCCCAGATGTTTTTTGGCCTACAACTCCCAGCATGCCCCAGCCAGCTACGCTGGCTGGGGCATGCTGGGAGTTGTAGGCCAAAAAACATCTGGGGACCCAAGGTTGGAGAACACTGCCCTATTTGCTTTCCTCTCAGACCAATAACAAAGGGCCTGCATCTGGATAAGGGCACAGACCCCGGGGCTCCCGTCGTCACCCCCCACTTCCGCCCGCCCCCCCCGTTACTCTCGGCCCGTTACATTTTAACTCCTAGAACTGGACACCGAGCCCAGGACTTTGGGAACTCCTCCTCGCAACGACTGCTCTCTATGCCAGTCTCTTCCCGAAGCGATCTTCTCTCCCTCCCGAATCTTACTCACTGCATCCATCCGGGTGAGCTGCTCGGCAACTTCGTCGAGGGAGAAGGACAGCAGGGCCGGTGCCTCCCCGCAGTCACCTGCCCCAGCCGCCTCTCTGATCACCTGCGGCAGCCCCACCCCGGGGGCCTCTCCTCCTGTACGGCGAGAAGAGAAAAAGGCCATTCGGCGTGAGCGTGGAAGCCCCGTCCTGTAAGAAGAGCTGAGCCCAAGGACTGGGAAGACGGAGGCACTACTTCCACCACCGGAACAAGGCATTCTCTCTTGCACCCAAACCAGCCGCACTGCTTGATCTAAGACGGGGCTGGGGAACTTCAGGCCCTGGGGCAGGGCCGGTGCTACCATTAGGCCAACTAGGCAGCTGCCTAGGGCGCAGGGCTAAAGGGGGCACCAGAAATGCCTTGAAAAAAAAATACAGTGCTCTCAAGTGGGAAGGGGGGCGCTAAATATCTGATCTTGCCTAGGGCACCAAACTGCCTTGCACCGGTCCTGCCCTGGGGTCATATATCCAGCCCTCCTGGGGTACCAATCCGGGGGTCCCCAGGTGGCCATGCCCCTTTCCCCTCCCCCCCCCCAAAAAAAACTACCAATTGGTTGGTTGTTCCTCAGTTTTTGTGCAGTTTCCCCCTCCCCCCCATCCTAAAAGGTTGAAAGAGCCAGTGTGGCGCAGTGGTGAGAGCATTGGGACTGGGACTCGGGAGCTCCGGGTTCTAGTCTCCTGCTCGGCCATGAAACTCACTGGGTGACTTTTTTGGGCCAGTCACTGACTCTCGGCCTAACCTACCTCACAGGGTTGTTGTGAGGATAAAACGGAGAGGAGGATTATGTAAGACACCTTGGGTTCCTTGCAGGAAAAAAAAAGGCGGGGTATAAATACAATAAATAAATAAATAAATAAATAATAACCTAGGGGCCTTACTGCTAATAAGAGCTCTAAGCAACAATATGCCGATATTTTGGCCCATCCCTTTTGCCTTTGACGCCAGTGGAATGCACCCACCCCCACCCCCACAAGAGCTTCTCTGAAATTGAATTCGGCCCCCTGGCTGAAAGAGGTCCCACTCCCCTGTGCGAAGCACACGTTGCCTAGATTTTGGTTACTAGATTCTGGTGGCATGCCGTTAACATTGCATCAGCAATACTAAGACATTTCAGGCTCCTAAGTCAAGTATCCAAACCCTCAGACAAAGGGACTGTTCTTTCTAGGACAGTGTTCTCCAACCTTGGGTCCCCAGATGTTTTTGGCCTACAACTCCCAGCATGCCCCAGCCAGCATGGCTGGGGCATGCTGGGAGTTGTAGGCCAAAAACATCTGGGGACCCAAGGTTGGAGAACACTGTTCTAGGAGATGTGCTTCCCCAGGATCTCCCGCAGTGGGATGCACAAATCCAGGGACGGACTCTCAGATCATGTCTAAGCGACGCACTATCCGACAATGGTGCCCCAAGCCGCGTTGCAAAGGATTCTAGGGTGCACATTGGATCACGTGCTATTTCTTTGGTGCTCCTAAAGATAAGTGTTTCCCCAAGTGACTGCTCGACTTGTTTGTACAACTAGGTCAAGGCCTGAAAGAGTTTATGTCTGACAGATTTCAAAACAGCAAAATCAGATGTGGCCTATGCTTCCCGCACCCCACCCTTCGAGTCCACAAATTGCACATAACCTAGGGTGGGCATAATCCAGAATGGGCAGATGACCCGGGCAGGATTTGTTTGCAGTCTTTTCACCTGTACCCGCCTACCACTGGGTCCAAAGTTTACAAAATCTGATGGGGGCAAACATTCTGACAGAATTTAGCATTCTTTCATCTTAACTCTCCCACTGTCCGGGGATTACAAAATCCAATGGAGCAAAGTGTCCCGATAAAATTGGCAGGCCTTCCCTGGTTGGGGATGCAAAATTCCAGTGGGAACAGAAGTTGTGACAGAATTTGCGGCCTTCTGCCTTGACCCTCCCCTTGTTTTTGCCAGTTTTGTACAGCATGTGACTATAAACGGGTCCTCTTGATGTAGGAAAATAGGCAGTGGCATACACATCACGCATCCAAAACACATTAATAGGGTAAGCAAAGTGCTACGCTAGATATCTATCTTTACACACACACACACACACACACACACACACACACACACACACACACCCCTTACTGCCTAAACCAGAGAGAGGTGACCCAGTGCCCTCCAGATGTTTTGGACTACAACTCCCATAATCCCTGGCCATCAGCCATGCTGTCTAGGGCTGATGGAAGTTGTAGTCTAAAGGGCATTAGATTGCTTAATCCTGGCCTAAACACATGTGCCTCTCTGCTTCTGATAGGGGGAAAAAACCTTTTAATTTTGTGATTATTCTGGAAATAGGTGGTCTACCTGATTGTTAAGCCTACCATGTTCTAGGAAAGAAGGAAGGAAGGAAGGAAAGAAAGAAAGAACTATCCTACACGTTATGCAGAATGTAGTAGAATTCTGGGCCTTATCACTTCAGAGTTCAGGGAGGTGGCGTATTTTTGAATGCATCCTAATATTAAAAAAAAACAAAAACCAGACTGGTGCAGGAAGCACAAGGCTTTCTGCAGACTGGGGTGCTTGGGGGGGCTCCCCAAAATCCTCCGGGTGATGCCGTAGCCAGAGCTCCAACACATGTAGCACCGCCCTGGAGCCAGGAGAGAAATGCAATCAGCCCCCTCGCTCGCCCAAAATTCTACTACTTCATTTTGTGTGACATGTACAATGACTCTTAATAATCGTGTTTTCAAAGGAGGTGAGAGTTAGAGCTGGGTAAGGCCCCTGCTTGATGGGCATGAAGGTGAAAGGCCCCTTGTTAGCACCCGGCTTACTCCTGACTACTAGTACAAACTGTTGCCTTCACCGCCTGCAGTTCCATAGGTGGTTAAAGGCAGGTTTGAGCTGGGAGGTCAGTGCGGAGTCCAATAAAATAAGCTAAGCCTAGTTTGGTTGCACTTAATAATCTCAACCGTACTTCTGGGGTAAAAAAAAGGGGGGGGCAAGGCCGATCCTCTCTGAGCAGCCTGCTCTGTACCAACACATTGGGCCCCCAGATGTTTGTGGCCTACAACTCCCAGCATGCCCCAGCCAGCGTAGCTGGCTGGGGCATGCTGGGAGTTGTAGGCCACAAACATCTGGGGGCCCAAGGTTGGAGAACACTGCATTAAAAGCATTTGTGCTCATTGGTTTGTTTGGCATAAATATATAAATATACGTCATAAATATCATTATAAATATAAATATAATAAATAAGATAAATAAATGTGTACGTGTTCCAATCCTCAAATCTGTGCCGATGACTCAAGAGGCGGTAATGAAGAAATGGGGTTGGGTGCAGCTGGGCTTGAACAAAGCAGGCATCTTGGACGCAGCCCCCCGGGCAGCTGCAGTCCTGGGTGGACGGCAACGTCTGGACCCGGGCCAGAAGCTCCGGGGACGCCGCCGGTTGTGCTTGGCGAGCAACCGATCGTGAGCCTGGGCGATCCTTACCACCCGCCTCCGCCGCGCCTCTTCCGCGCCCCTCCTCCTCTTCCTCTTCCTGGCGGCCTTGCAGCAACGCCTCTGCCAGGACACACGCTGGGGAGGCAGGAGCGGATTGGCGCAGGAAGCGCACGGCTTTCTGCAGACTGGGGTGCTCGGGGGGCTCCCCAAAATCCTCCGGGTGATGCCGTAGCCAGAGCTCCAACACGTGTAGCACCGCCCTGGAGCCAGGAGAGAAATGCAATCAGCCCCCTCCCTTGCCTCTCCCACCTTGGTCCCCCCCCCCCCGCCCCATGCTTCGCTCATTCTGCTGCTTTTCCCACATCACACTTCACTGCTCATCCGGCACCTCATCCGCCCCCCCCCCATGTGCATCCTGCGTTGCCCCCCCCGCCCCGCCCCAGGAAGTAGGCCAACCTCCCTTTCCCTGAGGACATTTACCGTATTTTTCGCTCCATAAGACGCACTTTACCCCCCAAAAAAACTAGGTGGAAATGTCTGTGCGTCCTATGGAGTGAATATAGTAAAAAATATATATATATTTTATTTTTATTTTTTTTACTTTCCTCTGCTGGTCCGGAAGAGCGGAGGACTTCTGGGTGGGGCGGGGGAAGCCCCCGCCTCTCAGCTGATTTTTTTTTTAAAAAAATTTTTTTGTACCATACAGTAAGTGCGTCTTATGGTCCAGTGCGTCTTATGGAGCGAAAAATATGGTACTTAGCACAGGGCTCTCCCACCTTGGGTCCCCAGATGTTGCTGGACTGCAGCTCCCAGAATCCCTCGCCATTAGCCATGCTGGCTGGGGCATGCTGGGAGCTGTCGGCCAGCAACATCTGGGGACCCAAGGTTGGGAGAGCCCTCTTAGCATGAAGGGTCTTCCTCAACTTAAAACATTTTTAGGGAATGAACAGCAAGGAGAGCATCATTAGCGGTGCCCTGTGATGTTATTTCCCACCTGCCCAAAAATAACCACTGTCAAGAGACAGGATCCTGGGAGATTGTTTTGACCCCCCCTCCTACAGCAGACCTGGCTTTTTGCAATGGCAGGTGAATCCTGGGAGCTCTCCTAGGTCAGAGCGGGAGCAAGCGAAGCTGCCAACGGACCCTTTGAAACTGTTTGACCGGCCGGCCGGATGGAACGTGAGTACGCGACCGCAGCCGGAGGTGGGTGGGACAAGCAGCGAGGCTTGGCCGGGCGCAGGTTTTTAGTCAGAGCAAGCATGCCTATGCTGCCGATTGAAGTTGGCTTCAGCAGTCATTCCCGCTACCCAGAGGGTGCTCTGGGAGCTGTAGTTCCGTGAGGGGGAGCTAGGGAATTCACAGCACCCCTGCAATTCCCAGGGTGCCCGGGGGAGTGGGAATGAACCACCCACGCCAGCTAAGTTTGCACAAATATCTGTAGCGTAGGTGGGCATAGATTCATAGATCATACGAGTTGGAAGGGGCCTGCAAGGCCATCGAGTCCAATCCCCTGCTCAGTGCAGGAAACTGTTGTGATATGAATCACATTCACCAGCTGTGGTACATTGTTTACACATGGAAGGAACAGAATGGCTGGTATTCAAAAAAAGAATGTTTTGTCTTTCTTTTTTCCCCCGTGTTCTTTCTCATGGGAAGCTAGGCCTGGGAGCATTACGAGCTAGTCACATGGTTTGTATGTCCTGGTGACGTACTTGTTTATTCTGTTGGAAGCCATTTTAGAGAAGTGCTGGACTGCTTTCTCTATTCTTTTTCCTTTCCTCTTCTGGCTATTGTTTGCAGGACTTTGCAACAATGTAACGTCTTTGCTTAGGTGGAGTAAAGCTCAACCTACCTACTCCACTGGAACTAATGCTTGCTATGCATTGTACTCTGCACATGGACTGTAACTAGGAATGTATACTCTGTAGAATATTACTTGCTAAAGTAAATAAACAGGTAGAGAAATAGACCTGTGGAGTTACAGAGTGTTTCCTTGCTACATGGATTAATCTGCAACCGGGGGAAGCTGAGCTGGTGTCGGATTACAGGCAAGCTGGCTGGCAGCTGCAAACCAACACGCTGGAACGCTGCGCAGAGACAGGGGGGTGAGATCTGGAAGATCTGTGTGTAGAAAGATGGGCTTCTGACACACAGACAGGATTTTAATTCTCCCATCCAGCACACGCGTGACTCTGCTTTCACTCACGCGCCTTCAGAAACTAGAGGAGGGGGGTCTCCCATCCAAGGAATAACCAGGCCTGACCCTGCTTAGCTTCCCACGCTCAGACAAGCTGAGCCAGCGTGAGCCACAGGCCTGTATAGCACATTGTGTTGGATGCTGGAGGGGGCCCAGTTGGACGTGCTCTGTGACGGAACTCATAGGCCTGATTTGTCTTGGGACTAGCACAGTCTTCTCCTGGCTGCTGTGACTCAGATATTCCTTCCCTGTGGCTCACGCTGGCTCAGCTTGTCTGAGCGTGGAAAGCTAAGCCAGGTCAGGCCTGGTTATTACTTGGATGGGAGACCCCTCCTCTGGTTTCCTGCATTGAGCAGGGGGTTGGACTCGATGGCCTTGGAGGCCCCTTCCAACTCTATGATCTATGAATCCCACTCTTCATAATCTAGAACAGTGTTCTCCAACCTTGGGTCCCCAGATGTTTTTGGCCTACAACTCCCAGCATGCCCCAGCCAGCTACGCTGAGAAGCTACGCTGGCTGGGGCATGCTGGGAGTTGTAGGCCAAAAACATCTGGGGACCCAAGGTTGGAGAACACTGATCTAGAAAGTAATTCAATTTCTATGCAGGCACGTCAAGTTACCTCAGCACGAAAGAATCTAACTCTGCACAGGCTGCCTTGAACTTGCCCTTTCTAGAAGCGGCAGGACTGAGGAGCAAACGATTGCCCACTTGCCGGCCCTTCCCACTTCACTGTCCTCGCCTCAAGAATCAAAGCTTTCCTGGGTGCTTTATCCGGGAGCTCACATCCTCTGGCCTCCTTCCGCTGCCCACATCGCCCACCCCCTACCCAGCGTCTCACTTGTCTGGTCCCAGTGGCGGCGGCGGCGGCGATGGCGGCAGCAGCAGCTCCAGAACCTGCCCAGGGGTGGCAAAGGCCTGGTAGGTGGCCAGGAAGCTGGGGATGTAGTCCAGGTCACCCTCCGCACTGGCTGACACCAGCCACTTCACCAGCCCGGGGAGCATGGCGGCCCGCAACATGCGCCTCTTGCAAGTGCGGTACTGTACGAAAGGGCACTCCGGTGTGCTGGGATCGTCCTGTTGGGAAAGGGGCAGGCGTGGCACAATGAGACGGTCGGCGGGGTGGCCACATGTAAACGACACAGGGGGACCCTCTCCAACGGTACTGTACTCCAGTAGTCAAGAGGTTACGCACCCGAGAACGTTAAAGAAGAGCCACGCTGAATCAGACCAAAGGCCTATAGATCCGGCATAGCAGCTAACCGGATGCCTCCGAGACAGGACTGGCCCAAGACCTTTGGCTGCCTGAGGCAAAGGACAAGATGGCGCCCGCTCCCGTTCCATGTACAAAAGCCGACCAGACTGGCCGTTGAATTTTACTTCAGCGCTGGTGACGGGACAGCACCCTCCACCACACTTCAGGGCAGCAGGCTCGCTTGAGGGGTGTAGCGGAGATGGCATGGCACACACAGCTCTGTCCTCCCAACAGCTAACCACCACTGCCTGCCTCCCAGCATTCGCTGCCTGAGGCGGCTGCCTCACTCTGCCTCATGGTAGGGCCGGCCCTGCCCTGAGAAGCCCGTAAGCGGAAGGACATGAGTGCAATAGCGCCCTCCTGCTCATCACGTTCCCCAGCAACTGGGATACAGAATCATACTGCCTCATGACCAGAAGCCATGGATCGTCTCTTCCTCCAGTTAATACTAGGTACAGGTGTGTAACCTCCCACCCCCCCTTCAGTGGGACTTGCGCAAAGTTTGAAAAAATCTTGTTTCTAACATCAGATGAATTGCCTGAACCAGGAATCTGCTTTTCATGGGGTTCATTTTGCCCTTGATACACTTGCAATAATTTCCGTTTCCCTTTAAATGAAAACTCATTGTTAGCCCCGAATCTTGGGGTTCCTGAACTTGTGGGGGGTGGGGGGGGGAGGAGAGGTCCTTTCCATGCCTGAATATGAACCAGAGAAGACCTTCACGACCACCATCGCTCAGCTGGTCAGTCATAAACCTGCTTGGCATGGAGGAAGGGCCCCACTGTCTGAGGATGGCACATACCAGGAGACTGGACCGGTTGGCCACCGGGTCTTTCCGCACACGCTGAAGGATGATGCTGTAGATGACCCCATCTTCTACCTCTTCACCCCACTGCTGGAGGGGCGTCTGGGGAAGAGGCAGAGAAGAAACCAGAGCAGAGCTAAGGCCAAGGCTTATGGCAGGGCTGGGGAGACTGTGACCCTCCGCATGTTGTTGGACTACAACTCCCATCATCCCTGACCATTGACCATGATGGCTGGGGCTGATGAGAGTTGGAATCCAAGAACATTTGGAGGACCACAGGTTCCTTAGCCCTGGATTATAGGTTGCTCGAATGAGGTGCTCTTTGCCTCTTCTGTGTTCATAGAAAAAATCATAGAAAAGTAGAGTTGGAAGGGGCCTACAAGGCCATCGAGTCCAACCCCCTGTTCTCGAATATGTTTTTTTTTCTGAGGCTGCCACTGATTGATAGCTACACATTTGGCCATAAGGGTTTTTTCTACCTCCCTTTGAAACACACACAACATACGTGGAGTGCATCTAGGAAAGAAACAAGAGCTAAACTGTAATTTCACATGAATTCAGCAACATTTCGGAATTTAATTTTTAGCATTATCAAGTTTGAGGCATTAAAAAAAGATCTTAACTCTTGTTGGTTGATTTAAAAAGCAATGATGCTAAGTTTTTTCAACTTGCTACATTCAGTACGCTTGCAGCCCAGTCCTCTGCATGTTTACTCAGAAGTTAAAGTTAAGTGGGACAACCTACCTCACAGGGCTGTTGTGAGGATAAAATGGAGAGGAGGATGAGGATTATGTAAGCCACCTTGGGTTCCTTGCAGGAAAAAAGGCGGGGTATAAATATAATAAATAAATAAATAATAAATTAATAAATATTCCCTAGTAAGTGTATTGCAGCCTTACCGCTAAACCAGAAGATGGATCTACTGGTAGATTTTTTTTCTGGATGATTTGCAGTATATCTCCAAGGGTTTAGGACTTCCAATATGTTCACGAGAGCAATAAAATTGCAAGGAAAAAAAATATATATCTGCCATGGGTAGCTTGGTACTAACTGCCTACCTCTCCGCTTCAGTGTTCCTCATCTGTAAAAGAGGAGTACCTACTAATTGGTTGGATTTGGCCAGGTCTTTGTTTCTCTCTGCTGGCCACTTCCAAGAGTTTTGTTTGGATCCTTCACATGTAGATCTGTATGTGCCCCAATGTAGTAGACAATTGGCCTGGTTTGCATGTCACAACAACAACCCAGTTGTTGTTGTTGTTTGAACCCTGGGTTGCGCATGCAGTCTGATCAGCTTGCACCTGAACCCGGACCCTCTCTAGCATGTCTCTTCCCCAGCAAGCCAGAGAAACATTCTTCTGTCTTGCTGGGAAGAGACACAAGCCAGAGGTCCAGGTTCACACACAATGCCAAACAACCCAGGGGCGGAGCATCCCTGGGTTGTCTAGCCCAGTGTTCTCCAACCTTGGGTCCCCCGATGTTTTTGGCCTACAACTCCCAGCACGCCCCAGCCAGCGTGGAGAACACTGGTCCAGCCGCTCCTATTTGCAGCGGGCGCAATGGGGCAGGGTGTACCAGGACGCCGCCTCATTCATGACGACCCACAATGTTAAAACAAAAAGAAAAGAAAAAGTGTGTTCTTGTGATGTGCAAACCGGGTCAATTGACTCCAATTCCTGTCTGTCTGGTTGGTAAGACTTCTGCATTCTAGTAAAAAAACAAAATAGATCCCACAAGCTTGAATTCTTCCCACCCCTAAGAATTTCTAAATCATACTAAAAAAATTTTTTGTTGGATTTGGGTGTGGTGAGGGGATTGCAAGCAAATGTGAGCTAGAAGAATTTCTTCCCCAGCTTCGGTTCAGTTCTAAAAGAATTGAACAAAATGGGTACCACAATGCCCGTGTGCATCCCATTTCAATGGGGTTTAAGATATCGTAGGATCTGATAGAGTTGGAAGGGGCCTACAAGGCACTGAGCAGGGGGTTGGACTCGATGGCCTTGTAGCCTCCTTCCAACTCTATGGATCTATGAAATCTATGAGGCCATCGAGTCCCAACCCCCCTGCTCAATGCAGGAAACTAGAGGAAGGGTCTCCCATCCAAGCAATAACCAGGCCTGACCCTGCTGAGCTTTCCACGCTCAGACACGCTGAGCCTGGACTGGGTTCAATGGACATACAGCCTGACACAACGGAATTAAGCAGACAGTGGCGGTGCGCAGGTCTGGTCCTTCTTCTAGAGCAGTGAATGGTGGTAACAAGGCTAGCATGGAGGAAGTCTGAGAAGGAGGACAATAATCAAGCAGAGGTTGGAATACTTCTTTCCTTTTCTCTCCCGGATGGGGTTTCCACCTCAGGCTAGCAGTTTAACTGGTAACACTTCTTAGAAAGATTGTTTGCAATTCTAAATAAAGGCTGAAGGTGGCATTTCAGGGGGGGTTGAAGGTCTTTTGTTAATGCTCAACTGGCTCATGGTGGCAGTTGCAGCGGCCTAATGTCCATAATTACCTGCACCATCCAAACCCCGCCAGGATGTTTTCCGAACCACGCATGGGTTGCAGGGTGGTTTGGAAGTCACCCCCGCGTGCCCACCTTGCCAGGTTCCGATGACACAGCAGCCTGCGCGCACAGCGTGGGTAATTATGGAAATGAGGTGGCACACAGCCAGCACATATGGGGGGGGGGAGAGAAGCCACCCTGGTTTCTTTTCCTTCCTGGCATGCGAACCCAGCCACCGTGTTTCACAAGTTGAACCAATGCAGTCAGAAGCAGCCGCCATTTGTGTTTAAATAAAAGTTTACTCCCAGATATCTATGCGCAGGATTGCAGTCATGCATGCCCCATAAACTTAATTGTGAGATTTTATTAGTGGATGTCTTTTTTAACCAGACTTCGCTCTTTTGCGTATCTTTACATTGCTACTGGTTTTTACTTTGGTTTTTAACTTTGGTTTTTATACTGTAGTTTTACATTTTAATTATGGGAAATTATATGATGTTTGATTGCGCTGTGTTTTTATGATTTTAATGGTTGTGAATCACCCAGAGAGCTTCAGCTATTAGGCGGTATAGAAATGTAATAAATAAATAATAGAAAAGCAGGATATCTATCTGTCTGTCTGTCAGGGATGCTTTGACCTGGATTCCTGCATTGAGCAGGGGGTTGGACTCGATGGCCCTGTAGGTCCCTTCCAACTCTACTTTCTATGATTCTATGATCGATTGATCTATCTATCTATCTATCTATCTATCTATCTATCTATCTCAGTGTTCTCCAACCTTGGGTCCCCAGATGTTTTTGGCCTACAACTCCCAGCATGCCCCAGCCAGCACAGCTGGCTGGGGCATGCTGGGAGTTGTAGGCCAAAAACATCTGGGGACCCAAGGTTGGAGAACACTGATATCTTATCCGCCCATCCATCCATCCTGGGGCATGGCTATGAGATCTACCACGATGAGCTCCTGCATTTCAAAATTTACTACAACACCACTTTGCCGCTTATGGCAGGAAAAGCTTCACCTGCGCTTGATTTCTGCACTTCGTTCAATGCCGCTCGTTTAGGGGCACGTGAAAAGGGAGGCAACTGCAGCCCTGCTACTAATGTTGTCAATACACCGGGCAACTGTTTGGTTTTGGTGAAAGACGTTCCTTCCTCCCCTGGAGTGAAATCTGGACATGGAATGAATGGGATGGAGGAGTTCCAGTGCCCCCCTACCCCGCCCCCTGCAAATGAGTTCCCTCCCTCTCCAGGGAAGCTGGGGGAGTCGACAAAAGGGGGGTGAAGTACAAGACTAGCTCGGGGGGGGGGAGGGGGGGAGAAGCTCTGCACGCTTGGTTTGTGCACCCCAGTCCGGTGGCTCCTCTGTGACCTTCCTTGACATTTCCTGCTGAGCAGAGTCACCAGACCGGTCTAGCAAGAGGGTAGAAATGTAACACCGCCACCATCTACACGCTGCCCTGTGCCAGGCACCCGGTTGAAGGCAAAGCCAGCCCCAGCAACCTCCACCAGCCAGGCAGGGCATGTTTGTATTGCTGCGCATATCATATATAACCTGGGCACAAAAGTACGTGAAAGTTATTGGTGCACACGTGAAGACCAACTAGCTTCAGGAGTTTTCATGATGCCCACAATATTAACATTTTTCTGTATGTGGCGGGTGGGAAACTTGGGATTCTGCTCTCAAATATTAGAAATCAATTTGTAAAGTGTCGTCGTCATCCCCCATTTTATTAATTTGTGAGCTATTTCTCTCCTCATCCCTTCTCTGCCTTTTCTTTATAATGTTATTTTTCTACACACATGTATACGGTATATGTAATTTCCTATTCCGTATGATTTATATATTTAAAAAAAATACATGTCTAGCCTATGGCCTGTACAGGCAGGGGATTGCGAACCGCGGAGGAGGGAAAACTGGAGGCTTGAATTCTGTACTTCACTGTTTGGGGAGCAGTGTGTGTGTGAGGTAGAGAGACAGGGGAGTGGGGGGGGGGGTGAAAAGAAGTTCAGAGCAAGCGAACAGAAGCCAGGTCTCTGTATTTAGGTGCTTTGTTTTGTTTTTTTAAAAAGATCTCCCATATACTCTGTACCAGCCTTGCCCAATCTGGCACCCTCCAGATGTTTTGAAGTACAATTCCCAGCATTCCTGACCATTGGCCATGCTGGCTGGGACTAAAGCAGGGCTCTCCCCAACCTTGGGTCCCCGGGTGTTGCTTGGACTACAGCTCCCAGAATCCCTTGCCATTAGCCATGCTGTGGCTAGGTATGCTGGGATCTGTAGGCCAGCAACATCTGGGGACCCAAGGTGGGAGAGCCCTGGACTAAAGGGAGTTGAACTCCAAACATCTGGAGGTTGGCAGCAGGTTGGGGAAGGCTGCTCTGTACACTCCCATTTCGGGGAAAACACACCATGCCCAACCCCCTAAAACCCAGGCGGGCAGCATTCCCCCCCTTCCCATCCTAAACTGGGGCGGGTGAGTTCGAGAGAGGCTGCCAGCCTTTGCTCAGAGACCGATAGCCCAATCCTAGCACACATGTCTACTCAGAAGTAAGCAGGGCTGTGGAGTCAGTAGATAAATGTTCTGACTCCGACTCCGACTCCTCAGTTTTTTGTACTTCCGACTCCGACTCCCCAACTCCTCTGTATTAATATGCTAATTAATTAATTAATTAATATGCGAGGTAGTTGGGCAGAAGCTGCTGCCTTCTCCTTTTTGTGTGCTGATCTGCTGCTGAAGATAGGGCAGTGGGAGGATCCAGGAGGGGCATTTATTATAAAACAGAAGTCATTAATTATAACTGTTTGTGAATTGGGACATTTAAACTTGCTTTTTTAAAAATTCCAATCTAAATTCAGTAGGAGTCGGAGTCGGTGCATTGTTTGCCGACTCCGACTCCGGGTACCCAAAATTTCCTCCGACTCCGACTCCTCGACTCCGACTCCACAGCCTTGGAAGTAAGCCCCGTGCACTTCAATCGGACTCATCCCAGGTAGGGAAGAGCTGGGGTGCAGCCCTAGCGGACTTCTCTCCCCTCCACAAGTCCGTCCCATCCAGCCCCAGTTTTAGAGCACAGGTAGATACACTACGCTCTTTCACCCCGGATCATTTTAGAGCAGTGTTCTCCAAGCTTGGGTCCCCAGATGTTTTTGGCCTACAACTCCCAGCATGCCCCAGCCAGCTAGAACCTGGACTAGAACCCGGATCTCCCGAGTCCCAGGCCAGCGCTCTCACCACTACGCCACACTGTCCCTGTACTGCTTACGATCAAACTGGCTCCAAACATGCAGAATACTGGCTGAATTCTATAGCATACATGGTTATTCATTCTAAATACCTAATGGTGTTCTCCCACCTTGGGTCTCCCCAGATGTTTTTTGGCCTACAACTCCCAGCATGCCCCAGCCAGCTAGAACCTGGACTAGAACCCGGATCTCCCGAGTCCCAGGCCAGCGCTCTCACCACTACGCCACACCGTCCCTGTACTGCTTACGATCAAACTGGCTCCAAACATGCAGAATACTGGCTGAATTCTATAGCATACATGGTTATTCATTCTAAATACCTAATGGTGTTCTCCCACCTTGGGTCTCCCCAGATGTTTTTTTGGCCTACAACTCCCAGCAACGCTGGCTGGGGCACGCTGGGAGTTGTAGGCCAAAAAAACATCTGGGGAGACCCAAGGTGGGAGAACACTGCTTTCAAAGGTTTGCAGGCGGTCACTGCCTTTGCAAGTTGCAACCCCGGGTCCTTCTCGTCGCTGCCTTGAAGTCCACCCTGCTTGCCCGAAGGGCGAAGACAGGAGGAGGGGGGGGGGCGACTAATCTGTATTTAAAAAAATGACCTTGAGCACGATCCCAGGCGAAGAAGGACCTCCCCCCAATCCCCCCTGCCGCGCGCTCCTGCCGCTTGACGCTCGCCTCTATCCGGAGGCCCCCCGCCCGCCCGCCCCCGTACCATTGCAATCTCCGCTTTGCCCATCCTCCTCGGGACTCCGCTCTCGGTAGCAGCCGCGGCCGGCGCCTCGCCGTTGTGCCTCGCAGCATCGGGAGTGATGCGGGCGCCCCGGCAGGCTGGACGGCCGGCCGGAGGGAGGGGCCGCGTCTCCTGCTGCTGCCCTGGTTGGGAACTTTTTTCATCCGGCCCTCCGGCGGCCCCCACGACGGGGAGGAGGAGGAGGAGGGAGCCGCGCAAATCGCCCCAGCAGCCAGGGATGGGCAGCCTCCTTGCGGCGGCCGGACCGGGCTTGGTTCCTCCTGGGAACATGGGCGGGGGAGGAGGTGGAGCAGCCTCGTTGGACGAGACCCCCCCCCCCCCATCCCCAGATCCTTAGGGTCACAGTGTT
Organism: Shinisaurus crocodilurus; assembly: GCA_021292165.1. Lineage (NCBI taxonomy): Eukaryota > Metazoa > Chordata > Lepidosauria > Squamata > Shinisauridae > Shinisaurus > Shinisaurus crocodilurus. The sequence continues at coordinate 8,755,505 of CM037881.1, forward strand.
CTCCAACCTTGGGTCCCCAGATGTTTTTGGCCTGCAACTCCCAGCATGCCCCATGGACCCAAGGTTGGAGAACACTGTTTTAGAGGCACCAATGAGGCAGAATGCCATCAGAGAGTTCCATTAGCTCCCAGCATCCTGTGTGGGAGGAAGTGGGAGAAAAGGGTATACTTTGTACCTTCTAAATCAGTGTTCTCCAACCTTGGGTCCCCAGATGTTTTTGGCCTACAACTCCCAGCATGCCCCAGCCAGAGTTGTAGGCCCAAAAACATCTGGGGACCCAAAGTTGGGAGAACGCTGTTCTAAGGGGTTTAGCCTCCTTTGAATGACAGGACTCTTGGTGTATTTTATTTTATTTTATTTATTTATTATATTTATACCCCGCCTTTTCTCCTGCAAGGAGCCCAAGGCAGCTTACATTATCCTCCTCTCCATTTTATCCTCACAACAACCCGGTGAGGTAGGTTAGGCTGAGAGTCAGTGACTGGCCCAAAGTCACCCATTCAAGCAGAGTGCTTTGGGAGCAGACTCTTAAGGAAGCAAACCACCAGGTCCCCAAAGGAAGCTGTGTGGGCCCTATCTCAAGGTGTGTCCACCTATTTCAGCTAGCTCCAGCAAGGAACTCGTAGCCTGTTTATTTATTTATTTATTATATTTATACCCCACCTTTTTTCCTGCAAGGAACCCAAGGCGGCTTACATAATCCTCCTCTTCCTCTCCGTTTTATCCTCACAACAACCCTGTGAGGTAGGTTAGGCTGAGAGTCAGTGACTGGCCCAAAGTCACCCAGTGAGTTTTCATGGCCAAGCGGGGACTAGAACCCGGATCTCCCGAGTCCCAGTCCAGCACTCTCACCACTACGCCACACTATCCCTGTACTGCTTATGATCAAACTGGCTCCAAACATGCAGAATACTGGCTGAATTCTATAGCATACATGGTTATTCATTCTAAATACCTCATAGTGTTCTCCAACCTTGGGTCCCCAGATGTTTTTGGCCTATAACTCCCAGCATGCCCCAGCCAGACCCAAGGTTGGAGAACACTGCTTAGGGATGATGAGATAGCTCTTTCTTGCTACGCCGGGTAGAGACCTCCCATTCAGCCCCACTTCTTAAACTTAAATTTTATTTGAAGGCGAGAATTAGACCACCTGTTCACAAATTGCCTCCCCCCCCCCTACTTGGAACAAATCAGTTCTCACGTTGCGGGGGGGGGGGTTTGTGAGATTTCTGCCTGCCTGGGTTTAATTTCAGACTTTGGTGCACTTATTTTCAGTTTATATATTTTCCCAGACTGGGTATCAACGGTTTTGTCTACTGAACGGGTGACTTCATAGAATTACAGAGCTGGAAGGGATCTTGGAGGTCATCTAGTCCAGGAATGGGCACACTTCAGACTTCCAGGATCTACTTTGCATTATACTACTAGAATGTCATGGTTCACCAGCTGTTGTCAGGGGCAAAATAGTAGCTCAGGGCCACCTTCAGAAGTGCATTTGGTGGTGACCAGAGAGAGAGAGAGGACATTTTTGGTGGCCACTCCCAGGCTGTGGAACTCCCTCCCAAGGGAGGCTAGGATCACTCCATCTCTGCTGTCGGCAGGCAAAGACCACTTTATTCAAGAAGGCCTTTGGCCTGTAAGTGGGCCTGCTAGGTTGGGTGCGGTTTTTATTCCTTAATTGTTTGGTTTTTATTGTATTTTAATGTGTTGTCCTATTGTTTTAATCCATTTTAATTGTGCATGTAAGCCACCTTGATTGCCATTTTTTGGTAGGGGTACAAATCAAATCAAATCAAATCAAAAATAGATAAATAAAGGAATACGCCTAGTAGACTTAAGGTACTGGGCTCCTCTAAGCACATTGCTCAGACCAGTGCTTCTCAGTTATTTTCTGTCATGCCCCCCCTAGGAAGAAGAAAACATTTCGCGCCCCCCGCGCGACTGTAAATAGTATCATTTGTCTATAAAATTGTTATAAGTACACCTCTACATAACACTGTATCCTTATTAACGTATAAGAGAATAAAAAAAGAAAGAAATGTGGATCAATTTACAACAAAGAATAGCTTTATTAACTGTAGCAGAAAAGATTTAAAGGAGCACAGGATTTAAAGGAATACAATATTAAAAAAAACTTAACTGAGGTCAAACGAGCCCCCCTTTACGGAGCCTCGCGCCCCCCCTGGGGGTCCCGCCCCACTATTTGAGAAGCACTGGCTCAGACCAAGAATTTGTTTTCATTATCAGAACGGAATTCACAGTACCGTACTTTCCCACACAAATGCACTCCTGATATATATATACACACACACACACACACACACACACACACACACACACACACACAAATAGTTCTTACCTTCAGGAAGTTTCCCCTAATGTTTAGCTGAAATCTGCTTCCTTGCAACTTCCAACCCTTGGTTCTAGTCCTGCCCTCTGAGGCTCTGAAGCCACAGAGAACAAGTCTGCACGGAAGCCTTTCAGATAGGTGATACATCATGTCTTCCCTTAAACTTCCTTTGTCCAGGCTAAGAACAGGCTTTTCTCCAGCTCCATCAACCATCACTCATAGGACTTTTGTGGAGAAACGAGCCTTTGGGGGTACACACACACACCTCATGTGTGAACCGGCTGGGGTGGGGTGTGCATAGTTAGCGTGTGGAGAAAGGGGCCTTTGGGGGTTCCTGCATGCATGCATGCAGGCGCACGCACGCACACGCGCGCACACACACACACACGCACGCACACGCCTCCTCATGTGTAACTAAGTGAGGCCAGTCAAGGGGGCTGGGAGGAAGCGAAAGGTACATAAAACATAGGATGGGGCCTGGCGCCCGGAGGTCTGGAGGAGCCAGGCTGAAAGTGTTCATATGCAGATGTAATTCAAACCCAGTAAGTCATGAGTTCCCTTTCCCCTGCCTGGCCAGGTGAAATGCATTTTGATTGGCTGAGGGGCAGCAGAGTTACAGGGAGGGGGGGGGAAGGTATATTTCCCAAAGTGTGGTCTGTCTTTGGATCGCGTGGCTACCGGCTACCCTGGCTATTGGGTGATGGCGGCAAGCCAAAGAGAGGCCCCAAGCCTTTGGGGGGGGCATCAGGATCCGACCCCAGTTAGCTCCTGGTGAAATGAGCTGGATGAGGGCTCTAGTGAAGGCAAGCCTTGTAGGAGTTTACCCATCTCGGACCTTCGGGTAGGTGTGGTAATTCTCCATCGGGCGGCAAGGCTGTGCTGGATTTAACCCTTGAAGAGAATACCCTCAGGTAACATAGGTGTATGCCTGAGAGATATTAAGGAATCAGGTTTTATTGTTTTGCAGCTTTACTGTGTACTAAAGTGTCTCTCTCTTTATTTTGTGTGCTTCTCTCATTTCCCTAATCTTGTTGTAAAATGCTACCAGAATAAACCTTGTCGTGGTTTTACCCCACATGGGTTTTGTAGTACTCTGTGAGTTCAGTCTCTAAATCCAGGTTACAGAATTGAAGGCGAGTCCCTCAACAGAGATCCAAGTAGGGTTGCAGACAGCTGAGGCTGGCAATCTGGTACCTTGAGATCTCTGGGGGTCTTGGTTCCTTTGGAGTAGGAAAGGGTGGGGGGTGGAGTAGGAAAGGGTGGGGCCAGCCAGCCCCCCCTTCCTCCACAACTTTGTTTCCAGACCCCTCACCATCCTGATTGCCCTCCTCTGGACATGCTCCAGTTGGTCTACATCAGTGTTCTCCAACCTTGGGTCCCCAGATGTTTTTGGCCTACAACTCCCAGCACGCCCCAGCCAGCGTATTCTTTTAATTTGGCACCCAGAACTAGACACAGTCCTCCAGTACTTCAGAAGCACTCACAGTATTTCAGAGTGGTATCAATTCCATGGCCCACCTCCCTCCCCCCCCCCCGACAAACTACATTTAAAATATTCTATAGAGAAAACCAAATTTTTGAATGCTGATCTACACCATCTAGAACAGATGGAACAATTTTGAGATTTAATGTGTGTTTAATGGTGCATCTTCTGTAATACTGTTCTTTTTTTTAAGACGCAAGGCCAATATGTGTTAATTACTCCATTAAAAAAAAAAAAAGAGAGCTCTTTTACTCAGTAGATAGAAGATAGCAGGATGGGCAGGATCCAAAAGGATAGCCTGGTGGTCCTTAAAGGCATGCACTACTGCCATGTGGGTCTTCCTCAAGCCGAGTCTTCCATGCCAGGGGACCAAAAAGTAGAAGCAAAACATAGTGCTGTTCCTTGGATTTGCATGATTGTAGGTATTCCTCAGTGCTGGCTCATCAGTACCCCTGGTTTGTTTTTTTTAAATACTAAGGGCCAAACTAGATTTTTAATTTATTTTTATTATTACATTTATGAATCGCCCATCTGGCTGGTCACCTGGCCAGATGTGATACAGGTGGCCATGTTTGCCGTTCATGTGTTTGCCTGCTCATGGCAGTGTAATTTTGATGTAAAAATTAGTCTATTTTTTTTTAACTTCAAAATGGGTTCACAGGTTAGAGGAGCTGCTCTCTCCCCAGGGCCCACTTCCCTGCCTTTATACATGGTCAGGACTGGAAAACAAAATGCGGCCATTCCATAGCTTGATCCAAAGTACGGTACTTCTTAAGTGTTTTCCCGTGGCATTAGAGCAGGATGGGGAATGTTGTGCAGACAGCGCCAAAGCAGCTAGAACAGTGTTCTCCAACCGTGGGGTCCCCAGATGTTTTTGGCCTACAACTCCCAGCATGCCCCAGCCAGCACAGCTGGCTGGGGCATGCTGGGAGTTGTAGGCCAAAAACATCTGGGGACCCAAGGTTGGAGAACACTGAGCTAGATCACAGAACACAGCACATGTTTCCAGAAGAAAACAGCATGAACTACTTTTTAAGGATATCTTAGGGCCATAGTCTTCAGTCATTTTAGAACTGGAGCCCACCTTTAACCTCAAGCTTAAACAGAGGACCCAGTTTTATTTTTTTTTGGTGTCTCCCGTTCTCCTTCTCTGTCTTTTGCTGGGTGTACCTGGTTTGTTGTTGCTGATTTCATCGTCGCTGTTCTTACTGTGTTTACATTTTTACCATTTTTAATATCTTAATGGTTATGTGTTTTATTGTTGTAAGCCGCCTTGGGAGGGCTTTTGCCCTGAAAGGTGGCCAAGAAACATTTTAAATATCAATAGTCATCCCTTCTTGCTATAATAGACCCTAGGAACTCTCTCTCTCTCTCTCTCGTGCATGCGGAGAGAGAGAATAGAAATCTACGCCAGTGTGACGTAGTGGTGAGAGTGTTGGACTGGGGACTCGGGAGATCTGGGTTCTAGTCCCCGCTCGGCCATGAAACTCACTGGGTGACTTTGGGCCAGTCACTGACTCTCAGTCTAACCTACCTCACAGGGTTGTTGTGAGGATAAAATGGAGAGGAGGAGGAGGATGTAAGCCGCCTTGGGTTCCTTGCAGGGAAAAAGGCGGGGTATAAATATAATAAATAAATAACAAAATAAACAGGAGGAGCGTGGAGATGGAAACCTTTTTGGCAGTCAGCTTCATCATGAAGTGCTCTCTATACTGAGGGAGGAGAGGTGAGAGATGGGATAGGCTGGGCCAAGGAAACCAACATCCAGAGTCAACTATGCCTATGAAGCAAATCTACATGTATCTGTTTCTTTTGTGCAGTTTATTTTGCTTCCAGGAATTAGGTTTAGGACTAGGAAAATGGAAGCAGGCTAGGAACAGATGACCTGCAGAGTGCAGGGCAAAGGAAGATCAGCCACGGCACGGGGCCGAGGGCGAAGTGGATAAGGAGCCATGTAGGACATTGAATCTGAACTTTCTTCTGGCTTCTGAAATGGTTACGCTTCAACATATTCATAGAAATAAAAGCTAGAAATTTGCATATAAAAAAAAGAAGAAGCAACAGCTGAGCAGTGTGAGAGTTGGGACTGTAAATTCTGCTCCCGAACAATTCACTTGCAATGAACGTAGCCTTGCCTATAGCGGAGCACATTTCAGGCAAGGGATTTCCAGGGGCAAGGCAGGCGGCCTGCCTGCAAGTGTGTATTGTTTGGATGGACTTCTTTGGAGCTTGGCATGAGTGCAGTCTAGCTCAGAGGTGTGTGGAACCCCACAGTATAGTTCATCCTGTGGGCCGCTGGTCCTTTAATTCAGCATTTCCCACAAGACACGATTGACTAGCAATGACAGCCACGCACCACCCTTGAGCTGAAAACGTCAGTGACGGTCAGTCAGTGGATAACCCAGATCCCAAGGGGCCGATCTGGTTAACACCAACCAACCAACCAACCAAGCTGGGCTTGGCAGAAACGGGAGATAATTGACACGTGCGCAACAGATCCACATCGGGAAGTCAAACCCATACTCTGCTTGGCCTCACAGCCATCTGCTGCCTTGACATCGGGGGTACTGGCCCCGACTCTGAATACAAGCTTCACCATCCCCTGGCGGAGGCACAGACACAGGGGCAACGCAGCCTGAACAGGGTTTATTGCATCACACACAGCAAACACGGCATTTAGTGACCCCACTCCGCTCAGAGTGTGACTGGCTTGGAGTCCCCTGCCCTGCCCTCCTTCCGGGTGTGCAAAGGCCAGGGGACTGGTTGTGATGGACGGGGAATCAATCAAACTAAGGGCACAGTAGGGGTCTCTTTGCTCAGGGTTTACAGATTTTGGGAAAGAGTGTGGATTAGCTTGGAGGTGTGGGGGGGGGGGACGGACAACTACTAGATGCATCCTCCTTCCCTCCTTGACAAGCGCCAGGCTCGTCCCCACCCGACGAAGAACCCAGGCTTCTCACACCGCCAGGAGCTGAAAGGCAGGAGAACAGGAGCTATGCTCTGGCTGCAGCTCACGGTGGGCTCTCCTGCCTGCACTGCACAGGGACGGAGAGCAGATCCACAACGGGGTCATGTTTCTCTTTTCCCCTGGGGCCTGCAGGCTTGATGGAAAGGAAGTGTGGAACTGGCTCATACAGGAGGGCCAGTTGGCTAGGAAGCACCTTTTAATAGCCCACGTCTCTGGAGCACAGCAGGATCTGGGGAAGGTAGGGCTACATAGGGTGCAGCTTCCCATCCTTCTTCCTGTAGCGGTTGCGACGTTTGGTCTTGGCCTCTATGATTTGCTGGGACTGACGCTTCAGGGCTGCGCGTGTCACCACGTCCGCATCGTCCTCCCCGCTGTCTTCCTCATCTGTGGAGAGAGCAAAGGGTTTGCGCTGCTGCGTGGTCATGAGGCCACAAGGCTTAGCGGTGGCGCTAGGGATGGGCGACCCGCTCGGCACGCAACTTGCGGCGCACGAGCCGAGCGCTCCCGCTGCATATTTATTTATTTATTTATTAATTATATTTATGAATCGCCCATCTGGCCAGACATCCGGCCACTCTGAGCGAGGTACAATCCAATAAAATACAGGGGGGGGGGGAGGGGAACACACACACACACACACACACACACACAGTATAAAACACAATTAAAAACAGAACAAAACTTATAAATCCTAAGCCACCCCATATTCCCGGCCCGAAAAGCCACGTTTTTAATGCACGGCGGAAGCTAATCAAGGAAGGGGCATGGCGGAGGTCACTGGGGAGAGAGTTCCATAAATTGGGGGCTGCCACAGAAAAGGCCCTCCTCTTAGTCCCCACCAGCCTGGTTTCTCTGGCTGATGGGACAGGGAGAAGGCCGTCTGTGGCAGATCTTGTTGAGCGGCCTACTTGATGTTGCTGGAGGCGCTCCTTGAGAGATACTGGACTGGAGCTGTACAGGGTATGCGTTGAGCCGATCGCGAGCACCAGCTGAGGCGCTCACTGGATGTTCCCGGCACGATGTTGTTTATGTAGAAAATGGCCTCATTTGCACAAATTAGGCCGTAATTTGTGCAATTTAGAGGACATTTTCTACGTAAACAACGTAGTGCTGGGAACCCGGAAGTCGCTTTCCCGGCTTGGCTCGCAAGAAAGAACGCGAGTCGAGCCGGGGAAAAGGTAGGGCGAGCGGAGCTTGGGGGGGGGACGTCGAGCCTGGCGAGTTTGCTGGACTTCCACCCCCCAAGTGAGCTCCGTGCACATTGGCACCTAAGCTCAGAGAGACCACGCACCATGACAGGGCCCTCGTATGGTACACTGAATCCACAGGAATGGATAACGCCTGCCCTGTAACAAATCCCCTAGCCAGGAGGCCACAAAGACAAGGCGTTCTGCACCCCCGCCCCCCACAACTGTGGCATCACAAAGGAAGATCGATGTGTACAGACATCCCGTAGGCATCTACTCAAGGATACTGATGCTCCACACAGAGAAGGCTTGTGTCAAACAGCAGAGAGGGGCCCGCACTTACACAGAACCCATAACTGAAAACTGCTGAGGAGCACAGAGCGGGTTAAGACTGGGGCTGCATGTTCTCTGAGCGGTCAAACATTCCAATTCTGCACCCAGAAAGTCCAAATGCTAGGCTTCAGAAAAGGTGAATTCTATCCCCTGTATAAATTATGCAAATGTGCATACTTTCTCTCATTTTGCATAACTCATTCTGCAATTTACATGATTTCCCCCCCCCCCCCCAGGTTTCACTAGTCACGGGAAGGCCAAAAACACTGACATCCCACCCTCACCCTTGAAATTCTTATTTCACTCCTACTCTGGTTTCAGAAATTATAGCAGGCATTTGCACACACATTTTCAAGCTTATCTTCACAGCCATAAGGGCTAGAAGCTTGCTCTTAAAAGAAAGAAAGAAAGAAAGAAAAAGAAAGAATATCTCAGGAAGGTGAAGTCAGTGCCACAAGCACATTCTGTACTTCCATGGAAGCGTGGCCCGGCTAAGACTATAGTCCACAGTTACAGGGGAGACAGTAATCTTAAGGCTTCTGTGCACTGCTAAGACTGCACACTGTGCCCACCTACACAGGGACCTACCAAGATACATAAAGCCTCCAGACCAGTGTTGCTACACTGGCTGGGGCATGCTGGGAGTTGTAGGCCAAAAACATCTGGGGACCCAAGGTGGGAGAACACTGCTCCAGACACAGAGCCACAGGGAGGCCAACAGGGACTGCCTTTCATGGAAGGGTCTCACCGTGCACATGATTTCTGTCCCGTGGCCATGTGTGAGAAGACTTGTGTACCCCTGCTCGGACTCAGTAGCTTACTCACCGTAATACATGTCTGGTTTCTGTGCGACGGGCAGCTTGACTCTGGTGTTGTAGGTAGGCAGCCGCCTCTCAAGTTTAGAATGGAACTGCAACAACACAGGCTGGAGTTTAGACTGAGGCCGTGGAGAGGGAAGTGAACACCTTTGCTTGTGTGTTGGAGCAAAGGCTGGCAGGGCTAATAGCCCAGCGATTCAGGCCTGGGCTATTTCCCCTCCCCCAAACTAACTGGGTCAGTATTGAAGGCAGGGGAAGAAGATTATTTAGGGAATTGTACAGCACACTCAAAAACCGGGTGTGCTTAACAAAGAGCAACTGTGAAGCAGTGGCTAAGAGAGAGAGCTCTGAAGTCACCAGTTCAAATCTTCCATTAGCCATGAACTTCCGGGGCAAACCCCTCTCCCGCAGGCTCACATTTGTAATCATTTTTATTTATTTATTTAGTGCATTTATACCCCACTCTTCAGCCAGAAAAGGCCCTCAGAGTGGCTTACAAAGATTAATAATAAGACAGTCCCTGCCCTCAGGCTCACAATCTAAAAGACACGACACAAAAGGAAAAGGGATTGGGAGGGAGGAGGAAGAAGGCAAAACTCGGGCACCAGTTAATGAGTCAATAACCATCCTACCATATAAGGATCGCTTTAAAATGTATTGTTTGTCCTGGTTACTTCAAATGGGTGATGTTTTGCCTAAAGCAGGGGTGGGGGACTTTAGTTTTGCCTAAAGCAGGGGTGGGGGACCCAGGGGCCACGTCGCTTCCCACAGGCACAGCCCCTTTCCCAAACGACCGATGGGCAGTTTCCCCCTTTTGTGCAGGTTTTTCTCCATTCTAAAATGCTGAAACGCCTTTCCTGAGACTTAGTTACTGGCAGCAAGAGCTTTAAACTAAAACAGGCTGGGATTTTTTTTTTGGTATTTTTGTACACAACACCCCACCCCGTTTTGCCTTCAGCCCTGCTCACCACTGGAACGCGCTCCCCCAAGAGATTCTCTGAAATGGAATTCTGACGTCGGGCTGAAAGAGGTTTCCCCACCCCTGGGCCTAAAGCGGCGCCTGGCGGGGTCAAGAGATTTAAGAAGAGAACCTAAATGTTTCTTAAATGACGGGGATGCTTTCTTGATGGCCCAGAAATGTCTGTTCTCCAAGTTTGGAAGATAATACCTATCAAGAGATTGGGGAATGTGACACTTCTCAGAGCTAAAGGGAAGAGCAGAGAAACAGCTTGGAGCCAGTTTGATCGTAAGCAGGACAGGGATAGGCTACGAGTTCCTTCTCGCTAAAATAGGTGGACACCCTTGAGATAGGGCCCACATTGCTTCCTTTGGGGAACCTGGTGAAGGATTTGCTTCCTTAAGAGTCTGCTCTCAAAGCACTCTGCTTGGATAAAATGAATTATTCAAAGACACCAAAAGTCCTGTCATTCAAAGGAAGCTAAACCCTTTAGAGCAGTGTTCTCTAACCTTGGGTCCCCGGATGTTTTTTGGCCTACAACTCCCAGCATGCTGGGAGTTGTAGGCCAAAAAACATCCGGGGACCCAAGGCTGGAGAACACTGCTTTTAGAACTTCACTACTTGGCACATTGGAGAGCACATAATTGTGCTGAATCCCAACAAAACCATCACCTCTGGTCAAAGAGGTTATGGAGAACATGAATCAGACTGGGTGCCTCTCAGTCTGATCTGAACTTACCTCCACTTCTTCAATTCTCCGGAGAAGCTCCTTCTTGTCTCGATCCTTGAGGGACTCCATCAGGTACAGCAATTTCTCCTCCGCTTGGCCCAGGATGTCAAGCACATAGTCATTGGCTTTCTCATCCAGGACAGTGGAAGCAAAGCGGCTATCTTCCTAGGGAGAAGAAGAGATGCTCACTGGTCTCTGGCCCAACAGAGTACAGCAGGGAAACAGAAGTTTGCTGGGAATGTTAGTGGCCTAATCAATGGATCACCGCTTTGATGCCTGTACCTGTCGGCGTCTATGGATCTTAAGTTGTGTCTTATTCAGCAAAAACTTTAGTTTCATGTCTGTTGTACGCCACAATGTCTCTTTAATAAGGGATTGTTTAATTCGACTAATTGCTGGCAGTGTAATGCAGATAATGCTTCTTTCAAAATTATGTTTTGGCAATGTCCAGTAGTTGCTTCTTTTGCGGAGGAAGTTATTATACAGATCAATTTTGTACTGGAACAGTCTTTAATATTTGCTGATGTACATGCTCCGTTAAATTATATACCTGCTTCTTGGAAATTAATAAATGGTCAGCGTAAATGGATTTTCCGTGCCCCTTTGACAGCTAAAAAAACGATATTGCAACATTGGAAGGATAAATGCTCACCTCCTATAATGCAATGGATGGAGGAGCTTATAACGCTTTCAATATTTGTATGGGTGGCATATAGATGCCCACTTCAAATGGTTACTTATTTGGATATTTGGTCCACTTTTGTTGAAGCTTATGTATAATTACTAGAAAGTTAAATTTTCATATATATGCCTTTTATATATATTCACTGAAATGAATATATACAAATCTGTGTGTGTGTGTGTGTGTGTGTGTGTCTGTATTGCTTTTGTCTTTTTGTAATTGTTTTCGTTGTTTGTTTAAATTTCAAAAAAATGAATTTTTTAAAAAGTTAGTTGCCAGGGCCACAGAAAGGAGAGCATCAGGGCAGAACCCAGAAGTCCTGCTTCTCAACTGTCCTGTTTTAAAGCCTACCTTTCCAGTGAGGAGAGCAGAACCCAGGAGTCCTGCCTTAAAGCCCCTGCTATAACTGCTTGTGTCTCCTGCCTTCATCCCCACCAGTCTTTCATTCTTCCCCTCCCCTATGGAGTACCTCAATCAGCTTCCCACTTTGGAGAATCTGGCCCAGGGACGTGGGGGATAGGTGGCTGCAGCAGAATCACAGAGGCAGAAGTGAGCACTCACCAGCTTGATGTGCTGCAGCTTAGAGGACAAATGCTCCACTCCAGCCTTGGCACTGAGGAGAACCCGGTTCACCGTGTCCAGTTCTGCCTGGGTTGCGTCGCGCCTCTTCTCCTCCTTCCGCAGGTGGCCATTCAACTCCTTCATCAGGTTCTGGGCCCTGCAGGTGAAAAAGGGGGTGGTCGGACCCTAGAAGAAGAACCCATCAGTCCTTCACTGCTCCACCCGATTACACACCCCTTCTGTTTCCATACACTGGTGCAAAGCCTGTAGCCCAAACTCAGAAACCAACTTACTGTTAGGTTTTGGTATGGGGTGCAGAAGCGGACGGGGTGCAAAATGTCTCCTGACATGGTCTCAAGCGGTCTATGACTCAGACAGAGTCTGGCGATAGTTTGAAGACAACATGTTATATAAGTGTTGCACAATTGTTGAGTAATATCCTATTTATAGGTACAGGGTTTTTCCTATAAAGGTGAAGGCAACACTGTTATGTTTCAAACTCCAGACTCGGCCCTGACCTAATCACATCACTTCACTTGTTATCTTCTTCTTCACTGGACAACTCTGCCTCTGCAATAATGTAGTGAGACAGAGTCATTTTCTGCGTAAGAGATGCCTGCATTGCTTGCTTTTCCCATGTACTTGGGCCTACAATGAATAAACGCTTAGCTCTCCATTCCTGCTCTCTCCTCTTCACGTCTGTGGTACTGGGGATCACTGCTGGGTAAGCTTTGAACCTCAGTCGATCTCACACTTACCCCACCTTCCGGGCCTCTCCCGAGTACTTGGTGTGCTCAAGTTCACGTTGCAACACGTCCTTCTCCTCTCTAAGTCGGACCAGGGACTCTTCATTCTCATTCCTCATTTCGTCCAGCTGCTTGAAGGTTTCTTCTTGAGCCACAAAGCAGGCCACAACGTCCTGTCAAGAGATCGCAGGGATCAACAAAGAATTAGAACCAAACCAACCTGCCCCCCACCCCCCCGTCCACCCTGCAGGCTACTTTCTACATGCAGATAAGAGACCGTGGGCTCCCCTGGCAGGTCCCGCACCGCTCTGAGACCCTCTTGCGGACCTGATTGGTCATGGCTGCCAGGTTCATCTCCCACAATGCACAGCAGGAGCGACCACAAGAGGGAAATTACCGGGGTCAGCAAAGCCCCCTGGCTCTGCTTGGCCATCGGCCGGAATCAAGGCTCCCCCACGGGCTCATTCTTATAGCTCAAGCAGACCGAGTTGAAAGGAGAGCAACCCCCAGCACAGGGATATGTGGTACAGCCCCGAGAGCAGGGTTTGGAGCAAGAGACTTGGGAAAATAGTATAAAGGACAAGGAGCACACCATCAAATTACGGCAACCTCAGAATGAGGCACCCATTTGGTTCAGTAGCCTTGGGAGTGTTCTGCTTGGGATGTTCTCAAAGACCCTGGAGTACAGCGAGGTCTGGCCAATGACATTTGCCATACATTGGGAACCGGCACGAACCCTTCCCGAGCCTGACAGGTTTGGGTGCCTTGTGGTCCCTCCTCGCTAGATCAAACGCATTTGAGATTGGCCCATAATGCAGCCTGTCATAGATGGCGTCTGAAGCTTCCAGAGCACGGCCCTGTGTGTCGCAGAAGCACAGTTGCATTTAGGGCAGTGCTTCTCAAATAGTGGGGCGGGCCCCCCAGGGGGGGTGCGAGGCTCCGTAAAGGGGGGCTCATTTGACCTCAGTTAAAAGTTTTTTTTAATATTGTGTTCCTTTAAATCCTGTGCTCCTTTAAATCTTTTCTGCTACAGTTAATAAAGCTATTCTTTGTTGTAAATTGATCCACATTTCTTTCTTTTTTATTCTCTTATACGTTAATAAGGATACAGTGTTATGCAGAGGTGTACTTATAACAATTTTATAGACAAATGATACTATTTACAGTCGCGCGGGGGGGCGCGAAATGTTTTCTTCTTCCTAGGGGGGGCATGACAGAAAATAATTGAGAAGCACTGATTTAGGGTGAGGTACAGCTCTGAACATTCAGGCACGGAGGGCAGCGGGGAAGGCAACCGGTGGGGCCCCTAACATTCGTCTTCACCATCCTGCGGGGCTTTATCGATTCAATTAATCAATTCCAGCCCCCCCCCCCGGCCTCCTGCCACCCCCACAAGCACACCCTGCCCACCCCCCTCAGAACTACAGGAAAGATCCAGATTTCACACCCCTTGGCCTTCTGCCCTCCACACGCCCGCAATACGAGTGCCTCCGAGCGACACCGGTGGGAAATTGTCTGCAGGACTGGCTCCTGCCACGAAGCAACAACTGATTGTGCAGAGATAACTTGGCCGCGAGCCCGAGGCCTGCCGCTGGCACAGCCGCAGCCCGACCGGGGATATAGTGCGGCAGGCCCACCCGGGGGGGCGCAGATGGACCTGCCGTTTCCCCAGAACTGGTTTTCTGACCAGACTGCACGGAAGGGTGTGTTGGCGGAGGACAAGGACACGTCCCAGTGCAGGCCCCGGCCGCAAACAAGCGCATCAAGGCCGTGGTCATGAGAGAAATTGCCTCCTTTCCCCTGGGCAAGGAAGAAAATTGTGAATGGAATTTGCCCGGAGAGGCATAAGAACATAGCCTGCCATTAGAAGCAGCTCTCTCTGCCTTGATTGGCTTGCAGCAGCTGGTGCACGGAGAGGCAGAGGCTGTTTTGCAGTCACACATGAACGACGAGTGCCCTGAGCAACTATCGACTTGTGGCGTCAAGCGCGTATCAGCAGGGAACGGTCATGGGCGGTGCTGGGGCTGCTGCAAGGTGGGAGTGGGAAGGCACAGATCAATACTTTTATTGTTTGATCCTCTGACCGAGAGAAGAGAAAGGAGCCAGAAAGCTCCATTTTTTTCCCACTTTGAGAGGGACAGCTAAACTCACTTCTGCTTTGAGTCATGTCAATTCTGTGCGTTGTCTGCTATTCCCCTCCTGTTGCGTTAGTCTGGGGGGGGGCAACAAAAAGCACAGCATTCCCCTCAGCCCCAGAACCCCCCACCCCTTTAAAAGAAAATTAGGCAAGAATTGCACAACGGCATATTCTAGGTGGCTGTTGCATTTGCTTCAATCCTGTATCACTGGACAACACTGGGCTGAATTTGGGCTACTGTGCGAATGATCCAGGGATAAAAGAGATTCCTTCTCCTTCTGAATGTGGGGGTTCAAACAGGGAAGGTGGCCCCAAGACAGGATTTGTGAGATACCTTTTATGGAACCCATAATATAGTAGGGAAAACGTGCTCCTTTCTTGCCTGAAACAGCTGTGCTACTCAATCTTAAGCATGGTTACTCCAAAGTAAGTCCTGTTGAATTCCCAATATGCATAGAATGGCAGCCCTAGTCCCACACGGGGCTAGCTAATCACGATTCTTGGAATACATTGTCAGCAAAGTTGATGGGGGTCAGATTCTGCTAACACAGGCCTCAGATCCAACCTGACATACACCAAACAATGAACGTTGATGGCTGAATGAATCCCAGACTGGGGGCCCCACACAAGTCGGTATCTCACTCTGGAAAGGCCCCGGGACCATGGCTTTAATGGGAATCTATTGTGTCCTCTTTCAGCGAAGGAGGCCGCATGAGAGGAGTCATGGAGGAGACAGCGGGCAAAGCTCTTACATCAGCATCGGTGACACCAGTAGCTGCTCGTATCTTGTCAAAGGCCTCCGATGCATTGAACATGGCCTGTCTGGTTTTCAGAATGGTTGCTTTCTTAAACAGGGGCTCTTTGAGCACGTCTTCAGACCCGAACAGGGGACGTTCCTTCTGGGACTGCTAGAAGAGATAAAACACACTTGAGCAAGATACTTGTGGACCAACAGCCAACTCTTCTCTGCAGAAAGGGCTCTCGTTAGGCTTCGGCCTAGCCAAGGCTGGGCCCAGGTTTTCTGATTCCACTCCTGTCCCATCTTATCGTTTGCTGAGCTGACTAGGTTACTACAGTAATACCTTGGATTGCAAGTAACTTGGTTTGAGAGCGTTTTGCAAGACAAGCAAATTTATAAATATTTATTAAAAAATTTTTGACTTGATATACAAGCGATGTCTTGCAATACAAGTACTGTAGTACGGCTTAAATTAAAAATCTCTGTACAAATTTTTTTGGGGGGATTTTGTTTTGATATAAGAGTGTTTTGGATTACAAGCACGTTTCCGGAACGAATTATGCTCTCAATCCAAGGCATGACTGTTATTTTCTTATTTTCATTTTCTGTGACTATCACTTCTTTACAACCTCCCCCTTTACAACTGTGTCTATGTTCTGGAGACATCATGTTCCCTGGAGTGCAGAAATATCACCCAGCCAGTGATTTACAGTGGTTAGAGGAGAGCCTCAATGCCTTGTACAGTTCCTTTCCTGTGAGAAGCAGACTATGCAAATTAAGCAAATGCATGCAAATGTGCTTAACACATATAATCTATAAGGGTCACATAATTCACCCAGAGGGAACATTTTTTCTAAAGCTAACTGCGATGCGGGGGGGGGGGGGAGACATGGGACTTTCATCAGGATTGCAGCTGGGGAGGGAAGGGTTAAACTTAACCTCCCCTCTCTGTGTGCTGTAGTTACAGTGAAAATTGTAATAATATTAAATTAATGATGCATTAAGCTTCATGTCTAGTTTGACACCAAGATTTATGCTGTGTCAGGAGAAATGGAAACTGGCTCGTGTTGGGTGCGTGGGTGAGTAAAAAGCGTCCTGACAGGCAAAATATCTCCTTGGCCAATAAGTCCAACGAGAAACCGAAGAGAATAAATGAAATAAATAAAATAAGAGCACAAGATCCAACACTACCCGTCTTTCTGCACGTTCGTTCTGGGCTCTCTTGTCCTCTGTCAGCTTCTTCAGATCCTTCAGCTTCTTATCACGGATCTTTCGCTCTCTGTAGATGGTTTCTTCTTGGGACAGGAGCTGCTCCTACATGGCAGGGGGAAGAGAAGGTGACATACTGCCCTGGGATATACTGTGAGCACTTCTGCTCTTAGACCTGTTTTGGACAGCCAAATAGGCCCGTTGGTGCAGTGAGAAACCAGCCCACGTCTCTGGTCGTGCCAGGTTTTCCTGGTCCTTGAGGACCCCTTCCTGGTAATTTTACCTAAACTAATCAACACTAGATCATACCCAGACTTGTGGGCTTAATCCTTCCCCAACCTATACTGTTTTCCTGATGGAAATCTGCCCAAGCTGCCATTTGACCTATTAAGGCAGAAGTGCAGAACTTCTTTCAGCCTGAGGGCCGCATTCCATTTCGGAGAGGCTCCCGGGGGCCGCATGCCAGTGGCGGATGGGGATGAAGGCAAAGGGGGCGGAGCCACCCCCCCCCCCCAAATAACAGTATATTGTAGCTTAAGGCTCTTACTGCCAGGAACCAAGTCTTGTGAGAGGCATTTCAATGTTTTAGAATGGGGAAAAAACTACACCAAACCTGGGAAATCATCAAATGATGAACAGGGTTGAGGTAAAGTGGGTAGGGCCAGGGGAAGAGCTCATGGCCGCCTGGGAAGCCCTGGAGGGCAAGACCATGACCCTAGGAGAGGCAGCTTTCCAGGCCTGAGGTTCTGCACCTCTGCATTAAGGAAAACTTAACCGGACATTACGCTCAACATCTGGGGCCCTCCTCCAGCTGCCACCTCCAAGAGAGGCTCGGTTAGTGGCAACAAGGAGGAGGGCCTTCTCAGTGGTAGCCCCCCCCAATTATGGAATAAGCTCCCCACTGAGACCCGCCTGGTGCCAACCTTACTATCTTTTCGGCACCAGGTTAAGACTTCCCTCTATGCCAAGGCGTTCAATAGTTAAGAGCTCAAAATAGCACATGGGGGTGGGGCGGGGCGGCTGGGGGGAATTGTCACCTGTAGGCTTAGTTTTATTAACTTTTTGTATTGTGTCATTTTAAATTGTGCTTTTAAATTTGGTTTTTAATCTTTTTAACTATATTGTATGTTTTTATTGTTGTTTTTTATGTATAAAAATTGTTGCGAACCGCCCAGAGAGCTTTGGCTGTGGGGGCGGTATAGAAATGAAATAAACGAAATGAAATGAACTTACGGGTACGTATCGGTGACAAGAGATTTGTCACACAAGCAAAACATCTACTATCTGGTGCGCTGTTCTGAATACCAAGCGTTTCAGGTTTAATTTTATTTCTTTTAAACAAGAATTCAAGCTAATATGATTGCTTTAAAAGCTTGAAAATGTCCCCAGAACAAACCGCAAGTTATTTGAAAGTCTGAATCATGAAGTCCGAATAAAATATGTGAAATGATGCGTATGTGTGCAAATATAATTACCGTACTTTTCAAAAGTAATTAGGACTGCAGATAGGTAGCCCATAGGATGAATCTCCTTACAGTTGGCAATCCCATAATCCCCTAGGTCTGAATGCGCTTTTGCTCACATTCCTTCTGGCACCATGTTCCTTCCGATTCCCACTGCCTTTTACACATACCCCCCACACATCATGTTTAGGGTCAGGGTCGCCTGACTGTTCACTGCCTGCCCTTTTCCCAGTAGCCTGTTGCATCTGCTACTGGATCCTTCTGGACCGGACTTATTCAGATCCTATAGCAGTGATGGCGAACCTATGGCACGGGTGCCACAGCTGGCACACAGGGCCCTCTCTGTGGGCACTCGAACCATTGGTCACCAGATCGCAAAAAAGACTGTCTCCTTCTGCAAAACACTAATGATCTTGTTCTTTCTCACAGTGTGGAACAGAATGATTTTATTCTAGAATTCCTGTTACAGAATTCTTTTCTACATTGTTATCACATTTAAAAGATTTTGAAGAATGATGCACAGAGCATGGCTTGGATGTAAAGCCCTAACAGTTGACCTGAGTGCTGCATGTGTTGCTCTCAAACTTTGCTCTCAAACAAGGTTTGACAAATTATCAGCATGCATGCAATAGCAAAAATCACATTAATCGTGCAAAAGCATGCCCAATGCAAACTTTTACCTAATGCAGTGTTTGCAGTCCAAGACATAAAGTGTTTAAAATGTGTTCAACACGTTTAGTTTTCTTGTTTATCTTGCTCATCCTAGTACAGGTTGACTTTTACTTTTACTAATCCGACACCTGTAGAAGCAGGGAAAGGACCTGGGGTAAAGCTTGCCCCATACAATTTCAGTCTGACATATAATCATATTACAAGTTGAGAGTCCCTTATCCAAAAATACATGTGCCTAATTATTTAAAAAGTTTGTATAAATTCCCTTCAGGCTATGTGTACAATGTAGTACTATAATAATTTTTTGAGTTGATTTTTTTCCCCAACAAAAAACTGTTTGTATCATTGAAAGCTCTGTTATTGTGTTTTTCTTTTAAGACAAAATATGTTAATTAGTCCGGACAACTGTATGAGTTGTTTTTCTAAAACTAAAACCTCGGTATTCAGGTTTAATTGCAGTGTTGGCACTTTGAAATAAATAAGTTGGTTTTGTGTTGCAGTTTGGGCACTCGGGCTTGAAGAGGTGAGTGGACTTGCGTGTTCCGATGAATCCTGTGAGCAATGCCGTCGGGAGCTATGTTCTCCCAGTAGGGTCACCCATGGCGGTAAGGTCCGGGGAGAGGAACCAGACAAAGAACGATCCAAAACATAAAGTCCTCAACGGCAGAACAGGCGGAAGATAATTAAACCTAAATTACAACGGCTGTGAAGGCGGATGAAGGCTGCAGCAGAGAATGGTTTTCCAATCGTCAGGGTAACCGTGCCATTGGATCTCTGCCGTACTCTGTCAAGTTTGTGTGGTGATTCGTTGTGCACCGATCTCCCCACATAAAACAGTTTCACGCACAGGCGTCTTCCAACCCAACCCATCCAACCCAACTTTTATCCCGGAAGACAATCTTACTCGGTCACGAGTGATCGCCTGATGATGATGAGTATGGCTGTGATGCTGGACAGAGCAGCCCCCTACTGTTACTTCACCCTGTATCCCCAGACGTTTTGCTGCCTGAGGCAAAGAACAAGATGGTGCCCCCTCCCATTCTATATACAAAAGCTGACCCGACTGGCAGTTGAATCTTTCTTCAAGACCGGCAATGGCGCAGCATCCTCCCCCACACCTGAAGGCAGCGGGCGAGCTTAGGGGGTGCAAGGCAGGCCGCGTGCCACACACAGGTCTCTCCTCCAACCCCTCGCTGCTGCCTCCCAGCATCTGCTGCCCGAAGCAACTGCCTCACCCTACCTAATGGCAGGGCCGGCCCTGATCCCACAATGTGCCGACCCCTTACCCTAGCTGCATCACGAGCATGTTGCGCATCCGTGTTCACGCTTTCCAGGTCCCTGAGCTCATGGCGCAGGCGTAAGATCTCGGCTTCCAGAGCGTCCAGCTTGTTCTGGAAGTGCAGGCTCTGCTCCTAGAAAGGGGATGAAGGGTCCCAGAGTGAATTGCGGAGCAATCAGCCTTGAGGCCTCAGCCCCTCCACAACAGGCCATGCTCAATTATGGCAGCGGGAACTAAATCCCTGGGGACATGTGACTCCCTCAGTGGCCCCTAACCCAGACTTTAACTCAGTGGGCTTTTAGGACTTGCCCCCGCCCCAGAGTAAAAACGACATTGCTGCCTCTTGGTTACTGAGTGACCATAAAGTAACAGGCGCTGAAATACATCTCCCTTTCTCCAAGGTGGTGGGAAACAGGCTAGAGTGGAGTGCCTCCTCTCAGTAACCACCTCTTAGGGCATGTGCATCTCACCTGCATATGTGCTTTTAGCTTCTGGTACATGGTGGTGATGCGTTCGGCCTCCTCGGTCTTGAACCGGGCCTTTTCCAAGCGGTTCTCCAGCGTACGCAGAGTCTGGATGGAAAGAGCAGCAAACTGAGCTGGAAGCCAGGAGATTGAAGGGCCCCCAAGGCCCCTGCCAGTTCAAAGATGACCCTGCTCCAAGGTGCAGTACGGCCGCAACTCGGGTGCCCAGGAGTCTGATCTTTCCTTCCCTGTCTGCTTCAGATTGCGGACTGACTGATGACCATGGCAAGTACTCTGCAACTGAGTTTCCCCAATGCCATTCTGAGTTGTGGGGAGTTTTCAAGCAGCAAGAACATGGTGGTTGCTCCCTTAATACAGGCAAAGAAGAGATGGACTTGGCATGTTGCCAGCTTGGAAGGGAACACAGCGGCCTTTCCCAGACCTGTTGTTCTACAAATGTTTTGGACCAACTCCCATCAGCCTCAGCCTGCATGGCCAAAGTTCAGGAATGCTGGGAGTTGTAGTCCAAAATATCTGGAGGGCACCGGATTGGGGAACTCTGGAATACAGAATGATGCTTTAGCCAGCAAGAGAGAGGCATAGCATTATCTATACTGCGCAAGATCTCAGGGGCTGGACAAGATGGAGGGTGGCTGGGAGAAACGAGGTCTGCTTACAGGTATTGCCTTCTCCTTTAATAGCATCCACACAGAGACAAAACATGTGGAATGAGGGCCCAAGAATTTGCTTCAGCACAACCAACCACTTTCTGTTTCCTTTACTCTGCAAACATGTTCTATTTCAGCGGTCGGAATACATTGGAGAAACTTGCTCTTTCTCAGGTAAGTTTAGGATAGCTCTTCTGTTTTGCAAGCAGTGAAAACTACAACCCTGGGCAAGTTCACAACCTTTGACTGGATGCCTGGGACCTGGCTGGTTGCAACTGCTCATCGCTCAAATTATCTTTTATAAAAATGATGAGAGAAAAACCAGCATTTCTTAGAAAGGTATCAGACACCGATAAAAGTATCTGCATTTTTAAAACAAAGAATTTTAAAGAAAGCATTTGAAAGAATTAGAAAACAGCAATGTTAAACAACTCATTATACAGTGCACCAACTGATTCGGTCCTGTCATCTAACAAGATAATCCCATCAATATTTCAGTCTGATTACATATTAAGTAACATTTGCATAGGGCTACAAAATTAGTAACAGATCTAGCATATTCATAGCTTCTGATGAAGGATTTTTGCCTGCATTTTCAAGAATGCTTGTTTTTGGACAATATCACAAAGCTTTTATCTGGCGGATAAAAGCATCACACACGCTCCACTTCAGGACTTGCTAAGTCTTGACTTGAGACTTCCTATGAAGCTGCTGTGCCAAAGCAGACAACTGGTTCATCTTCGGGCCCAGTGCTGTCTATACGGACTTCCAGGGGATCTTCTTCAGTCCTGTTACCCATGACCTCTCAAGTGGAGATGGTACCAAGAAATGAACTCAGGACCTTTTATGAACAAGGCATGTGTTCCGTCAACGAATTATGGGCCCTTTTTTGTCCGTTCAAGCCCTTCTCCACTCATAGCCAAAATGTACTGAGCCTATTAATTGCGAGGTGGAGAATGCACACTCAGTCTATGGGTTTGTGAAAGTGTATATTTGGGTAGTATTTGCCTGTACATTCAGGTGCAGACAGGATTAATATCTGAGTAGCAGAGAACTAAAATTGCAGAGTGGCTCTAACATGTTTTTAACTGGAAAGGCTAAGAAGCCTGGGCAGATTAACATTCAGGAACCAGGAAGCTGAGCTTTTATCCTCAGTTTCGAAACCAACTTGAACTATTCATTTTCCTTCTCCCGGCCTTGGTGTCCTCATCTACGAATAGGGCACATAAAACGACCTCTAATTTCTGACAGCTACATATAAGCAAGGTAGCTAGAATAGGGACAGAATTAAGAGACAATAACATAGTGTTATTTGCCTCCCCCTTGTGGTGTGTCTGTATAACCTGCCAGCAATAGCTGTGACCCAAATTATATGTTACCGGTATGTTAAGCATATAATTAGCAATTGTAGCCTTTTTTCTCTTTTTTTCTTTGATAAATAGCAGCCACAGGAGGATCAGGATTGGAACTGAGGCATTTATTTACTAATTAATTAATTTATTATATTTATGAATCGCCCATCTGGCCAGACATCCAGCCACTCTGAGCGATGTACAGTCCAATAAAACACAAGGGGGGGGGGAACACACACACACACACACAGTATAAAATACAATTAAAAACAGTAGAAAACGTAAGAATCCTAATCCACCCCACATTCCCGTCTGAAAAGCCACGTTTTTAATGCCCGGCGGAAGCTAATCAAGGAAGGGGCATGGCGGAGGTCACTGGGGAGAGAGTTCCATAAATTGGGGGCTGCCACAGAAAAGGCCCTCCTCCTAGTCCCCACCAGCCTGGTTTCTCTGGCTGATGGGACAGGGAGAAGGCCATCCGTGGCAGATCTTGTTGAGCGGCCTACTTGATGTTGCTGGAGGCGCTCCTTGAGATATACTGGACCGGAGCCGTACATGAGAGAGGGCGAAGAAACACAGTTCTTTGGAAGGACCTGCCAGTCCCAAGCTAGGTCAGCCTTTCCCATCCGCAGCTGCTGTTTGCCCTGGGAGGAAAGCTGCCGTTCTGAGAAGAGGGTATCTGATTTAGGGTGGGCTCTCTGGATAACTTGCACTATGAATGATGGTGATCTTGTAATTTAAAAAAAAAGTCTTTACAGTCTGAGCATTTCTCCCTTGTAACACTGAAGCATAGGAAGGCACCTAAGGCCCACAAGGAACAAAAGAAAGCAAACACTGACAAGGCGTTGCAGCATTTGCAAGGACCTCTACATGCCCAAAGGGAAAAACCACTATATTGAGGATAAGAGAGAGGCTGCCAGCCTGTTTCCGGGCCCAATTCAAAGTGCTGGTACTAACATTCAAAGTGCTGGTACTAACATTCAAAGCCCTAAATGGCTTGGGGCCAGGGTATCTGAAGGATCGTCTCCTCCCATATGTACCTGCCCGGACACTAAGATCTTTGTCAGCAGTCCTTCTCCGAGAGCCCCTGCCAAAGGAAGTGAGGCAGGTGGCTACCAGGAGGAGGGCCTTTTCTGCTGTGGCACCCCGGTTGTGGAATGAGCTCCCCAAAGAGGCTCGCCTGGCACCTACATTGTACCCTTTCCGGCGCCAGGTAAAGACCTTTCTGTTCTCCCAGGCATTTTAATCATCTTAATCATTTTAATCTTGTAGTTGTTTTTAACTCAGTTATTGTAATTTGAACTGCTGCTGCTAGCTTTGCTGTTTGTTTTTAATCTGTGGTATTAAATTTTATATTTATATTGTATTGTATTTTATGGTTTTAACTGTTGTAAACCACCCAGAGAGCTTCGGCTATTGGGCGGTATAAAAATGTATTAAATAAAAATAAATAAATAAATAAATAATTGACGGGAAGGCAGCTAACCTCCATTAATTCCAGAAAAATACTTAGATTTTTTCAGACCACCTCTCCACAGTCCCAGTTAATTGCATGGATCTCTGCTGCGCTTATTTCATAGATTTCATAGATCATAGAGTTGGAAGGAGCCTACAAGGCTATGACGAGTCCAACCCCCTGCTCAATGCAGGAAACTAGAGGAGGGGTCAGCATAAGCCACAGGCATTTCTCGCAAGGCATCTTCATAATTATCTGCAACTGTCCCTAGCCCAGTGTTCTCCCACCTTGGGTCCCCAGATGTTTTTGGCCTACAACTCCCAGCATGGCTGGGGCATGCTGGGAGTTGTAGGCCAAAAACATCTGGGGACCCAAGGTGGGAGAACACTGGGCTAGACTTTGTAAAATCAGAGACCACAGATGAA
The DNA here is from genome assembly GCA_021292165.1 of Shinisaurus crocodilurus. Classification (NCBI taxonomy): domain Eukaryota; kingdom Metazoa; phylum Chordata; class Lepidosauria; order Squamata; family Shinisauridae; genus Shinisaurus; species Shinisaurus crocodilurus. Next base: position 8,780,185 of record CM037881.1, read on the forward strand.
GGGCAAGCGTTTTTCATTACCATAGGTAGTTTAGGAGGCTAAAATCCTGGGCAGGTAACTTAACAGAGGAGATATGGCTTAGTTTGCTCGAAGTTAATGCTTATCTGGAGGGGATTCAGCAAAACCCATCAAGGAGTTGGAGCTGAAGCTAAGGTCTCACGGCTGGAGTTGGAGCTGTGTGAGTCCCCCGTTTGAATGATCGTTTCATCTATTGGGACGGAACACATCACTAGCCAAACCTCAGCACTCCTCCCTGGGCAAAACAGAGCTGGTGCGATTACATTCATGATACAGGAAGATCACAGTGCGGCCCTCTGAGAGTTGACAAATCGTGGCTGCTGGGAAGAAAAGGCATTCTTCTAAAGAGGTCTGCAGCATGTCGAGCACTGTGCAAACACGCAGCGGAATGATGCCTTCTTCCCAATGGGTATCAGCTGCTTTTTAGAGAAGGGACTATCAGATAGAAAAACAGCTGGGCACAAGAGGTCCCCAAGTCATCGTTGCGTTCCATGGAGAGGAGCTGCTGGAGCAGAAACGACATACCCTCTTTACAGCTGCCCTTATGATAAGAGTTTGCGCTCTGTACGACGCTAGAGAGCAGCTTTGCTTAAAGCCAAGACATTATCGAAAGCAGAATGGAGCCCCGGCTCTCTTCTCCCTGTACATTAAGATGAGGACCGCGGAATCCTGGCTCCCAGCCTCTCCCATCCTACTGTGCCCCATTCTCACAATTGAGGGTGAGAACCCAGGAAGCCTTCAGGCACACGTCAACTTGACTTTCTTCCCAGGTTTCATGACAATTGGGTCTGCTTTAATTCTAGCTAAGCAGGGACTCCGGTGGAAGCAAAGACTCCACCTGCCTGGGATATTGGGGAGGCTCCAACCCAGTGAGCAGAAACCTCTGGTGGCCTCCTCCTTCCAAGGGATTCAAGCTTCTCTCACCTTGGCTGCCTCAATGTTGCCTTCTTCCAGTGCTTGCATGTCATTGATTTCTTGTGCTCTGGTACTGTACTGAATCTGCAGCTCGTCCAGCCTGCGCTTCCGCATCTCCACCTGATGTTTCAGGTTGTTTAACTGGTTGATTTTCTCACATAGCCGGTGATTGATGACCTGAATAGCGCCCTATGGAGCAGAGGGGCAAGGAGAAGGCTCAGAGGCATCTGAACAATTGTGCAGGCAGCCAATTCACCCAAGTGAGGGTGATTTAATTTTTAAGAGGGTTGAAAGTGCTTTGAGTTGAGGGAGGCTTTGCTGTCAGGGAGGCTTTGCTGTCCTACAGGTTTATTTATTTATCATATTTATATCCCACTTTTTTTCCTGCAAGGAACCCAAGGAGGCTTACATAATCCTCCTCCATCTCTCCATTTTATCCTCACAACAACCCTGTGAGGTAGATTAGGCTGAGAGTCAGCGACTGGCCCAAAGTCACCCAGTGAGCTTCATGGCAGAGTGGGGGCTAGAACCTGGATCTCCTGAGGCCCAGTCCAACACTCTAACCACTATGCCACACTGGCTTTCACACTGGTTTCATCTTACGGGTGTTTTTCCTGCCCTGTGGTTTCACCTGAGCAAACGTATGTTGCAGATTTTTGAAGCAACACAGAAGCCTAAAAACACTGATTGCTAGTAAAGGTACTCTTTTTCCTTTGAGTTGCTGGGAATCTCAGCTTTAGTGTTTATGTTTTCCTCATAATAACAGCAATTTAATAAAACATGAAGATGTAAATGAAAAAGCTGTTTACCAGAAGCAAAAGTTGGATAAACACACACATCACAAGCAGTGATCCCTGTTTCAAGCCACGCTCAACTCTCTGAAAAAAATTATCCTCTGCCTCTGGCCAGACTGTTCTCAGAAAGGAAAGCTGAAAAGCAAAAATGTTCACCCCACACACCCACTCCCTCTATGCCATGCAAGGGATTCAAAGTTCACTTTCCTCTCTTAGGGAGCAATCCTACGGCCCTTAGACGGCATCTGAGGGGCCATAGGATACTTCCAATTCACAGATCCGAGGTCAGAGGCAGCGCTCCGACCTCAGAGGGGGGAATCAGAGCTCCGACCAAACTCCCCCTCCACCTCGCAGTGGGCGTGGAAAGAACTGTGCCGGCTGGCCTCCGAGGTTGAAAAAGTGACCTTGGAGAGGGGGGAAAGGAGGCGTTTCGGTGGGCTGGGAGGGGAGGGGATTGGAGAGGCCAGGATACAAGTTATCCTGAGGCCTCCCCAGTCTCCTTCCCTCCCCCCTCCAAAGCATTTCTACTAGACGGGCAAAAAAGCCCATCTAGCAAAAATGCAGAGCAGGTGGACAGGACGGCAAAGATGGTCTCTGCTGCTCCTTCTGCCCTGCATAGGGTCCACGTAAGCCTCCGAGTTCAGGGGCTTACGATAGACAGAATTGCACCCTTAGTCTCTCCTCTTCAGTTATAGTATTTGTATGTCAATTTACAGTCCGTAAAGCAGACCACAGCCGTTAAGACAATAAAATTTATAAAACAGTATCCCATAACAATAACTATAAAAAGATGCTCTCTTTTTATGCTCTCCTCTCTCATCCTACAGCACAGCTGCAAGGTGGAGACTTTTATTTATTTATTTATTACATTTATACCCCGCCTTTTTTCCTACAAGGAACTCAAGGTGGCTTACATAATCCTCCTCCTCCCCATTTTATCCTCACAACAACCCTGTGAGGTAGGTTAGGCTGAGAGGCAGTGACTGGCCCAAAGTCACCCAGTGAGTTTCACGGCCAAGCGGGGGACCAGAACCCAGATCTCCCGAGTCCCAGTCCAACACTCTCACCACAATGCCACACTGGCTCTCGAAACGTTCACTTCTAATTTCAATTACGGTAACCAGATTTTAGCATTATGTCTGAACCCTAAATTTCAGTTAATCTTGACAACAGTTAGTTGAAACAAGCCATCTTCATAAATTATGGTTTGAAATTGGCTTGTTTCAACAAACCGTAGTTAACCACAGTTTGTCTAGATTCAAATATAATGCTTAATTGTGGCTGGACTAAAACAGATCAAAAACTTCTGAACTCTTCCTCACAGCTATGCCAAAGGAGCTAGGCGCATGCAAGCTAAGTCTCTCTGCAGCTCATTTCTGTGGTGTAACAATAAACCATGGTTTATCATTACATCCAACTGAATAAAAATATCTTAACCTGGCTTCTAAAAAATGGTAATGTTGGTGTCTCCCAAACATGTCTGGGGAGGACGCTTCATAAGCAGGATGTCACCACTAAGAAGGCCCTCTCCTCAGTCACCACCCATCTTACCTCTGAAGGCGTGGGCAGCCAGAAAAGAGCCTCTTTTACAGATCTTAGTGATCAAGCAAATTCATATAGGAAAAGGTGATCCTTCAAACATCTAGGTCTTTAGCCAATCAGAGATTTGAAGGTTGAAACCAGCACACTGAATTGTGGCCAGAAACAAACTTGAAATGCAGAACTTTTAAAACTGGTGAGGTATGATCAAACTAGTGAGCCCTGACAATAATATGGCTGTTGCATTCTAAACAAATTGGGTTCTCCAAATATTCTTCAAAGACAATACAGTACCACGTATAATGCATTACAGCAATCTAACCCATATTCCTGATACCTGCGGTCCCTTTTGTTAAAGAACTACGCCTGCAATACTTTGCACACTTATTGGGGAATAAACTCCATTGAACTCAGTGGACTGTACTCCTAAGTAAATCTGCAACGGATTGCACTTGCAGGCCTTTGACTACATTTCCAACCCTGAAAAACCCAATTTTCATTCCATGCAATCATACAAAGGGAGATACCTGTAGCGTCACCTACCTCTCCAGTTTTATTTTTCACAGATCCTTGCTCAGCTGGATGTTCATGGAATGCAGCCTTGATGACTTTTTCCTCTCCCTGCCAAAAATCAGACAATTACTATATTCACTTTCTGAAAGTCTCGCTGAAATCCAATCAATGGAATGCAAATGCTTCTCTTGGAGTCGAGTGCTTACCTCTTATGAGTGGAGAAGGGAAGGGCATGTGCAGGAAATACCACCCTCTTCCCAAATATTTTAACTTATCTTTTGGATCACCCACATTGTTACTCTTGGGGCATCTGGTGAGTTGTACCACCAACTGTGACTGGCATGCAGAGTCCCCTTGTATTTCATAGATTTCATAGGCATAGTATGGATAGTCACTATAGTGGAGACAGGTCTACAAGTCCTGCATCTGCTTTGCCTTGCTCATCCCCATCCTTAAAAAAAAAAAAAAAAATGAGGGGGGGAGATCTTATGTGAACATAGGATACAGGAAAGAAATCAACTTCAAATCATCCACCACAGGGCTGTGTTTAAAAAAAAAATCTGGCCTGAGGGAAAGAGAGAACAGAGAAAAAAGCTAGTTGGATAACCTGTTTGAAGAGAACAGCATGGAAAGAACAAGCAAGAATTTAGTAAATATCAGGGATGGGGACTCGGACTCGAGGACTCGACTCGTGAGTTGGACTGAGTCCCCCCTCTGACTCGACTCGGGTCCCAATATTTTTAATGGGACTCGAGACTCGACTCGGGACTCGAGGCCAAGGACTCTTCAACATCCCTGGGCTGTGCCAGAAGGAGTGGAGAGGAGCGCGATCACCGGTGAAGAGCGCATGGAAGCGAGGCGCGCCGCTGCTCGGCCACTATGGACAGCTATCAGGAGCGCAGCCCCAATGTGTTGAGATTTATTTTGATTGATGTGTTGTTGTGGGGGGTTAGGATCAGACATTTCGGTTTTGGCTGCCTCTGCCTGCCTGTTTGGGGTTCCCAGCCTCCTCTGCCTGCCTGGTCTCTTCTTAACCAGTTCCACAGTTTGAATTGTCCAAGACAAAGGCCTCTGCCTGCCTGCTTTGGGGTTCCCTGCCTCCTCTGCCTGCCTGGTTATTTTGGGTTTGTCTGCCTGGTCTGTTCTTGCCAAATTCAGTTGCAGAGTTTTGAAATAAAAAGGCACACTTGTGCCTAGAATTTATTTAAGCCACACATCTGAAGCAGCCTTATTTTGTTGGGGGGAAACCCCATTGATTTTAATAGGGACTCGTGGAGTCAGTTTTGGGAGTGACTCGGGACTCGTGAGTCACCATTTTGGACCAAGGACTCGTACTCGTACTCGAGACTCGAGTCCAAAGATTCGTGACTCGACTCGTGCCCAAGGACTCTTCAACATCCCTGGTAAATATATACCTCTCAAGGGAGAGGATGAGGTGAGCAGTTGTGGTGTTCCTCTTCTTCACCGCTGTCACCCCTCACTTGCAAGGAGGAGCAGCCACCAGTGAGAACAGAGCTAAGGAGGAGTGTGTGGCTGGGGCCTACTGAGGGTATCTTGCCTGAGGCCCTCCCAAAACCTGGATCTGGCATTGGGTGATACTCCAAGGTAACCTGAGCAAGGCCTGCAACTTTGAGATACTGAATCAAATGTGTGTGAAGAATCCTTCATTGTTTGTGCAACAACTGCTAATAGATTAATATGTCTGGACTATATGTCATTCTGCCTTTACACCCTCCCCACCAAAAAGAAGAAGTAAGGACTATAACAGATGGAACCCCTGTCTGAAAACAAAAGGGATTTAGATACAGGATTTGATCATGAGTTGGTATCATCACACATTCTGCTTATTGTTTCCACTTGCTAGCAAGCGCATCCAATTTCTCCAGAGCAGAATGTGGCTCTGAGGCTCACCGCTAGGAGATCTGCCAACTTCTGGTGCAACTTCTTATTCTCCTGCCTCAGCCGCAAAATTGACTCCTTGTTCTTCTTAATGTTCCATTGGGAGTTCTCGTAGAAAGCTTTCCGGTCACCTTCTGTAATGAGCAGAAATAAAACTGCTCTGCTGACCATTTTACTTATTGCTCATTCAAGAAAGCTAAGCAAGGCCAAACTGTCCCAAGAAGTTGACAAGTTTGGTAATGTTAAATCATCTTCATTTCCTCTTAAAGAGATGCAGTTGTGTGAACTACATAATGCACCAAATAAGACAAAGGAAATGATGCTGTACTACTATATGATATACTTCATGAATTGGATTTGTATTTCGCTGGAATCAGAAGTACAACCTTAGACAATATAGTCTCCTTCTATAGGAAAACTATTTCCTTTTTATTCTATCTATAGAAAATGAGATTTCAAACACTTTCATTTGATCTACATTTTAAGCCTGAAAACAAGAGGGCTTTTAAATTTCTTAGTCATTCCTTTCCATACAAGAAAAGAGACCCTGTAGGTCACTCATCCATCTATTGTGGTAGGCATCCCCTTCAGACACCCTCTCTATTCCTAGACTCCAACAAAAGTGAAGTAGGATTGGATGTATCAGATCTGTTCATTTCCATAGGACCTTCGGTACAAAGGAAAATACTGATATGAGCTCAGTCAGTGGGACTGATGAAACCACTACTCCTTAGTGTCCTACTCAACTTGGCAGCAGCATGACCACAGCTGTGGCAAGTGTGGCATGCTCACATATTCTTGACCCTCTCTCTCCTGTGGAGTGTTTTGTGCAAAACCACATCAGTGACAGCTAAGCCAGGTTCTTGCTACATGCAACCGGGCAAGTGGTTAATTAGAATGGCTGAGTAGAGAACCCCAGATTTGCAAACAGCTACTAGCTTTTCACCTTCGTATGTGAAAATTGTTCCCAGGTAATCAAACAGGAAAGCATTACAAACATTCATGTTTTCTCCTCCTTTCATACCACACATTAATAGATATATTAAGGAGTAGACAGATGGGTTAGTGAATAATTTTCCAGGCTAATAACTTTTGTGGACTTATTTGCAGGGCTGGTTTAGCTGAATAACCAATGCTTTTTTCCAGTTAATTTTGCTATAGGAGGGACTCAACTGGGATCCCCCCCCTCCTCCTCAGCAGGAATACACCTAAGTAATAGATTATTAGTGATATTCCACTTCTTGCCAACCTTAAGGAAGATCAGAATTTTAGACTTGGATCAGACCATGCTTGGTTGTGATCATCCCAGTGTGGCTTTAGGAAAAACCCTTTTCCTCTCTGCCTTCCCATGAGTAAAATGGTAGTAGGGATCTAACTCACAGAATATTGCAAAGAATGAAAGAGGTAAGAAAATATTGTTACCTGATCCTAAGGTTTTGTTGAGTGACCTACAAATCTAAAATAATAATCAATACATAACATATATAGTTATGGTAAAGAACTAAGAAAAACTTTCTGGTCTACCGGTCACCTAGTCTGCTGCATTACTTTCGAGCCTACATACCAATTTGCATGAAGTCCGATCTTATGCATGTTTACTCAGAAGCAAGTCCCACTGGATACAATGAGGCGTACTCCTAAGTAAGTGTACATAGGATTGCAGCCTTACTTCTAGTGGCTATTCATTTTGGGATGCCTCCTCCTCCTCCTCCTCCTCTGAGCGCTCCATCCTCCTTACCTAGGAGCTGTATCTTGTTCTGCAGCTCTGAGATCTGCTCGTGCATGGGGGGCTTTATTCCTTCCAAGGCCTGCTGTGTCAGTGGCATGGCAGCGGTGATGGCGGTAGGCTGGTGGGGAGTCAGCGGGAGCGGGCTAGGAAGATGAAGTGCGTGGGGGGCACAGCAGCAGCGTAGTCCGCCAGGACTTCTGGGGCACCCTGGGCAGAACCTGGTGGGAACCCTTCGGAGTAGAGGGGTAAGGGGGGAAACACACACACTTTGGGGGATCCGCTGCCTCACGCCCCTCGATGCCTAGAAGTCTCCCCAGCTTGCTTTTTAGACCGATGCTGCTCCCTCCCCACCTACACACGACCTCCGCCCCCTTCCCAGCCTTCCTTTCCCCCTTTGCCAGGCTGCAGCCGCCTCCTTCGCCCCATCAGCATCAGCATCCCTACGCCTGCATCGGTCTCTATGGCGACCGGACCCGATGCAAAGCGCCCATTGGCCGAGGGGGAAAAGCAAGCCGCGGAAGGCATGATGGGAGGAAGGTCAACCTTTCCGTTGACGCGGGCCAGCACGGAGGATGAACATTATCCGTCGTTGCTGTCACGCGTGGCGGGGGGGGACGAGACCGGGGCATTTCATTCTTCAAATGGAAAAAAAAGAAGTGAGGCTTTGAAAGAAAGAAAGAGAGTCTTTGGCCCGTTATGTCGGGCGGCGCTGGAGAGAAGGAAAAAGCACTTCCTCCACTCTTATGATGGACGTCCTCGCTGCCCGCAAAATGGCGCCCGGGGGAAAACAGGTACCGTCGTCAAGGCCCCTTTTCCCCTTTCCCCGCCCCCGATTGCGCTTCAAAGCGGATGTGCCCGTCGTCTCCTTCCGGTTCCTAGACGGTGGACTTGGGACCGTTTTCCACGAGGATTTCCGCGCCCGGTGGGTAGGGGAGGCGGCTGGGCTTGTGTGTGTGTGTGTGTGTGTGTGTACTGCTGCTCACGAATGAGGGGCGAGCGCTCGTGCGAGGCTGCTCTCTAGGACAGGGTGCTCAAGTGGGTGAGGGGGAGAAGCGGAGGGAAGGGAAGGAAAGGGGGCGGATGGAGAAGCGGGGGCGGGGACGGGAAGAGGAACTGCCCCTGTGTGTGGAACTGGGCTGAGGGCGCCTGGGTGTAGCAGTCGTCGGCCGCCACGCAGAAGAGCTCGCCGGGCTGCGGGAGGGGTATCGCATGGAATGCACGTTACGCTTTCCGTGTGCTATGAGCCTAACCAGCCATTATTTGTGGTGACCACCAGACCCCTCCCCTCTCCTGAGTGTCCGGGATTGCACAGAGGACCGTGGTGGTGGTGGGGGTGTTAGGGGAACCTATGGCTAAGCAGTTTAAAAAAGAAGAAGAAGTATCCTAGTCTTTCAGTCTCGGTTTGTTTGCTATTAAATTTCAAAAAGCACCCCCCCCCCCAAAAGTCATTATTCGGTAGTCACACATCCAAAGGGGCACTCAGTAGTTAATACCTTATGCCCTCTAAGCATTTGGAGATCCCCTCGGTTTCTCCTCGGTGATTATTTCGTATTATCTTACAAACCGAAGCAATCTCTGTTTAGCACCTGAGTGTAAAGCAAGAGCGTTTAGTCACACACTCACACACACACACACAGATATATAGGTACAGGTGGCTGGAATCTGGATGAAAATGAGTGCAATTGATCAACAAGAAGTGAACTTGTAGTTCCAAAAATAAAAATCCTCCTCTGAATAACTTTTTTGGAGTTCTCTCCTTTAATAGGCTATCAAGAATGAGCAAAGGTGGCCATTTGTCTTTTGTGATGTGCATCAGGAGATATCTTCCAAGTCATAGAGACTGCAAGAGGCAGGTCTTTCAAAAAGCCAATCAGTTTAAACTAGCTGAGGTTTTTGACGCGAATTAAATGAATTGACTTGAACTGAAACACTCAAAATGTTGGACTACTAGTTTCTCCAGGAAAGACAGAATTTCTGATTTATACATCTTAGGCGTTGGACTGGCCAGGAATTGGAAAATTCTGTTAGAGCAGGCTTAGGCAACCTGGTGCCCACCAGATGATGTGGACTGCAGCTCCCATCAGCCCCAGTCAGCATGGCCATTGATCAGGGATTATGGAAGTTGTAGTCCAAAACATGGAGGGGAACCAGGTTGCCTAGTCTTGCATTAAGAGCATTTCAGGATACTGAGCAGTGATTGGACAACTATTAATTAGGCAGGATGGGAAGGTGGGGAAGGAGTTATGTTTTGATATAGAAATACTCATACTCATTATGGACTAGTTACTTTGCCAGCTATCTCTCAAAAGTGAGTTTTGCCTTTTTAAAATGGAAGTTGGTAATATTAAGCTGGTCAAATCTTGGCTGATATAAGCCAGGTTCATCATGGCTGGCCTTTAAAGGCAGAAGCAACATGGGAGACTGGTGGTGCTCAATAACCAAAGCTCTCTGAGCTGTTCAGAATAAGTGAAGGCAAACATTCCCTTGGATTATTAGCCTGTCTGGCTTGGAAGGGGTGTGTGTAAATCTTTCCCCAACCCTAGGTACAGCAATTGGTTGGACTATGATGTGAAGCAAAGCTCAACCCCTGAGGACCAGAGCATGTAGTTACTATGGGGATGCCACCTAGGGCCTTCCTACAGAGAGTCATCCCTCTTCTAGTTGCAGCCTAAATATATTATAACTTACTGTGTGGATCTTTATGATCCCATTGTGATTCTGTCACTGGCAAGAGCGTGGAGATGTGCAATGTGATGATGTAGATCCACGTTCTACGTAGCTCTTTATGATATGGCCAGAACTGATCCATTTTAAAAGAGAAGCCTTTGTTAGCATCTCCAGGGCAACTATAATGAGTGCTCTGACTGTTGTGTGGACCTTGAACTCAGCCTTAGTAGATGTGTGTCTAATCCCACCCGGCATCCAATTTCCAGTCCTGAGAGTGTGCGATGACCCAGATCTTTGGGTGGGGTCAGACCTTTTACTAATGAAAATGGACAGCTGAGAGTGAGGCGCACCAGCCTAAAAACAATTGAAGACATTTTTTTTAAATCACCAGTGATGGAAAAATAATTACAGTTCTTAGTCAGGAATGGAAAACGTTTCTCAGTCCCAAGACTTCCATGGGGCTGAGAAATTCTGAACTTCAGAATCACATTTCTAGGCACTCAGGAGAACAGCCTCCTGGGATTTTCCAGTCCTGACTGAAATCATAAATGGTGTGTGTGTGTCATTTCTGAAAGTGGGGTGAGTTTAAAACTGGCAAAATAAAATACCTGAATTTAAAGTAAGTTCTTGAAATTTGAAGGGAATTGCACTTTTGATGGGAGGGGGAGGAAGATTCTGTGACTTCCCCACTCCACCTATTTCCAGTACAACGGGAAGCTTCAGTAGTAACAGGCCTTTTAATCGAAGTTAAGGCCATCACTGGCTATTAGTCAGGATGGCTATATAAGACAATCCAGTATTGAAGGCACGGTGCCTCTGAATACGAGTTGCTGAGGAGCATGAGCAGCTATTGCACCCATGTCCGGTTCATGGGCTTCCTAAAAGCATCTGGTTGGCCACTGTCGGAACAGATAGGTCTTTGGTCTGATCCAGCAGAGATGTTCTTATGTTGTCTATTTTCTTTTCCCCTCAGGAGCTGCTGCTGCTTTGGCCTGTGAATCATGCTGCTTCTGCCTCTAGTGCTGCTATTGCTTTCTGGCTTGGCTTCTCCAGTGGAAGTGAAGCGTCCACGGGGTGTCTCCCTAACAAGTGAGCTTCTAGCAGATGATACCAAACTAGGTGGTAACTTGGGAATTCTCCTATAACACATTGTTCCATCAGGAGTCAACTCCTCCTGTTCCTATTGATGTGGAGGCTGGAAAGCAGGCAGATCTGCCTGTTTTGTAAATCTGCAGAGACATCTTTGGTTTGTTAGCAAAGCCCACAGCCTCAGTGTAACAACTGTTTATTTTCCTGGTTGAGAATTGGAGGCACGAGTGAGGGAAGTGACTCCATGTGTTGGGGCTGCTATTGCCTTCCGCCCTAAGTGCTGCTCCTCATTCTGTTCCCAAAACAAGAAATAAAGCACCAGTGTCCTATTCTTTGCTGATAAGTAGAACTGTGACGGAAGCATTTCCTAATTCTCATCATCCTCTGAGCAGTCTCGGTTCTTTCGGTGTCAACAGCTTGGTTCGCACGGAATGCCAAGCTAGGATATTACCTTGGGCTCATGCAGTTCGTCCTCCCCTGCGTCCAGGAGGAGGAGTCCTGACCAGTCTAGTTTCATTTTCCACAAGGGGGGGGAAATAGTTCACTGTGATCTAATTAGCATCATGTTTGTCGCCCAAAATGTGTGCGGTGTTGGCCTGTGCTTGGAATGTCGGTCATCTGGCTCAGATAGCTTTCTGGATTGGCACATTTGTGTCCAGTGCTTTTCCTTGCTTGAATCCGAGTGTGTCTTTCTGTCCTCTACAGACCATCATTTCTATGATGAATCGAAGCCGTTCACCTGTCTAGATGGCTCTGCAACGATAGCCTTTGATAGAGTCAATGACGATTACTGTGACTGCAGAGATGGTTCAGATGAGCCAGGTAAGTGAGGCGTGTACTTCAGAGATGCCCTGCTCCCACACCTTGCTCCCACCAATGAGCCTTGCTCCTTAGAATTGTTGCTGTAATTAGATGTTTGCTGATATGGTGCTTTGCGGGGTTACCCATCCCTCAGCGTATGCCTCTCCCTCTCAGCAAGGGACAATTATTATTTACATTTATTTATCGCCCATCTGGCCGGCAAACCGGCCACCCTGGGCGATGTACATAAGATAAAAACAGGATAAAATACATTTAAAACAGTATACAATTTTAAAATCCTAGCCCGCCCCATATTCCCGCCTGAACAGCCAAGTTTTTAGTGAGCGGCGGAAGCTCAGCAGAGAGGGGGCATGGCGGAGGTCACTCAGGACAGGAGAGAGTTCCACAGTACGGGGGCCGCCACAAAAAAGGCCCTCTTCCTAGCCCCACAATGGCACACCTTCCAATGCTTCCACCCTATTAGTCCTATTAAGCTGCAATCCTACATGCTCTTACCTGGGTTTAAGTCCAAGTGAACTCAGTGGGGCTTAGTTCTGAGTAGACATGTATAGGATTGTGGTATTAGACTCACAGCAGTGGAATATTCTTTTCCCTAACACAAAAAAATTACGAAGAAGAGAAGAACACTTCAGCAGAAGAGGCTAGGCCCCCCACCTATCCTGAGCACCTCCTAAGCACCCCACATGGCAATAACATCTTCTCAAAGCTTGCTGATAGTGATGGATGAGATAGGGCTGGATCTGTATCTTTGTTCCTGCTTGCAACCTTGGCAAGAAAGCCTGCCTTGAAGGTGGGGAGTAGGAGAGATGGAGTGGGTGTCTTAAAGTTCTCTTCAGAAAATGGGGCAGAGAATGGGAATGTAAAAGGGGTTAAAGAGTGGGGATGATAAAATTGATTCCTAATTCCATTTTCAGTAAGATTTAGACTTTGTGGACATGGAGGCATATGTTTATTCTGTCAACACACAGTTTACTGCAAGCTGTCCAGATGTTTTTCATGTAGGCCCCTACCTGTATCCTCCCTTTCTCCCCTTGTGAAATGAGGGGTGTGTGTGAAGGAGAAGGAATGGCAGGTAGATCTGTCTCCCTGGATGGCTGTTAAGTAGATAAACATCGATTAGCTACCTCTTATAATATTTGTCTGAATTTGGAGACCATCCTATCCTTGGGTCTCAAGGCAGGAAAGGGTATTGCAGATGCAAAAGATGGCAAATGGATTCCTCTTGCAGATTATAAATGACATGTTATGGACAAAAGAGGGATGGAAGAAGAACATTTGTGCCGAAACTGCACGGATTCAACTGTGCACATGTTGCAGTTGTGGTGAGGGAGGGGTATAAAGTCTGGCTCCAGACCTGAGACAGGGGATTGCCCAGAGGGCTGATGAAGGAGTGGCAGCAGGCGGATAACAAGTGACTGAGAAGAGGATTCTGCAGCAGCAGTGGTGAGCTGCTTGGTGCTTAGGGGTTTCTATGTCAGGGCATTCTTCTGCCAATCACTTGTGTAGGGGGTTGTGCTAGGTCTGTCTGATGGGACTGGAGAAGGCTCCTTGGCAATGTAGCCAGTTGCCAGTCTGCTGCTGATACTGTGGTTGGGGCAGAGGTCTAAATCTCTCTGCACGGCTTTGATCAGGCCGTGGCGCATATCATAAGGCCGCTAAAGCCGAATATGTAGGTTTCTCTTAAAAGTTTTAGAAGCTGGAAATACCTTGGATGGGGGTCTCGGCGATTGCGTTGTGAACTTCTTCTGCGAAGTACAGATCCTAGACTTTCCCCACAGTTTTTATTTTATTTTATCTTTGTCCCTTTGCCATGAATCACCATTCCAATGTATCCAAACCTCACCCTGCTCAGTCCATTGTGCCAAAACAAAAGAAAACCCAGCTGTTCTATGTGGGGAAATCAGACACACCTAATTTATTCCAATCACAGATTTGGAGGTGCCGGGGGGGGGGGGAATTGAGGGAAGGAAGGGTGGGGAGGTAAAATTGGGCTGTAGGTGTCCTAGCCATGGGAGAGAAGAGAACCTCATCCTGCCTTGGGATAGTTCCTCTTCCTCTCTTCCCCCGCTCCCATTTGTTAAATGTACCCACAGCTCTCCTCTCTCTCTCTACCCAGGGACTGCTGCATGCCCCAATGGCCGCTTCCACTGCTCCAATGCTGGCTACCGCCCTCAGTACATCCCCTCCTCTCGCATCAATGATGGGATTTGTGGTAAGGTTTGGTAGCTCCTGGCAACGGAGCCCTCTGGCTATGGGCAGCCGAGCCCAAGTGGCTGGATTTTAATGGCTCTCCTTATCATCTCCCTTTCAGACTGCTGTGATGCCACAGATGAGTACAACAGCGGCGTTGTGTGCGAAAACACCTGCAAGTAAGCCATGGTCGTTAACCTTTCAGGAAACCCTTTCTCTGCTTATTCAAAGGGCTGGTTTGGGATTGGGCTTGCTTGGAAAAGGACAGTAAACAGTCGGTTCAAGTTTGTATAGCTTCTAGGAGAATCACAGTTTTGCAGTCTTAAGAAATCCACTTAATAGTTTTATTGTTTAAGCATAGGTCATTTCAATGATAAATCACAATGTTAAAAACAGAACACAAAATCCATGTTAACCTGGCTGAGGCTGTTTAAAAGACAATTTGCCTTGTCAATTCATTGTATTATTTAGTGATGTATCCGAGAGTCGGGGGGGGGGCTGAAAGTAGGCCAAAAGTGGCCCACTCGCCCCCCCCCGAGACTCTCGCGACTTACCTTTCCCGCCGCTCGATCCACGCCGTGCTGGGGAAAGGAGCTTCAGTTCCCCGGCGCGTCAGTTCCGGTTCCCCTGGCGCTGCGTTTTTAGCGTAAAAGCCAGGGCAACCCAGCTTGAAACGGCTGCGATTTGTTATTTGTGGCCGTGTTAAGCTGGATTGCCCTGGTTTCTATGCTAAAAACGCAGCGCCACGGAACTGGACGCAACGGGGAACCCGTCGCGTCACTTCCAGTTCCCTGGCGCTACGAGCGGCGAGAGCAGATAAGTTCCTGCTCGGAGTACCTCCCTAGTATTATTTTGCTTGGGTTGCTACAGTGGTTCACATGATCATTTTCAACCACAGTGGCTTAAATAAACCACCGTGGTTTGCAGCATGTGCCAGGCACCTATGGGTGCCCGTTCTGTAACCCGGTTGTTGTGTTGTCTGAAACTGGCGGGTTGTTGGCGTGGTTAACAAGCCACACTGAACCCCTGGGCTGTTTTAGGGTTGTGTGTGATTTGCTAACCATGCCAACAACCCACTCTTGCTGCGTTCGGACAGCACAACAGCTAACGAGCAGGGTTGGGTTACGGAATGGGCACATGCACATGCCGCAAACCATAGTGGCTCATTTAAACCACTGTGGTTGAAAATGATTGTGTGAACCCACCCAGTGAGTTGAGCAACTCTAGGTCAGAGATGGGCAGACATCAGCCTTACAGGGTTTACTTGTTTTTTTGTTAGAATTGCAAACTGGACCCAAAAGAAAAATAGTCACTTTGGGGCCAGTCATACTCTTAGAATTAAAGAGCAGAATTAAGAAACGGTACCTCTGAGCACATGTTCATGATTCCCCCCCCCCCCCCCGAATTAAGCTCACAGTTCACCCAGAAGCCTTCTGCATTTCAACTACCTAATTTGGGGTGGAGGAGCGTTTTTCATTTGTTATTGTTGGACAATTAGGAGTTGGAAGCCCTTGCCGATCTACTGCAAATCACTCAGATCTACCAAGTAGATCCCAATCTACCTTCTGTCCACACCTGCTGTGGGTCATAGATTTTTGTGTTTTTTAGTGTGTTTCTATCCTGCCTTTCTACCCTATTTGGGTCCATTAGGTAGCTCACAACCCTGAAGTTTCAAACAGAATTGTCATAAAAAATATACAATCACAAAATAATAATGCCAGTTAAAATCAAATTCTAAAAAACACATGCACGAACACAGTGGAAAGTAGAAACCTAATTCCCAAATGTCTTGTAAAACTAATGTTTTCAGCTTTTTGAAGACCAAAAGGGAAGGGTAGTAGTATGGGTTTGCAGGGATAGAACACACAATAAAATAGTGTGTTGCTCTCTTAACTTGGATTACTTTTATGCTGCTTTTTATAGACTTGCTGTCTTCAGCTTTTTTAATGTAGTATTTTATGGTGCATTCAATATTTTATCATAAACCCGCCCTACAATATATTTGAAGGTAATAATAATAATAATAATAATAATAATAATAATAATAATAAGTTCTCAAGTTACCCTTGCTACCACACAATTCTGAAAATGCATATAAATATAGAGCTCTTTGGAATAAAAACTTGCATAATATGTTTAGTCTGAGAGCTGTCTTTGGGTGCATAGCGCAAGCTAGTTCATAGGCGGCGGTGGCATTGCCTGGGCTGCAGCCTTTGGTTGCTCTGTCCATTCTGCCATAGACTGTATGCTTGAAGCAAGCTTGACCAGTGTAGCGTAGTGGTGAGAGTGTTGGACTGGGACTCGGGAGATCCGAGTTCTAGTCCCTGCTTGGCATGAAACTCACTGGGTGACTTTGGGCCAGTCACTGACTCTCAGCCTCACCTACCTCACAGGGTTGTTGTGAGGATAAAATGGAGAGGAGGAGGAGGCTTATGTAAGCCGCCTTGGGTTCCTTGCAGGAAAAAAGGCGGGGTATAAATATAAATAAACAAACAAATAAATTGACCACCCCTTTTAGGATGGGGTCTCTCTCTGTGCACCGTTGGAAGATACCTTTGGGCTAAACTCTGGATGTCTCTTTCCTTGCTCCTGTGCAGAGAGATGGGGCGAAAGGAGCGGGAGGAACTGAAGCAGAAGGCTGAGGTGGCCCGAGAAGGCTTTGAAATCAAGAAGGCCCTGATGGAAGAAGCAAGTAAGAGAAAGGAAGAGAAGCAGGTGAGGAAGCTGGCATGGGAAGCAGCGACAGCCAGTTGGTGGGGGAACAATTGCCAACAGGCCTGTGAGGCTGGGTGATTTTCTTCTCATGGGTCCATTTTTGCGGTACCTGAGGAAGCCAAGAAATGGCTCTTCTCAGGCAGGCATTCGGCTGGGGAATGAGACCCTTCCAAGAGAAGTGGGGTCTAGGACAGTGTTCTCCAACTTTGGACGCTGGCTGGGGCATGCTGGGAGTTGTAGGCCAAACACATCTGGGGACCCAAGGTTGGAGAACACTGGTCTACGAGGTACGAAATCAAGATTTGCGGAGATAGTCTGTGCACCTTTCATTGGCACCTGAGCTTGCCGGGAAGCTTCTTCTCTGCAGTCCCTGTGTTTCTTCGTTGAATCTGGAGTGCTAGTTGTCCATATACATTTTAAAAAGTTAATATTAAGTTACGTTTATACAGCATTGCAAAACAATTGCTCAACAATTCCCACTTTCTTGAATATTTCTCTCCCCTCCTCCTTGTGCTGCCCTCAGCCGAGCTGGATCACCCTGGCACTGATCCATGGGCAATTAGTGTCTTGTGATGTCCTGGGAAGGGCTGGGCTTGGATTATATTCAGAGGGCCTCTTTCTCTTCTCCCCCCCCCCCCCTTTTAGAAAAAGCTATCTGAGCTACAGGAGAGCAAGAAGTCTGTCGAGGAGCAAGTGGAGACTCTGAAGTCACTGAAGGAAGCTGCTGAAAAGCCTGAAAAGGAAGCCAAAGATATCCACGAGAAAGCCTGGGAGGGTGAGTGCACTGTACCATATGAAGGGATTTAGTGGCACTGAGAGCCTCTTTGTTGGTTGTAAGCCAACAGCCTTCCTTTTAAAGAGATGAGACCAATGAAGTGTGTGTGTGTGCGTGTGTGTGAGAGAGAGAGGGAGAGACAGAGAGAATGAACTTCAATGGGCTCTAGGTTGTTCTGTGGCAAGGAAGAGTTTCACGGAGTGCAAGAATGAGTGGGAAATGGCAATTTAGCAATTTCCTAATTGTAAAAGGATAGTGCCTCTGACAGAAGCTGATTAATAAAATTGGGAAGTCCCAATGATGTTATCTTTGGGAAATAATGGCAGATACAGTCATGCCTTGGATTGAGAGCATAATTCGTTCCGGAAACGTGCTTGTAATCCAAAACACTCTTATATCAAAACGAAATTCCTCCCAAAAAAATGTGTACAGAGATTTTTAATTTAAGCCGTACTACAGTACTTGTATTGCAAGACGTCGCTTGTAGATCAAGTCAAAAAAATTTAAATAAATATTTAAAAATTTGCTTGTCTTGCAAAACGCTCTCAAACCAAGTTACTTGCAATCCAAGGTATTACTGTATATGAATTTGCCATAGGAGTCCACATGGCTCAGGGAAAGCATCCCAGCAACTCTTCTTCTGCCCAACCGGTGAGCAGAATGTTCCTGGATGAATGAACTTTCCTTGTCCTTGGCTAATTAAAATGGGTTTGTTTTGTTTTTTGCAGGCAGGCGCTGCCCAAAACAGTGGTTTGTTTGGGGGCCAGCTTGTGTCTCATATGCCTGCAAGGCTGATCCTGACTAGCTGCAGGGCCCTACCTCCAGGATCTCTTTCAATCCTCACAGCTCGAGTATATTTAAGGGCCAAGGGAGTGGGGATTACTTCCCTCCTATGTTACTTTGGGCAGGGTCGTGAGAGTCTGTATGTGTGTTTGTGTGTGTGTTTGGGATAATTTAGCTCATGGAATTCATTGTATGCAACAAGATGTGGTGATGTCTGCTGCCTTGGTTGGCTTTAAAAGCAGGTGAGACAAGATTCTTGGCAGGTGGGAGGTCTTTCAGCTGCTGTAGGTTGTGATAGCTAAATCTGGATAATATCCAATGGCTAGAGATGTACAATTTCTGGGAATTTTGAAGCCATGGAAAACTGTTTTTTCCTGAAAAAAATGGAAATTTGGGGGGAAATAGAAAAATAAGCAATACTTATTTATTTTTTTTAGTGCTCTTTACAGATCTAAGGTCACTTAGTTGTTTTAGGACAGCCTTCTCCAACCTGGGGCCATCCAAATGTTTGGGACTTCAGCTTCCATCAGTCCTGGGCAGCATGGCCAGTGGTCAGGGTTGCTGGGTGTTGTAGTCCAAAACATCTGGAGAGCATCAGGTTGGTGAAGGATTGAGATTGTACTAGTGTAAACCAATGCTAGTGCAAAGGAGAAAAGTGGCAATTTGCTGCTGAAATTCAGCCCTGCTGCCAAATTTCAGTGGCAAATTGCTTTTTCCCTTTGCACTAGCACACCCTGATGATGATGCTCTAGCACTGATTTACGCTAGTGCTGCGGCGCCGTTGGATATTACCCAATGTTTTCACGGCAAGATACCTCTGAATATCAGTTAGGTTGAGGGCAAACAGTGGCAGAGGGCTGTTACCTTCCATTCCTGGTTTGGCTTCTGGGAAGTATTTATTTATTTATTTATTTATTTATTACATTTATGCCCCACCTTTTTTCCTGAAAGGAACCCAAGGCAGCTTACATAGTCCTCCTCCTCCTCCTCCTCCTCCTCCTCCTCCTCCTCCACCTCCATTTTATCCTCACAACAACCCTGTGAGGTAGGTTAGGCTGAGAGTCAGTGACTGGCCCAAAGTCACCCAGTGAGCTTCATGGACGAGCGGGGACTAGAACCCGGATCTCCCGAGTCCCAGTCTAACACTCTAACCACTACGCCACACTGGCTATGTACCTGGCCGTTGCTGGAAATGGGATGCTGGTCTCAAAGTTTAGTTTTTAATTAAGTTTATATATCATTTCACACATCCAAAATTAGTCCCAAAACAATTTACAAAAAAGATTAAAATGCAAAGGATACAATAGCATGTAAACCATGCAAATTTACTAAAAATGTCCATCCCAAGGATTATCTGGAGCCACCACCCCCATCCAGCATAGGAAGGAACAGCAGAAATAACCACCGAGGCTGGATCCTTAAAACCAGCCTTCCCCCAACCTGGTCCCCTCCAGATGTTTTGGACTACAACTCCCAGCTTTTCTGACCATTGGCCATGCTGGCTGGGGCTAATGGGAGTTGAACTCCAGAATGTCTGGAGAACACCGGGTTGGGAAGGCTGCTTAAAACTATCCAAATGCCTGGGAGAAGAGTAACATCTTTACCTGGCACTGAAAGTATGATGGAATCAGTGTCAGGCAAACTTCCCTGGGGAGAGCATCCCATATTTGGGGGGGGGGGGTGTTAGCGCAGAAAAGGCCTGTTCTCTCATCACCACCATCCAAACATCTCTCAGAGGAGGCACAGAGAGAAAGGGCCTCAGGCTGGACTTGGCTTGTCTGCACCAGCAGGGTTGCTCATACCTTCTTATTTTTAACCAAGGGCAGATAGCATGTTAAAAAAAATAAAAATTAAGTGGTTTAATGGCTGCCCAAGAATTGCGCAGCTCAGTCTTCCTGAAGTGCTATAAGAGCTCCATTTAAAAATCACCCAAAAAAACCTTTTATAACTTCGTGTGTTGTCATGAGCTGAGCATGGCTATACGTTAAAAATAAACAAAATAAATATTAGGCGTGCCTCTCCATTTCCATTTGCTTTTGCCTAATGCCTGGTTGGCATGTGTTCTCTTGGTGGATCTTAACGACCAGAATAGTGGGAGAAGCATTCGGTAGGGCTCTAGCTGCTTTTGCATGTGCAGACGCTCCTTCTGTTCTTGTCCCTTTGGGACGCAAGTTTTTAGGGCAGGAGTTTGGGTTCACACAGAAATCAAATGTCCTGCTGTTTTCGTGGCAGTTGATCTTGGGTCTGGTAAGCGTGGGTGTTTTTTTTTTTTTTTTTTAATTAAGAACATTTGTTATCTATCCGGTTTGCAACAGAACAGAAAGCTGCTGAAAGAGCCGCAAGGGATCAAGCCAAAGCAGAAGAAGCCTTTCATGAGCTGGATGATGACGCAGATGGAATGTGAGTCTAATTTGATTCCCCTCTCGGTGGCAGAATCACTGCCTGTTCCGATGGATGTGGTCAAGGCATATAGATCCTGGTTCCACCGCTGATCCTTTTTTGTCCTGGTGTCAAATTCTGCCGTTCAACTCTTCTTGTATTTTGCAGGGGGTGGGTGGGAGGAGGAGCATTTTTTATTACTGCTACCTCAAGGGCTGTGTTGGCTCAGGTGGCAGCAATGCAGAACTGCCTATGTGTGGTTTCTAAATAAGTAGCAACATCTAAATAGGACACCAAGCAGCTCCCAAGGCTGTCTTAGAGGTGAAAGGGTCTGTAGGTCATCTAATCCAATCCCTTTTCTTTGAGTCATGGGGTGAAGTCATTGTGGAGAGAGCTGCAAAGCTCTGTCTGCTTCCACCAGACTCTCTGCACAGTTGGGCGGGGTTTCCAAGCTTCCTGTGGCTTTTCATTTGAGTCAAAATGCTCTGTTCCTAAAGCATCCCCAAGAGATGCTGTGTAAGCCTTCAAGCACTAACGAGCTGAAAACTTGCTCTTCTGAAAACCATAGCTAGGAATCATAAGAACCCAATAGGTACTTGGCATAGGTATTGTTGTGACAAATTCCGTGTAAACAAGGTTGCAAAAGCCTCGGCTAGCACCTTAATTGCTTGTCTGCCCTCCTGTGTCTTCAGGGTATCTATCGCTGAGCTTCAGACACACCCTGAGCTGGACGTGGATGGCGATGGGATCCTGATGGAAACGGAAGCACAGGTATGATGACGGGAAATATGTACCTGTACAAGAAGGCTGTTCTAATGCAAGCAGGAATGGCTGTCCATTGTTATCCTCAGCTCTTGCTGTCTGTCTATTAGCTACTGAGCCATTTTCAAGGTTATGTTATTGTCATACAAAGCCCTAAACAACTTAGGACCAGGATATCTAGCAGACTATCTTCCCTTATATATATCCAACCAACCTTTAAGACAGTGTTCTCCAACCTTGGGTCCCCAGATGTTTTTGGCCTACAACTCCCAGCATGCCCCAGCCAGCATAGCTGGCTGGGGCATGCTGGGAGTTGTAGGCCAAAAACATCTGGGGACCCAAGGTTGGAGAACACTGCTTTAAGATCATTGGAGGAGGCCTTGCTGGTCATTCCAAAATTATCAGAATGTCGACGTGCAGTTCCTCGACAGCAGGCCTTCTCGGTAGCAGCGCCCACCCTGTGGAAAAAACTCCCTCGTGCAGTTCGGGAGGCAGAAAATTTGGCATCTTTCAAACGCCTTCTGAAAACACGCCTGTTCACCCAGGCTTTCACTGGCCCATAATTAAATCAACCATGCTGTCCCATTTTACTGCTCCTGTACTTCTCATTATTTTTGTTGTTGTTGTTTTTTAAAATTGTATTTTAAATGTGATTTTAATATTTATATGGAAACCTCTTAGGGATTTTTAAAATACTTAGCGGTATAGAAATAGTACAGATAAAATAAATAAATAAAAATCATGTGAGAATGAAATGTGTCTCTTGTTCTTCCAGACCTTGCTGGACAACAACTTGCAGGTGGATGTGGGTAGTTTCCAGGACACTGTGTGGGCGGCGATCAAGGAGAAGTACAGAGCGGAGGTTAGTGTGGCGGCCCGGACTTCCTCTACCACAGTGCCGAGCAGCTCAAATGATCCTATCTGGGGAATGAATTTGACAAGGACAGCTTTGTTTTCTTTTTTAGGACCCCAAAGTCCCCAGTTAGCCAGGCAGTTGTGTGGCTGCAGTGGCTTTGAGAAGGGCTCACGTAATGGTTAGGTGAAAAAACTGTTTTTCTTGCATTTTCTTGCCCAGTGTCTATTCCAGGGCAGGGGCAATATGAGTTCCAGGCCTGCACACTAAGCTCCAGAATGCTGGAAGGAGGACCACCCTAAAGGGATGAGTGTAGTTTTCCAGTCCTTGGTTTATAGATGAAATGAGAGTTCTATCTTTTTGTCCTCCTCATAATTTGGGGGTGAAGGGACTGTGTGATGCCTTAGCAGGCCCAGGTGTGTGTAGAGGTCCTTTGTACTGTGTAGAGGTGTACTATTTGACAATTATATAGTATTTTCGGAGGATTCCAAGTGCTTCACATGCATTATTTCATTAATCCATACAACATCTCTGTAAGGTAGGTCACTATGTCCCCAAATTGCAGCTGGGATGTTGAGCCAAGAGAAGAGTGGCTTGCCTAAGGCCACCTGGATTGTTTGTGGCAGAAACAAGATTTGGACCCGTGTCTTCCTGCTTCACAGCTCATTCTCTTAGTTGATATGCTATACTTGAAGGCTCTTATTTCAACAATAGTGCTGTTACTTGGTGGACCCTCCCAGCATTTCCTAACACTCTGGACCAAGGGTCGGCAACACAGCACCCATGGGCACAGTGGTGTCTACCAGGACCCCGGAATACACCTGCCAGACTCCCTTGCAATTTCTTCTTCCTCCCCACCTCCACCATGCTCACTTCCTCCTCCCACCCAAGAGCTCCTTTGCCTGCTGCCCATCTGAGTTTTCCTCCCCATTCCACTGCTGCTTCCTTCTTTCGGGCAGGAGAAGGAGGAGGTGACTGCCATGGAGTGGAGGGCTGGTGCCTGCAAAAACTTTTTCAGCCTGTGAAATGTGCCCGTGGTCCTGAGAAGGTTGCCTACCTCTGCTCTGGACAGTGTGAAAGGGAGCATGCGACACCCCCCACCCAGTGGCTTTAAGGTCTGACCGTCTCCCCACCACTGTGAAGGACACACAATTTGATCTGTTGCTTCTCTGGTTTGTGTTGTGAACATGGTCTTTGCCCAAATTTGGGGATGGTATTTCCTGATCTTTACAGGATCTTAGTATAGGCCAGCCTTCCCCAACCTGATGTGTTGTACTACAACTCCCATCATCCCCAGCTAGCACGTTGTATTCCAACGCATCTGGAGGAGACCAGGTTGTGGAAGGCTGGTACAAATGATGCCTTCATGTTATATTTGGTGAATGCAAGTTCTCTTCTTTGAATTGGTTGACGCAGAATTGAACACGAGAAGTCCATTTTTTTTTTTTACCACAAGTAGATCATGACCATTCTTGTTATGCGGGTGTTAACTTTCCCTGAGGGTATAAATAGAATGGACTGGTGCAGTTTTATGTAGCCTCACTCACACTTAAAGCATGAGAGTGATTTTCCCCCCTCTCCTTTAAAGAAAAAAACAAACAACCCTTTGCTAAATAAACCAAAATAATTCTTCTTTTGGGATTTATCAAAGATTATATAAGTGAGGAGCATAAAGAAATAGTGATTAACTTGCTAACAGGATT
The DNA here is from genome assembly GCA_021292165.1 of Shinisaurus crocodilurus. NCBI lineage: Eukaryota > Metazoa > Chordata > Lepidosauria > Squamata > Shinisauridae > Shinisaurus > Shinisaurus crocodilurus. Next base: position 8,804,330 of record CM037881.1, read on the forward strand.
GAAAAAGCATCTAAATGAAAAATGGATGCTTTATCTAGTGAGGATTGGTTAAAAAGGAGAATGGAATAAATTGCTAATGGTAAAATTTACTCATTTAATATCGTTTAGAGTAGGGAGGTACCGTAATTAGAAACTCATTTGTGGGTAACTGGGATTCTTAACCTTTTAGAAAAGACGTTTAAAACAAAATGTAGCTACTGAGAGTATTATAAAAAATTTCATTTATTTATTTATTATATTTATATCCTGCCTTTTTTCCTGCAAGGAACCCAAGGCGGCTTACATAATCCTCCTCCTCTCCATTTTATCCTCACAACAACCCTGTGAGGTAGGTTAGGCTGAGAGTCAGTGACTGGCCCAAAGACACCCAGTGAGTTTCATGGCTGAGCGGGGACTAGAACCCGGATCTCCCGAGTCCCAGTCCAACACTCTCACCTTTTTAACTGGGAATTTATTTCTTTGTATGCATAGGTGTATGGAAAATGTTGACCATTTCTTAAAAAACAGACTCTTGGGGAAGATTCTGTGGTATCTTTGGGACTTCTGGCTCTGGCAGGGCCTCTTCAAGTAGTATAGGCTCTGGTACTTACTCTATTGAACCAGTTGCGGTAGTAATATTCAGTTCATTCCTATATCCTTAAAACTTTCATGACACCTTTTTGGTGGATCCTGAACATAATGGTACGATTGTGAAATAAGGGCTTGGTCTGAAGGCACATGATATAGCACAGCCTTCTCCAAACTGGTGCCCTCCAGTTGCTTTGGACTACAACTCCCGTCAGCCCCAGGCAACATGGTCAACAGTCAGGGAAGCTGGGAATTGTAGTCCAAAACATCTGCAGGGCACCAAGTTGGGGAAGGCTGATACAGCCACCTTGTTAAGCAGGTCTGGGTCTGCTCAGTGCCTGGATGGGAGACTGCTTAGGAATCCTACTTACGTTACCTTGAGCTTCATGTGAGAAAAAGAGGACATAAATCATGTAACAGAAATAAATAAGGAAATCAATCCCTATGAAAGAGGTCTAATACAGCTTCTTATTTATAGATTTTAAAATATTTAAATATTTATAGGTTGCCTTTTAGGGCATTGCCCTCACAGAGTGGTATGCACAATCCAGGCAACAGATATATCAGAACTTCAAATGCTATGTAGCAGAGGTGGGCAGAAAGTACATCTCCAGAAGTTTTGGACTTCAACTCTCATAAGGCCCTACCAGCATGTCCAATGGCATCTGGAGATCTACTTTCTGCCTGCCCCTGCTATATAATTCAGAATCTCAAAGCCCCCATGGAACAGCAATACAAATTGTGTGTTATGTTGTAGAACAGTCAAACTTTTAAGCCCTGCAAAGTGGGGTCCACGTGTAGTTGTGTTGGGAGTTTCATGACCCCAGGGGACAACACTGAGAAGGCCCTGCCTCTCGTGCCCAACATCCTAATTTATCTTATGGTGTGGAGGGCATATGAGTAGAACATCTGAAGCTGGTCTTAACATAAGGGTAGGACCATTTAGTGAAGATGGTCCTTTAGATAATCTGACCCCAAACTGTTCAGGGCTTTAAAGGAATACCAGCACTTCGATTTGAAAAACACTTTGTTTCCCATTAAAAGCATGCCTAAAGTGACTTGCAATAAAAACACATCCTAATAGTGAGAGTCAGGCCTTCATATGAAGTACCGTATATACTCGACTATAAACTGAGTTTTTCAGCACATTTTTTGTGCTGAAAAATGCCCCCCCCCATGGCTTATACTCGGGTCAGCGCCCCCCCCAGGACCCCCGCCGCCACCCCCAGACACCCCCGCCACCCTCCCGCCACCCTACCTGCACCCGCTGCCGCCGAAAATGCCCCGCCCCCACCGAAAAAGGCCTGCCGAAGCCCCGCCTCCACCGAAGCCCCGCCCCCACCAAACTTTTAAGCCCTGCAAAGTGGGGTCCACGTGTAGTTGTGTTGGGAGTTTCATGACCCCAGGGGACAACACTGAGAAGGCCCCCAGGACCCCTGCCGACACCCCCAGACACCCCCCGCCACCCTACCTGCACCCGCCGCCGCCGAAAATGCCCCGCCGCCGCCGAAAATGCCCCGCCGCCGCCGAAAATGCCCCGCCGCCGCCGAAAATGCCCCGCCGCCGCCGAAAATGCCCCGCCGCCGCCGAAAATGCCCCGCCGCTGCCAAAGCCCCGCCTCCGCTGAAGCCCCGCTGCCGCCAAAGTCCCCCCAGGACCCCAGCCGCCACCCCCAGACCCCCCCGCCACCCCCAGACACCCCCCCAGACACCCTACCTGCACCCGCTGCCGCCGAAAATGCCCCGCCGCCACGGAAAAAGGCCTGCCGCCGCCGAAGCTCCGCCGAAGCCCCGCCCCAGCCAAAGCCCCCCCAGGACCCACGCAGCCACCCCCAGACACCCCCCAGACACCCTACCTGCACCCGCCTCCGCCGAAAATGCCCCGCCGCCGCGGAAAAAGGCCCACCTCCGCCGAACCCCCCCCAGGACCCACGCCGCCACCCTAGGCTTTTTTGGGCCTTTTTTACCCTAGGCTTATACTCGAGTCAATAAGTTTTCCCAGTTTTGGGGGGTAAAATTAGGTGCCTCGGCTTATATTCGGGTCGGCTTATACTCGAGTATATACGGGTACTTTTTATTTGGCCTCCCAGAGTGTCTCCTGAACAATCTTAACTCGGACCACTATGTAACAGGGAAGCAACCGTTATGGACATGTGGAAAGTGTAGGCTGTAATCCTGTGCAGTTTCCTTGGAGTAAGCCCCATAGTGGAGCTGACTTCTGAGTAAACATGTGTAGGACCGAACTACTAATTGTGTTTTTCCCTGCGGTTCTTTTAAGACACATCATTAGAAACTGTTTATTCTATGGAATGGGTTAGCAGACTGGCTTTCCCTTGAGTCTCAGGAAAAATGTATATAGGTTGTGCACTGTTTGGATGTCATGATAAACCATAGTTTATCATGACTGGAATGAGCTGTATGGTCTCCCTCCGCACTCCTCTGGTGTGTGGCTTACTGGTCCAGCATACTCTGCAGCCATTACACAACACTGGCTTATAGTCCTTGAATTTTTAGAATTTGACTCTATTTTTAGAATTTGAGCCAGCGTGGCGTAGTGGTGAGAGTGTTGGACTGGAACTCGGGAGATCCGGGTTAGTCCCTGCTCGGCCACGAAGCTCACTGGGTGACTTTGGGCCAGTCACTGACTCTCAGCCTAACCTACTTCACAGGGTTGTTGTGATGATAAAATGGAGAGGAGGAGGAGGAGGAGGAGGAGGATTATGTAAGCCGCCTTGGGTTCCTTGCAGGAAAAAGAGTGGGGTATAAATATAATTAAATAAATAAATACATAATTTTTAAAAAGATGAATATAGATTTTAGCAGTTAATTAAGCTGAAATCTTTTTGATTTCAACCACTGGCTTTATGCCACTATTATACTTCATCACTTTCTTCTTCATCATTTTATTTATTTTATTATATTTTATTTGAAGTATTCTTATACTGCTCCTCAACCAAAAAGGCTTCCAGAGTGGCTTACGTATAATCAGTTAAACAAGGTAGTCCTTGCCCGCAAGCTTACAATCTAAAAAGACACAACACACAAAGAAAAAGGAACTGGGTGGGAAGGTAGTGGGGATAATTCTTTCATTCTGTCAGCAGGGCCGGTGGAATGGCCCTGTTCTCTCTCTCATCTCCCTCCATAAAGCCCTTTGTAGTTCACTTTTTCGAGCGGTTGATATATTGTGAAATGCTTTTGTGGTGGTTTCATTGCATCATTTGTATGGCGTTGGTATATTATAAGCTGCTTTGAATCCTCAAATTGGTCAGAAAGGCAGGATATAATAGTAAGCACAAATAGACTGATACTTTTGGCAGAACTATTTGGACTGTGTAGGCTTTGTGAGAACTGCAGAATCTTGGTGGGCACTAATCTTAGGTCATCTACTACTACTGGGGAAGTGGGCCTGCTGAAGGATCGTTGGAAAGGCAGCCTACCCTGCCCCAGGAAAGGTAACATCCATTGTATTTGTTCTCCCTTGCTCCTTGAATTTTCCAAACAGGAGAGCCAGGTTTGTTAACTGAGCACAGTGATCGGGTATTACTGCTAAGGTTGGGTTAAAGCTCAAGTCTTCCCTCTCTAGAGCTTGACTGATGTACAGCCTCCACCAAAGGCCCCAGTAGAGGAAGAGCCAGATCATCAGCCTGATGGCCAGGGGGACCAGTTACCTCCTGAGGAGGACTACGATGAAGAGGATGATGAAGAAGAAGAAACTGATGAAGATGGCATTGATGAAGAGGTGAAGGTACTAACTCTGTTGTAGAAGTCTTCAAGCGAAATATACCGGGATGCCCTGCTCCTGACTTGAATTCTGCATGCAAAATCCATGCACCACAGGAAAACAAATGCAAGTGTGCTTATTTTTGCATACTTTATCCTGAGAAATATATTTACATGTTTGTTTGAACTGAGAGACGTTGGTCAAGGAATAGTGTGATGACAATGGAGTGATGTAGGTAAAGGATCCTGACCCAAGTCCCATGGAGAATGGGTGGAAAGGTAACCTTGCTGGTCACACTAACTTTCCCCTCTGGAGCCTTTTCCTGACTCTGTGTGTGTATTCAAACCCTCTTTTCGTAGCTCTGAGGCCTAGACCAGTGTTCTCCAACCTTGGGTCCCCAGATGTTTTTGGCCTACAACTCCCAGCATGCCCCAGCCAGCGTAGCATCTGGGGACCCAAGGTTGGAGCACGCTGCCATACAGGATTCTGCATGTGTAGAATTCCAGAAGATGAGCGGCCCCCTTCCACGACCAGCGGGATGCAAGTCAAGCAATGAGCTGGGTTTGCCTCTCCTGTCATTAGGAAGGAGACATTCAAGCCTGTTCATCATGTTTGGGAAAGATCACCCTTTTCCCCCTTTTTGGTGGGATCGAGTTCTGTTTTCAAATTCTGGGCTTTTCCTCTTCAGTCCTTCTGGGTGCCTTTATGTAGTCTATTTTTGTGAGCCCTTTTAAGGGACATGTACCAGCATATTCAGCTGAATAGTTGTCTGCTGGCAATGTTTGAGCTGATCCCTATTTAGTACCAACAGTGAATTTTGCACTAACCCCCCCCCCCAGCCCATGTTTCTCCCTGCTCTTCCCTTCCCTTGAGTTGTTGGTCTCCTTTCTTGGAAAGCTCTTGGTCACTTGATGACTGTCAGTTAGCCTCTCTTTGTCTCTATTTGTTTGTTCTCCCAACATCCATCTTTCTTTCCTTTCTGCTCTGGGTGTGTATTGGCTGGGTTTGGAGTTGAACGTGATTATGACAACCTGCTGCCTTGATATCTCTGCAGGTCCCCCCACCCAAGCCATCTTCTGATGTTAAGGCAGCAGAGGATGAAGCGGAGCAGATGCCTCCTTATGATGAAACCACGCAAGCTCTAATTGACGGTAGGCTGTTCTTTCAGAAGCATCCTTTCAAACGGAAGGAGGCTCCGTGATTGTGTTTAGTAAGCTTATGTCTGCCCACGGATTTGCTGTATAGAAAAGAGGCAGCCCTCTTGGTTTCAGTTGGAGAAACAGTTTAAAAAAAAAAACACCCCACGATGGGTTGTTGGGAGGAGTCAAGTCGCTCTCCTTTCTTATTCTGTAAAACGGGAATCAGTTGCCTTCTCTGCAGCATTATTGTGAAGATGACAAATAAGATGCTAGAGCATTTTGAATGTATTTAAAAATTTCTATAGCTCTCATAAAACTGGAGCTCCCCAAGGATCTGCCCTGGAACCTGCCTTTGAATGAGTAACCCAAAGGACAGCAGATGTTTTCTGATAGCTACATCTAGAGCAGACTGTGGAAAGTTACAGGAGAGAAGGATTAAGCAGGTAGCAATGAAAATGACCTGTTTGCAGATACAGTACAAGGTGGTGGCATGTTTGTCATAAGTGGTTTTTCTAGGGTATCTTGCCTGAGGCAGGGGGGTAGGCTGCATGATCTCTGATAGTCCAGAGTCCTACTTGCACCACCACCCCTAGTCAGCCGGTACTAGGATGGAGGAACTCCGTGCAAGGGGTGTTGTGTGTGTGTGTGTACGCACTCTGAGCCTTCAGTTCGGCTGGTGTTTAGACTGTTCTGCAGTTGTCGCTTCTTACCTGGAGCTGGTATTCAATCTTATTTTTTCATTCTAATACATTTGTAGCTTGTGTAACCAACAGTGATTGCTGCCTTATCTGTCCAGATCATCTCTTTAACTTGCCATTTGTAAGGGTTTTTGTTTGTTTGTTTGTTTTTAAAGGCAAGAACCCTATGAATGTGCTCATATCTGGTTTTTAGATGCCAATCAGCAGGGGCGGTGCAGCGGTCACCATGGCTAATCTTTCCCGGGGAAAGTTTCCTTCTAGAGCAGTGATGGCGAACCTATGGCACGGGTGCCACAGCTGGCACGCAGGAACCTCTCTGTGGGCACTTGAGCCATTGGTCACCAGATCGCGAAAAGACCGTCCCCTTCTGCAAAACACTAATGATCTTGTTCTTTCTCACAGTGTGGAACAGAATGATTTTATTCTAGAACTCCTGTTACAGAATTCTTTTCTACATTGTTATCACATTTAAAAGATTTTGAAGAATGATGCACAGAGCATGGCTTGGATGTAAAGCCCTAACAGTTGACCTGAGTGCTGCATGTGTTGCTCTCAAACTAATGGAGTATGAGCCAAGGTTTGACAAATTATCAGCATGCAGGCAATAGCAAAAATCACATTAATTGTGCAAAAGCATGCCCAATGCAAACTTTTACCTAGTGCAGTGTTTGCAGTCCAAGACATAAAGTGTTTAAAATGTGTTAAGCACGTTTAGTTTTCTTGTTTATCTTGCTCATCCTAGTACAGGTCTTTTACTTTTACTAATCCGACACCTGTAGAAGCAGGGAAAGGACCGGGGGTAAAGCTCGCCCCATACAATTTCAGTCTGGCATATAATCATAGTACAAGTTGAGAATCCCTTATCCAAAAATACATGTGCCTAATTATTTAGAAAGGTTGTATAAATTCCCTTCAGGCTATGTGTACAATGTAGTGCTATAATAATTTTTTGAGTTGATTTTTTTCCCAACAAAAAACTGTTTGTATCATTGAAAGCTCTGCTATTGTGTTTTTCTTTAAAGACAAAAGATGTTAATTAGTTTGGACAACTGTACGAGTTGTTTTTTTAAAACTAAAACCTCGGTATTCAGGTTTAATTGCAGGAAATAAATAAGTTGGTTTTGTGTTGCAGTTTGGGCACTCGGGCTCAAAAAGGTTCGCCATCACTGTTCTAGAGTCATTTGCAATGTTGGTGATGGCGTTACCTCACCTGGGAGCTCATGGGTCTCCTCCCATTCTCCCAGTTTGACTTCAGGGAGCGGAAGCCTTTCACAGGGCCAGCACCACAGTGGCTATTTCCATTTTGGCAGCTGCCTCTTTGAGGGGCTGTGTCCTAGCTTGGCTCTGAGGTGTCTCACCAGGTGTTCCCTCTGGGAGGTATTTGGGGCATGCCTCTAGGACAGTGCTGCTGAACCCTATAATATCATTGTGAGGGCACAATTCCATTTCACGCAAGCTCTTCGGGACCACACTGCGGTGGTGGGGTTGGGGCCAAAGGCGAAAAGGATAGGACCAAAAACACTGCCCGTGCAGGGCCGGATTAAGAGCATTATGGGCCTGGAGCTGAGGAGGGCGCGCAGCTGAAGAGGGCGCAGAAACGCTGCGCTCCTCTTCGCTGCCGCTGCGCCGCCCCCGCCAGGCCTCCGCCTCCCCACCCTCCCGCCGCCGCCGCGCCCTCCCGTCCCGCTCGCTGCTGCGCCTCCCCCCGCCCTCCCACTCGCTGCCGCTGCGCCTCCCGCCGCCGCCGCCATCACCCCCCCGACCCTCTCCCCGCCACCTACCTTCTCCGCGTCGTGTCGCTTCCGGAGCCCCGCCCGCGTTGTTTTGGCGGGAGGAACCAGGGCAACAGGGCTTAAACAGCCCTGTTGCCATGGTTTCCCCGGCAAAAAACAGCGCGGGGGTCCCGTCGCGTCACTTCCTCCTCCTTGGCGGCGGCAGCAGCAGCAGCAGCCAGGGCGGGGGGAAGGTAGGTTGGTGGTGGCAGCGCAGGTTTTTTTTTTTTGCAGAGCAGGGCTGCTTTGGAGAGGGGGGGGCGCTAAATATTATTTCGCCTGGGGCGCCAAACTGCCCTGCACCGGTCCTGATTGTGGGCCTATTTTCTGGTAGGGGCCTGGAGCTGCAGCTCCAATAGCCCCTATCTTAATCCGGCCCTGTGCCCGTGGCTAAGCTTTAGGAGAGGCATGTCAACCTTTTAGAATGGGGGAAAACCTGTGGAAAAGCTGGGAAGCCACCGAACCATCGGTGGTTGGGGGAAAGGGGCAGGGGTCCAAGGGAAGGAAGCATGGCCCTTTGGGGAACTCTGATGGGCTGGTTTGAGACACTGGAGGAGGGCCCCGTGGCTCACGCTGGCGCAGCTTGTCTGAGCGTGGAAAGCTAAGCAGGGTCAGGCCTGGTTATTACTTGGATGGGAGACCCCCCCTCCTCTAGTTTCCTGCATTGAGCAGGGGGTTGGACTCGATGGCCTTGTAGGCCCCTTTCCAACTCTATGATCGCGTGAAGTGATAATTCCCCTTTACTCGGCACTGGTTAGGCCTCATCTTGAGTACTGCGTCCAGTTCTGGGCACCACACTTTAAGAAGGACGTAGGCAAACTGGAGAGGGTTCAGAGGAGGGCAACAAGGATGATCAAGGGACTGGAAACAAGGCCCCGTGAGGAGAGACTGAAAGAACTGGGCATGTTTAGCCTTCAGAAGAGGAGACTGAGGGGAGATAGGATCACACTCTTCCAGTACTTGAAGGGATGTCACACAGAGGAGGGCCAGCCAGGATCTCTTCTCGATCATCCCAGTTTGCAGGACACGGAATAATGGGCTCAAGTTACAGGAACCCAGATTCCACCTAAACATCAGGAAAAATGTCCTGACTGTCAGAGCAATAAGACAATGGAACCAACTACCTAGGGAGGTGGTGGGCTCTCCCACTCTGGAGGCATTCAAGGTGCGGCTGGACAGCCATCTGTCAGGGATGCTTTGACCTGGATTCCTGCATTGAGCAGGGGGTTGGACTCGATGGCCTTGTAGGCCCCTTCCAACTCTACTTTTCTATGATCTATGAAATCTATGGATTTGGCCCCATGGCCTGAGTTTCTATGCCCCTGCTCTAGGAGCTGGGAAGAAAAAAACCCTTCTGAGCCCTTGTGAAGATGTGCTGTACTGAGCAGGCCTTGCCACTAGGTGGGCCCATCTGGCTCCATTGGGCACTCTCCCCCCTCCCCCCCAGTCCATCTTGATGCATGCTCTTTTGCTCTTTGGGAACCATGGCAGGGCAAGAGAGCCCAGTGGTGACTGGGAGTGGCAAAGGAGCAAGCAGGGAACAGCAGGTGCTTGAGGAGTTCTGGGGCTGGAGCGGAAAGGCAGCTCAGCATTCTTAGTCTGCCTGCATCTCTGTATGAAAAAAAATATATATTCAAAGACAAGTTAAGCATTTGCTGGGCCGTTCCAACTCAAAGGTTTCTGGGATCTTGATGTAATGACAGGAGTATCATATATGGGCCCTCTGTCTGCCTTCAAATCAATGTCAGCATTGATGTAGGAACCTCTCTGAAAACCCAAGTAGTGCCTGCTAATTGGAGGCAACAAAGAGGGACGGACGTGCTGTGTCTGTTTGCCCGCGCAGTAGTTCTCATGGGATTTGGCAATCCTATGAGCTGGGAATGAGACACTTGCAGGCATGACAGAGGTGGCCTTCGTTTGCTCTTCTGCACGTGGGCAAATTTTGGGCAGGGCTGTGTGTGCCCCAAGCTAAAGAAATTACATCCTACATCCAGGCAATCCAAATTTTGAACTAAGAAAAGCTGAATTCTGTAACTTGCATAAATTAGGCAAATAGCGCGCATTTTAGTATTTTTCTCTTTGGCAAAAGTTTACTATTTTTGTTGTTCTGCATAGTTTGCAAGGGCAGTGGAGTCCCTCCTCCAACCACTGAGAATCTCATTCCTCTATATTTCTTGCTTCTGAGATGTCAACAGGCATGGCCTGCACACTTCCAAGCATATCTTTGCAGCTGTCAGGACTAGAATCCTTTACCCTTTTCCTATGCTCTTGAGTCCTGATTTTTTGTTAATTATCCTGTCCCCAAAGTATTCCAGGCTTTTGACTTCTATTTTGGTATAGAAGTTTCTTTTGTGAATGCATTTAACTGCGTCTCTTAATTGCTGTTTTTTTTTAGTTGAAGACCTTTAAGGGGACTGGAGGCTTTAGGGTGTTTTTTTTTCCTTTGTTCTTTTCCTGTTCTCTTAGTGGAGTTCAACTGCCAGTGGTAAAAACGAAACAAAAACCCAGTAACTTTTTCTTTTTCTGTTCAAATAAATGTCATAAAGAGGCTTATGAGCTTAAAGCAAGGCAAATGTGCTATCAAGTCACAAAACAAAAGCTATTTGCTCTAAGAGGAGATGAACCTCCTGCTTTTAGCACGTGGCTGAAAAGGGGAGCTGTTTGTGTCTGTAAGAAAATAGGCCTCCTCATTTTCTCTGAACAAAGCAAAGCTGCTTAGATTGATTTTTGCAGGGTGGGGGACTGTGCAGTGACTTAGATGCGCTTGTCATGAGAATAATTCCTTAATTACATTTGACTCCACGGCTATGAGGAGCTACCTTCTCCCTCTGTCTAGTTATAAATAACTTTGGCTGAGGGCTAACGATATAATGGTTTACTTGAATTCATGCGGTGTCATAATCCCCAAAGCATTTGCAGAAGGTTTTCATGGAGAAAGTGGCAACCGTGGGCTGTGATGCTGCAGGTGACCAATCTTGCAAGAAGACTAATCATGTAAGCAAGGTATTAGATCAGTGTTCTCCAACCTTGGGTCCCCAGATGTTTTGGGCCTACAACTCCCAGCATGACCCAGCCAGCATAGCTGGCTGGGGCATGCTGGGAGTTGTAGGCCAAAACATCTGGGGACCCAAGGTTGAAGAACACTGTATTAGATCCAGTAGACCTCACCCGAGATGCGGCCCCAGGAATACTTGGTACTTTTGCTAACTGCTCTGTTTATCTTGCGATAGTTCAGAGTTTTCTCCCTATGCAGTAGCTGGAGTATGGAGTATGCTGGCTGGGTCATGCTGGGAGTTGTAGGCCAAAAACATCTGGGGACCCAAGGTTGGAGAACACAGCCCTAGAACAAGCCATGGATTTTCAGCGTGGTTTGTAAACCACCCCAGCCAACCACCCTCGCGGGGTTCGGATGTCACAACAACCCACGCCCCCTGAGGGTAATTATGCTAATTAGGCAGCTCCTGACAGGACGCATGGGAAGGGAACATAAGCCATCCTGGCTTATTTTCCCTCTGTGATCATCCAAACCCGATCAGAGCCTCCGGTGTTCTTCAAATGTTTTATTTATTTATTTATTTATTATATTTATACCCCACCTTTTTTCCTGCAAGGAACCCAAGGCAGCTTACATAATCCTCCTCCTCCTCTCCATTTTATCCTCACAACAACCCTGTGAGGTAGGTTTGGCTGAGAGTCAGTGACTGCACCGCTTTTAGGGGGCTGTTCCACATTACCATTTTTAGCTCCTGGGACTTGGAGGTGGTAATCTTAGCTAATCTGTTTTTTTTTTTTTTGCACATTCTTTTCAGCATGTCTCCAAATTTTGAGTCTCTGTGGCCCTGTCAGCTAGGATGAGCCATGCACTGACTTGCAGTGTAAGGAGATGCTGAAGTTAAGTCACCTTGTGTTGTTGGCTAACTCGTTCTTTCTTCCTGGCTTTGGGGGTCTTAATTTTAGGGCCTTGCCAGGCAGTGTGGCCATGTGCACTTAATTGGCATGCTTTGTTTGCTCAGTTCTTGTTTTTTCTTCAGAATGGTTACTGGCTGCGGAAGAAGGGTTGGGACTCAAGATGTGTGTGGTGCAGTAGGATGGGACTGAGGCCTCTCTACTGCTGTCTTGAGTATCGTGCATCCCACTGTTCTCCCACCTTGGGTCCCCAGCTGTTTTTGGCCTGCAACTCCCAGCATGCTGGCTGGGGCATGCTGGGAGTTGCAGGCCAAAAACAGCTGGGGACCCAAGGTCGGAGAACTCTGCTGTATCCCTTGCATTAGGTTTGCCAGTCACTCATCTCTGCCACCTCCTGCCATTCTCCTGTAAATTGGGCATTTCCTCCCCCCTGCAGCCCCAACTCAAATTCACTATCGTGGGTGCCAGATTTGGTGCTAAAACCCGCATTATTCCTGCTCTGCTGTATGACTGTGGCCAAGCAACAAGAGACATTTGAACGTGCTTCCAGTGTTAGATCAAAGTCCAGTTCTTTGAATCTCTGGTTTAGCCTCTCACAAACCAACATGTGCATGCTGCTTTAATAAGCGTACACCAGGACGGCAAGCCACACTTTGATCTTGGTTTGTGATGCAGGTTTGGCGGGCAAGTGCAAGCCATGGTCTCTAGGCTTGGATGTAGTGGAAAGCTACGGTTTCTACAAAAACCGAAGTCACTTACTAAAGCAGGGTGCACACGAGATGGGGAGGAGAGGGCGTACAAGCACAGGGCTTGTTTATGTAATGCCAAACCATGGTTTAATCTTACATGTGAACTAGCTCTCTTGTGTACTGTTGGCGTTTCATTGAAGCAACTGGTAGGCTAGGTTGGAAGGAAATGAAACGGTTCACTCTCAGCTTGGCAAAGTCTATACTGGCTGTTTCAGCCTTCAGCATAGGCTGTGGCTGGTGGATTCCGCTGTGACACCTGGGAACTGTTCTCTTCAACTTCCTTGGATAGTGTCATTTCTGGGGTATTTAAAGCAAGACTTCATTTAGACTTCGTGTCAAACAATAGCACGCTCTAACCCAGTGTTCTCCAACCTTGGGTCCCCAGATGTTTTTGGCCTACAACTCCCAGCGTGCCCCAGCCAGCATAGCTGGCTGGGGCATGCTGGGAGTTGTAGGCCAAAAACATCTGGGGACCCAAAGTTGGAGAGCCCTGCTCTAACCGTAACCCAAACAATTGTCAAAATTCCCCCTCGTGTCTTCCTTTGGAGGTTGAAAGACCTACTTGCTTCAAAAGTCATAGTAGGTCCAGATCTTGTTGCTTGTTGTGTGGGTGTTCATGTTCTCAGCTACTTATGCTGTGTTAGTCTAATTGTTTTTTTGTTTTATGTATTTATTTATTATATTTATGAATCGCCCATCTGGCCAGGCATCCGGCCACTGAGCGATTTACAATCCAATAAAATACAAGGGGGGGGGGGGGGGAACACACACACACAGTATAAAACACAATTAAAAACAGAACGAAACTTTAAAATCCTAACCCACCCCATATTCCCGCCTGAAAAGCCACGTTTTTAATGCACGGCGGAAGCTAATCAAGGAAGGGGCATGGCGGAGGTCACTGGGGAGAAAGTTCCATAAATTGGGGGCTGCCACAGAAAAGGCCCTCCTCCTAGTCCCCACCAGCCTGGTTTCTCTGGCTGATGGGACAGGGAGAAGGCCGTCCGTGGCAGATCTTGTGGAGCGGCCTACTTGATGTTGCTGGAGGCGCTCCTTGAGATATATTGGACCGGAGCTGTACAAAATTGTTTTTTGTTGATTTTGTTTGTGTCCTTTATTGATTCCTGTAAGTCTCCTTGAGTCTTTGAAAGCAGGGTAAAAATATCTGAAATTGATGTATTACTCGGCCATTTCTGCTCTTGGTTTTGTGTCTCTCTTTGTGAGAGACACAAAATAAGTAACAGTTCAACTAAAATAACTGATGTGGTAGTACGCTGCCTGCCTCAACCAGAATGAACTGTGACTAAAACCAATGTCTAGGATGACTCTTATATGTTTGGGGTTTGTCTAGGCAGGAAGGACTGAGGTGAAAGTTGAGTCACCTCAATGGAAAGGCCAAAGAAGCTGTTAGCTTCACCTGAGTTCTAAATATAGCACTTGCAGGTTGTGTGTATGTGTGAATGCAAGAAAGGTTCCACTGAACTGCCTCCAGGCCAGTGTCAAGGCTGCAGCCTTGAGCAGCTATCGCGGGGCTACACTTCCATTTTTCTTCTGAGTTTTAGTGGGTCCCCACGCCCCTCTGAATAGAGCTGCTACTCGTACGCATCTCTTCATATTAACAAATAGCCGCATGAGCTAGGTAGTTACGACATTCACCCTGTTACCCCAGACTGCCTCAGTGAAGAGATCCCCACTTCCCCATGGTTTAATGCAGTGTTCTCCAACCTTGGGTCCCCAGATGTTTTTGGCCTACAACTCCCAGCATGCCCCAGGCAGCGTAGCTGCCTGGGGCATGCTGGGAGTTGTAGGCCAAAAACATCTGGGGACCCAAGGTTGGAGAACACTGGTTTAATGGGATGCCACCTCTTTCAAGCAGCTTGGGTTTCTTGTGTAGCCTGCTGTTGCGGGATTTTCCCCAGGGCCATGCAGCCTCAGGTTGGGAAGGCAGTGGTTTTTTTTTTTTTTAAACTGTTCCCCAAGTTTGGAGTGGAGTTTAAAGGAGCAGCCATCGAACTGACCAGAGACCTTGTGCATTTCTTCCAAAGCCCATCCAGTGCCCAAACAGGCTCTGCCGAAGCCATAGAACAGAACTTGTCAAAATGTACCAGGCATAGCAAAAAGCTGTTTTATAGCTATAATAAAATGGACTGGGAAGCCCAAGGCATGTCTGCACTTTGTGTTCTTCTGGGAACATGTGCCACCTGAATAGATCACTTCCATTAGCATTGCTAAGCAGATAAGCCATTTCTCAGATCTCTAATGTCCAGGAAGCGAAAAGCAATCAATAGGCAGGGCTGGCTGTTTAAAGTGGCCCATGCAGCATAAAGCAAATGGCTCATAGATTTCATAGATCATAGAGTTGGAAGGAGCCTACAAGGCTATCGAGTCCAACCCCCTGCTCAATGCAGGAAACTAGAGGAGGGGTCTCCCATCCAAGTAATAGCCAGGCCTGACCCTGCTTAGCTTTCCGCGCTCAGACAAGCTGAGACAGCGTGAGGCTTTCTCCTTAGCAGAAGTTGAGAACCCTCAAAACGTACAATTTTTGCAAGCAATCAAGGCTGTACGTGTGTGTGTACAGATGGAAGTATTCTGATTTGCCAACATTTCTTTTTGCTGCAGTTTAGGTATTGAAACTGGTTTGTTTTATTTTTCAGTAATTCCAGCTATTTGGGGAAGGGGACAGCGGAGCATACGATACTTGAGCACCCACAGGAGGGAGTCAAACAAAACCCAAACAAAAAACTGGCTCAGTCTTTTATTTTATTTTTTTATTCTAAATCAAAATAGAACCCAAACCATTGTTTGTAAGTTCGTTGTCATTGAACTCTCGAACTGGGACAAAACAGAGTAACAGTTCAACTAAAATAACTGATGTGGTAGTACGCTGCCTGCCTCAACCAGAATGAACTGTGACTAAAACCAATGTCTAGGATGACTCTTATATGTTTGGGGTTTGTCTAGGCAGGAAGGACTGAGGTGCTTTCGGACTGCAGTTCACCGGCCAGGCTTCAGATAAACAGCTTGGTGAAGAGGAAGAAGACAGTGGCCCAGTTCGGACATAACATATTTTGGTTTAATAAACAGAGATATGCATGAGCCTTGTGCCTGCCTGCACCACCCCTTTCTCTCCTTCCTTCTCAGTGTGCCACAATTGAAGACTTCCTGACTTAATTAACCATCATTTCCTGTTATGTCCAAACCAAGAAACTATGGTAACCAGGATCTGAGACCAACCTCAGACCATGGCTTCAGATCCTGGTTTTTGATCTGGTAGCCATAGTTACTCATCTGGTAACCATAGTTTCTTGGTTCGGACATAAGGGGAGGTTATGGTTAATTAACCCAGGAAGTCTTGCAACTGCGGCATGCTGAAGAGGGAAGAGATGGTGCACATAGGCACAAAGCTCGTGCATATCTTGGCTTAATAAGCTTAATATGCAAAATATTACATCCAAACTGGACCAGTATTTTTCTGTGTGTTGTAGAGTGCCTCCCTCCCTATCCTGTGTTGCACGGCCACATTCTGTAGCCGTTAAAACATTCCAGCAACCACTTCCTTCGAGGCCAAGTTGTTTTAAAAAGAGAGCTCCCTGACAGACAGGTCTGCAACACAGTGTGGAGTGCAGCCACCTCCAGTGTCCTATAGGTCATAGCTCTGACAGACTGCAGGGATCTGACAGCATAGGTTGATGTGAGGTAGGTGGCATGTAGCTGAGCAAGAGCATGGCGCTGTGTATGTGTATAATTATATAATCTCTTCATTTTCCCGTCATATTGCGTCAGGTAGTGAGCCAGGATTCATAATTTCCTGTTCCCCATTTCCCTTCCTACTTTCGATACGTGTTGAAGGCTATTAGGATACAATATCCCAGTGGTATTAGCTGCCTTATTACGTAAAGCAAATCAGCAGTGTAACACGATTATTTACTTTTTCCTGTATGAACTAGAACTGAGCCAGTTATGGAACATTTTATCAGTCTGAATGGAACCAAACTAGAATGGCTTCATTCACAGCTGAATCCAACTGGAACTAAACCAGAACATCCCACGGTTTGACTCCCGGCATACCAGGAGGGGATGGATACATACATGCACACGCACCTTCCCTTTGTCAGAAACCTCTTGGATTCATGGTCTTCCTATGATAACTGTGTATATCTGTGTTTAAAAAACAGTCCTCCTATTTATCTGTTAAAAGGTCATAGTCCTAGGCCTGCCACCTAGTTAAACATCTTACTTGATTATTCACATGTGTTAAATGCCCATTACCTGCATAAATTTGCATATGCATAAATGCTATTTTGGGCTGCATTAATAGAAGTATAGCTTCCAAATCGCGTGAAGTGATAATTCCCCTTTACTCAGCACTGGTTAGGCCTCATTATTATTATTATTACTATTATTATTATTATTATTATTAATATTTATTTATCGCCCATCTGGCCGGCGGCCGGCCACCCTGGGCGATGTACATAGAATAAAAACAATAAAATACATTTAAAACAATATTAAAATTTTAACCCACCCCATATTCCCGCCTGAACAACCAGGTTTTTAATGAGCGACGGAAGCTCAGCAGAGAGGGGGCATGGCGGAGGTTACTCGGGAGAGAGTTCCACGGTACGGGGGCCGCCACAGAAAAGGCCCTCCTCCTCGTCCCCACCAGTCTAGCTGCTCTGGCTGAAGGGACAAGGAGAAGGCCATCCGTGGCATATCTTGTTGAGCGGCCCAATTGGTGTTGCTGGAGACGCTCCTTGAAATAGACTGGACCGGAGCTGTATAGGGTTTTAAAGGTCAAAACCAACACCTTGAATTCGGCTCGGCAAGCAACTGGTAGCCAGTGCAAATCCTTCAGCACTGGCGTGATGTGATCCCGCCGGCGGCTGCCTTTAACCAGGCGAGCCGCCGCGTTCTGTAGCTGTAGCTTCCGAACCGTCTTCAAGGGTAACCCCACGTAGAGCGCATTACAGTAGTCTAGGCGAGAGGAGACCAAGGCATGAACCACTGATGGGAGCAGGTGATTAGGAAGGTAGGGGCACAGCTGCCATATCAGATGGAGTTGATACAGCGCCGCCCGGCTCACAGCTGCCACCTGAGCCTCCATGGACAGCTGGGAGTCTAGAATGACCCCCAAGCTGTGGACCTGGTCCTTCAGGGGTAGATGTACCCCATTCAGCACCAGGTCAGCATCCCCTAACCTCCCCTTGTCCCCCACCAGCAGTACCTCGGTCTTGTCGGGGTTCAGCTTCAGCATGTTCCTTCCCATCCAGCCAGCCACTGCCTCCAGGCACTTGGACAGGGTCTCAACGGCCAACCTCGGTGAGGACTTGAAACAGAGGTAGAGCTGCGTGTCATCCGCATACTGATGACACCGCACTCCAAACCTCCTGATGATAGCTCCCAGCAGCTTGAGGTAGATGTTGAATAACGTCGGGGAGAGGATGGAACCCTGCGGCACTCCACAAGTGAGCAGCCGAGGGTCCGAAGCCTCCTCCCCGAGAACTACCCTCTGGTACCTTCCAGAGAGGAAGGACCGGAACCACTGCAATATAGTGCCTCCCACGCCCAACCCCTCCAGACGGTCCAGGAGGATACCGTGGTCAACGGTATCAAAAGCCGCTGAGAGATCGAGGAGGACTAGAAAGGAGCATTCGCCCCTATCCAAAGCCCTCCTCATATCATCCACCAAGGAGTCCAAGGCCGTCTCTGTCCTATGTCCAGACCTGAAGCCCGACTGGCATGGATCTAAATAATCGGCTTCATCCAAGTGTGCCTTCAACTGAGCACCCACCATCCGCTCGATCACCTTGCCCAGAAATGGTAAATTGGAGACTTGGCCGAAGTTGTTTAAATCCTGGGGTTCCAAGGAGGGCTTCTTTAGAAGCGGTCTTATTACTGCCTCCTTAAGGGCTGATGGCATCACTGCCTCCTCGAGGGAGGCATTCACCACCGCCTTGATCCCCTCACCCAGTCTCTCCCTGCAGCTCATGATGAGCCAGGATGGGCAAGGATCAAGCAAGCAGGTGGTCGGCCTCACAGATGAAAGCACCTTGCCATCTTGACTACTGTGTCCAGTTCTGAGCACCACACTTTAAGAAGGACGTAGACAAACTGGAGAGGGTTCAGAGGAGGGCAACAAGGATGATCAAGGGACTGGAAACAAGGCCCTATGAGAAGAGACTGAAAGAACTGGGCATGTTTAGCCTTCAGAAGAGGAGACTGAGGGGAGATATGATCGCACTCTTCCAGTACTTGAAGGGATGTCACACAGAGGAGGGCCAGGATCTCTTCTCGATCATCCCAGTTTGCAGGACACGGAATAATGGGCTCAAGTTACAGGAACCTAGATTCCACCTAAACATCAGGAAAAAATTCCTGACTGTCAGAGCAATAAGACAATGGAACCAACTACCTAGGGAGGCGGTGGGCTCTCCCAATCTGGAGGCATTCAAGGTGCAGCTGGACAGCCATCTGTCAGGGATGCTTTGACCTGGATTCCTGCATTGAGCAGGAGGTTGGACTCGATGGCCTTGTAGGCCCCTTCCAACTCTACTTTTCTATGATTCTATTAATAGATCTGAAGTGGAGGAGAGTTTTTTTCTTGATTGTTAGATGTGCATATTTTTCATAGCAGGTGTCATTTTAGAGCAGTGTTCTCCAACCTTGGGTCCCCAGATGTTTTTGGCCTCCAACTCCCAGCATGCCCCAGCCAGCGTAGCTGGCTGGGGCATGCTGGAAGTTGGAGGCCAAAAACATCTGGGGACCCAAGGTTGGAGATCACTATTTTAGAGCCATTCCCTCCTGTGTGACAAGGAGGGATGCCTCAAAATGGCACCTACTCCCCATACATTGGGTAAGTACTTGTAGTAAAAAATAGTTAACTATTAAAAAAAAAATCTTTGGCCCAGTTAATTGAGGGTCTCTAATCCGGGGCCGGGGACACACACATAGTGTGTGGCTCTGCAGAAGTTTTATTTATTTATTTTTATTTTATTTTATTATATTTATCAATCGCCCATCTGGCCGGTCACCCGGCCACCCTGGGCGATGTACAATTAAAATACAACAAACAACACAATAAAATATAATAATTAAAACAATATAAAAAATTCTAATTAAAAACCTAACCCACCCCATATTCCCGCCTGAACAGCCATGTTTTTAATGCACGGCGGAAGCTCATCACGGAGGGGGCATGGCGAAGGTCACTAGGGAGGGAGTTCCATAATGTGGGGGCCGCCACAGAGAAGGCCCTCTTCCTAGTCCCCACCAGCCTGGCTGCTCTGGCTGATGGGATAAGGAGAAGGCCGTCCGTGGTAGACCTTGTTGAGCGGCCTACTTGATGTTGCTGGAGGCGCTCCTTGAGATAAGCTCAAGGAAGCTCAAGGAAGTTTTGACTTCCAACTGCTGTCATCCCTCGCCCTTGGCTATGCTGCCTGCTTTAATCCATCAAAAGAAATTGTTTAACCAAATAATCAACTAAAGGCACAATCCTAGGCATGTTTAGACAGAGAAAAGGCCTACATCTCCCAACATGCTCCATGGCTGGCTGGGGCATGCTGGGAGTTGTGGGCCTTTCCTCTGTCTAAACATGCCTAGGATTGCGCCCTAAACATTGCAGCCCTCTCTAGTACTGAGAAGTGGCCCTGGGGATAATCTCGTCCAGTCTGGTACCCTGCGTCTTACGTATCCTGGGTAATGTAAGCTGAATGGTGCCAATGTTTTGCAGAACTAACAAACTAGGCTTAGTAGGCAGGACTACACCCGGCTACTTGTACAGGGGATTTTACACAGTTGTGCTTTTCTATAATCCATAAGATCAAGGCACAGATACTTCGTTTCTTAATATTTGCTTAAGTATAACAAATTTATTTATTTATTATATTTATATCCTGTCTTTTTTCCTGCAAGGCGGCTTACATAATCCTCCTCCTCCTCTCCCATTTTATCCTCATAACAACCCTGTGAGGTAGGTTAGGCTGAGAATCAGTGACTGGCCCAAAGTCACCCAGTGAGTTTCATGGCCTAGCGGGGAATAGAACCCGGATCTTCTGTTTCCAAGTCCAACACTCTAACCACTAAGCCACACTGGCTCTATCTGCTTTCTGCCTATATCTGTAATATGTGGTCAGCCATCAGAAAGATGACGTGAGTAGGCTCAGGCTTGTGGTCAGGTGCGGGGGGGGGGGCTTGACCTCCTCTGGCGCAGATGCTTGGAGGAGCAAGTCACTCTTTGGATGAAAATGGCACAGTGTGCACTTTGGAAATACTGAGGTTCAAAATGCTTAAACGACAGGTCGTGTTTTATGGCTTGAGTGCAGTCCCTGAAATATTTTATGATCCTTAGGAAATCTCGATTTATGTGTGGAAGGCAGTTGCTTGAAAGATAAAAACCAAGTTCTCCCTGGGCCAGCTTATTGAACCTAAAAGGGGCATTTAACTTCAGTCCTTGGGATTACTCTGCTGGTATGCACGCCTTAAAAGGTCCCTTCAGTTGTTGAGAGAAATTATATATGTTGGAGAGCTGTTAGTTATCACCATTCTGATTTTCTGCACAGAGTCTGGTCTTGAGAGGTTCAGTGCTTCTACTATGGAGGTTCAGTCCTCCATCATCAGCTCCTGAGTTATTTTTCTGTATTCTCCTGAAATGTGGGAAAGCATTTGCTATACTGGTCACTGGCTCACCGCCAAATGAGACTACTTTGCCTGCTGCTTCCCCCGGTATCCACTAGATGGTGGTGATGTATCCCAGATTCCCATTATAGTTGATGAGTTCTTCCAGAGAGAAATATTAACTACATCATTCCTTATTACCCCAATTCTTATAAGAAATTACTTAGACTTAAAACTCGGGTAACTTTTATTGCTGTATGGACGTACTCTATTCTAAATTGAAAGTTCGGGGAAACAATGTCGGAGCAGTCAAGGATAGAACGTTAGCCACAAATTAGGGATTCATTTCTGGCAAGCTTTTTTCCTCCGTTAGAAGACGAGACTAACTTTCAAAGCCAGGGGGAGCCATTGATCGTGAAGATGTGTCCAGCTGTAAACGGCTGCATTTGGGATTGATGTTTTTGGCCCCTTTGTTTAATAGTCAAAAGGAATTTTCTGGTAGAGGTAGATTTTATTATTAGAGAGAAGTGGATTTAATGGCTCTGGCCATAAGGAAAGATTTGATTATGAGAGGGGAAAAGGAAGGATGAGAGAGAGCATTTGAAAGTCCAGTTCTGGTGTAAACACAGTTTGCATTTCTAATCAAAACCCTGCAGAAAAACTAGAAGCCTGCAGCCAAGGAACCGGCTGGATGTTTCAGTTCAACCTGTGAAATGTAGCATCACCCACTCCTTCTCCCATTTCTTGGAGCTCATTGTCCCTTTGGGGTTGCAAGGTCACAATGTCGGCAGTGACTGTAGAAGCCACGATTGGCAGAGTTCCACTGTCATGGGCTAGGCCCTCTTTTACTAGACAATATGGTAAATGTCTTATCGCATCTAAAATGTCTAGTTCTGTACTTTGCCTACATTAAGAAGAGAATTGCACACCCCTCTGAGTAGATCATGGGTGGGCAGAAGGTAGATCTCCAGATGTTTTGGACTCCCAGAAGCCCCTGCCAGCATAGCCAGTGGTCAGGAATGCTGGGAGTTGAAGTCCAAAACATCTGGAGATCTACTTTTTGCCCATTCTAGAGTTGATTGTTCCATTGCCCAACTACTCTTGAGTGAGCAAGCTCTTTCCTAATGATTAGAGTCATCTGCCTGTTAGTTTAACTGTGGAGGAAGGGGGGGCTGGCTGACCCGCCACAACCCCACCCTTTCCTACCCCAAAGGACCCAAGACCCCCAGAGATCTCAAGGTACCAGACTGCCAAGCAATCCTACTTGAATCTCTGTTCAGGGACTTGCCTTTCTGACTGTATTTATTTATTTATTTATTATATTTATACCCTGCCTTTTTTCCTGCAAGGAACCCAAGGTGGCTTACATTATCCTCATCCTCCTCTCCATTTTATCCTCACAACAACCCTGTGAGGTAGGTTAGGCTGAGAGTCAGTGACTAGCCCAAAGTCACCCAGTGAGTTTCATGGCCGAGCGGGGACTAGAACCCAGATCTCCCGAGTCCTAGTCCAACACCCTAACCACTACGCCACACTGGCTCTCACCTGTAACCTGGATTTAGTTGCTGGAACCACAGAGCAATCCACAAACACCATGTGGGATAAAAAAACAAAGAAGGTTTATTTCAGGTAGCATTTTACAACAAGAATAGGGAAATGAGAGAAGCACACAAAATAGAGAGACGCTTTGGTACACAGGGTAAAGCTACAAAATAACAAAACCTGATTCCTTATATCTCCCAGGCACACAGCTAGTTACCTGGGGGTCAGTTCTCTTCCAGGGTTGGATCCAGCACAGCTTTGCTGCCCGGGAAGACTACACACCTACCCGAAGGTCCGAGATGGGTAGCCCTCCACAAGGCTTGCCTTTACCAAAGCCCTCATTCAGCTGATTTCACCAGGAGCTACCTGGGGTCAGATCCTGAGGCCACCCGAAGGCTTGGGCCTCTGCTTGGCTTGCCGCCATTGCTCCAACAGCAACCATGCGACTGCTGTAGACCCAAAGACAAAGACACAAAGGCTACACTTTGGGAATATACCTTTTCCCCCTCCCCCCCTCCTTCCTGTAGCTCCGCTGCCTCCAGCCAATCAGGATGCACTTCACCTGGCCAGGCAGGGGAGGGGGACCCATGACTCATGGCATTTGCATTTGAAAGCCGGGTCACTGTAGACTTTGGAACGCCCGGCATACACCCCCCCCCCCAGCCTTTAGCCGGTTCACACATGAGGGTGTGTGTGTGTGCGCGCATGTGCATGTAGGAACCCCCAAAGGCTCTTTTCTTCGCATTAACCTATGCCCCAATCCAGGAAGGGAGAACTAAATGTGGAAGCAGGTTTTACACATGGGTAGATGGTGCTAATATAAGTGAACATTCTCCGCCACATTGCAGTGCTTACCTGGGCCCCACTAAAATAGACAGGTGTACCTCCCCTCCAAGCCTGCTGGGTGTGAACTGGGACTGCTGCTGATTGTCCTAACTCCATTGAATATGGTCGAGTGTTATTTCTTGCTTCTCCTCTAAAATAATGCAGAAGCGGTTCACCTGTCTGTCTCTTTTAATCTTGTCTCCATTTTTTTCACTAATCTCTTCAAAATAGAAAAGTAGCTTAATTTTTTATTTATTTCATTTCATTTTTATACCGCCCAATAGCTGAAGCTCTCTGGGCGGTTTACAGCAATTAACAAGACAGCCCCTGCCCGCAGGGCTTACAATCTAAAAAGACACGACACACAAGGAAGAAGGAATGGGAGGGAAGAAGGGGGGATATTAATGAATACTCCTGGCAGGGCTGGTGGAATGGCCCTGCGCTCCCTCTCATCTCCCTCCTCTCAGCCTGCTGGAATGGGTGGTGGTGGCGGCAGTTGAGGGAGGAGGAGCCTTCAGGAGGGCGGCCTTTCAGCAGGGCCTTTTCAGTTGTCCAGAATGCAAGTTTATATCTACAACCCCTTTCTGCATTTTTGCACTTCGGACTCTCAGTGGCCTCAACATTTCAGGCAGTCTGAAATGAGTTAAACAGTTAAAAGTGGTTACGTTGTTAAACTCACGCCATTCCTTCCACTCTGCCTGAACCCCCAAGTGTTTTTGCCTAATATGCGCATGCTTGCATGCTCTGGCAGCACCCGCATCCATCATCATCAGGCGATCACTCGTGACCGAGTAAGATTGTCTTCCGGGATAAAAGGAGGAGATTCTAAAGAAGATTGTGTAGACTCTAGCGATGGGTCCGTAAGTGACTGTGGAGGCCAATTCTAGATCCACACAGCTTCCCACAGTGAGGACACAGGTTACCAGATAGAAGATGGTCCTGTAAAGGATTCATTTGACGTGCTTTTCGCTTAGCACGTTTCTCCCTTTCACCTTGCACTCGGGCTTCTTCAAAGTCCATGGAACCTTTGTGAAAGGCCAACCTCCATTTAGATCGTTCATGGGCCAGAGCTTCCCAGTTTTCGATGTTTATATTGCATTTTTTTAGATTAGCCTTATGAACATCTTTAAACCTCTTATATTGACCACCGATATTCCGCTTTCCATCCTTGAGTTGGGAGTAAAGTAACTGCTTTGGGAGACGGCAGTCAGGCATTCGAACAACATGACCGGTCCACTGAAGTTGGCGTTGAAGGATCATTTTTTCAATGCTAGTAGTCTTTGCTTCTTCCAGTACACTGACATTTGTTCGCCTATCTTCCCAAGTAATTTGCAGGATTTTCCGGAGGCAACGTTGATGAAACCTTTCAAGGAGGTGGAAGTGACGTTTATAGATAGTCCATGTTTCGCAGGCATACAATAAAGTTGGTAATACAATGGCTTCATAAACCAGTGTTTTGGTCTTCTTACAAATATCCCGATCCTCGAACACTCTATGTTTCATTCGAGAAAATGCGGCACTTGCAGAGCTCAGACGATGCTGGATTTCACTGTCGATGTTAGCTGTAACAGAAAGATAGCTGCCAAGATAGAGAAAATGATCGACATTTTCCAGTATTGTCCCGCCAAGCTGGATAGATGGCATCACCAAAGGATTGGCTTGCACTTGCTGATGAAGCACTTTGGTTTTTTTGATGTTAAGTGAGAGACCAAGTTTTTCGTATGCTTCTGCAAAAGCATTTAGGATAGTTTGGAGATCATCCTCTGAATGTGCGGAGACCACATTATCATCAGCATACTGAAGTTCCACAACGGAGGTTGTAATTACCTTACTTTTTGCTTTAAGCCTGCTGAGATTAAAAAGCTTTCCATCTGTTCGATATATAATTCCCACACTGGTGGGAAGTTTCCCTCGACAAGATGTAAAACCATGGTGATGAAAATGGCAAATAATGTTGGGGCGATAACACATCCCTGTTTAACACCTGATCCCACTTTAAATGGAGCACCATGAGAGCCGTTGTTGTCCAAAACCGTTGCCGTCATGTTGTCATGGAGAAGTCGCAAGATATTCACAAATTTATTGGGGCATCCAATTTTCATAAGGATAGTCCAGAGAGCTGTACGGTCTACAGTATCAAAGGCCTTAGCCAAATCGATAAATGCCATATAAAGGGGTTGATTTTGCTCCCGGCATTTTTCTTGGAGCTGACGTGCAGTAAAAATCATGTCTACTGTCCCTCTAGAGGGGCGGAAACCATATTGAGTTTCAGGGAGGATCTCTTCTGAAATAGATAGAAGACGGTTTGCGAGAATCCTAGCAAATATTTTACCTGCGGTTGCTAAGAGAGAAATGCCCCGATAGTTTCCACAGTCTGTTCTATCACCCTTCTTAAAGAGGGTGATAATTATGGCATCCCTGAAGTCTTCTGGGATCTCTTCTCTTATCCAGATTTTTTCGATGAGTTTATGAAGATGTTGTACAAGTTCGGGCCCCCCTTCTTTAAAGATTTCAGCAGGAATCCCATCTGGTCCACTAGCTTTGTTGTTCTTCATTTGATTAATGGCTTTTTTTACTTCATCCAAAGTGGGGAGTATTGCAAGTTCCTCTTTAATTTGTTTTTGCGGGATTTGCAGCACCCGCATCCACAGGCGGCTAAAAGAGATCTCACTCTGTGCATCACCTTTGTCAGGCCATACCTCGGTGCTACAGGACCTTGCGCGCAGAAGGTTCCAGGCTCGATGTGCCCAGCGCCATCAGTTAAAAAGAGCTCAGGTAGCAGGGCAGGGTAAGGGAACCCCTGCCAGTGCCAACTCCAACTCCAGTAGACCGTCCTTTGCCAGATGGACCCATGGTCTGACTATATAAGAACCCCCTTCAAGTGTTCATAATGGCACTTGGCAAACTGCCCTCCTTCATGCGGTTTCTTCAGTAGTTGTGAAGGACATAGGTGCTAGACTCGCAGTGTTCTCCAACCTTGGGTCCCCAGATGTTTTTGGCCTACAACTCCCAGCATGCTGGCTGGGGCATGCTGGGAGTTGTAGGCCAAAAACATCTGGGGACCCAAGGTTGGAGAACACTGTGCTAGAGCATCAGTGAACAGAGATAGCATGGCCACAGTTATCCATGCTCTAATGACATCCTGTTCAGATTACTGCAATGCATTGTAGGCAGGCCTGCCTTTTGAAGACTGTTCGGAAATGGAAGCTGGTACAAAACACAGTGGTTAGTTCACTGACTGGGGCCTTGCGAACGAAATGCATCTCTTCAATCTTGAAACAACTATACTGGCTCTTGGTCCTTTTCCAAGCACAATTCAAAGTATTTGTTTTAGCTTTTAAGAGCCTTAAAGGGGGTTAGGACCTGGTTACCTTAAGGCCAGATTTCAGGCTTGTGGGATCTACTTTGTTTTTTTTACTAGGAGCCCTCTACATCTAACAACCAGAACCTGAGAGCCAGCATGGCGTAGTGGTGAGAGTATTGGACCTGGGACTCGGGAGATCCAGGTTCTAGTCTCCACTCTGCCATGAAGCTCACTGGGTGACTTGGGGCAGTCACCGACTCTCAGCCTAACCTACCCCACAGGGTTGTTGTGAGGATAACATGGAGAGGAGGATTATGTAAGCCACCTTGGGTTCCTTGCTGGAAAAAAGTTGGTATATAAATGTAAAAAATAAATAGAATAAACCTAGTGTAAATGATATACACTTGGAATTACAGAACTATGAGCCCATGGATTTGTTTTGAGTACTGATAAAGCATGTAAAATTTTCTAAGCGCTGCACAGAGATTAAAAGATAAAGACAGTCCCTGCCTGCGGGCTCACGACCTAATAGACATGATGCAAAAGGGGAAAAAAGGAACGGGACAGGGAGAAGAGGAAAGCAAGTGAAGTCAAGCACCAGTTCCTGAAGTTACAAGATTATTGTTGTTGTGTTAAACTTTTAAAAAAGATTTTTGGGTTTTAATTTCGTTGTGAGCTGCTCAAGTATCCTCTGGGTTGAAGAGTGGGGTAACAAATATGAATAAGGAAATAAAAAGGAAAGGCAGAGTTTCTTGCATTGAGCAGGGGGTTGGACTCGATAGCCTTGTAGGCTCCTTCCAACTCTATGATCTATGAAATCTGGGGCACTACAAGTTCTCTGGCCTGCTTGGGAGGCTCAACCCCATCTGCTTCTGCTCTGTGGCCTCATCCCCCTCTCTGCCAAGGGCAGAGATAAGCACCATCTACTGCACCGCTCTTAAGCTGTGTCCCAGGAGTATAGAAGTTGGCCGGTGGTTAGCTCTTGGCCTGCAATAAGAAGGAAATGGTCCTTTTAGATAGCTATTATTAGACTAAATCTGAGCAGACGATCCATTGTTTCTTGTCCTCAAACCCCCCCCCCCCCCCGCTCCTTTGGACAAGACCCAAAGTCATTTGCTCTTTCTCTCTTTTTTTGCTGCTACTTTTGACTGTCCAAAAAAGCTTCCAGTTCTCAAATATGAAAGATTTCTCCATCATCATCAGGCGATCACTCGTGACCGAGTAAGATTGTCTTCCGGGATAAAAGGAGGAAATTCTAAAGAAGATTGTGTAGACTCTAGCGATGGGTCCGTAAGTGACTGTGGAGGCCAATTCTAGATCCACACAGCTTCCCACAGTGAGGACACAGGTTACCAGATAGAAGATGGTCCTGTAAAGGATTCATTTGACGTGCTTTTCGCTTAGCACGTTTCTCCCTTTCACCTTGCACTCGGGCTTCTTCAAAGTCCATGGAACCTTTGTGAAAGGCCAACCTCCATTTAGATCGTTCATGGGCCAGAGCTTCCCAGTTTTCGATGTTTATATTGCATTTTTTTAGATTAGCCTGCAGGACATAAGCCAACTATAATCTTCCTGTTCACACCCTCTAGGTGAAGAGGGAATGAGCGTGCAAGGGGAACACAGTGCAGTGGACCTGAGAGCTGCAGTACATATCTTGATCCAAATGACCAACCGATGCTCTCTGCCTCAGTTCTCCATTGTGTAATGGGGTGAATAGTGGTCTACCTTGCAGGATTGGTGTGAGGTTGAACTGGTTTAGACTAGGAACAGATTTTCTAATTGTAAGAATAGCTAGGCCAGGGGTGGGCAACCTGTTAAGCAGAAGAACAAATCGCTGAAAGTCGATGTGGGATTTTTGGGTGTTACTGCTTGCCGTTTTGAAAATTCTTGTGAAAGTGCTTTATGGTCCATTTTCTGTCTTCCCACCCACCTGCAGAAGCCTTTTGGGCTTGGTCATTGTGTTACCATTTCACAGGTGAAACAATGCCTTGCCCAGGCTCCAGGTTTGAGGTGCGGTTGCATTAGAAGGGAACTCTGCAGAGATCAACGTTGCAGCCAGTCTTACTGTCTTATCTGTCTTCCAGCTGCCCAAAAGGCCCGGGACCAATTTGAAGAGGTAGAGAAGTCCTTGAAAGAAATGGAGGAATCTATCAGGTATCTATCAGGTGGGGTAAATGCTGCAGCTCCTCCATGGTGATATGGGTGTCCGTGGACAGGAGGGACCCCCTCCCTGTTGTTGCCTTGACCAGCTTTTGAGCATTCCTGTCACAGTTAAGCTACCCACCCCAGCTCCCCTAATGTGTATCCACACATGCTTCAGAGACGCCCACCAAAACTGCCGTTTTTAATATCGGTCCTGTGATCGGCATACCCGGTGTTCTCCAACCTTGGTAGCTGGCTGGGGCATGCTGGGAGTTGTAGGTCAAAAACATCTGGGGACCCAAGTTTGGAGAACACTGCTTTTAACAGATCAAAACTAAGTGCTACCTGTGAATAGTTAAACCAATTAACCATACAGTGCATTTCAATACATTTGAGGGAGATCTTGCACACTTTAAAACTAATCGCTGAGACCGGCAGTGCTGGGCAGTGGCTGGAGAGGTCTGAATGGCTGGCACGTTTAGGCATTGTATCTGTTCCCAAATAATATTCAGGGCCAGCCTTTAAGTTACGCAACAAATTGGCGGGACGGGTTAGCGGATGGGGTGGGAGACAGAGCATTTAATGCCCTTCCACCCTTCCATTCCAGTTGTATTTATTTTATTTTATTTATTTATTTATTATATTTATGCCCCGCCTTTTTTCCTGCAAGGAACCCAAGGCGGCTTACGTAGTCCTCCTCCCCCTCCTCTCCATTTTATCCTCACAACAACCCTGTGAGGTAGGTTAGGCTGAGGGTCCGTGACTGGCCCAAAGTCACCCAGTGAGTTTCATGGCCAAGTGGGGACTAGAACCTGGATCTCCCAGAGTCCCAGTCCAACACTCTCACCACTACGCCACACTGGCTCTTCAATTGTATAGCAGTTGAACAAGAGGATTGGCCCCGGGGGCAAGGCCAAGTGGAGGCTGAGCAATGTCTTGTTGCCACCATCTTCTAAAGCTTTCCTCCCTTGCAAACAGTCGGCACTGAACACCCATAAATCTCTCAATCTGTTCACCACCACCACCACCACTTGATCCACTGCATCTCACGCCACCAAAGAGAGTGAGCTAGCAGGATTAGTAGGGTCTATCTGTACAACTGAAATGGTCAACTTGAGGAGGAAAGTAGATGTGGGTGTGCCTGGAACTTGTGGGTGGGCACTCACTCAACAGCCGTTCCAAAATGGAGGTGAGGCAATTGCTGACTGGGGAATCTGCAGGGGTTTTTTTTTCTCTAGAGAGGAGAGAACAATGGTTAGACTTGAGGTCATACCTCCTGGCCTCCCTGAACAAAGCATTAACAAGGTCTCCAGCTTCTGCTGGGCGTGCCCTCGCGCATGCCTTCCTGCCTTAGCAGGTGAGACCGGCAGGATATGTTTCAGATTCCTTAAATTCTGACTCTGCACTTAAATTGGCAGCCTCCGGGCTCTATCCTGCTCCCCCAGTTATGAGTTTAAATTGTCCTAACCTGGAAGCTAACTAACTGTTCTACCACCCCAAAAGGGCATTTGGAGGCATCTGGGAGATGGACTGCAGAGAGTCTTAGCTGATACGCTAAGACACCCCCCCCCCCCAGTATAACCTGCAACAGGAAAAGTTGTTCCAAATGGGCTTTCTGTACTGTAAATACTTCCTAGAGTCTCTAGGCCAATGACTTCACCATCTTCACTGTATCTAGAGATTAAAATACACACACACACACACACACACACACGCGCACACACACACACACACACCCTTGCCAACCTTGTTTTACTCCAGCAAAAAATGAGGGCCACCGCTAATAACCCTAAACCTACCAAGGCCTCATATTTTGGCAGTGGAAGGAGAGGTATGGGGGCACACACCTTTTGCCAATTCCTGTGCCTTAGATGAACTCTCCTTAGCCCTATGCAGGTGTTTGCTTACTCGGGTGTAGGGTGAAAGTGGGGAGGGGGACATGGCTGTGCAGGTGAGCCCCGCCCCCAAGGTCCCTGCGCCCCCACCTGCCGCTTAGAGCTTTGTGTGTTGAACCTGAAGGTCTGAAAAGGGCTCCATGTGCACGTTTGGGTGAACATGCTGACATTGCTCCCCCCGATCAGAACCCCGGCCTTCCAGATCTGCATAGAGCTCTTCAGTCTTGCGATACTACTTTCTACTTTATTTATTTATTTATTATATTCATGCCCCGCCTTTTCCCCCCCGCAAGGAACCCAAGGCGGCTTACATAATCCTCCTCCTCCTCCTCCGTTTTATCCTCACAACAACCCTGTGAGGTAGGTTAGGCTGAGAGTCAGTGACTGGCCCAAAGTCACCCAGTGAGTTTCATGGCCCAGCGGGGACCAGAACCTCCCACCCCGCCTTCCCCTCTGGTTTCAGACAGTGGCATTTGTACCCCCTGGCCAGCTGTTCACCTTGTTCCCCAGGCACCCAGTGGTTTGGATAGATGGCCCCCGTGGTTGCAGTGGGCTGAGGCAACCACCTTATCTTCAT
This sequence comes from Shinisaurus crocodilurus, assembly GCA_021292165.1. NCBI lineage: Eukaryota > Metazoa > Chordata > Lepidosauria > Squamata > Shinisauridae > Shinisaurus > Shinisaurus crocodilurus. Next base: position 8,835,779 of record CM037881.1, read on the forward strand.
AGTCTTGGGGAGGGGGGGGTCCTCTTCCCAGGACCATTTTCAATATCCCCCCTTCCTCCTCCCCGCCTTCCTCCTCCCCCCCTTTATTTACGGGAGCTCAGCATGATGGGTGTTTGAGGACCCCCGTGCTAAAAAGAGCCGGGCTGCCCCTGATCAAAGGGTTAGAAGGACTGGTGGTTTTTAAAATCCGCTCTCGCTCGTTGACATTCCCTGCTGCTGTTTTGCTACCTTGACGCATCTCAGCCTGGCTGTTAGTTTTTAATTTTCCCATGAAGATGGGAAGAGTACTTAATGCAGGCTTGCTCCAGGGGTTTGGGTATTGCGTTGACTTCACTTGCCATTCAAATCACATCTTTCCCTCTCTTCCCTCCCCCAGTCCCAGGTGGGGGAGGGGAGAAGGGGAGAAGCCAAAAATAAAATTCAAGCTGTCTCCTATTGATTGCATACATAATTATTGCCGTAATCACACACTCTTGAGCTCTTAGGCTGGGAGGGCTGATTCAGGGAGCAGATGGGAGACCTCGGCAGGCTTAGCTTGGTTGACCTTGGTGAAAGGCACTTCATTTAACTATTGGGGGAGGGCATATTTGCTGGTTTCTTCCCCGTTCTCGAAGGAAGGGGCCAGAGATGCACAGTGCCAGATGCATTGGCTGTCCGAAATGGAGCCTGTGGTTTGGTTATTTCTGGCCGCGCCTTCAGTATAGAGCCTCTTCGCACAACCTTGTGACCTGGTGGAGCGACCTCAGACTTTGGGTGTGATATATGTGACGTTGCAACCATTCCCAGCTTGATTACTGTTACCCCAGCGTGTTCCTTTATCCACTTCATCCTGGGAATGGCTGCACTCACAAGTGAATACAGATTTGTTGCGATAAATAGGCATCGGTCAGGTCAACCAGCCCAGCTCTTTCTGGGCAAAAATCTATATAAACAATTCCCATTCTCCACGGAACCATCTACCCTGTTATTCATAACAAAGGTTCCCCTGGGAGAGGTGCGCATTTTAATACATCTTAACGCTGAAATGTCCGCTGGGGAGGAGTGAATCTAGCAAACTAGCTATAAAGTCATTGTTTGAACGCACCTTAGATATATTTTCCTCCAGCTCAAACCACTGGGAGTTTCTCTTGCATGAATACTCCTGTAATATTCTGTCACTCATACCTTTGCAAACCTATAAATCCACGGTTTTTAGAAACCTTCATATTGGAAGCAGAATAAATTAAATAATGTAAACTTACGAAAATACGGTTTGTTCTTGACATAGCACCTTTGGGCTTCCTCTGCCTGGACTTCTGGAGGCTTCTTGTGCGCAGAGTATATAGGCACTGAATTCTTTAAGCCCAAATGTGTGGATTTCTTTCCCTCCATCAAAGGCAGTCCTTTTTGTATCAGTGTTCTCCAACCTGGGGTCCCCAGATGTTGCTGGCCTACAGCTCCCAGCATACCCAGCCAGCATGGCTAATGGCAAGGGATTCTGGGAGCTGTAGTCCAGCAACATCTGGGGACCCAAGGTTGGAGAGCCCTGCTTTAAAGACACCCGGGTTGTAACCCTGACGGCAGGTCCTGGTTTGCTGAGTATCTACATGGGCAGAGTGATTAAGCAGCTTCCGTCCTGGCTGGGACTGGCGCGTTGGGTGCAAATTATGCTAAGACTGAATTCTCCCCGAGGTGGTAAACCTTTGCCTTGGCTGTGTCACTTCGGATGGCAGGTGGGGGCTCACATGATTGAATGCTCTTCCATACAACACCCCAAGCCCCCCTCCCCTTGCACACAGAAAACTAGCGTGTCAAGGAGAAGGCGAGGCTACAGCCCTTCATCTCGCTGAAACAATAATGGGTCATGTTCCGAGCGGGGTGGATTTGGCCGGGGGCTGTACGGAGGAGCATTCAGTCCTGTGAGCGCCCCCCTGCCCCCTGAAGTGGTGCAGCCAAGGCGCAGGTTTCCCACCTCTGGGAGAACTAGGCCTACGACAGCAGGTGCAAAACAAGAGCCTTAATTGAAGTCCCTCTTCAAAATTGGCTCCACATGGGGCACTTCCCACCCAGCCATAACTCTGCTGCAGTTGTCTCTCCCCGCCCCAGGGAGATCTCTGATTTGGCCCATTAGGAAGGCTTTTAGAGGGTGGGGGTGGAGATGAGGATGGGTGAGCTAAGTAAGCAGCTAATGGAAGTCTGGAGGAGCAGCTGAGCCCTGTTTTGTTGGTGTCATTTTTCAAAGCAGGTTTCCTCCCGAGGTAGCGAAAGGCACCCTTCCTTCCCTCTCCTCTGAAAGGAAAGTGGACGCTCTGGTCGTTTATTTCGGGTTACCAGCCACCTTTTCCTCGACGGGCTCGGCGTGGCCGCCCGTATTTGCTCATCTCTCCCCCAGCTGTAACAGTCTTACAGCTGTAGGTTGCCGCCCTTCCCTTTTCACAGGTTGGGGGCTGTCGCTGGCAGAGAAGCAGCTTGGCTTAAGGCTCCGGGGGGTAAGACTGGGTCGGAACCCAAGCACACGCCTCAGGCATGCCCTGCCACAAGAGCCCGTCCGTTTGGACAGCTTGTGTGCTCAAGGAAGGCGGGGAGAAGACATGAGCCCTCTGGAAGAATGAAGAACGGAAAGTTGGCATCACTGTAGAACAGAGAGAGCGGAGGAGGAGGAGGCTTCCTTCCTCCTGAAAGCTATTTTGATCTGGCTGGGGCAAAGTAGCAGCTAAGGCAGGCAGGTCCTTTATTAAACAAAGAGCTTTGCATCTCTCTGTGTGCCTGGGAGAGAGACCGGTAATTAGGAGTAGCCTTGGTGACAGGGCGGTAACCATGGGACCCAGCCCCCCCCCAACAAGTCCCTTTGCTGCTCTGTGGGGGTCCCCCGGGGCTGCAGGCAGATGATAAGGGCAAGGAACAAAGGCAGCTACTTAACAAAAGAGTTTGGGCAAAGGGCACTGACCCCTGACACAGGCCAGGCCTGCCTTCCACCAGAGGGCCAGGGAGGGGGGCTGATGCCAGGTTAATGCTTGACCCGTGGCGGTGGTGGGTGAAGCAAAGCGGCTACTGCCTAGCTAGCCTTCCTCTCTGAGCCACCCACCCACCCCCAATGTTGGCAGCTGAGGAGGAACTGTAGCTCTGCGGTCGAACTCACTCCGCAGAATCTGGAGAGCCCTCACCAGTCAGAGTAGGCAGTGCTGGACTCACTGGACCAGCCCAGCACGAGGTAGCTCCTCTTGACTTTCTAAATCAGTGTTCTCCAACGTTGGGTCCCCAGATGTTTTTGGCCTACAACTCCCTGGGGCATGCTGGGAGTTGTTAGGCCAAACACATCTGGGGACCCAAGGTTGGAGAACACTGTTCTAAACCCTTGGTAAAATGAGGCCGTTTCTGAGTGGGCTGTGACAACTGCCATCTCCCCCTCAGTCAAAAGAAATCTATTTGCCGTAAATCTCTCCCCAGAACACACACGAAGGCTTCCCTTGACTGCGGCAGCCCTTCCTGCTTCTTGCTCTTTGGCCCTCGTAACTTCCCCTCCCACACAGAAACAGACACACAATTTGTTGTGAACCCCGTCCAGAGAAACAGTTAGTAAGAGACAGCCACGAGTCTCCTTGCTATCCTCCCTGGTCTCCGCAGTTTCTGATCAAGCCGCGTTCTTTCCCTTTGTCTTCTCCATCGTATTTTGATGTATGCATTAAATAGTGAGAAGTGTCACATCCTTAGTGGCCCTCAGCGTGTGTTTTGTTTTTGTTTTTTTTGGTGGAGGGGGATATCGGATTGGGAAGGAGACTGGAACATTTCGGTTCCTTCTGTATTTTGGGCAAAGGATTCCATTTACCTTTCTGTTCGGTGGGCCCAGCAATATTCCTATTCCCCCCTAACCCCCATCATGCTTATTTAGTAAAACATCCTGTTTGCCTTGAGTATGCAAGATTATTTTTTTTAACCGTCTCTCCCCCCCTTCTCTTTCCCCCCCCCCAGGAGCTTGGAGAAAGAGATCACCTTTGATTTTGGACCTCACGGAGAATTTTCTTACCTCTATGGCCAGTGCTATGAACTTGCCACTAATGAGTAGGTGCCTGCGACCCACCTTCTTTTTTCCTTCTGGGGAGTGGATCTTTCCCCTCCGCTCAGCCTCTTTGACATCCGGAGGACTCCCTTTTGGTGTTATGAGGTGCTGTTCCTTGCGAGGGTGAGGGGGTAGCCAGGGTGGGCCCCTCTGCCTGCTTGTCATCACACCTGCACCTTCCTACCTTGTGGTCTTCAGCTGTATTCTACTACTGCCTCCCCTCCTGCCATACTACTCCCAATAAGGCAGTGTTCTCCAAGCTTGGGTCCCCCAGATGTTTTTGGCCTACAACTCCCAGCATGCCCCAGCCAGCTACGCTGGCTGGGGCATGCTGGGAGTTGTAGGCCAAAAACATCTGGGGACCCAAGCTTGGAGAACACTGCAATAAGGACTAAGCTGAGCAAGTGGAGTATGTAAAGCCCAAGTAAATGACCCTTTGAGTTGTCTGTAAAGCCAAGTAAATGACCCTGTGAGCAGCCCGGGCACTGGGGCAGTTCCATTGCTGGCATTTCTGCCATGTTTTAACCCCCCCCCCCCCGAGGTCCCCAACCTTTCTTGGATCAGTGGGCGGGCGCCCGTGTGGAATTTTGAGTGTGTGTCATGGGGCATTCTCACAAAAATTTCTGCCGCGCGGGTGGGGGGGGGGTGCCTTGCCGATTCAGAAGATGGCTGACGTGGCTGCCCTGCAATCTTTGAAATGTCTTCTCGTCGCTCTCGAGAGACGGCATCCATGCTGAGCTGCCCGTGCTGCAGCTGGATTAATGTGGATGTTCACTGACTACTTTCTCAGTGTTTAAGAAGACAAGGTTTCTAATGCACAGCCTGAAATGCAGTTTTTACTGTTGCTTGCAAATGGTTTGAAGAACACATAATCGTGGATTTGAACCCCAGAGAAGAAAGTAGCAGTCATCAATCAGTGTTCTCCAGCCTTGGGTCCCCAGATGTTTTTGGCCTACAACTCCCAGCATGCCCCAGCCAGCTACGCTGGCTGGGGCATGCTGGGAGTTGTAGGCCAAAAACATCTGGGGACCCAAGGCTGGAGAACACTGCATCAAATGATTGCCAGCGGCCACACCCAATCTGCACTTCAGTGGGCATTATGCATCCTCAGCCATCCATAAAGAGCCTTTACCAGCCGATCTTAAATACTTCCAGAAAAAGAGCTTGTTAATCCGGGGCACTTGTTCCTGTGCAAAATTCTGCAGCGAGGAAAGCCAGGTTTGGTAACTTACGTGGAGATCAAATCAGGCCAGCAGTGTGGTTGGTCGCATCAGTGCAAGTGACAGTTGAAGTTGGCCAGAAGGATGTTTTCACTGTTTGGAGGAGTGGCCAGGCCTGTAGTGTCCATGGACCCCAAGCCAAGGGGCTGGGGTGAACCTTTGAGAAACTCTGTTCCTCCTTTCCCCTTGAGGCATGACAAAAGACGAATGCGGTGCAAGTTGTCTGAATTTTGCAGTAAAATATCCAGTTTTTGGAATTCGTTTTGCAAACCGCGCGCCATAAAGGATTGATCCTTTATGGTGCATAGTTTGCAAAATGAACGGATTCATGGTGTCTGCCCGTGTCTGTTGTTGTTTTCCTCTTGGTTTGCAGCGCATGAAATGTTTGGGGCAGAAAGGGCAGATGAGGCTGACTGAGCCTTGGATGTGGTATTAAGTGATGGTGGAATAATTAGGTTTACACCGACGCTGAAAGGCCCCGTTCTGGGTGACGTATCAGCACCAGACTAGACAAGGTGGCAGCAGATTGTGCATTTAAACCTGAACTATTGCAGTGTTGTTGGGGTGGGGATACCAGTTGCAAGAGCGAAAGGACCACATGTGAAGGAGTCCCTTAGCCAGACAGCCACGCCAGAGGAGAGCCCTGCTAGGAGAAAAGCACTTGAGGAGAAAAAGACCCAAAATGGTAAGCAGAGGAACTAGGAGAGGGTCCCAATCTCGTCACCCAGGCTCCCCTTTTACGTCTTAAATTGGGCTGCCAGTGTTCTGTGTGACTGTGGCAGATCTGGGCTCACCCGCCTGGATCTGTCACTGTCCTGCTCGTCCCACGTAAACATGCTCCGGGGCTTGAGAGGTCATGGCAGGAGGAGCACTGGACGATGCTTTGCCTCATCTGGTGCCGTGATCTGGGCCTCTCCCTTGTAATCACAGCTGTCAAAAGCCCCCCGCCATGAACATAACTTGGCACAGCATGTTTTCCTGACCTAGATGGAAGAAAGGGGAAGATTACTGGTCATGCCTGTTCCATTTTTAGGAGGCAAAATTGGACCTCTCGTTTCCGGGCAGGGAATCAGCTTTTGCGAAAGGGCAGTTTGGTCCCTTACACAGAAGCAATTTATTTTTAGAAATGAGGCTAGCAGCTTTCCGAATGATCCATACATACTGGAGTCCAGCAGCCATTTTTTGGCATGCCAGGCTCAAGTGGGCCTCCGGGCCCTACTCTGACCTAAAGACCTCTGGCCATCCTGGAACCCAGAGTCTTATATCTAGGAGTCCTGGGACCAGGTGATAACCTACTTCTTCCTCCTCCTCCTCCTCCTCAGTTTTGCTGTGGTGCAAGCAGATCTGGTTCCTCAGGCTGGGTTCATCCAGACACATGATGGCCTCTTAAAAAAAGAATAAAGAAAACAGGTTTGCCGTTGCATGTAGAAAGCTTAAATGCATGCAGCCAGTTGGCCACAGGCAAGAATCTGGTGCACACTTGGGCTTTGCCAAACGGACTTCTTGCTACTACCACATCACCAGTGGTCTTGAGATCTGGCCCTTGATGAGAATGAGCCCGTCTGCCTGCACCCAGGCGTACAATTACAGGGTTCTGCTTCCTAGTTTCCTTCCAGCCTTATAGATTTCATAGATCATAGAGTTGGAAGGAGCCTACAAGGCTATCAAGTCCAACCCCCTGCTCAATGCAGGAAACTAGAGGAGGGGTCTCCTATCCAAGTAATAACCAGGCCTGACCCTGCTTAGCTTTCCACGCTCAGACAAGCTGAGCCAGCATAAGCCACATCCTGGATCCTGCCTTGGGAGTGTTGGCAACATCCCCTCAACCTGGGGGCACAGCCCACATACTCTTTTATCAGGCTGTGGCAGAGGCAGTTCAGCGAGAGCTGGCAAAGTTTTTATATAAGTGCTAGCAGGGGCTCGGAACTGGTGTTTGCTTAGTTGTGAGGTCGGGGCAGAGGAGAGTCCCGATAGTACTGGCGACCCCTTTTCTTGATGGCTAGTGTAATAAGGGCTCCATCAGGACTGCTCAACAGCTGCCATTTGGCTGATGTGAAGGGCACGGGGACAAGAAGCAGAAGTCACAAGGAAGGACTGAAAACTCTGCTCATAGGGGGGAAGCTCATCCCCTTCTCCGGTGCCAATTTCTAAGCCCTCAGTGGAAACTGCTGAAACGTTTTCAGTGTTTTCCTCTGCGTTCATGACGTCTAAAAACCGCCTGTTCGTTTTTAAAAGGTAAGTTTGGATTCCCCGAGTTCTTGTACAAGGTTGTATTTTGCTAGATCTTTAAACTGCTGTCTTTGACAACAGAATAATCTTGCAAGACTGGGGTGGATCAGGGGCCTGCTCATCGTCTTCCTGCCAAGCTTCTCATTCCTTCCAATCCTGAGGACCTGAGCGGTGCCCTGGCTGGAGACATTCTGCTTTGGGCACCACTGCTCTAGAAGTCCACTCTAATGGTCTAATGAACAGCTCTGTCAAATGTATGACACAGAAGCTCATGGATCTCTTCTGTCCTCTTTTTCCCTCTCCCCTCTGCCAGATACATCTATCGGCTCTGTCCCTTTAACAGAGTGTCTCAGAAACCCAAGCATGGTGGCTCGGAGACCAGCCTTGGGTAAGTGTTTCTGCCGCTCCCGCTCATTCCAGGAACAAGGATCTGGTGCCCATGCTGCTTGTAGCACTCCGACGTCACCTGCCTTCTGAGCTGAACTGGGAGGTGATGTGGTATAGCGACAAAGAGACAGAACTATGAATCAGGAAGTCCCTAGTCTGAATTTTGCCTCTGCCTTGAGCTCTCACTAAGCAAGCCAGACTCCGAGCTTTAGTGCATCCCGCACCACCTGCTGTTTGGTGAGGGTAATATTGACCTACCTTACCAGGCTGTTGTGACGATTACATCCATGATGACATATTTGAAGCACTTTGGGCAATATATTGAGCACTATTTAAATGCCAAGTACAGTAATACCTTGGATTGCAAGTAGTAACTTGGTTTGAGAGCGTTTTGCAAGACAAGCAAATTTTTAAATATTTAATTTTTTTTTACTTGATAGACAAGCGACGTCTTGCAATACAAGTACTGTAGTACGGCTTAAATTAAAAATCTCTGTACAGATTTTTTTTTGGGGGGGATTTCGTTTTGATATAAGAGTGTTTTGGATTACAAGCACGTTTCCGGAACGAATTATGCTCTCAATCCAAGGCATGACTGCATTCTTACGATAAGTAAGAATAGTAATGCTGCCCCTTCCTCAGTCAGAACACCTTCCCCATTAGAAACTGGGGGGGAAAAACCCAATAAGTGTGGAGTGAGTTTTTTTTAAATGCATGGCCCCGTTCTCTTGCTTCTTGAGGACAGCCGCCTCCCATAACATTCCCTCACTTGAGGGTGTGGAGATGGCACTGCACGCATGGCTCCCAAAATATCTCCGTTCCCGTGGAATAAGCCAGCCCCGCAGTGGATTTCCTCCTGAAGAGATGGTGTGTGTGTGTGTGTGTGTGTGTGTGTGTGTGTCCATCCTTTCTCATTGGGCTCTCAACACTTTCCTGAGGTTGCGGTTCGTGAGACCTACTCTGGGTGCCCTGACTTGCCTTCCTTCCTTTCCAGCACATGGGGTTCCTGGACGGGCCCAGATGATAATAAATTCGGCATCATGAAATACGAACACGGGACAGGCTGCTGGCAGGGGCCCAACCGATCCACCACGGTGAGTTACTCGGGTAGGCCCAAGAGACCAGCCGGCTGGGCTGGGTGACCAGCGAGATACAGTTGCTCTTCAAGGTCATGGCCTCTCACCTCTGGCTGGTATTTTGTCATAGGTTCGCTTCTGACACACCCCAGACTTCTGGGTTCAAATGGAACCCCCAAAAATGCTGTCATGCTTTTTTACTCCTAAGCATGCCCATTAAAATGGACTCTCCAGATCTCCTATAGTGACGGAAACCACGGGGAGTGCCAGTTCAACAAAACAGGCACACTTTATTTATTTATTAATCAATCAATCAATCACATTTCATTTCATTTCTATACCGCCTTTCTGCTAAGGCACCCAAAGCGGTTTGCAATGTGTAAATATTCAAGCAAACGGCCCGTCCCCGTCCCCCCCCCAAACCAAACATACAGCAGTTCTCTCAGGCCAGCTGAAGATTTCTTCTGGAGCTGCTGGCATTTGCTGCCCGGCCTGGGCTTCTCTTCTGCCTTCCCTCAGGGCACACAGGTCTTAAATAGCCCCAGGGAAGGCATGGGAGGGGCTGCCCCAACAGCCCTCTCAGGCCGGGTCGTTTCAGGAGCTGATGGCAGTTGCTCCCTGGCCGCCCTGGGCTTCTTCTTCACTTATAATGAAGTTAAGCACAAAGCACAGTTGGCAAGCGGTTGGAATAAAAGTGTTGGGCTGTGGTAGTTGTAGCAGAACATCAGGCAGAGGGACGAGGCAGCGACAAGAGTCAGAGTAATATCTGACTAATAATAATATGCCGTAGTAATATCCCAGGATTTCCCTTGGGAAGATTTGACAGATAAGGGGTTTTTGCTCAAGTTCAGGACTGGGCTGATCTGTTACGTTTTCCCCACCAAGTCAGATACGCCAGTGGACTTGCAGGCAGTGGGGGTTGTGTTTCCTGGCAGACGTTTGCTTCCTTGAATCAGCTATTTTGGCTGGCCGAACCTTTTGGTGATGTGTCGTGCAGAAGTGATAACGCCTGGGTGGGGGTTATCCTTCACCACTGTTATGGAGGGAATTGATCCTCTGGAGCAGTGCTTCTCAAATAGTGGGGCGGGCCCCCCAGGGGGGGCGCGAGGCTCCGTAAAGGGGGGCTCGTTTGACCTCAGTTAAAAGTTTTTTTTAATATTGTGTTCCTTTAAATCCTGTGCTCCTTTAAATCTTTTCTGCTACAGTTAATAAAGCTATTCTTTGTTGTAAATTGATCCACATTTCTTTCTTTTTTTATTCTCTTATACGTTAATAAGTATACAGTGTTATGCAGAGGTGTACTTATAACAATTTTATAGACAAATGATACTATTTACAGTCGCGCGGGGGGCGCGAAATGTTTTCTTCTTCCTAGGGGGGGCATGACAGAAAATAATTGAGAAGCACTGCTCTGGAGGGTTGAGGCTGTCACTCTTAGTTTTTAAGAAGAAATCTTTCGCCTGGACATTCTTTGATGCTTAAGAGCCAAGGTTGCAACAGCTGCAGTCCTAATAATGCTTACATGGGGCTTCCCGACCGCAAGGGCCAGGAACTTTGGAAGGTTCATCCACAAAGAAAAACTTGCTGTGTGTAGAAATCCAGCATGTCAAGGAGAAGGATTGCTTTAGGTGCAAGGAGAGGCGTGCCGGGGGAGGAGGGACATCCAAACCTCTACCTCAGTGTTCTCCAACCTTGGGTCCCCAGATGTTTTTGGCCTGCAACTCCCAGCATGCCCCAGCCAGCAGAGCTGGCTGGGGCATGCTGGGAGTTGCAGGCCAAAAACATCTGGGGACCCAAGGTTGGAGAACACTGCTCTACCTACAGCCTGAAATGGTACAGTCCAGGGAAAGCATTGTCTTCTAACTCTCTGGCCCTTGTAGTAGTACAGCACTGGAGAAATCTGCGACAGTGTGTGTGAAGAGGCTATTTATTGGGGAATTGGGTTCCCTGCTTCTGGGCAGGACTGTACTACATTTAGATGATTCATTGGGCTGCTTCTAGCCCTGTGATTCCCTGACTTACTATGTTCTATTAACATTAGTAACTTATAGTTCCCTATAAGTGTGCTTTGGATTGGTAAGCGCCAGTGTGGCGTAGTGGAGATCACCGGGCAAAATTTGGAGTGGGGCGCTCAGTTTCAAATGCTTGCATGAAGCTCAGTGGGTATCTTTGGGCCAGTTGTGTTTCCGTCTGTCACCCCGGCCTTACCTACCTCACAGGTTGGTCTTGAAGTGGGAATAATCCCATGTATGCCACCTGGAGCTCCTTGGAGGAAGAGTAGGATACAGATATGATTGTTAGCCAGCCATGTTGGGTCTTGTGGTAAAATAATGAAAGGGAGCGGAGTCTGTGTCCCCCATTTTTAAAAGGGTCCCAATGCCGGATTTCCAGTGGATAGAAAAAAAAAAGCAACTGTCCTGATTTCTCTCCCACCAAGGTGAAACTTTCCTGCGGCAAGGAGACGGTTGTCATGTCCACAGCAGAGCCCAGCCGCTGTGAGTACTTGATGGAGTTCGTCACCCCAGCAGCCTGCCATGAGCCAAAAGACCTCAATCATGATGAACTCTGAGAGCAGGTGAGCTCCGTCGGCAAGTCCCAACACCTCTGGATTAGACCCAAGAGGCTGTGGGCGGTAGTGAAACGTGGAAGGAACGGCAGAGTGAGACCAGGCAAGAGTTCTCTGAATAGGATCCGCCTACCTTTGCATGGGGGACGTCTGCTGCAGTAGGCAGGCGTGTGTGCCTCCGATCGGAGACTGCCGAAGTTTGAGAGCGTGGCCTAGTGGTGAGAGTGTTGGACTGGGACTCGGGAGATCCGGGTTCTAGTCCCCGCTCGGCCATGAAACTCACTGGGTGACTTTGGGCCAGTCACTGACTCTTAGCCTAACCTACCTCACAGGGTTGTTGTGAGGATAAAACTGAGAGGAGGAGGAAGGTTATGTAAGTCACCTTGGGTTCCTTGCGGGGAAAAAGGCGGGGTATAAATATAATAAATAAAAAATAAATAAATAAATTGGGCCATTTGGGAAGTAGCGACCCTCACCCTGCCCCCCTTTTGTCTGTCAAAGCCCTTCTCTCTAGATCAAAGGAGGGCCGATGATGTGGGGGCCCTGGCCTGGCCTGATTGTTCCATCTCCCTCTTTTTCTTGCAGATGTGCACAAGAGCCGTTGCCAGTGGAGCCGGGTTCTAATCCACATGATTCCAAGAGACATTGCAGAATTCACCACATCTTTTGCCCCAAGGCCCACCCTCATGGACTACCCACATGGATCCCACTGTTTGTGCTCCTCTGCCCCAGTGGACTTTGGGGCTTTTAAATACTCCCCCCTCCCCCTGCCAAGTGCTGGGACTTGAGTCCATCTTCTCCCCACACCCATCCCCGCAGCTTCAGGGAGCCAGCTGCCCTGATCAGGCACAACACATAGGGCTGTGCAGCTGCTGGGCCCTTTATCTTGCTGGGGAAGGCTTCCTCCCCCCCCCCCTTATTGCTTCTTTGTGGAGGAGGTGCGGTTACTTTTCAGCCCTGGTGGGGAGACCTCCGGCCGCCTGCCTGAAGCGCTTTTTCCTGCTGGCCTCTTTTGTCCCGAGCCAGATTTCCACTCAAGTCTAAGACTTTGCACAGGTGAAGGAAGAAGACTGGGAAAAGAGCCTGTACAAGCTTGCCTCCTGCCCTGGCAGTCACAGCCTGTTTTTTTTTTTTTTTAAATCTGCTGTTTGGTGTTGACCTCTTATTGGAACAAACACATTCCCTTCCAATAAAGAAACATCTCTCCTATCTCCTCTTGTCTCTATTGCACCTAAAGCGAGTTGGGGTGGTGGATTTTATTGCCTGGAAGGGGTGCTGTGAACGGAGGTACGAACATGTCTTTTCTACCCCCCACCTCTTTCACCCACCAGCGGACAGAAACCTCCTATGAAAAGCGTTAGTGGGGGCCGGGTTGATGGGTTAGAACCAATAGCCCCTCTTCTCCCCTCCCACCCCAGTGGTCCTTGGGGAACTGGGCCTCCCGGCTGGCTCTGTCAGGCTTTCCCTCTTGTTAAAGGTTTGGGGGAGGGCAAAGCTGGTGCCTTTCACCTGCTCCCCTTGATTGCTGTCAAAGCCCAACCAATTTCCATCACAAAAGGGAGGCTCCTTCTCTTCCAGCCACCATTGTTTTCCATCTGAGCCCCTCGGAAAGGGCGCCTGCTGCTTGCCTGAGGCTGGGGGTGGATCTCACAAAAGGGCCCTCTGTTGACCGGGGATCGTTTTACTGTAGGGGTTCAGGTCTCCCCGTGAGCGTTTTGAGGAAGGGGAGGGAAGAAGCATGGCCAATTATTGAGGGGAGGGCACTGCCCTCATCTTCCTACTCCATTTTTCCAGTGTGGGAGGAGAAAAGTGGTTTCTCTGCCCACCCCTTGACTGTCAGGTGACACAGCCACCTTCCGCTGGTCAGAGGCTTTAAATCAGGTGGTGTATACCTCCACCCAGGTCATAGATTTCATAGATCATAGAGTTGGAAGGAGCCTACAAGGCTATCAAGTCCAACCCCCTGCTCAATGCAGGTCCAGGAAACTAGAGGAGGGGTCTCCCATCCAAGTAACAACCAGGCCTGACCCTGCTTAGCTTTCCACACTCAGACAAGCTGAGCCAGCGTGAGCCACAGGCCGCTTCATTGGGATCAGAACCTCTGATCAATAAAGGGTGATGGCTGAGAGTCTTCTGTACCCAACAGCTCCCATTAGTATTTTTCTTGACTTGGGAGATCAAATTTGACTGTTAATATGGGGGAAGGGGGCAAAACCAAGTTACCTCCTCTCAAGGGCCCCACCCGGTTGCTTGCGTACTTGGGTCACAAGAGTGTAATAAAGAGGCAGAACCCAGTAACTCCCTTTTACAGATATGCTGGTAAAAAAATTCTACTTGGGTGGCAAGTGCGTTTCTGCAGTGGGAGCGACACTACGCACACAGTATACCTGTGGCCCCAATTAGTGAAGGCCAGGCCACCCACTACACTGTCCCCATGTGCAGTGGCTTATTTCCTCCCCCCCCCCAAATTAATTGTAGCTCTTTGCTCATATAGAAATAAAAAGGTGCCCAAACCTGTCTAGTGACTCGTGTTTGGACCGAGAATCGAGCTTTGCCCCCTCTGTACCGTTACGTTACTGCAGCCCATTTACGTTCTCCCATAGAACTCAATGGCTGGGCCTGAAAGCCCACACATCTGCGCAGTCCCACTCGGTGCTCCGTTTCTTGTCACAGTACTATGACAGACCTGGGTACGAAGGTTTCAGGGATGGGGACTCGGACTCGACTCATCAGTCGGACTGAGTCCCCCCTCTGACTCGAGTCCCAATATTTTTAATGGGACTCGAGACTCGAGACCAACAAGGACTCTTCAACATCCCTGGGCTGTGCCAGAAGGAGTGGAGAGGAGCGCGATTGCCGGCGAAGAGCGCATGGAAGCGAGGTGTGCCGCTGCTCGGCCACTATGGACGGCTACCAGGAGTGCAGCCCCAACAGTGTGTCAAGATTTATTTTGATTGATGTGTTGTGTACTTGGGAGAGGCAGAGGAAGGACCTGAGATTACTCTGTGTGGCTGCTCTGAGTGTGAAGTAGCCTTATTTTGTTGGGGAAACCCCCCATGATTTTAAGAGGGACTCGTGGAGTCAGCTTTGGGAGTGACTCGTGAGTCACCATTTTGGACCAAGGACTCGGACGCGAGACTCGGGTCCAAAGACTTGAGACCAAGGACTCTTCAACATCCCTGGAAGGTTTTGCATCTAGTTCCTGCTGACCTTCCTGTAGCATATATGAATTGAGAGCAAGTAAGCTGTCTGCTTAAGTAAGCACAAGCCTGCATCCCGTACATCTTTGTCCCAATGTTTAAAAGCCATGAGAATATTCAGGGCTTTGGGGGCATCAAGATGTCAAGCCCATAGCCCTTTGGAAAGGAGGGCCAGTCTAGAAATACGTTTCCCTGCTTCGCATGCCATGGCTGAAGAAAGCTTACATTCTGAGGCTTTCCCATGTTTTCCCATCTTGCTAGAAAATGGAAGCTAGCCTTATCCACTGCAGAGACCTAGTACATTTAAGTTGCATATTGTATCTGGAATACTATGTCTGGCTATGCTCTAAACATGGACATCTTTCAGGTGGCCAGGCCAATGGGGAGGGGCTCTTTGGGATGCAGTAAAGTGCTTCTCAACACCTTCTCTTGTCTTGGGAAGTGCTGGAGTGACTCTGGTGGAGATCTGTATATTGAACCCTACATTAGTTGTCAACAGAGATGTTTGTAGAAGCACAACCGAGTGTTAGAACTGTACCGCGGACAGGGCTTTTTACTGTTCCAAACGACACACAATGGAGTGTTTTTAGGATATTCCATGCTGCTTAATGCCGTGTGGAGGAGGGTGTACAGCTGTACTGGAATCTCTTTCTTTGCCGCACGACAGGACACTCGTAAGATTCTGAACTTTTTATTTTCTGGCATGAAAAGTACAAATAATTAAACAATTCCATGTAAAAGATTCATACAGCCGCCGTGCCTGAAATCCCAGTAATAAATAGTCTAAACTAAATGCAAAGTGTCATATTTTTTTTTTCTTAATTTTTTTTACAGCAGTTTTTAAACCCTTCCCACATCAACTCTCATGATATTTTTTTTTTTAAATATTGTTTTTAAAAACTGTCCCAATACATAAGTGTGAAGCTTAAAGGAGCTCTGGGGGCAGGGGGGGCAGGCACTCCAGCCCCGTCATCTTCTCCCCTGAGCCCCCACCATGCCCCATGACTAAATACATGGGTGGGGAGGGGGGGCATGTAAAAGATTATTAGGAACTCGTCATTACAACAGACAGACAATTCTTTACCCCTCTGCTCCCTTCAATGTTGCACCCTGACCCATCACTGGAAGCAAATTTTCCTAGCAGACCGTAAGGACATGTTACTACTAGCCCTTTTCCCCCTCACTCTCCGGTTGTCTGCCTTCAGTATACAAACTTCCCTCTTTCCCACCCCACCCCTGATCCGACCCCCTAATCAATCCACTTCACTGTTTAGTAAACTCAAACTGGCACTTATTGCTACTTGAAAAATATATACTTGAGAAGAGGCTAGATTGCTGTGACCGTTTTAGGAATCCACAGATCGCGCGAGAGAATTTTGTTTGCCACTAAATGCCCTTGTTGAGATGTAGGGGAAAGGGGGTCAGATGCAGGGAGTGGTGCAGGATTAGAAATGAAGCAGGATCTGAACAGCCAGCCACGGGGCATTTTGACCAGCCAAATGGAACTGGGGGCAAAGCTCACTAGTCGCTCTCTTGTGTTCCGTATGCAGCTTGGCTCAGTGGCTCTGTTTCAGAACAGTACTTTAAGCACAGAAGTGGTTTCGGTGGCCCCATAGTCTACAAAGGGAGCCTGTGTTTTGGTTCTCTCTGGGCGAGAAAACTAGTACTAGTTCCCCATTTTCCAAGAGTACTTTGTTTCTGAGGGGGCCTCAGTCCTGCCGTCACAATATGTACTTGCCATGGGGCACTCCTGCATAGGGATGCTATTGAGATGATAGGACTTGCTACTACTAGTGTGGAGCAATTTCAAGAATCTGAATTTCAAGAACTATCTCAAGGAGCGCCTCCAGCAACATCAAGTAGGCCGCTCAACAAGGTCTGCCACGGACGGCCTTCTCCTTATCCCATCAGCCAGAGCAGCCAGGCTGGTGGGGACTAGGAAGAGGGCCTTCTCTGTGGCGGCCCCCACATTATGGAACTCCCTCCCTAGTGACCTTCGCCATGCCCCCTCCGTGATGAGCTTCCGCCGTGCATTAAAAACATGGCTGTTCAGGCGGGAATATGGGGTGGGTTGGGTTTTTAAAAGAACTTTTTATATTGTTTTAATTATTATATTTTATTGTATTGTTTTATTGTATTTTAATTGTACATCGCCCAGGGTGGCCGGGTGACCGGCCAGATGGGCGATTAACAAATATAAGAAATAAATAAATAAATAAATAAAGTTCTCTTCCAGTTTCTCCATTCCAAAGCTGGGAAGAGGTGGCATTGCTCTTACTCTGGCTAGACTGAAGTCATCCTACATTTCTTTTCTTTTCTTTGAGGGGGAGCCTTAAATCCATGCCACTGCCCCCTAAGGCTGGCTAACTGCACAAGTAGCCAAGTGGTTGCTTGAAGGGTACACACAAAGCATATCCTCCACCACTTCACAAATGAAAATACAGCCATGCTGTAATGCCCTTGTTCTCATAACAAAGATCTTTGCTTGAGCCCCTCCACCCGTTACACATTGCTGAGGGGCCCTGCTCTGTCTGCTGACTGCTGTATTAATTTACTTTTCAGTAAATTAACTCTGTATTAATTTACAATTCAGTAATCATTTCCAGGTATTCCCAGGTAGCCTGCCCCCCCCACTATACATTTTATCTGAATGTGCAATATCGCCGAGATGTGTGTCCATCCCTCACCAAGAGGTTGGGACTTCTGGAGGCCCCAGGGAGGGAGCTGAACCTCGAACAATGACAAGTTGGGCGACTCATATTAACATTTTAACAAGCCGTCCTCAAAAGGCAAAAATAGGGACAGTGGTTTACCAGGGACAGATACTAGAGAAGAGGGCTGTCTTCCTAAAGAGGGGCAGTTGGAGCAGATGTGAGAAGCATGTCCCAGGACCCCTTGCCATGCCACAGGGGTGCAATACAGCCCTCAGTTTACAATATTACAAGGTCTCCAGTGGCATGCCTCTGATTGTGTGGGGCCATCTTGGGTTGGGTCCATCCTGCTGCCCACGCTGGTACAGGCTCAGCAGCTTGGGCATAAGGACTAACCACTGCTGAAGCAGGATCATTGAAACATGGGTTGTGTTGTGTGAACCCAGCCACGCTAATGAACTATGGTTTGTTAGCCACGAACCCATGAAAATAACCCATGGTTTGTTGTAGGGTTGTGAACTATGGATAGTTCATGGTTAACAAACCATGGTTTTGTTAGTGTGGCTGGGTTCGCACAACACAACCAATGGTTTAACGACAACTCATTCCCGAGTGTGGGTTGTCGTGTTGTGTGAATGCAGCCACTGAGTTCAATGGGGTTTATTTCCAGGTACCGGTAAGTGGTGGTATAGGATTGCAGCCAAACTTTGCTTTTAACAGCTTAACTATATTATTTGGTGTTGTCATAATACTTTATGTTCTCTTTCATGATCTCTGCACCGGCACACAGAAAAACCCGCACCTCTGCAGAGCATCTCTGGAACATTCTAAAGCTAGGTGATTTTTGTTTTGGAGGCGGGATCCACCTCTTGGGTCTAATGTGGATGCCCAAAGATCACGCCCCATGCCTTCCCGCTCAGTTTTTCCTTTGACTGCCACAGTGGTCCTAAATAGGCCATGTGGCAAGGTAGAAATCCAAGCTGAATTACCGTATTTGTTTAAAATGTGAGAGGCTTTTGCTGAATGTGACTAGCCTCTCTTTCGCAAAAGTCTTCATCTAATCATACATTTTCCTTAAGGGTTCAGTTACATAGAGCCTTTGTCAAAAGAGTTTTTGCTGTGTTGATTCCAAAGAACAAGAGGCATTCAGCATAACCAACAAACCTCTTGGACTTAGGCTAACTTTATTTCTTAGCCAAGAATTCAAGCTTTTGCGATAGGGCTCTTAAAGAAAGAAAATAGTAGCAAAGAGCCATCTGAGTGAGCTCTTTTGGAACTTCTGTTTCATCAATAGGTGTTGGCCTAGTATGTCATTACCTTGCTGTTTAAATTTCAGAAATTTTATTTTCAGATTTGTTAGTCAAATCTGAGCATTCATATACCAGCTCCTGTTGACTAATTTTATTAGTTCTTCTTCGTGGTCTCTGTGCATCACACACATATGGGTTCTCTTTCCTTTTTGCAATGTTGGGTGGAGGCAGGGTGGGTGGGTGCATATTTTGTTTGTTCCGAGTCTGAATATTCCAAGTCTTGGCTCATAGTCAGAAGGAAGTTCTATTGAATTCAATGGGGCTTACTGCCAACTGTGTCCATAGGATTTCGGCCATGTTAACACAAGTTTATCATTCATGTGGTATAACCAAAAAAATCCTTTGTGCTTAAGGATCTCAGTGAATCAGAGCCAGAGAGGGTCAAAAATGTCCTTCATGCCAACAAGTTTCAGCTGCCTGTGGTGCTTTCTTAAAATATTTAAAATTAAAAAAAAGCAAATTGTCACTGAAATAATTTCTGTAACATGTGGGAGGGATGCTGAGTGGCAGCATGTGAAGGGCAGAGGGTACAAAACACAAGAATAAATAGAGAAAATGACAAGCAACATGTTCCCCTCCCACCCGCCCCTTAACTTCCTATTAGGATGAAGACTCAAATGTATTTTTCCCAACAAGACAAAAGTAGATGATGTAACATCAAACCCCACAAACAAACTTGCCTATAAAGATTTTGTTCTATATGCCACATTTGTAGGTTGTTTTTTAAAATTTTTACCTCTGTGCACTTTGCCCTGTTGGAGAGCCTGTCATTTAAGCTTTTATTATTATTATTTATTATTATTATTGTTTCAATTGTGTTTGCTATTTAATAAATAAATTAGGAATAATCACTTCTCAGCAAATTAAAAATATTTCCCTTTTAACTTGCAACTCTGATGAGAACATAAATATACACAAATGTACTCTTACAAGGCAGTAATAAATATTTAAGTTAACAATAAGTTAAAACTACAAGAAGCTAAAATTCGCAAAAAGATACAAGAGTTAATGGTGCCAGTTTTTTTGTTCTTTTTCTCATTTTATCGCAAACAGAAGCTGCCACAGACTCTTACAAAACACAAGTGAACACATTTATTGTCAAAAAATCAAGAAATCCTAAACTAATTTCTAAATCATTAAACAAGTAAAACTCGAACTAATGCTAAAATGTTTAATTATCATTAAGTTCGTCTTTTAAATGTTGTTCGTTTTTGTTTCCATTTTTGCTTTTGAGAGCAAAAGAAAATAAAGTCCCTTGCTCAAGTGCCAACGATGACTTCGTTGTTTTCAGCTAAACCAAAATAAATAAATAAATAAAAATGGAAAAAATAGCTGATGTGCATTTTCAGGATGTGATTTGTGAACACAGATCCAAAGAGATGCCTCGGGAAAGGCAGTAGCAAATGTGTCCCCTTTGAAAGTTAGTTTTTTAAGAGAAACTTCCCTTCTCATTCCCTTTGAAGTGTGGGGAAGGGGAATAAGAAAGAAACGTGGACATGGGATGTCAGTGTAGTACAACCCTTACAAACAGATTAATCCCGCTTCAAGGCTCCATTCTGAAGGGAGATGGCCATAAACCAAAATAAATTAAATAAATACATTTATTTTATTTTTTTTAAAGCAGCAGCTCTACAGAGCAAACTTATGACGTTTTAAAAGTCCTTCTGGGCTCTTTTGGCTTAGATTTGAGAAACTGGGTGATACTTCCGCAGAAATGGCTAAGACTCCCAAAGGTTATTTGGCATGTATGGCTGCCTGACGGGCTAAAAAAACACAAGCAGATTTGTCTTTTTTTTTTCCCCTTCCAAACTCTTGCTTTTAAAACCAAACGGGTAAAAAGAGGTTGGCCGAGTGTTGTGGAGAAACTGTCCCATATGAAATCGTGTCCCCGATTTCTCACCCACACCCGCTCCCACCCAAACACACCTGCAACCAATGGTCTGTTGAAGGCAAACAAAGAGAGAACGGGGGGGCCAGAGGGGTCTCGGTTGGATGCGAAACCCCCTCCTTCGCCCTGGTCTCTGCCCTCTACCTACTCCACGGGGACGGCAGCACCTCCTGAATCACAAGAAACTCACATACAGTAACAGAGATGACGTCCTCAGGCATTGTTTAGTCACTTTGTGAAGAATGGGGGGAAAGTCACTGGGAACCGATTTGGTGTCAAGAACGGTCAGGGAAGCTTCCCCCCCGAGCCTGCAAGCCAAGGCCAATGTGACACAGGTCCGGAGGGGAGGTATTGGAGCAGCTGTGTGATTTTAGCGCTCAGTGAAGTAAAACACTGCCTCAAACACTGAAGACCTGTTTAGTTAAAGATGGTGGTGGGTGGGCTTATTCTGCCTTGAGCTCGCCCGACACGTTTACGTTCACCAGGCAGGGGCAGGATCAAGGGTGGTCTGGAGCAGTGTTCTCCAACCTTGGGGTCCCCAGATGTTTTTTGGCCTACAACTCCCAGCATGCCCCAGCCAGCGTAGCTGGCTGGGGCATGCTGGGAGTTGTAGGCCAAAAAAACATCTGGGGACCCCAAGGTTGGAGAACACTGGTCTGGAGGACACTGGTCGGGTGTCTGAGCAGAGGCCCCGCAGGGCAAGATCAGTCTCTGAAAAAGACCGAGCATCATCCGAGAATATCCCCTCTTCCTTCATTGTTGGGTACTATCCCTAAGCATACGTGGGCATCCTACTATCACGGTTTTAGGTGTGGGATGAAGTTCATGCCAGAGCCCTGTTACTTGCTGGGGCAGTCACTCAAGACACAGGTCACAGACAGCAAGGCCGGACAGAGATGGGAGGCCGCTTGGAGGATCTCGGCTCCTGTGAGGTGAATCCTTTTGATAAGTTGGTTTGATACTGGTTTGCACACATGTGCACGCACGCACGCATGCACACGCCTCTGGCTATGGGAGCGGCATGTGCTTTGACTAAAGAGGTTTCTTTGTGCTCAGCGCACAAGGGTCCACACCTTGGATCTTGCTGCTGTGTCACCAGATTGACATCAAAACCTTTGCTGGGGAATCTAGTGCCTTTTCTTCCCAATAAGGGGACACAGAATTTCCTCATCTCTTCCCCCATGCCTGCCTACACACACACACACACACACACACACACACCAAGGCTGAATGCAACGGTGGTCAGAAACCACAGGATAGAGAGGGAGCACATGCCATTAGGTTAGAATCAGAGAAGGAATGTCATACTGAAAGCTAGATGTCCAGCAGACAAGAAGCATGTCTTTGGCAAGGATCCAGAAAGGCAATCTTAAGGAACCCACCTTCCTGTGAGATGAGCACAAGGCAATCACACCGGCTTATGCTGTAACTTACTGGCCCCTAGTGCCCCGGGGCTGCAGAAAAGGCCAAGAACCCAAGCAGGAGTTTGCATCTCAAAAGACTGGAAGATTTATTGCTGCCAAGAGGAAAAGAGAAGCCCCCCTGAGAGGAATCTTAAAGCATGGGAATTGCAAGGCCCTCCTACGGTCTGACTGCTTGCTCCACAGCTGCGTCACAGCACAGAGGAGAGCTCAGATCCCTTCCGCTAAAAGTCCTGCACATCAGCTAGCATCTGCCGGAGGTCAGAGGATATCCTTAGTTGCTGTAGTCCACAATGGCAAAGTGCAGCGTTGCTTACAGAGGTGACGGGCATTGAAAGACATGTTCTCCCTCGGCCACAACACTGCAGGCTCTCAGTCGGGCACAATGGCTGAGGGTGGAGATTTTTGCCATTTCAGAGCTGGGGTGCATGGGGTTAAATTGGACCGGGAAAGGGGGGGGGATTTTTACCATCTGAATGAGCAGCTTATCATTAAGGGGAAAGCATTAATATTGAATATAAAACCCAAGCCAAGATTGAACGTGGACTCTTTGGACCTTGCCAACGTTTCCACCACAGCCCACTGCTAACTCTTGTCAGGAAGCGGGAGAAGGAGCAGCAGAGGACCTTACTGAAAAGGTGTGGCACAGCCATCCCTTGCGACATCACCGTCCTGCCACCCCCCCACCCCACCCCCCGTGCAGGTTGCAGCCCTCAGGAATCATGTTGGTCTCCATGTAGCTTCTCGGGTGGCGTGTGGTTTACACGCAGGTTTTCTAGGGAGCCATATGGATAAAGTAAACGAAGGTGTTACCAAAAGAGCCCCCAACACCACCAGTTAATAGTGGAAGGAGGCCAAGAGCTGATACGTTGGGTTGCATTAGGTTGTCTGGAAAGGGCAAGTGTCAAATGTTCTACCTCGGGGTCCACTCAAACTGTATGGAAAAGAGAGGGCAAGTCAGAAAGGAATTAGTGCCTCCCCTTCCTCAAGCCCTTCCTCAAAAACATCAAGGAAGACAATTCCACCGTGCCCCAAGGCAGCCTGGCCCATTGCTGTTGTGCCCTTCTGAAGTACCATGCCAGGCCCATAGAGAATTTGCAGATTTTATAACCTCTATCTGTAAGACCTTTCCTCTGGATCAGTTTTCCTACACCTCTGCTACCCCAAAACCATGCAGACCTATCCTTGGCCTTTTCCTTAGGATTGCCAGATCAGAAATTCAAATATAATGGGCTCTTTTATGTTAAGATTCTTGGAACTGTAGAGACTCCCAGCTGCACTTTATGGGTCTGGGATGATACCAGATGTTAGAGACAGCACTGTAAAAAAAAAAAAGAGAAAAAAAGGCTTGTCGCTTAAACCAAGGGAGTCACTGCATTCCATCCACGACCCTTCTCTCGTATGCCTTCTGAACAACATTGTGGGCATGAAGTCAAATGTTATTGGATAGGAATCTCCCAAACTGGATCAGGCTGCCTTGCCGTTGGGGGAAGTTGAACACAATCTACTTTTTGGTAATAGATGACCATTGCATTGCACCCCCTAACAAATCTAGCTCTTCCTCTTCTTTCTAAGACCCTTTGCAATACTATGTACACAACCACTCTTGGAGATCCTCTTTAGTTCAGCAGCCAACCATAGTATATGGGTCAGTTCTACTTCCATATCCTCAGCAACAGCAGGAGCTGTTTGCTGCTGGCTCCCATGCTGGCAAAGCCACGCCTCCTCACTGCACAGGGGGGACCCCCTCCACCAGAGCTGCCGTAAGGGGATGACGCATGCATTAGGAGGCCGATGGATATAGTCTCTCTTTCCCCATGCAGCAGCAGGCTTTTCCAGCACAAACAAACCCAGCTGCAGAAATCAGTTTCCGCACACAAGCAGAATTCACTGGTTTGGGGTGTGTGTGTGTGTGTTTCTTTTTAATTTATTTTAATGGTTTTCTGATGACTCGGAAGAAGAAAGCGAAAGAAATTGTAAAAAAAATAAAAAAAACCGCAACCCAACAACTATGGAAATGGATGCGAGTAAAGCTCATGCTATTATAAAGCACAGAGCCTTAAACATTTTCAAAAACCGTTTCCAGTTTTCTGTGCTTTTTGGGTTCTTTTGGCAGGAGGATGAGAGAAGGGTGGGTGCTGCAAAAAGCCACTGTTACAATCAAGTGATGACAGCCCTTTTGCCCCCCCCCTCCCAGCCCCCCAACAAAAGACACAAACAGAAAGAACACCCCAAAAAAAGGAAGGGGAAAAAGAATAAATCCTGAAAGCAATTTGCTTCCTTCAGTGTTCTCCAACCTTGGGTCCCCAGATGTTTTTTGGCCTACAACTCCCAGCATGCCCCAGCCAGCGTAGCTGGCTGGGGCATGCTGGGAGTTGTAGGCCAAAAAACATCTGGGGGCCCAAGGTTGGAGAACACTGCGTTAGGGAGAGGATTGCTCCTAAATCTTTGGGATCTGAGACACCAAGTGCTGCTCTTGCACGCGACTCTCAAGGCCTTTCCAGGCAATTTGTGTGTAATTTTTAGAACATGCCATTGGTGCTAAGTTGTTTGAAAGTGATCGGGATACCTTCCGTCGATGCTTCTATTGTGGCGAGAGTGCTTTGTCCCAGTACCTGCCCGTGGTTGCTCGGAGGGCTTGTGGATTATTAGAAATGTGAGTGTCACCACCTCAAACATCTCTTGGATAGTGGCACAAGCCATCACTGGCAAAAAGCCACGCCACCCCACACCCCCGCTCCCAATTCCTATGCCATTAATCGGACTATGCTTCTTCTTTTTTTTAATGTGCATGCTTTTACAAACTTTTAAAAATGTCTCCAGCTGCTATGTGCCCCCCACCCCCCCAGCTGAGTCACCATAGGGCTGGAGCACTCAAGTGTTGGTTGCTGAACCCTCCCTCCCGGAAAAGCAAGCTCAGCCCTGCCCCTGGCATTGCCATGTCGTTTTATGGAATGGGCAAATGGAAGGAAAGGCTCAGCTTTTAGGAGGGAACCTTCCAGGCTCAGCTCCAGCAACACACATGGAAACGGTGCCATGGCCTTCCCCCCCCCCCCCACCCCACAGCAGGCTTGTAGCAAGACTAATATCCCGCCCCCCGCCCATCCCAATTCAATTCATGGGGGGCCCTGTGTCACACTGCCGATGCAGTACAGGGCTTTCTAGTCCTATCTATAAAATATAAGCGATTATTTTTTCATTGTCTGGAAAGGCCCTTAGGAATTAATGATTGGGGTATGCAGAGCAATAGCACAATAGTGGCTTGCTCTCTCTCTCTCTCTTTTTTTTGTGAGTGTGTGTGAAGTTCAAGAATCCCAGTAAAAATTTCCAACAAGGTCTCTTTTCCTTTTCTTTTCTTTTTTTTTTATAAAAATAGATTTTTTTAAAATCTTTTTAATTTTTTTGTTGGTTTTTTGTTTGTTTGTTTCCTATTTCAGCCTTTTTAATGTATTATTTCCCCCCCTTTGTTCGGTTATTTGTTTGATCTAACATTGAAAAACGAGAAAGGAAGACCCCCCACTCATCAGCCACCCCCACTCCTGCACCTTCCCCCTTTGTCAAAAACAACTTTCTAGCTTATTAGATAAGTCAATGGAACACAACTCTGAAGTTGGCTCCCTGCTCTCTCTCCTTCAGATGGCCCCATGCTTGGTCCTACAAATTCTTCATTGAACATTTATGTAGAAGAAGGAAAGAAAGAAGACCGATCGATAGATCGATCGACTGACAGACAGACAGAAAGAAAGAAAAAGAAAGGAAGGGAGGAAGGAAGGCAGGCTTGATTTTGGAGAGGAGGCAAAACAGCAGGTTTAATTGTACCACCATCTAACTCTCAAACAGTGAGCAAGTCTGTATTTCTGATCCAAAAGAAGCTTGCCTCATCTAGTCCACACAACCTGGCTAAAAGCCATATTGACTCTAGAAATCTTGGGCTCTGCACCACCAGACCCCTGACCTCCCTGCTTAATATCACCATGGCCCAACAAACCTTTCTCAGAAGAGCTGGAAAAAATGGGCCTTTGCTTTCCCCAGGGAATCAGGCTTCTCAGGGGGGGGGGGGGGCAGGCAGAAAGGACCCTTTTTTAGGACATATGGGACTGGTTTAATTTCCAAATACAACACCATTCTAATTAAGGGTTAGGCGCAGTCGTGGGATTAGCAACCAACTTCGCTAACATTTTAGACCAAGGGATGAGATGAGAGCAGTCTCCTCCCGCCACATTTGTCCTTTCTTGCATCCAAGGAGAACAAACGTGGTGAGCTGGATCGTTTGGAACTCCTCCCCCTAGGCTAGCTCAGAATAGCCGTCATGACATTCTTGGATTTATTGACCCCACAATGTTCTGACTTGGGGGGGTGGCGGTGTTTCTATCACACCTTACAGAGAGTGGTTTTTATCCCCCAAGGTCAGGAAACCAGGAGCAATATGGGGTGGGGTGGGGGTAGGTTAGAATTCATTGGGCGAAAGAAGTATGGACAATTGGGGAAAGCTTCTGACTTGGGTTAGGAAAGCCTCGGAACGGGGAGAGGGGTCACCAAGCAGAGAAACAGAGTTGGTGTCCTATTTTGAGCGGATGTCTCGCCCTGCACATTGCCAGAGCAGGGTGTGATTTTCCAAAAAGTGGCTGACATGTTGCCACGTCCGTGCTCCCCCCGCTGGGCTGTCGGGCACAGGGGAGAAGGAGGGGGAGGTGCCTCCTGCTTCCCAGAGAAGATCACGGTGTCTGGCGGTTTAATATTCTGCAACATTTGAGTCAATGAACACTTCCGTTCTCGTGGCGAGTCGGGGGAAGAGGGCTGTTTCCAGCACGCTTGTCGCTCTCCCCCCCCCCCACTCCCCATCTCTCTTGCTCATTCGCTCACTCATGCCTTGTGTTGCTTACTGGTCTTGAAGGAAACCTGGAGGATTCGGTCGCCCAGTCGGTAGCCATTGAGGCTGGCGATGGCCATGGCCGCTTCGTCGTAGTTGGTCATGGTGACAAAGCCAAAGCCCTTGCACTTGTTGGTGGTGAAGTCGCGGATCACTTTGACGTTGGTGACGGCCCCGAAGGGCCCAAAGAGCTGCCACAGGACACTCTCGTCTGCCTCCGGGGAGAGGTTGTAGACAAAGATGCACCAGCCAGCGCTGGAGGCCCCCGTCAGGTTGACGCCCGCCAGGCTGGTCATGCTGTCGATCGTGATGGGAGAGAACCTGGAGATCAAGGAGAGAGGACTGCTTTGGGTGTAAGGCTGGCATTCTACCAGCATGCGCTCACTGCGTTATGATACATTAGGAGCAGTGCTGCCTACTCCCCAGGGAAAGGGAGTGGCACCAACAGCTCACCCCCAACACATCTCAGCTCCAAAGGGCAGGAGGGAAAGGATACTGATCTCTCTGAGGCGCTTCCTGCCACAATTGACCTAAGCCAGGAACAGGGCCGGTGCTACCATTAGGCCAACTAGGCAGCTGCCTAGGGCGCAGGGCTAAAGGGGGCGCCAGAAACACCTTGAAAGAAAAATACAGCGCTAAAATGCGTATTTTACCACGTTTGTTTTACCAATCATATCTTGACTTGTAGTAGACGGAATTTCACAATTCACTTTTATTTCATAATGGGCATAGGGCTGGAGGGAGGGAGGGCTCAAGTGGGAAGGGGGGGGGGCGCTAAATATCTGATTTTGCCTAGGGCACCAAACTGCTTTGCACCGGCCCTGGCCCAGGAAGATGGCGAAAGTGTGGGATTACTTGAGGTATCTAACCTAATGTACATGCCTTATCTTTGAAAATCTTCCCACTTGCCAAAAGCAAAATCTTGGTAAAGTGAGTTCAGCGACATTTTAACGCACACTCCCCTGCAAAGGATATTCCTGCCCGGACATGAGCTCTACCCCGATGTGGTTCTGTCTGCAAGTGTGCCACAGATCTCCTGTCTGAACTCTGGGCTTCACGGCTCTAGTAGCTAAGCAACCACCATCTGTAAAAAACGCGAGGGGAGGGCTTGCAATAAAGAGGACTGTGACTGCCCTGTGCATGAATGAGTTTATCATGCAAGCATGGAAAATTAGAATTCGATGCAGAATTTGGCATAATGAGAATCTCAGTTTCCATAAGAACACCAAGTTATAAACTTCATGGTAGCAAAGGACATCTTAGAAATATTTCTAATTAAAAGCCAGAAACAAATTGAAGGTTGGACAGAGTTTTCTGTGATAGGGGTGGCAGATAAGAGCTAGTACACACATTCCTATCTCTCCCTCTTTGGGCCCCTGTTACGGTTTCCTGTCCCCCAGTTCCTTCCGTCCCTGTCCTCTGCCACATCCATCTTTGCTTTAAAAAAAGTGCAAATCCTTTGATAACCTGGATCTCTGGGCTGATTCATACAAACTACTCTGTGTGTGGCTTGGGAATTTTGATTCCTGACCTAGAATGCACTATATTTGTGGCTGAACCCCTCTCATCAAGTTTGCATGCTGGCCTACAACCAAACTTTCCAAATTTGCGTGGAGTGATTGTGCTAATGATGAATCATTCAGATGCCTTCTTCAACCTCAAGCCAGGAGTAGCTCTGTAAGTCAGCCTCTAATGCAGGTGCCTTCAAATTTACTTGATTCCAGCTACAACCCTATGCACACTTACTTGAGAGGAAGCCCTGTTGACCTCAGTGGAATTTACATCTGGGTAAATATGCAGAGGATTGCGCTGCTGTGATATCATTTGGTGCAGAATTTGGGAATGTTCACACCTCTGATAAAAATTCCACCCTCTAATCTTGTTGGGATCAGGTCTGAAACTAGGGCAGTGCTGCGGAAGGGGCAGCTTCTCCTTGCCGAACCTGAGGAGGCAGCTGGGTGTTGCCAAGAGCCTCCAGGGCAGATCAGACCACTCACAAAGGATGATGGCGGAGCAACCTCTGTACGCCTTTTAAGTATGGGCTTAAAATGAAGCACAAGGTTTGATCTGGGCCCCAGTAATTTTGGTCTGGAAGCACCCAGACTAAGCAGGTACTACGAACCTGATCCGTGCCTGGATGGAGGCCACCGAGAGCTCCACATAAGCCACTCTGAACTTGTTCAAAGGTCAACAAGCCTTCTAGCTTTCATAGGGTTGCCCAGGAATCTTTGGAGGGGGGAATTAATCTGTCCACTGGGTTTCCGCCTTCCCAATTGGCAACCACCACCTAACTTCTGTCCCTCAAGCGACACAACTAAATGAAATCAAGAAGCACCCAACACAGTGACAACAAAGAGAAACACAAGACCAAAAATCATAAGGAACAGCCAGTCATCTGAGCAAAACAGTGAGCCCTTCTCTTAAGCCAAACCCAAAACAGAATGAAAAGGAAGGCATGAAAATCTACAGTGTGTCCCCCAAGACACACAAACCCACATTCCACAGGCCTAGGGCAGAAGATGGAGGGATTCTATAATTTTAGCTTTTACTTTTAAATTCCCATGCTCATTGAGGAAGGTGGGGGAGGTAAGGGGGGGAAAAAACAATGATTAAAAATAAAAAGTTAGTATCGGGAGAAAATATTGAACCAAGCAACCAAACACGGTCTACATTGTTTTTTTAAAAAGGGCTCAAACTGAATAAGAAAACAAGTCATCTACCATAGGAGACTCTACCCACTCCAAAGTCTCAACGTTATCATGACCCCCATTGTTCCTTTTTTCTAAAAAGACTAGTGTGGCCACACAGAAGAGAGGGCTGGCCAGGCAGAGAAAGGGGGCTCTTGCCTCTGGGGTTGTGTTGACAAATCACCTTTTAAAAATCCAGCCTTGTGCTGTGGGCCAAGGTGGGGAGGGATGGGGGGAGTGGCGAGGAGCGTAGGCTTTGGAAGGCTATTTACCTCTTGACGCCGTATGCCATGTTTAGCAAATTGTCGAGCCTGTGGGAGGAAGAGGAAGATGAGGAGAGGCCATTGTTAGTAGACGATCTCGTAACAAAAGGGTCCTGCGAGGTCATCTGGCTTGGTTATTGGTGCGGCAGTGAGGCAGCACATGGATTCTGTGACTCGCACAGGTTGACATTTGTATGTGCAAATGCAATTTGAGGCCCTGGAGGAATTTAATGGCTCAGGTTTAAAAAAAAAAAAAAAAAAGTTGAAAAATAATAGCAATGGGAAAGGAGTTCCACCTATATATATATATATATTTTAAATCTATTTTTCATGTTCTGGGAACTGTGGGGATTGGGCAGGCATTAATTACTGAAGGGCAATTGAGGCTGCGCTTCAAACATCATGAGGATGAAGATGATGACGATGACGACGATTGTGATAATAATTAATCCTTTAAAAAAAAAAAACAACCAACCTAGAATAGCGCATGGCAAATGTATTTACAGTTACAACTTGCCATCTGCTTTTTCTGTTTACCTTCCGCTGCAAAGCTATGTCCAGATTTTATGCAGCAACTCTCCTGACTTTGTTTCTGTACATTTGCATTAAAATCTGTATGATTTTTGTTATGCTACGGGGGGCGGGGGAAAGCTTGCTTTTTTTAAAAAAAAAGGCAGTTATTTAACATCCATGTTGCCAGAGCTTCTAGTGGTCAAAGACACAGATCTTTGTACCTTCCCTATGACCTCCCTGATTCTGTAACTGTCCTGTTCTCACAGCTGTATCTCTAACATCCATTAGCTATGCTTACCCAGCATCTCAGTTCTTCAAAGATTGTTGTGCAAAAAGGCAAAATGTTGTAAAGAAAACTCCAAACTGTGCAATAGAGTAAAATATACAACTGAAAGTAAATATGCTGTTTATATAATTTAGTAATAGCACATGGGAGTTTTTGTTCTAGCACAGGTCTCCAGACCTTACCTACGAGGTACATTTCTACTAGCTTGGAACTTTTTTTGATTTGCACGTGCAGGAGAGAGCATGTGGTGGGTGAAACACAGCACTTTTCAGGCCCAAGTATGTGTTTATTCCTCTGTATTTTATGGCACGATCATAAAAGGATGCTTAATAAGCCAAGACACAGAACAAAATCTACGTTCACATGTTCCATAGGTATGTATGGATTTGCTTGCATGTTGTATGTCATGCAGATGCCATGCTTTTGCACAACACTTCTGTATGGGCGGTTTCCGCCAGGAATGTATGAGCAGCAAATTCAAACACGAGTGGCCCAAAACTACCATCCAGCCCACCAAACCAAAATTTTATCCTGCCTATTGAACCTGAACTGGGTCTGAACCAAAGGGAAAAGGTTGGTTACTAAGAAATACTAAATAGGTAAAAGCTGCATTTTCTACTTGTGGGTTTGAGTGCATATAAGCCTTTCAGCAATGCAGAATTCATTAGCAAGCAGAATGGGAGTGCGGCTTAAGTTCCCAAAACGATTCCTTTTGTATGAAGATATCGTTGAGATACTTCAGGCAGATGGACTGGACTGTGCTGACTTGTCCATGGGGAAGGGTCGCTGATCCTACCTTTTGGGAAGAGATTTGAACGGACTGGACTCCTTGATGCTGTAATTCTGTGACAGCAGCCTAACCACAGACTATTGGAGACTATTTGGTGGCTAGGCCAATCTCTGATCTGAAGGATCAGAAAATATCTGCACTAGCTTTCTATCCACACAAATCACGGGCAAATCTGGTACAATGAAGCATTACTACTGATCTGCATAAGGATTGTAGAGTGTTATCATCCAGCTCCCAGACGTCTCTGATAATGAACCTCTGATATTGACCTTGGACATGGATCATCTACTCAGGAGATCTTCTGGCCCCCAAATCCACCAGACATAGAGGAAATCTCCAAGGAGGTGGTGGCAGCCAGATTCTGAACCTGGGAGTTCAGCTCATGAACTGCTGAACCTGGCAGCTTATTGGCAGATTTCAGGACAGAAATCTAAATTAGCCAACTAACCACCCAAGGCTATTTGCTGTCCATGGAAGAAGGCAAAAGGTTCAACACTCAGCAGCTCTACAGTGCATAATCCTCACCCTGAACACTATGCCTTTAAATTCTTTGCAACTTCAGCTGGAAGGGGGGGGGGGGATCTGGCATTTATCTTGCCTTGCTTTGAGATAGAAGAACTTCCCAAACTCTGAATTTGGATCAACTCCTGGTATTCTGGGGAGCTCTCCCAGTCCCAATGGGAGCTTAGGCCAAACTAAACAGTGGCTGCGTTCACACAAAATGCTAAGCCAGAATCCTGGTTTTATTGTTCATGTGGACGCATGCTGGTGCAACACTGCCCAATCTCTCCCATTTGGCTCCTGATGCAAGATGGACAGGCTTAACCGACCAGGAACTTCCCAGGAAAAGCTTAATATTACATCTGAACCAGGACTCCTGGTTTGTCATTCCTCTAACAAGCTAGAGTTTGAAGGCTTTCAGGTCCAAGCTTGTTAGATGAGTGACAAGCCAGGGTCCAGGTTTAGATACAATGCTAAGCTTTTCTAGCCTGGTTAAGTTCCTGGTTAGTTTAGTCCAGGGCTCTCCAACCTTGGGTCCCCAGAAGTTGCTGGACTACAGCTCCCAGAATCCCTTGCCATTAGCCATGCTGGCTGGGGCATGCTGGGAGCTGTAGGCCAAAAACATCTGGGGACCCAAGGTTGGGGAACACTGGTCTAGTTGGACCCTCAGCCTGACCAGAAGCCTACCACCAGCTCTCTGATGACACACCACACTATCTATTGCTGGTTGCCCTCTGCTCTAAGTTGGTCCTTCCCAGACATTTGCCAAGCACCCACCCTGTGGGCTCTCAGCCCAGCTAAAAGAGCACGCTGGGAATGGGGGAGATAAACTCTGCCTAACTCAAGAACTTGAAAAACTGAGCAGCAACAGCAGGCAATGTGGCACAAGATATTGTCTCACATATGTTGTCTCATTCTCCAAGACCAAAACAGCAACAAAGTGCCTATCCCCACCCCCCCAAAAAAATATTCAGTGTTTTTAAGCCCAAAATAGAAGAACAACAAATAAATATGGTGTTCAAGCAAGTCTACAAAAATTCCAAAGAACGCAGCAGAAACGCCTTCAGCCCAGCAGATTAAGAGCAAGTCGGTCTCTTAAAGGTGGGCAGCAGAGAAGTTCAGGAAGTGGACCTCACAATGCAGCGATGGTTTCCAGAAGCAAACGTCCATCATGGTCTTCTGGGGAAGGCAAGGCTAAAATAATCCCTGCTCCCCAGAGTTCGCGACATCCAAAACATTGCATGTCCAAAGGGCAGAGCTGCTCTCTCCACACCAGACCTCTTCTACAAGCCCTAATATGCTCCTTGTGGCCAAACCCATCATGCTTAGCAGCACTGCCTAATACAAGCCGCCCCCCCACCCCATCTTTTCATCGCACTCCTTTCATCACTCACACTAGTTGACCGTGGAGGTTTCAAAGCGTACTTCCCTCCCCTTTACAGAAGGAAACCTGCCATTGAATACCATCCTGTCTCCGGTCAGTGCTCTAACTCGATGGACTCAGACCTAAGAGACCCAGGTTCAACTTCACCTCACTGGGTTACCAATGCCTTTGAACTCAGTGGGTTACTAGTGCCTTTGGCATTTCTCAGCCTCAGTTTCTTTAGCTTTAAAACAGGACTACATTAGGCAACCTGAGGATGAACAACAGCTGACCCCGGGGGACAGAGTGGGTTATGAATCTGATTTAAGTATGTGATGAGTAGATACCACATAATGGGTGCCACACAATGTTACTTTGGAAAAGGAATGGAAGGCCACGTCACACATGATGGCTTTCCTGCCTGGGTACAGAAAGGAAGTGGTGTTCATCCATGTACACTGCCACGTATGAAAATTACATGTGTCTACTTTATTTTTGGGAAACTATGATTGCCAGCTGAGAAGTAGACATCTGCACCATTTTTACACACAATGGGTACATGGGTTGTTTTTCTATACCTGTGGGGAAAATATCACATGTGAAGCAGCCCTACCACATAAAATGCATGAGAAACATGGAAGAAAACATACTGGGTACTGAACATGTGCTGCAGATCTAGATTTCAGCTGCTAGCAGTCCTTCAAAGGCACATTAGGTGAAGGTTAAACAGCCTTTCTGTTTTATTTCTTTGGCTTAGGATTTTCAAAACTGACCAGGCTAAAGGGCTATCTAGGGACTAGCCCAATCCATCACTGTTTCCCTCCCCATCTTACCTACAGATTGAAAAAGAGAAGGGATTATATGAACGTCCAGAGATCTCTGTTACCAAAACAGGGCAGGAAAAGATCTTCTTGCCCCAGATGGAGTCTGTCTGGAAGATGCTCAACGATCCCAACCCTTTGCTCCCTGAGGCACACAACGCAACTGATAGGTGGCACATACTGACATTGAGAAGGATGACTCCCTAGCTCTTTACACCTGATCAAAATCTGGCCACACATCAGATCCAGCAGCAAAGCTGAGCCTCCAGCTATATAGACAGTAATCCCTTACTGAGAACTGAGATGCAGCAAATTCTGGGGTGGAGCAATGGGATCAGCTGCTGCTGAGTTGCTAGGAGGAAATACAAGTTGGCATAAATACAAGTTGCTGGGAGTTGTAGGCCAAAAACATCTGGGGACCCAAGGTTGGAGAACACTGCGGTCTAGCTTCTAAGTGGTGGATCCAACAGGCAGCTCCCTGCAACAAGCTGGCAGGGCAGATGCCCCCTGGCAAGAACTAACCTTGGGCAGATGCCTCCTGGCAAGAACTAACCTTGGGCAGATGCCTCCTGGCAAGAACTAACCTTGGGCAGATGCCTCCTGGCAAGAACTAACCTTTCCCAACTCAACATAGCAAAGGTATGAAAGACGTCCATAACTTGCTACACAGAACTCAGCATGACGAAGATATTTGTATCAATCCTGTCTGCCCTGTTGTTTGGCCATCGCACCCAAATATGAGGCATTGCTCAAGAATAGGAAGGGGTCCGGGATAGAGACAAGGAGCCTGCAAAGCCCCAAAGGTGTACTGACCCACTGTGTCTTAGGGGAGAGTATAGAGCAGAACAAGAATAGTTCATAAGGCCCAAGCCCAATGGGTCATCTCTGCAGGAAGCAATCTCTTAAGCAACAGCAAGTGAGATTGTGCCACAGGGGCACTAGAAGGAGGTGGAGGAGTTTCGTAGCATATCCTCACCTTGTGTTTGCTTGTGAATTATAATAACACACGTGGAACACCCAAACCTGACATACTGGCTAATGATGAGGGCCTCCAGGCATGGCCTCTGAGTCCTACATCTCCTTCAAGCAGGGGGATGACAGCTGCGAGGCACTGGGTGAAGAGAAGGACCTGACCTCTCAGCCCTCCAGCAGAGAAGAGGGGAAGGTGTCTCACCTGAATCGCTGAGTCTGGTGGTGCAAAGGGCCCGTGTACCGCCGAGCTGTGGTTTGGTACAGGTGTGTAAGCAACGCTTGCCCTGTCTTCTGGCTGGGGTTGTTGGCAAACTTGACTGTGATGGGCTCGCTGGCACCCAGTGGTTTCTGCCCATTCAACCCTTTGATGGCCTCCTCAGCTTCTATCCTCTTGTCGAAGCGGATGAAACCCACCCCTCTGGAGACACCTGTAAATGGAGAAGATAGAATTGCATGTGGCTACAATCAGTGTTTCTCAACCTTGGGTCCCCAGATGTTTTTGGCCTACAACTCCCAGCATGCCCCAGCCAGCTATGCTGGCTGGGGCATGCTGGGAGTTGTAGGCCAAAAACATCTGGGGACCCAAGGTTGAGAAACACTGGGCTACATGGATGCTGAATGACTGTTGTATTCTGAATTCTTATGCAATTCTGTATCATAGATGTTTCTAATCTGAAGGCAAACATTTCTTATTTGTTTTAGTATCTTGCGTTCATTTCAATGACTGGGTTCAGGTAACATGATGACCCACATTCAAGGGTTGAGTATGGGTTGAATGTGGGTTGAAATTAAACTATGAGTTGTTGTTGAAATGTGGGTTGTCATTTTGTCTGAACCCAGCCGAAATAACAAACCATGGTGAACAACCCACAGCTCACAACCCAACAAACCATGGGTTCTCTTCATGGGTTGTCCAAGGTTAACAAGCCATGGCTTTTTGGCACAGCTGGGTTCAGACAAGACGACAACCCACGTTTCAACAACAACCCACACTCAACCCTTGAGTGTGGGTTATCGTGTTGTCTGAACCCAGTCATGGTCTATTATCTAATATTTGTTATTTGTTTTCATACCCATGAGAAAGACAACTGATTGAAATGCACTGAGAAATCTTAATGAAATACATTGTTCCTTCAAGAACCAGCTTGAGACTTGCCTCTTTGTTTTACTAGCTGGGGTATTATCATTGAATTTAAGGCACTGAGTGATGTGGAGCATGGCAGGTCAATTGAGTCAACGCTCAATCCTGGAACCTCTTTTAAATGCTGGAATATACCCCTGGAATATGTGAAGTGCTTATATAGAGAAGAGCGCCTTTGAGTATATGTAGAATACATATGAAATTAGAGTGGAGTGTTTCCGCTGATCCCACAAATAAGATCCATCTGGTGAAGTCCTTTGTTTGCCTGTGCAACAAAGGGTGAGCCCAAGTACGAAGAATGGGTACATAGCAACACAAAGGATATATAAATATGAGCATATAGCTAAATACATGCAGCCTAGCACATATCCACACAGGGGAATAGTATACAGTCATGCCTCGGATTGAGAGCATAATTCGTTCCGGAAACGTGCTTGTAATCCAAAACACTCTTATATCAAAACGAAATCCCCCCCCAAAAAAAATTTGTACAGAGATTTTTAATTTAAGCCGTACTACAGTACTTGTATTGCAAGTACTGTGTAGTATTGTCGTGTGTATATCAAGTCAAATTTTTTAAAATAAATATTTAAAAATTTGCTTGTCTTGCAAAACGCTCTCAAACCAAGTTACTTGCAATCCAAGGTATCACTGTATATTACACTAGCTGTTGCCTGCGGCTGCGCTCGCATGGGTTTTAGGATTTGGTACAATGGAAAAGATACAGTGTCTCTGACTGAAAGTGTAACGTTTAGGCTGGGTGCTGGCAGCAGAAAACTTTTCTGACAGAAATATCTGATCTTAATCCTGAGAGTCTACAACTGATGAAGAGTGACCGTGCCAAGTTTGAGGTAGATGGATGGACCGTGCCAAGTTTGAGGTAGAGGTCAAAACGTGATGGAGTGACGACGCCCCACACACAACAGTCATTCAGTCATTTAAAAAGTTTCCCTCCCTTTTCACCCCCTCAGAGAACATTCTAAATGGCCTAGGGGAGCTTTGCATACCCACCCCTATTGGCCCCTGCAGGAATTCATACGAACATTCTAAGTGTCGTATGGGCTATTTGCATAACTGCTCCTATTGGCTCCTGCAGCAATTTTGAGGTGAGGCCGATTTGCATAACTGCTCCCCTGTTGTTTTGCCCATAGGATATGAGAGTG
Organism: Shinisaurus crocodilurus; assembly: GCA_021292165.1. NCBI lineage: Eukaryota > Metazoa > Chordata > Lepidosauria > Squamata > Shinisauridae > Shinisaurus > Shinisaurus crocodilurus. The sequence continues at coordinate 8,873,133 of CM037881.1, forward strand.
GGGTGATTTCCCCCCCCCTTTTTTTTCACCCCCTTAGGGACGGAATTTCCAAAAATCCTTCTTTAGCGGGTGTCTACGTCATAAAAGCAATGTCCCTTCAAAATTTCACGTTCCTAGATTAAACCGTTTGAGCTGGGCGTTGAGGAGTCAATCAAAAGCAGTCAGTCAGTCAGTCAGTCAGGACACCTTCTTTTATATATATATAGATTGATAGCATCATAGCCATTAGTACTTATAGGCATATGCCCAATCTACTAATGCACAGCTATCCTGCGGTGATTGACGGCCCCTAGCACAATAAGGAATTATTTTCTCCTCCCTCCACCCCCCTGCTCGAGTCCCTGCTTTGGTACGCCTTTTCTACCAGTGGCACTGGTGGCAGAGCAGGGATCCTGTTCTTCTTTGTTACCTGTAACCTGATCGACAAGGATGCGGGAGGTGATGATGCGCCCGTACTGTGAGAACAACTGCTCCATCTCTTTCTGGCTCATTGTCTTGGGGAGGCCGCTCACATAGAGATTGGCATCACGGATGGAAGCCGAGCTAGGCCGTGCGTAGGATACCTAATGAGGGAGGGTATGGTTAGAAGGGGCACGCATCAGCCTTCTCTATCAGCAGCCCTCTGTCCTAAAAAAAAAAACCACCTCCTTCCTGGAGACTCCAGGATTCCTGCCCTATTCATTCCCTTCCTCGGTAGCCTTTCGCTCTGTCAAATTTTTGATTGTAAGCTCCTTGGGGCAGGAACCTGGGGTTTTTGTACCTATTCTGTAAAGTGCAATGCATATTAATTGTGCAACCACCACCACCATAACAACAATATAGATTTCCAGACTTCCACCCTTACTGGTCTCCTTCTATCATCTCTGTTGATATATTTATAGTTTATTCTGACCTGAAGGCCCAAGGTGTATAAAACACATTTTAAAAAATGGAGAGTTCCTGCCCTTTCTGAACTCAGATATTCATATCATCAGCCTTCCTTTCTTGCACCCACCTTGAGGCCGGTTTCCCCTCACACCCTCCTCACCTTGATTGTTTTTGTCTGTAGTTTGAGCCCGTTCAATGTGTTTATTGCTTTGTCAGCATCGTTGGAGTCAACATAATTGACAAAGCCGTAGCCTAAACTCTGCCCTAGTGTGGAAGAAGAAAAAAAGAGGTTACACAGCGAAGCAGATGCCAAGCCAGCAAGGAAGAAGAAAAAAGATATGGAAGAGTTATTTTACGCCGAAGAAAAAGAAAACATAAACCAATTGGAAGAAAATATTTCAAAAGGAGAAGAGACACAAAGAACAGCAACAAAATGCTGAAGCTTTTTTTTTTTTTTAGAAAACTAGCGAAATTTCAACATTTCAACCCACCACCTCCCTAGGTATAGTTGGTTCCATTGGTTCCACCTCCCCTTCTTCCCTCCCCATTCCTTCTTCCTTGTGTGTCGTGTCTTTTTAGATTGTAAGCCTGCGGGCAGGGACTGTCTTGTTAATTGCTGTAAACCGCCCAGAGAGCTTTGGCTATTGGGCGGTATATAAATGAAATTAATTAATTAATTAATTAATTAATTAATTTAACGTTGAAATGGGACTGAAAAATCCCAAGTTTCAATTCTGAACACAAAATTTGACTTCAAGATTTGAACATTTTTATTCCCTCAAATAGATGACAGAGCCAAACACTTATGCAAAAAGAGCTATCAAAGCTGCTGAAATATAATGAAGTTAAAAACCTAGAGGTGCCCCCCCCCCCGGTGGTTCCAGTTTCTCCTCAGGAGAGGGGATGAGGAACCTTTTATTCTCTCAGGGGCAGTGGCAGCACAAGCTCTCGTGGTGCCTGAGATGTGAGAAAACCCGCTACCGCTGCCACCACTCCTCCAGCCTCTGCCACCACCCCTAAACCTCAGCCTCCACGGCTGGCTCCTCCGCCACAACACTCGCGCTCTGGTGGCCATCTCTCTCTGAAGAGTTACGCTGGCCAGCAAAAGTGGCTTCTTTAGAGCCAGGCATTGACTGGAGAGGTGTCCTAGGACAGTGTTCTCCCAACCTTGGGTCCCCAGATGTTTTGGGCCTACAACTACGCTGGCTGGGGCATGCTGGGAGTTGTGGGCCAAAAACATCGGGGGACCCAAGGTGGGAGAACACTGTCCTAGCCGCAGGGCTTTTTTTTCTGTTGGAACTCACCGGAACTGAGTTCCAGCACCTTTTCTTCTATTAATTACATTACAATTTAATCGCCATCTACTCCCGAGGAAATGTAATCCAAGAGTTCCGGTACCCTTTTCTCCAGAAAAAAAAAGCACTGGTCCTAGGAGATCGCCTATGCTGCAGGCAATCTCCAGGGACACCTCTCCTTCGGAGCAGCCACCCGCCCTCTGTTAGGCTCTGTGGCTGCGCCGGAGGACAGGTGGCTGTTCCAGAGGAGTGTGTAACCGGGAGATTGCCTGCAGCAGAGGTGATCTCCATTGACACCTCTCCAGCCAGGCAAAGCCTGGCTCTGAGGAAGGACCTGTTATGGCTAATAATTTTTCCCAGCCTTGATGGCTCATAATCCACCCTGTAGGCCCGTCTGCCTACGTGGATTCAGCAGAGCGTGAGATGGAAAATACAGCCTCTGTCTCATGTGTGTAACTGGCCCATGTAGTTCACACAGAGATTCACTGTCTCCCATACGCAGCACATTCCAAGCGTCTCGGATTACAGCCTGCTCCAGCTTGCCGCTTGCTCCAGCTCAACTGTAATTAGGAATTGCCATAGAATCCACCACAGGGTTTTTCTACCTGTTTATTCTATATCAGAGTAAATACAATTTCCTAAGTACAGTCTACATTGCATAGCATAGTCCAGTGCATAGCCAGTCCAGTCTAGCACACTTCATTACATGATTGCAACAAGTCAGAGAGAAGAGACAGGAAGAAGATGCATACAGAAAGCAATCCTTCTCTCTATTACAAAGTTACAGGAAACGAAACTTAACAATCATACAACGTCATCGGAAAGTACAAACCATGTGATCAGCTCATATTTCTGTCCAGCCTACTTTTCCCATGAGAAGAGAATAGCAGTTTCAGACTAAACACGATTGTTTTTCTAGCCACCCTGTACCTTTCCAAATGAAAACACTTGTGCCACAGCTGTTATGTGTTACATGTCCCAACAGGACCCCCCTCAGAGCCAGGCATTTCAGACAGGGCAACTCTCAGAGGAGCCGCGCCTGCTGCTTCCGTGGCCGGCTTGACTCTCCAGAGAGCCTGTGCCCCGCCCCTCTGGTTCGTTCCGAGAGGGTTCTTACAGCAAGCCAGAGGGGGGGCGGGCGGATGCTCTGGAGAGCCCCAAAATTTGCTCTCCTGCTGTGGCGGTTTGGCCGCAGCAGGTGAGCAGGGCCGGCGGGACTCTCCAGGCCACACCCGCCAGCCTTGCTCCAGCGACGCAGCAGTGAGAAGCCCTCCTGGCAAGAGGTGAGGAGCACACAATTCACTGCTCCGCCACCGTTGGTCTCATGGGTGGCCCCTGCCCTGCCCAGGGGAATACCTGATGAAGCCTCATGATGAGAAAATGAAGAGCACTGAGAACTGAGATGAAGAGGTCTGGTCTGAACGTAAAACACCCTGTCATGAGTAAATCGTGAGAACTGGAGAGAGACTGGGAGAAGCCAATGGAGAGAGGCCAACTCAGTCGCACAGCTGAGGACGCCGCGGCAGCTTAAAACTGCAGTCATGCCTTGGATTGAGAGCATCATTCGTTCCGGAAACGTGCTTGTTGTAATCCAAAACACTCTTATATCAAAACGACATTCCCCCCAAAAAAATCTGTACAGAGATTTTTTAATTTAAGCCGTACTACAGTACTTGTATTGCAAGACGTCGCTTGTAGATCAAGTAAAAAAAAAATAAATAAATATTTTAAAATGTGCTTGTCTTGCAAAACGCCCTCAAACCAAGTTACTTGCAATCCAAGGTATTACTGTACTTGCAGTAGCTGGGGGAGGAGGCAACCAAAGATGGGCCCCAATCCCACCTAGATGCTGCCTGCATCCAGCCCGAGAACTCCATGCAGGCCAGACCAAGATGGAAAAGCTGATAAGGCCCAGGGCTTTTTTTCTGGTGGAACTCACCGGAACTGAGTTCCAGCACCTTTTCTTCTATTAATTGCATTACAATTTAATCGCCATCTACTCCCGAGGAAATGTAATGCAAGAGTTCCGGTACCTTTTTCTCCAGAAAAAAAGCACTGATAAGGCCTAATCTCCAACCCATATTGTTGTGGCTGAGGAGGAAACAAAAGATGGCACTATACCTGGGAGAAAAGAGTGATTATTATTTTAAGTAGGCCCGGATTGGACTATAAATGTTGTTTCAATAGACTCAGAACCATCCTGTTAATACTGCTGTTCTATTTTGCCCTCCTTGGTTAAATAAATTTGATTCCACGAGTCCTGTATAACTAGTATTTGGAGCTCAGAATACCGTCTGGGCAAGGGGTTGAGGCCTGCTTAGTTACTCTTGAGGCCAAACACGGAATTGTGCTGCAGAGCGGTGAACAAATTTCCAGATGTGTCGTGGTGGTGGTGTTTAATGGAGATGCAGCTGATCGGAGCAATTATGGGGGACAGGTTACCTAATCCTTTCCCCTCTTGCCATATGTCCTCACAAAATTGTTCCTCACAAGCTGCTTTTTCCCCAGCAAGGGAAAAAGATATAGTAGCCCCAGATCTTTTTCCTCCAAGTGAGAAAGCAGTGAGCAAGGAGGGTAAGTTTGATTTTTTTTAATTATTTTTTTTAATGGACCACAAAAGAGAGATTAAGCCCCCATCTCCCTCATCAGTGCTCCAGTCAAATGTACACACTGCCTGCCTGCTGCATTTCAGCAAAAAAACAACAACCCACAAGTATCACGAGACTATCTCCCACATCGTGTCCAGTTTTGGCCCTGGGACTGCACACAATTTATCCACTGGTTCTTTGATGTGGAAGCTAGTGATCTGGAGGCACCGCAACCAACATTTGAGGCCAAAGGCACAATAATTTCCAATCATTTCACTTCATCTACAAAACCCAGCTCCCATTGATCCACAGTAAGGAAGGACCAACTAGTCCAGTGTTCTCCAACCTTGGGTCCCCAGATGTTTTTGGCCTACAATTCCCAGCATGCCCAGGGGAATACCTGATGACTGCATGCTGGGAGTTGTAGGCCAAAAACAACTGGGGACCCAAGGTTGGAGAACACTGAGCTAGTCTTATCATTGGATGTCATGATGATGTCAAATGACAAACATTTGCTAAATCGGTCCCACACTCGGCATTCACTGAAGATTTTGGAAGAAAATTTGTTTCAGTTCTAACCTATTATTATTATTATTATTATTATTATTATTATTTACATTTATCACCCATCTGGCCGGCAACCGGTCACCCTGGGCGATGTACATAGGATAAAAACAAGATAAAATACATTTAAAACAATATAAAACTTTTAAAACCTTAACCCACCCCATATTCCCGCCTGAACAGCCAGGTTTTTAATGAGTGGCGGAAGCTCAGCGGAGAGGGGGCATGGCGGAGGTCACTCGGGAGAGAGTTCCACAGTACCGGGGGCCGCCACAGAAAAGGCCCTCTTCCTCGTCCCCACCAGTCTAGCTGCTTTGGCTGAAGGGACAAGGAGAAGGCCGTCTGTGGCAGATCTTGTTGAGCGGCCTACTTTATGTGTTGCTGGAGACGCTCCTTGAGATAGACTGGACCGGAGCCGTATAGGGTTTTAAAGGTCAAAACCAACACCTTGAATTCGGCTTGGCAAGCAACTGGTAGCCAGTGCAGCTCCTTGAGAATATAGTAAAGCCTATGCGAATATAGTAAAGCCTCCATCAGCTACTAGGATGAGAGAGGCACGGAAACCTGTCCCATAATCCTGCTTTTAGATGTGCAGCCTAATAAAAGTATTAAGGATGCAATCCTGTGCAGGTTTAGACAGGAAAAAAAAGTTCTACAGCTCCAGGCATTCAGAATGCTGGGAGTTGTACGACTTTTTTCTGTCTAAACATGCTGTAGGATTGCGCTCGGAAGACGTTCAGTGAATACTAAACAACCCGCTTTTTAAACAAAACAACTTACATACTGAACTGCTGATCAGAGAGGGTCTCATTTCATTTGGGCGTGATACTGACTTTTATAGTATAAGCGGCATTTCTTCAATGGCTATCCCCTGGTACACTTTAAAAGGATCCATGATGCCATATTATGAACAGCAAAAAAAGAATACAGGCCTGTGGCTCACGCTGGCTCAGCTTGTCTGAGCGTGGAAAGCTAAGCAGGGTCAGGCCTGGTGATTACTCGGATGGGAGACCCCCTCCTCTAGTTTCCTGCATTGAGCAGGGGGTTGGACTCGATGGCCTCGTAGGCCCCTTCCAACTCTATGATCTATGAAATCTATGAAAGAAAAAAGGGGGGGGAGGATTCCTCCTCCTCCCCAAACATGCTGTATTTCCAGTCCCTCACTTACAGGAGGGCTCCTATTCAGGGCTCCCTCTTGTTCAGAGCTTATGCAGAATGACGTTCAGGAGAGAGCTGGGAAAGGAGAAATGACTCCTTTTTTCTTGTCCATTCTCTTGCAATCTTAGTGTAAAAAAGGGGTTGCTGCCATCCCTAAACTTGAGTACTTTAATGCAATACAGTGGAGTGAGAAAAGGTTTCTGGAGAGGAGGGTAAAGGAAAGCACACCTTTCCCTGGCCTTCCCTCCTGAAACCTTCCCAAACCAGTACAAGGAGTAAAGGTTTCTTTTTTTACTTCATGGTATGTATCACCTGGCCCTAATCTAGGGCGGCCACTTACCCATTGCCAAAAAAAAGAAAAAAAAGAAAAGGAAAGACATCACCAAAACAAACAAACAAAAAAGAGGGTGCCAATTTGTAGAATACATGCATATGCTAATTTAGATGTGCAAATGCAAATTTACAAAGAGTGACTATAACCTGAATAGAAATCTGACCGCGGTGAGGGAGTCCGACTAGGTGATCTGTGCGCCGGTCTGACAGCCGTACAGGAGCTAACTCTTGATGAGCAACATAAGAGCCCTTGCTCTCCCTTTCTTATGGTTATTCATTTTTTAAACCAGACTTGGACTGGCTGGCCTGTCAAATAGGGCAGTGTTCTCCAACCTTGGGTCCCCAGATGTTTTTGGCCTACAACTCCCAGCATGCCCAGGGGAATCCCTGATGACTGCATGCTGGGAGTTGTAGGCCAAAAACATCTGGGGAGCCAAGGTTGGAGAACACTGAGCTAGTCTTATCATTGGATGTCATGATGATGCGGGCGCGGTGCTCTTAAATCAGTGTTCTCCAACCTTGGGCCCCCAGATGTTTTTGGCCTACAACTCCCAGCATGCCCCAGCCAGCTATGCTGGCTGGGGCATGCTGGGAGTTGCAGGCCAAAAACATCTGGGGACCCAAGGTTGGAGAACACTGAAATAGGGGACACCTTCAAATAGAGGACTATCCTCTGTAAAGTAGGACACCTAGCCACCGTATCAGGAAACTATAAGCTGTGTCAGGGCCTCAAGGTGGCCAATTCTCCCTCCGCCCCACCCTTATTTTTTCTTTCCCTTTTTTCCCCAGCTGACATCTTCAAACATGCTCAGTCCTCGTTGGGTTATTTTGGGATTTGCTTTGCTTTTCTTAACTTACAAGCCAAGCTTGCTGCATACCTCAGGAATCCGCTAAGCAAGTACAGTAATACCTTGGATCGCAAGTAACTTGCTTTGAGAGCGTTTTGCAAGACAAGCAAATTTTTAAACATCTCTTAAATTTTTTTGACTTGATATACAAGCGACGCCTTGCAATACAAGTACTGTAGTACGGCTTAAATTAAAAATCTTTGTACAATTTTTTGGGGGGGAATTTTGATTTGATATAAGAGTGTTTTGGATTACAAGCATGTTTCCGGAACGAATTATGCTCTCTATCCAAGGCATGACTGTATTATGAACTATGCATTATGAAGAAGAGCTGGAAAATTCTCTGAATTTCCCACCACATGCTCAAGAGGTAATCCATTCTGCAGTTTAAATTTTAAAATTTAAACTGAGAGGTAGTTTGCCTTTTAAGTGCTGTGAACAGTAGTGCCAAAAATGGCTAGGTGACTCCTGGCTGTGTACACAAATGGTCCCCACTGCATTTATGTAGCTTTGTTGGATCACAGCCACACAAAGGACCAATCCAGCAGCTGAGTTTTAATTTAGGAGCCTTTCAAGTATCTCCCTACACATGGTGGATGTAAGATAAGGAAATGTGGTGGTCTGCAGCAAACTGGAACAGGGGTCTTTAGTACAGCAAAGTTTAAGAGCCACTGATATTTGATAGAAAGCCCACATTGTTTTCTCTAACTAAATTTTGTTCATTGTAAATAGGTCTCTTATTTTATTTATACCCTGCCTTTTTTCCTGCAAGGAACCCAAGGCGGCGTACATAATCCTCCTCCTCCTCCTCTCCATTTTATCCTCACAACAACCCTGTGAGGTAAGTGAGGCTGAGAGTCAGTGACTGGCCCAAAGTCACCCAGTGAGTTTCATGGCCGAGCGGGGAATAGAATCCGGATCTCCCGAGTCCCAGTCCAGCACTCTAACCACTAGGCCAGACTGGCTCTCTCTTATAACACAGGTTGCAGTTTCACACACTGACGGAACCTTTTTTTAAATTATACAAGCCACTGAAACAGGACAATCACAGGGGTTATATATTTTTCTATAGGATTGTAAAAATATTTGTGTTATAAAGAATGCAGGTTTCATCTGACTTTTTGTTACAGCTGGTAAAAAATAATTAAAAGAAAATCCCAATTCGGTAAATGTTATTTACATAAACAACAGGAGTTATCACTTTCATATGATAGCACTCCTTCGTGTACTGACAACTGAGCATCTTCATGCTAACTATGATGGTAGAAATTACATTTTGTCTTATTTGCTTATGGACCAAAACAGACATGACATCAGAAATGTGTGATGTCCTAATGTCTGTTGACTAATGGATTGGATTGAAAGCAGCAGCAGGGGTGATTTGGATCAGAGCGATGGTGTGGAGCGAGGGTTTTAATCCTTTCCTCACATGTCAATTCCCCGATACAAATTACTGCTGCCGCCAACCCCACCCAGCTGCTATTCGCTGCAGAGATGAAAACATTAGATGCCTGTATAATAGCAGCTCTTGGTAGTGGTAAGGCTTGCATCAGGAAATTGGTGCAGGAGAAAAGGATTAAGCTCCTGCCCCTCATGCCATGGCCTCAGTCTGAATTACTCCACCTGCCCGCCCGCCCCCCACGGCTGCTTTTAACACACACAAAAACCGTCAGGAGATGCATCTTCCATGTGACATTCAGTTTGGCCTTTAGAGCAAGGTTGGGCAACTTGTGGCCCTCCAGATGTTTTAGCCCAGTATTCTCCAACCTTGGGTCCCCAGATGTTTTTGGCCTACAACTCCCAGCATGCCCCAGGGGATTTGTAGGCCAAAAACATCTAGGGGACCCAAGGCTGGAGAACACTGCTTTAGCCTATAATTCCCATTATCCTCACCATTGGCTAATGCTATCTATGGCTGATAGGAGTTGTAGGCCACACATCTAGAGGGCCACAAGTTGCCGACCCCTTCCTTAGTGTATTACCTGCAAACTACCTGCAAGAGTTCCCAGTTCAATCCTTTTGTCAGAACTTGTTTATCTCAAGGAGCGTCTCCAGCAACACCAAGTGGGCCGCTCAACAAGATCTGCCACAGACGGCCTTCTCCTTGTCCCTTCAGCCAGAGCAGCTAGACTGGTGGGGACGAGGAAGAGGGCCTTTTCTGTGGCGGCCCCCGTACTGTGGAACTCTCTCCCGAGTGACCTCCGCCATGCCCCCTCTCTGATGAGCTTCCGTCGCTCATTAAAAACCTGGTTGTTCAGGCGGGAATATGGGGTGGGTTAAGATTTTAAAATTTTTATATTGTTTAAATGTATTTTATTGCATTTATGTATTTTATTTTGTGTACATCGCCCAGGGTGGCCGGTTGCCGGCCAGATGGGCGATAAATAAATATTAATAATAATAATAATAATAATAATAACAACAACAACAACAACAACAACTGTAATCTTGCTGTATTTGTTTATAATTTATATAACTATTACAGGTTCTAATTGTGCCCGGTTTCCTAAGTGAAGCCTGCATCTTGTAAGTCTTAAAATGTGGCTGGTCACATACCGCCAAGGTGTCTCGTAAAGTTCAAGAGAAGCCTGGAAGAGTTGGTTGCTTTGGGGGCTTATGCTGGTGAAGAACAGATCTTGACCTCAATTCAGAGCAATTACTAACTGTGCTTTAACGCCCAGGTAGAACTGATAAATTCTGTATTTCCCAGCTACTCGCAGATACGGCCCCTCATATCACTAATAGGGTGGCTAAATTTTGTGCGACTGCCATAACATGCCACATCTTTTTGACTTCTGGCTCTGGCCTTGCTTGACTGTTATAATTTTGATATAAAACTTTGCTGTGTTATGTATGCTGGATGATGTATAGTAGTAATTCATGTTTTATGGATTGATTGTTTCTCTGTTTTTAATGTTATTGTTGGATCTGGTCAATGACCGTAATAAATATTCATTCATTCATTCATTCATTCAACCACGTTGGTTTCCCTTCCTGTTTTAATAGAAAGCTGGTGGTGACACTACATACGACTGGGGAGACAGATAACCTTTACTTGCCAATTCTAGCATTTCTAGTAACTCAGGACACCTAGAGTTGGATGAGAGAAGTACCGGTAACTCCCTAACTCAGCATTCAGGTCTGTGACAATCCCCCTCTTGGGCAAATGCAATGTTTGGCAACCAGATTAACTGCATTGGCTAAAGTACTGGCACGGATGTGGGAAGCTTAGGTTCAAATTCCCACTCAACTATGAAATTCTCTGGGTAGCCTTTGATAAATCTCTGTCAGTCAAAGCAGCATACAGTAATACCTTGGATTGCAAGTAACTTGGTTTGAGAGCGCTTTGCAAGACAAGCAAATTTTTAAATATTTATTTATTTATTTATTTATTACTTGATCTTCAAGCGACGTCTTGCAATACAAGTACTGTAGTACGGCTTAAATTAAAAATCTCTGTACCAATTTTGGGGGGGGGTTCGTTTTGATATAAGAGTGTTTTGGATTACAAGCACGTTTCTGGAATGAATTATGCTCTCAATCCAAGGCATAACTGTACTTTGCTGTGAAAATGAGACAATTGGAGGGCAGGGGGGGGATATAAACACCCCTTTGATTTCATTTGTTCTTGAGTAATCTGTGAATGTAGAAATCCTGCCCTCCAGAATATTTTAACTACTTGTGAGCCACCCTATGAACATTTTATGTTGAAGGACAGCATATAGATTGTAGAAATAAATAAATAAAGTAGTTAGTCCTCAGGACTGGATGGGAACCAGGATTAATTGTTTGTTCAAATTTCTATGCACTATTCAAGGCAGTGTACAAAAATACTTAAAGTGCATTGCAGTGATAGATTACCGTTTGCAAAGCCACAAATCAATGCAATAAAGTTTCCAAAGGGGTTGTCAAATTTACTTGCTGTGCAAATTGCTGAGAATACAGATTTGCCATTTGTAGACCAAGGGCTCACCAAATTTGAACTTCCTGCTTAACGAACTCCAACAATGGCCAGTATAAAATGTAGTGTGAATTGGTAGCAATGTATCTTGAGGTCTGGTTTTATAATCCATCCATGGTTTGTTCTCATCACCCAGACTTCTTTACTAGTGAAAAGGCAGTCTTCGCATTAAGTAAAAAGAAATTACTAAATGATCATATGTAGAACCATATCAAGTCCTGAGAAGAACACCTTCCTCCCCAAATGTACTTGTAGGTACTCCATAGTTCCAGGTCTGCCACCCACTCATGATCTAGCAAAGCTCCTTAATGCCCCACAACTCATGTAGATGCTAAGTTCAGATATCACACCAAATTATAGCTAAACCTCCTCCCTCACTATGAACATAAATATATGGGCAGAAGAACCGGCCTGCTAGATCAGACCAAAGCTTCATCTAGTCCAGCATCCTGCTTCTCACAGTGGTTGGCCAGATGCTTCTGGGAAATCCACAAGCAGGGCTTGAAAACAATAGGCCTCTCCGCTCTTGCTCTCCAGCAACTGGGATTTAGAGGCATACTACCTCTGATTTGGAGTTCCATATACAGTCATGCCTTGGATTGAGAGCATAATTCGTTCCGGAAACTTGCTTGTAATCCAAAACACTCTTATATCAAAACGAAATCCCCCCCAAAAAAATTGTACAGAGAGTTTTAATTTAAGCCGTACTACAGTACTTGTATTGCAAGACGACGCTTGTATATCAAGTAAAAAAAAATCAAATAAGTATTTAAAAAATTGCTTGTCTTGCAAAACGCTCTCAAACCAAGTTACTTGTAATCCAAGGTATTACTGTAACCATAATTACTAATAGCCATTGATAAACCTCCCTGAGTTTCTCTAATCCTTTGTTAAAGCCATCTAACGAAGTGGCCATCACCATATTTTACAGCAGCAAATTCAATAACTCAATTATGCACTGTGTGAAGAAGTACTTTCTTTTGTTTGTCCTGAATCTACTTCCAATTAATTTCCTCTTAGGGAAAGTGCTCCAACCCCGATCATTTTAGTTGCCCTTTTCTGCACCTTTTCCAGCTCTACAGTATCTTCTTTGAGGTGGGATCACCAGAGCTGTACACGGTATTCCAAATTAGGCTGCACCATAGAATGCTTCAAGGGCATTGCAATATTCATTTTATGCCTTTTCTTAATAATCACTAGCAGGGAATTTGCCTTTTTCACAGCTGCTGCACACTGAGCTTTCCACCATAACCCCAGGACCTTTTCCTAGTTAGTCACTGCCATTTCAGATGGTTAGGATCTTTTTGCCCCTGTGTGCATCACTTTATGCGATCTCAAATTGAACCACATTTACCATTTTGTTGTCCAATAATCCAGTTTGAAGAGATCCATTTAGAGCTCTTCGAAGTCTGCTTGGGTTTTCACCATACTATGGCTTGGAAAGATGTCTGAATTGAGCCAGAGAGTTTCTCTGACCTGGTTCACATGACACAACAGCCCACCATGGGTTAATTCACCCGCGGGACTTCCATGTTACGCTGGGCTCCCATGGGCGCCACTTTTGCATGGTGCCTGGCTTGCTGTGGGTTGTCATGTCGTACTAACCCAGGTGACATGGCTTATTTTAGGGTTATTTGAGGGTGGGCTAACCCTCCAACAATCCCTGCCTGCTGGGTTCGCGTGACATGACAACCCACGGCAAGCTGGGTGTCCCTGGGTAACATGCAAAAACGGCGCCCATGGGCACCCGGCACAATGTGACAGACTCCGTGGGTAAATAATTAACCCACGGTGGGCTGTCGTGTCGAGCGAACCAGCCCTCTGCCTCAATCTCTCTCTCACATGCAGATGCACACATAAAAATCTTACCTGTGATTTTGTCTCGGACCAGTTTGCAGGATTCAATCTCTCCAATGCTTCCAAAGAGGCTCTTGAATTCTTCCTGTGTCATGTTCTGGGGCAGGTAGTTGACTATGAGGTTAGTTTTGGAGTCATCAGTGGCGCCATTGGCACTGATCAATGGCCCATTGGGGAGGGAACTGTTGCTCGTGGGGCCATTGGACACTTGGGTCTCCATTGTGCTGATTATCTGCTGAAAACAAGAGGAAGTTGGGAAGGGGGGGGGGTTACTGTTACGAAGGATTGGGAAGCAAAAACCCAACAGCCTTTGTCAAGTTTGAGTGTTTCTGTTTGCAACCTCAGGAATGTTGGGATGGGTCAGACTGGACCAGGCTAACAATAGGCTTACCTGGATTGATCAAAATATTCTCTGTTCTGTCCTATCTAGAAATCTCTTTGACTAGCCTGGCCCTTCTCCCAGAGTCTGGAAAGTCGGAGAGGCACTTGCCCAATGATTATCCAGATACCATGCAGGTAACATTTAGTAGCACCAAGCCAAGATCCCACAAGGGCCACCATCACACTGCCACTATTTATTTATTATTATTTACATTTATTAATCGCCCATCTGGCCGGCCACCGGCCAGCTATAATGTTGTTGCCAAGGCACTCATAAAGGCTGGGAGAGAAAGCAGGAGCAGGTACTGAAAGTGGAGATGAAGCAGGGTTTCATCCAAAAAAAAAAAGAGGGCGGTTGGCTCAGGCTTGATCTTTGCAAGCTCCACTCAGGCTCAGCCCTCAGCATGCATGCCTCGGCGATATTCTATTCCTGGAGGATGACGTTCCGTCACTTGTGAATTGTGAGGTCCTAGTGTAACTTGACAACCCAAGAGCCAACCAGTGCCACAGACAGCTCATCCTGGAGAAGCGGAATTGTCCTCTCGATTCATATGTACTTGCCACAGAATAAACAATATCACTACACCTCACATGTGACAGCGTACATCTTTGCAGAGATGTGTCTCCATGTACGAAATAAAAACGTCATTAAGTGAAAGTGGCCACCACACAGAGCTGCACACAAAACACCATGCAGCACAGTGCACAACCGGGCATGATGCAAGTTGCACTTACGGTACTTGATTTATATCCTACCCCATCTCAAAGGATCAGGGCAGTAAACAATATGCTAATCACAGATCCACAAATTATGTTGCCTAAATGGCATCTTGCCGTATATTTGGACAACAAAAGCCAATTTAAACTACGTAACAAAAATAAGTAGTTTTACAACAACACTTCCAGAAGATACCTAGACTTCGGCTTTATTGAGTCTCTAGGGGGAAGGGATTTCTGGAGCTGAGAAAAGACAAACATGAAGGATGCCTTTTTGCAACTACAGACACATGTGCCATGTATAAATGCCATGGCAGATTAGTCACATGTTTGCCTCTTTACACATCCTTGGGTTTTTTACCAACCCTGTAACCTCACAGGGATTTGAGACACTGAACAATTCCAATACTCAATATCCTGGAAGCCATCTTCAATAGCACATGGGATACATGAAATAACAATAAAAAAAGAGAGCACCTTTGAGCATGTGCAGGGTTCCCACAGGTGTATTAAATTATGGAAGGTGCTTCCACTGATCCCTAAATGAAAGCTAACTGAAGGAGACTATGCAACACTGTGGGCGCATTTGCACATCACGCTAACCCACCCTGGCAATAAGCCACGGTGGATTGGTCGCTGGCCAGACACAACCCATGGTGCATCCGACAAGAGGATCAGGCTCATTGTGGGTTGTTCACCCCTTCCCTCTCACTTGGTCCTCCCGTGGGTATCCAGGGGACCCCACGGCAGGAATGACAACTCCTCCTCCCCATCGCAATCTGTTTTCAGCTGCCTCAGCTTTTTTAAACCTTTATCCGCCCCCCACCCCCCGGAGATCACAAAGTCCAGCTCGACACCCGCCGACAGCCAGTTTTTTGCGATCTCTGTTTTGACAGCCCGAGCAGCACCTTGGAGGAGCTGTCTGTGGCTGGCAAACGTTTTTTTAATTATAATTTTTGTGCATACAATGCGCACACACACAAGAATAATCCCGTTTTGTTTTTAATTATTATTTTTAGCGGCACTTGCGCAACTGCAGAACCCTCAGTTGGGAAATGTTGGGGGGACACTGACGCAAAGAAGATCCAAACAGGCTTTTTCTTCCCTTTGCTTTCTCTTGACAGCTGTCAAAAGGCAAGCTGTCAAGGGAAAGCAAAGGTGCAAGTGATCCTTGCTCACAAAAAGGGGGTGGTAAGATTTACACCCCTTCACGGTGAGATCCTCATTTTTATTTTTATTTTTTAAAAAATAGCCCTGATAGTCCTGAGACTAGCTGCTTGGGAGAGTGCAAACGTGCATCCCACCCCCTTTTCTGGGGAAAAGGAGTTTAATTCTGCAGTTGCGCAATTTTTTTTATTTTTTTTTTAAAGAACCATGAAATCTTTTGTGCACATTGTGTGTGAAAAGTAATAGTAAAAAAAGTTTTACCAACCATTGACAGCCCCTCCAAGGTGCCGCTTCAGCACTTTGAAGGGGCTGTCAGTGGCTGTCGAAAACAGAGACCGTGAAAGCCGGCTATCAAGCTAGACGTCGCAAAGGGACAAAAAAGCCACGGCGAGCCAAAAAACGGCTTGCAATTGTGGCAGGGAGGGCAATGAGCCAGTGCCATCTGCCCCCAAGTGCCACTTGGATACTTATGGGCAGCTGGCCCTTGCAGGTGCCTGGGCAAACTTGGAAAGAGCAGCAAGGGCTGTCATGTCGTGCGAACCCAGTCAAGAGCGTGTGCATTGGGAGCGAGGGGGAATGCTGCTACATCTTGATCCCGTCATATCCGATGAACTTCCACACACTTTCAAACTCAAACCGTCTATACCGCGGCACCCTATATACTTATTCCCACTCTCTATATTCACCCAGCCTTTGATAACAGGCCTGTGGCTTACGCTGGCTCAGCTTGTCTGAGCGTGGAAAGTTAAGCAGGTCGGCTGTTCATTCTTGATGGGAAGCCCTCCTCTTTTTTCCCGTTATTTTTATATTATTTTTTATTTATATATTTTATCATCGCCATGCGTACCGCCCCTGGCGATGTACAATAAAATACATAACAAATAAAACAATAATAAACTATAATTCATTAAAAACCCCTATTCCCTCTGAACGCCAGTTTAATGCACGCGACTCATCACGGAGGGGCATGGCGAAGTCCAGGGAGGGAGTTCCATAATGTGGGGGCCCCCAGAGAAGGCCCTCTTCCTAGTCCCCACCAGCCTGGCTGCTCTGGCTGATGGGATAAGGAGAAGGCTGTCCGTGGCAGACCTTGTTGAGCGGCCTACCCCCCTGCATTGAGCAGGGGGTTGGACTCGATGGCCCTTCCAACTCTTATGATCTATGAAATGTATGAAACTTCAAATGGCACTTGTTGTCACCATATTTCCATCTGCATAAACCAATCGACTGAAATATGTAGTAATTTAAAATAGCCTGATAACTAGAGTTGATGGGGTGTATATGTGGTGCGCCTGGGCATAGGCGCAGGACTGGTCAGGCCACAGACTGCTCCTGCAGAAAGGCCCAGCTTCTCTGGAGCTCTGCAGGTTCCACTTCCATCAGCACAGTCTAGTTCCTTCCTAGGACATTTGTTCTGATTGCCACCAAGCCTCTTTTTGCCAGGCATCCATTTCCCTGTGCCTTCCAGCAGGCTGCTGATCTGGTAGCAGCAGTGAATCCCTGTTAAACTATTGATCGGGCCATTGATTCTGCCATTTATCTCCAGCCTCAGGCCAGGGGTGGCCATCATCAAAGAAAAAAAACGCTTCACTGCCCTGCAGGGCCTGCCATTAATTCCGTTTGTGAAGACAATCAAGGACACGCCTCTCTTATTTCACTATCAATATGTATACCCAACAGCATTTATTATGCTTTAGGGATCTAGGCTTACCATTCTTGACTGAGCTGCAGATTTCTAAAAATAAGGTAGGAACAGAACTCAGGTACCCTTGGCTCTCACCTTCAAGGCTCCCTGCTGAGTGTATTTATATGATAGCTGTGTTTGCAAAAATATGCTTGTTTCATTCACACTTAAAAGCATCTCAGATGTACACCTAAAAATGCAGTGTGTGGACTTACAGAAAGGCATATGTGAAAGAGACAGGCAGAAAGCGCAACCGAGGAATAGGCAGAAGAGACTGGCAGTGCAAGAATGGACGGGAATAGATTCATAGATCATAGAGTTGGAAGGGGGGCCTACAAGGCCATCGAGTCCAACCCCTTGCTCAATGCAGGAAACTAGGAGGGGTCTCCCATCCAAGCAATAGCCAGGCCTGACCCTGCTTAGCTTTCCACGCTCAGACAAGCTGAGCCAGCGTGAGCCACAGGCCTGTATATAAATAGTAGCACACTGAAGAAAAAGGGGACTGGCAGTTGCAGACCAATATGAAGGTTGCAATCCTATCTTGCGCGTATTCAGAAATTAATATAAATTTATTTATGAAATACCTAATGTTATGTTGGATGCTTATGAAGTGCAACTCATGTTCAACAGGACTTGCTTCTCAAGGAAGTATGTATTCCGCCATTTGTGTGAACATTAGACAAATATTTTGTCATTGCTACAGTAAATACATGTGGACACAGGATATTGAGCACTAGCACCAATAAGCCTCCATGCAAAGTCTCTCCAAACACCGAACCAATTTACACAACCATTTTGGCATGACAAAGCCAAACGCATTGCCTTTTTTTTGGTGTGGGAATACTTTGACCAGCACTTGTTAAAATCATCACTTACCTCCACTTTCCTATCCTACATTCTGAAAGCTTTCTAGGACATGGTGATCTGCAACTTCAACACATCAGAGCATTCACGCAAGCGGCTACCGTGCCAAAAATGGCAGCTCTCGGTGGCTTGAAGAGCTGCCGTTGTGTCAAGATTGTTGTGTGAATCAGCTCTCAAGATCTTCTATGTATATTATTTATTTACAACATCCATACACTGTTCTACATCTAAACAGATTCCAGAACGGTGATGTTGCTGCCGCCCCCAACTCTTGTCGTTCTCAGTCTTTCACTGACATTGGCTGGTGCACCAGCTATAGCCTTTCCTGAAGAAACCCTACTCAACAGTTATCCATCCTTTGGTAACATCCACGTTAAAGCTGCTGCAATGCATTTACACATGAGGCTGCCTATGAAAAGTGTTTGGAAATTATTCCAGAATACAGAGGCCTAGTTATTAACTGGGATTGGCAGGTTTATTTCCTTGTTTATTTATTCCATATATTTATATCCTACCTCATAAAAAAAGTTTTTAAGATGTCTTACAAATAATAAAAAACCAAACATTAAGACATAAAAAAAAATAAAAATCCCAAACCCTGAACAGCCAAGTAAAACAGCTAAAAATATTTAAACTAAGAACTAAAATACAAAAAAAAAAGCATTCCACCATTCATTGAATTAAAAGACCTGAGATAATGATATCAGAATGATTTAAATCAATGATTAAATCATCAATAAAAATCATTTTTTTTCCATTTTTGGACAAAAAATCATGATTTTTTGCAACCCTGTTGTGTAGGTAGCCTAGTATACTGGCAAGGTTTTTTTAAAAATAAGGAGTGTTTTCTGTATAATTTTGTGTTCTTAACTATTAAGTGTAGGCTATTTGTACATGTGGTTGCCTGAAATTTTGAAATTAATTTTACTAAAAATTTTGGGGGGAAATTGATTAAATCAAAAAAATCATTGACTTCATTTTTTTTTTAATGAGTTTTTTTTTTTTTTGCAAAAAAAAATCATGATTTTTTTGCAACCCTGCCAGGCACACAGCTTTAGGGAGGACATTCCAAAGACAGAGTGCTACTACCCAATTGGCTATTGGACAGTGCCAATGCCCTAAGTCAGGGCTCTCCAACCTTGGGTTAATAACTATACCCACTTTAATTTTCATTAAATTAAAAGCTTAATTTAAAAGCTTCATTTTAAAAGCTTTGGAAGTCCAACTAAACGTAACAGAATGTCAAATGTTTCTCAGCACAGAGAGGGAGTATGAGGAAGGAAGGGAGAAAATAATCTAATTAATTATGTAATCAGAGAATGGCATAGTGCAGTGTTCTCCAACCTTGGGTCCCCCGATGTTTTTGGCCTACAACTCCCAGCATGCCCCTGGCTGGGGCATGCTGGGAGTTGTAGGCCAAAAACATCGGGGGACCCAAGGTTGGGGAACACTGGCATAGTGGAATGCTGTGTGTGTGTGTGTGTGTGTGTGTATATGTGTGTGTGTAAGAAAGAGAGAGAGAAGGAGAGGAGATGTAAAGATGGATCTGACAGAACTAACCCTGCTGAAAACGTTTTCCCTCCCAAATCCAAACTTAAGCTACACCGGACCAACAAACACAGGACCTAAAGTACATATCAGTACATTACCAAGCGTGTTATATTATTGAAGCTCTGCTATTTTCTCCTTTTGCCCCGGAGATGGTGCCTGTTTCTTTTAAGTGCACTCAGGATGAGGATATGTTCTGTGGACACCGATACATCTGCAGAACATCTTGCTGTCCCACTGCGAGAGTTTAGAGAAATAAACATGGCCTCCCCCCCTCTTGTAGGATGTCCCGTGTACAAAGAAGAGCTCCAGTGCTGCCTCTGATGATGGTGTAGAACAGCGAGTTTTAGCAGGAGCTGCTTGTAATGAGGAGGCAAGAACTGCACCTGCCAAAACGTCCCTCTTTTTCACAGTTGGCAAACGGCGAGGAAGCCCTGCTGTCCCTCCTTCGCACTTGGGATGCCCTCCCTAGATGATGGGAACCCGGCACACATCAGATAAAGCCGCACAAACAGGTACTCTTTATTTCATTTTGGATAGAGCACCACCAGTGTGGTGCAGTTACTACAGCAGTGTTCTCCAACCTTGGGTCCCCAGACGTTTTTGGCCTACAACTCCCAGCATGCCCCAGCCAGCGTAGCTGGCTGGGGCATGCTGGGAGTTGTAGGCCAAAAACGTCTGGGGACCCAAGGTTGGAGAACATTGTACTAGAGTATTGTTTCAAGTTGAGAAACACTACTTAAAATTCCCACTCCGTTACGAAGCTCACTAGGTGACTGGGTCACTAGCTCTTAGGTGTCATCATTTTGAGTCCCATGATGAAAGAATCATAGAATCATAGAGAAGTAGAGTTGGAAGGGGCCTGTAAGGCCATCGAGTCCAACCCCCTGCTCAATGCAGGAATCCAGGTCAAAGCATCCCTGACAGATGGCTGTCCAACCGCACCTTGAATGCCTCCAGATTGGGAGAGCCCACCACCTCCCTAGGTAGATGGTTCCATTGCTCTAACAGTCAGGAAATTTTTCCTGATGTTTAGGTGGAATCTGGGTTCCTGTAGCTTGAGCCCATTATTCCGTGTCCTGCAAACTGGGATGATCGAGAAGAGATCCTGGCCCTGGATGGATATAAGTTACATTATCTGAGACTTCTGTGAGGGCAGGCATGTCGTGCTGAGGCTGAAACACAACTCTGAACTCCTTGGGACAGAAGGGTGGGACGCAAACGTTACAAAATAAGAAACCACAAAAAAATATTTAGTCGTGAACTAAAACGGAATTTCTGTGTCTATCTTCAAAAAGCAAAAAAAAGCAAATTAGAAGTGTGCAACTTGAAAGGCTCTTCGTACGTACTGTTCTCCGGGAAAGTTAGATAGGAAGGAGCACATTCAATATACCGGTAGATTTCATAGATAAGAGTTGGAAGGAGCCTACAAGGCCATGGAGTCCAACCCCCTGCTCAATGCAGGAAACTTAGAGGAGGGGGTCTCCCATCCAAGTAATAACCAGGCCTGACCCGGCTTAGCTTTCCACGCTCAGACAAGCCGAGCCAGCGTAAGAAGGATCTGGGCCCTGTGGCACACGCTCCCTCTTCCTTTTTAGCTCTTTTAAGTTTGCAACAGCTCCCTCCTGTTGTTGTTCTTCTAGACAAGACATGGTGTCCTACCCACAGGCTGGGATCGCACAGCCTTAATCTGGTATCAGTTTCAAGCTCTGGCCCACTTTAGCCCTGCTAAGCCCTTAATTGGGATGATCCTCGCGCTCTATCCTCTTTAGAGCCACACAATGAGATTTGCCGCCGCCGCCGCCCCGTCCCCCCCTTCTTCCCCGCTCTCGCCAACAAAACATATGTTGGTAGGAGAAAGCATGGGGCTGGGAATTGGATTGAGATATGCACACCCCCAGGGTTTATTCTCCACCCCCATCCACCCGGACCCCCTTTCCCACATGACAGCCATCTGTCCTAGGTTGCCGGCCCCAGGGGGGGGGGCTGTGTGAAGCCGGGTTGCCATGGCAGCCATTCACTGCTGTGGTGTTTTTGGCAGCTTAAGCAGCTACCCCCCTAATCTGATTGGTAAAAGAGGGATGAGGCCTGTAAACACCATCGGTGCAAGCTGAAGGGGTGATTGGGGGAACGCTTTCTACGGGGTAGGGCTTTAAAACCCGTAATCTTATCAGTCTCCACAAAAAAACTAGGTACTATCCAAATCAGAATCAGGTAGCGGATTGCTGCCCCCAAACATGCAGAATACTGGCCAGATTCTATAGCGTACATGGTTATTCATTCTAAATATCTAATCGGTGTCTCTTAAGATTCTTAAATGTAGTTTTAGTTCCCGCGGCGGTCTCCCTCATCCCTTGCCTATTACACCCACTTATTACATCCGATGGGGAGCACTGTGGAACTACATACAGTAGTTGGATTGCAAGTCACTTGGTTTGAGAGCGTTTTGCAAGACAAGCAAATTTTTAAATATTTATTTGGGTTTTTTTTACTTGATATACAAGCGACGTCTTGCAATCATCATCATCATCATCATCAGGCGATCACTCGTGACCGAGTAAGATTGTCTTCCGGGATAAAAGGAGGAAATTCTAAAGAAGATTGTGTAGACTCTAGCGATGGGTCCGTAAGTGACTGTGGAGGCCAATTCTAGATCCACACAGCTTCCCACAGTGAGGACACAGGTTACCAGATAGAAGATGGTCCTGTAAAGGATTCATTTGACGTGCTTTTCGCTTAGCACGTTTCTCCCTTTCACCTTGCACTCGGGCTTCTTCAAAGTCCATGGAACCTTTGTGAAAGGCCAACCTCCATTTAGATCGTTCATGGGCCAGAGCTTCCCAGTTTTCGATGTTTATATTGCATTTTTTTAGATTAGCCTTATGAACATCTTTAAACCTCTTATATTGACCACCGATATTCCGCTTTCCATCCTTGAGTTGGGAGTAAAGTAACTGCTTTGGGAGACGGCAGTCAGGCATTGACTTGATATACAAGCGACGTCTTGCAATACAGGTACTGTGGTACAGCTTAAATTAAAAATCTCTGTACAAAATTTGGGGGGGGATTTTGTTTTGATATAAGAGTGTTTTGGATTACAAGCACGTTTCCGGAACAAATTATGCTCTCAATCCAAGGCATGACTGTATATATATATGTGTGTGTGTGTGTGTGTGTGTGTGTGCGCGCACGCACACGTGCACACGTATGTGTGTAAACTGTTTTTCAATATTCCATCCGGTGTTCTCCAACCTTGGGTCCCCAGATGTTTTTGGCCTACAGTTGTCGACCAAAAACATCTGGGGACCCAAGGTTGGAGAACACTGCTACTCTACAATGGTCAAGAAATGGATTTCAGGATGGGGGCCACACAAATAGGAGCAGGCCCGATTCTTGATGGGTAAAGTCAATGGGATTATGGAACAAATGTATCAATAGTATCTCCGAGAACACAATTTTATTTTCTCCAATAATAATGAGTGTATCAGGCGTCTAATAAAAGCAAAATACAAAACAGGTGCCGCTCAAAATATGTAAAATGACAGGGTCCCACACAGGCTTACAATCTAAAAATAACAACACATAAAATAAAGAGGGAAAGGACAAGGAAGGAAGGATTGGGAGAGGAGGCCAAAATGCTTCTGGGTGGAAGTATTGCCTGAAAAGACAAATATAATAAATACAGAAGTAAAATGATTAAGATAGGCATATATAAATGAATGGCTGCCATTCACATTCTTATGTCTGGTGGGACAATGTTGCAGTGGAGGCAAAAACAGGTCCACCCCCCATCGACAAACCAAGAAAACAGATTCAAAAGTACTATATCAAAACTTTCCACCCCCACCTCCTCCTTTGACCTCCCATTCATCACTGAGGTCACTGACAACGTACAGGTAACAGCCAAAGCAAGTTCAAAGTCAAGCAGACCTCTTTATTTGTGGTGGTAAGAGTGTCTGTGCCGGGGAGCACTGGAAGTCACCATCCTTCTCCCCTCCTCTGATCTGTCAAATTACACAGGCCAAATGTGGGCGGTTGAGTGGCTATCGATTTGGAAATGAAATGGGGCCACCCAAAACAAGGTACTTGTTTTTGCATACTTGGGAGATTCCCCCGATATGCAAAAGTATTTCGTTTGTAAATTAAAAGGAAAATGTTAAATTACAACAAACAAACAAACAAACACAGCAATGATCTACCTGTTTGTTTGCAGTGATATACCTATACCGTGCGTTATTTACCTGAGTTATTTGTGTTTTGTTTTTGGTTTATTTGGTCCATTGTTGTTTTTTCAGCCTGCCTTAACTGTACCTATTGACATCGGAACTTTAATACAATGCATATATACAGTGCTTTTTTTCTGGAGAAAAAGGTACCGGAACTCTTGGATTACATTTCCTCGGGAGTAGATGGCAATTAAATTGTAATGCAATTAATGGAAGAAAAGGTGCTGGAACTCAGTTCCGGTGAGTTCCACCAGAAAAAAAGCCCTGCATATATATATAGGGAGAGAGAGAGAGAGGATCTATACTCATTGACTTCCAGGACCTATGGAATGTCAAGCTCAGCAGTCTTAGAATCCTGAGCGGTGGGTATCAACTGGAAGAGACCAAAAAATGGAGGAGAGATTGACCCGCTTGGGCCCCTATCACTTTATAGTAGGGGTCCCTAACCCTTTGGACCCATGGGCACATTTGGGAATTTGAGAAACTGCTGTGGGAAAAGACCACAAAATGCCTAATCAGTGGCTCACTGCTTTGACGTCTACCTGCTGCGTCTATGGATTTTAGGCTGTGTCTTAATCAGTGAAAATGTTTGTTTCATGTCTACTGGACACCGCAATGACTCTTTAATAAGGGATTGTCTAATTCAGCTAATTGCTGGTGGTGCGATACAGCTAATGCTTCTTTTAAACACATGTTTTGGCAATGTTCAGTAGTTCCTTCTTTTGGGGAGGAGGTTATTGCACAGATAAATTTTGTACTGGAACAGTCTTTACTATTCACTGCTGTACACGCTCTTTTAAATTATTTACCTGCTTCATGGAAATAAACAAATGGAAGGGCAAATGGATTCTCTGTGCACCCTTTTGACAGCTAAAAGGCTGATATTACAAAATTGGAAGGATAAACACTCACTTACTATAATGCAATGGACTGAGGACCTTACAATGCTTTCGATACGAACAGGTGGCATATAGACACCAACCTCAAATGGATACTTATTTGGATATTTGGTCCACTTTTGTTGATATTTAGGTCTGCTTCCTAATACCAGATTTGGGTGGTCCAGTGCCTATCAGCTTGGAAGCAAGAAGGGGTTACCCAAAAATATGGTAGTGGTTTCTACATTTTCGATGAATTCCCAAGGTACACAGAAGTAGATTAGCTTATAAAGTAAAGGGAAAATAAATACCCCACCCACCCAAAAACCAGGTCACATGGGATCTAGGATGCCAGTTGTGAAGAAAATAAAAGGAAAGCGGGAACCTGGATTGGCATTAGAGTCAAGGAGAAGTGCACCCTGACCCCCACCTCCCTCCCTGAACTATACTGGAAGGTTTCAGGTAGAAGGAAAGCAAGAAAACACATGTTCCCTTTCACAGTCTTCAGAAACCTCCCCTCTGATATATAGGGAGAGCTCAGGTTTAAGGCTGGCAAGCCTGCCCTGAACCTAAGCCCTTTTGGTGATATCTAATGCAACAGAGGAAGATTTCAGGCAGATGGGAAAGAAAGAAAGAAAAAAAATCCTTTTCCCCACTCCTGAAACACAACACATACCCCACAAGTCCCAAACAGCACTACAAGGCTCCCATGGCATGCACTTGTTTATATGTAATAGCCAGTTCTCAGCATTTTCTCTCCAGCCCCCTTCAGGCATTCAATTTGGACACATTAAGGGCAACTGGGAACATGGCGGGTTAGCTCCAGACCCTTAATGATGACGCGTGAACAGTGGCCACACTCCCCAACCGGCGTGTGATTGGCTCGGTGTGAACGGGGGCCACGTTCTATACACACACAGGGTTTCCTCCATGGGGGTAGGAACTCAGATTGACCAGGGTTTCCATTTCTTTGGTTGAAACCATGTGCATGTAGAAGACAACCCCATTCAGAATCAGCCAGGGGAGTCATCGTCATCATCATCAGGTGATCATTCGTGACCGACTAAGATTGTCTTCCAGGATAAAAATTTACAAAAAGAAAATTTTAAAAGGAGGAAATTCTAAAGAAAATTGTGTAGACTCTAGCGATGGGTCCGTAAGTGACTGTGGAGTCCAATTCTAGATCCACACAGCTTCCCACAGTGAGGACACAGGTTACCAGATGGAAGATGGTCCTGCAAAGGATTCGTTTGACGTGCTTTTCGCTTAGCACGTTTCTCCCTTTCACCTTGCACTCGGGCTTCTTCAAAGTCCATGGAACCTTTGTGAAAGGCCGACCTCCAGTTAGATCGTTCATGGGCCAGAGCTTCCCAGTTTTCGATGTTTATGTGGCTATGACATTTCAAGGGGGCAAGGCTAGCCCTGTATGTTCCTACTTGCCCATTCATGCATTTTGTACCCACAGGTACTAAATGCCTGAACAGGGCTACACGGTCTCAACCTCCCTTCACGTTCTAGCGCAGTGTTCTCCAAGCTTGGGTCCCCAGATGTTTTTGGCCTACAACTCCCAGCATGCCCCAGCCAGCTACGCTGGCTGGGGCATGCTGGGAGTTGTAGGCCAAAAACATCTGGGGACCCAAGCTTGGAGAACACTGTGCTAGCATGACTAAGGAACAGGACCCATAGGAGGGCTGGAGCTACACAGATAAGAGTCTGGCTTAGTTCTCATGGGCTCCATTTCAGTCCCTAAAAGGGTGCTTTCAGACGGACGGCTCCTAGAACTAACAATCAGAAGGTGCTATGCACCTATTCCGTCTTTTCTTCCTCAATGGGGTTTCCCCATTAAGAAAAAAGTTGGAAGAAGTGGTGGGAAAACACGGGAAGGGTTACAAGTGCAAGACGACAATGTCTGGACCACCACCACCCCCTAAAATTCCATGAATGAGGCAGGGTGATGGTAATGCTGTAAAAGCCTCATCTGGAAGCACCCAACACAATTTAAATGGACACCGAGGGCACCGTTGAAAGAGGACACGTTCTCCTTCACGTTTCCTGCACCGATGTCACCCTGGGCAGGGGCAAATTTATCTCCCGTGTCAGTGGAGTATCCGAGAGCATGCCTTTACTGCTTTTAGGTAAGTGAATGTCTCTACTACTGCAAGCTGCAGGTGGGGAGCTGTATGTTTGAATATATCCCTACACATAAAAGAATCCCCAGTCCAAGAAATGCTGCACCACAATTCTGCTCACCGTACAAATTGGTCCTGATCAATTGGTAAAGAGCACAGGTGGAAGAATCCTTTGTCACAGAATCATAGAAAAGTAGGGTTGGAAGGGGCCTACAAGGCCATCGAGTCCAACCCCCTGCTCAATGCAGGAATCCAGGTCAAAGCATCCCTGACAGATGGCTGTCCAGCCGCACCTTGAATGCCTCCAGAGTGGGAGAGCCCACCACCTCCCTAGGTAGTTGGTGGTTCCATTGTCTTACTGCTCTGACAGTCAGGAAATTTTTCCTGATGTTTAGGTGGAATCTAGGTTCCTGTAACTTGAGCCCATTATTCCGTGTCCTGCAAACTGGGATGATCGAGAAGAGATCCTGGCCCTCCTCTGTGTGACAACCCTTCAAGTACTGGAAGAGTGCGATCACATCTCCCCTCAGTCTCCTCTTCTGAAGGCTAAACATTCCCAGTTCTTTCAGTCTCTCCTCATAGGGCCTTGTTTCCAGTCCATTTATCATCCTTGTTGCCCTCCTCTGAACCCTCTCCAGTTTGTCTACGTCCTTCTTAAAGTATGGTGCCCAGAACTGGACGCAGTACTCAAGATGAGGCCTAACCAGTGCAGAGTAAAGGGGAATTATCACTTCCCGCGATTTGGAAGCTATACTTCTATTAATGCAGCCCAAAATAGCATTTGCCTTCTTTGCAGCCACATCGCATTGCTGGCTCATATTCAGTTTGTGATCTACCACAATTCCAAGATCCTTCTCACTTGTGGTATTGTTGAGCCAAGTGTCCCCCATTCTGTAACTCTGCATTTGGTTTCCTCTCCCTAGGTGCAGCACTTGGCATTTATCCCTATTAAATTTCATTCTGTTGTTTTCAGCCCAGCGCTCCAGCGCTATCGAGGTTGCTTTGAATTTTGTTTCTGTCTTCCAGAGTATTAGCTGTCCCACCCAACTTTTGTGTCATCTGCAAATTTGATAAGCATTCCCTGTACCTCCTCATCCAAGTCATTAATAAAAATGTTGAAGAGCACCGGGCCCAGGACCGAGCCCTGTGGTACCCCGCTCGTTACCTCTCCCCAGTTTGAGAAGGAACCATTGATAATCACTCTTTGTGTCCGATTCTGTAGCCAATTGTGGATCCACCTGATAGTTGTTCCATCTAGCCCACTCTTAGCTAGCTTACTAATCAGGATATCATGAGGCACTTTGTCGAAAGCTTTGCTGAAGTCCAGATATATGATGTCCACCGCATTCCCACAGTCCACAAGGGAGTTTACCCGATCAAAAAATGAGTGCTTATGTTCTTAGCATGCAGACACAAAAGCCTAGACTCCCGCAAGGGATTTTTTTTCAAGTGTGGGGTGTGTGTCTTTTCTTTCCCTGCCTGCCACAATGACCTGCTGGGACCAAAGCCTGGCCTTTCCAGGAAAAGAGGAGGTAGAGATTAAATCTTTCTGCAGTTGTAGGTGCAGGCACCAGAAGGTGCTAGGCAATCACTGCTTCCTTTGTTTCCCCCCTTGGCAGAGTCTTGCTTTATTTAATGGGATTAAATTGTGTTTCTATCATATTCTCATGACTGGGACACTCTTTGAGCCACTGGAAATATCTGCCTCGGCACCCATTTAACATCGGCATCCCATACAACTGTCACTCTTGTGGTTGTACAGGAGGACACTCCTCACTGCCCCAGTCCAGTGACACCCATTGACAGTGCGATGAAAGCGGGTCAGGCACTGGGAGGGATGCAGATGCAGGCGTCAGAAGCACCGGAGTACATCAGGCCATATCGGACGGAGGTCCAAACATTCCCATCAGAAAAACCTCCCCTCCAGGATTAAACCAGCTGCAGCTGCTATCTCCCAGCAGAACTTGTCAGCTGACGTAGAGGATTGTGGAAGAGGAGGAGGAGATTCAGTGCCACAACTGCCAAATGCGGTTCCCAGGCCCCCTTCCCCGCACAAGTAGCTGCATCATGCAGTCAGAGCGATGCACGCCAGGATCCCTTGCAATTTTTCTAAAACATAATGCATCTAGTCACATACTCTGCAAGACACTGGCTGACGTGAACATATTATGCCAGTGCTTTCTCATCTGCACTGGCTGCCAGTCTGTTTCCGGGCCCAATTCAAAGTGCTGGTACTAACATTCAAAGCCCTAAACGGCTTGGGGCCAGGGTATCTGAAGGATCGTCTCCTCCCATATGTACCTGCCCGGACACTAAGATCTTCTTCAGCGGTCCTTCTCCAAGAGCCCCTGCCAAAGGAAGTGAGGCAGGGGGCTACCAGGAGGAGGGCCTTTTCTGCTGTGGCACCCCGGTTGTGGAATGAGCTCCCCAAGGAGGTTCGCCTGGCGCCCACATTGTACTCTTTCCGGCGCCAGGTGAAGACCTTTTTTACTCTCCCAGGCATTTTAATCATCTTAATCATTTCTATCTTGTAGATTTTAACTCTGTTACTGTGATTCGAACTGCTGCTAGCTTTGCTGTTTGTTTTTAATCTGTGGTTTTAAATTTTGTATTTATATCGTATTGTATTTTATGGTTTTAACTGTTGTAAACCACCCAGAGAGCTTCGGCTATTGGGCGGTATAAAAATGTATTCAATAAATAAGTTACCCGAGAAGTCCCCTATCCCAGGCGTGGGTTTTACAAAAGAACACAGGAAGCTGCCCAGGTATGACAATTGCTCCATTTAGGCCAACACTGCCTACAATGACTTGCAGAAGCTCTCCAGGGTCTCCTATAGAGGTCTTGCCGGATCGATCACCTCCTACCCGATTCTTTTTTTAACTGGAGATGCCAGTGGTCTAACCTGGGACTGTCTGCATGCAAAGCTTATGCTCTACCAATGAGCTGCACGTCCCTCCCCCCTATTTCCTGTCTTGCAGCTGGTAATGTTTAAACCAGTGTTCTCCAACCTTGGGTCCCCAGATGTTTTTGGCCTACAACTCCCAGCATGCCCAAAACATCTGGGGACCCAAAGTTGGAGAACACTGGTCTAGCTGGACAGCACAGAACTTGGCTGTCTTGTCTGGTGCTCAGAACAACCTCTTTCTGGGACATACCCCCAATACTAAGCTCCACAGAGCTCTCATGCATCCATGGAGCCTTTTCGGGGAATGTGTGACGTGTCAATTCCCACAAACCCAACACATGCCAGGGCATTCACACAAGGCAGCTGAAAATGCCAGCGCGTGGTGTCTTACCAACATCAAGAGAGGCCTGTCAATCAGAACAGCATCAAGTAGTCCCAGCCCTTCTGAAGTCTGGAACAGCCCTATGGAACACCATCCCAGTGTGGCGTAGTGTGCCTTCTGAAGGCGGCGCAGCTCCTTGATTAAGCGGGCACTTTGGAATTCCTGCATTTCCGGCAACCCGGGGCTGGATGAAGTTGCAATAACACAGCGTCTTGTGACCCAAAGCGAGGGCTGGGCTTGTTGTTGATGAATGATGTTGATGATGATGCAGCAAATTCACTCTCCAAGCGCTCATCCTTATGCAGCCAGAATGGCATCATCCATTTGCAAGAGGAAGCAGCAGACTCAGAGAAACCCTGAGTTTTAGAAAAGTCCATATTTGGAGGGGGGGGACGACCCTAAGAGGGGGAACCCCCCCAAGAAGGACTGAGCATGTTCCGTGAGCACAGAATGCTGACCGATGGTTGGACTGATGGATCGCTGGGAGGCAGGACTGAAAACTGATGGGGGTGGGAATGGAATGGAGTTACAGGAACCTAGATTCCACCTAAACATCAGGAAAAATTTCCTGACGGTCAGAGCAATAAGACAATGGAATCAACTACCTAGGGAGGTGGTGGGCTCTCCCAGTCTGGAGGCATTCAAGGTGCGGCTGGACAGACATCTGTCAGAGATGCTTTGACCTGGATTCCTGCATTGAGCAGGGGGTTGGACTCGATGGCCTTGTAGGCCCCTTCCAACTCTACTTTTCTATGATTCTATGATTCTATGATCCTGCAAAAGGTACAGCTGGAATACTAAACAGGAGTACTCCCCTCACTGAAACATTTTGCTGCAGGACCCGCTTGTAAAAATAGTTATTAGCCAATCTAGGAACATAGGAAGCCGCCTTATATTAAGTCAGACCTTTGGTCCATCAAGCCCAATATTATTGCCACACTGACTGACAGCTGGCTCTGCAAGGGTTTCAGACGGCAGTTTTCCCAGCCCTACCTGGAGATGCGAACCTGGGACCTTCTGTATGCAAAGCAGGGGGTGGACCACTGAGCTACAGTCCCTCCCAGTCTGATGAACTGCTTTCACACACACAGGTGGGCATCCAGAGGAATCATGCTTAAGAAGCATTTCCACAGATCATCACGGACACCCAGAATGTATATAGTGCTCAAAGCAGTTCACGTACTTGATCTCAGTGATCGGTACAGCAGCCTTGTACGGTAGGTCAGTATTATTGGGCCCGTCTTAAAAACGGGGGGAACTGAGGCTGAGGAAAGATTGGCTTATCTAAGGCCACCTGGTGAGTCCCTGGCTGAGGCGAGGTTTGAAGTGGGAACTTCCACCCAGTTCGCACCCAGCTCGTCGCCACTACATCATCATTCACAACATCAAGTTGGAGCTGCAGCAAAACGCTGCCCAGGACACGCCGGCATCTTTGGCTGCAATCTAAGTGGTAGGGCAGGTGGTTGCTGACATTTCTCTAGCTCAGTGTTCTCCAACCTTGGGTCCCCAGGTGTTTTTGGCCTACAACTCCCAGCATGCCCCAGCCAGCGTAGCTGGCTGGGGCATGCTGGGAGTTGCAGGCCAAACACCTCTGGGGACCCAAGGTTGGAGAACACTGAGCTAGAGAGTTGTTGGGAGTTGCTGGGAGTTGTAGGCCAAAAACATCTGGGGACCCAAGGTTGGAGAACACTGCTCTAGCTGCACGTGGAGTCTGATCCCCCCCTCCTTTCATGTTGAAGAAGGGCGTTGGCCTACGGGGAAGATGCCTTTGGAAGAGCAAGACCCTGGGGTGCTCCACTCCAAGGAGCTGCTCTTTGGGGGGAAAGGGAAGAGCCTGCAGGGATGTACCTTCTCAGTCACGGGGCACACATCACAAACCACGCCAGCAGCCGGGGTGATGATATGAACCGGATGAAACTCCCCACCAGCCCAGCCCTCGCTTTGGGTCACAAGACGCTGTGCTATTGCAACTTCATCCAGCCCCGGGTTGCCGGAAATGCAGGATTCCCCGCCTTCAGAAGACACCGACACAGCTGAAGGTTCACACATGCCTGCAAGGGGATCTGGGCTGGCAGAGTGGGCTGAGAATCAGGCACCCTGTTCTCTTCCCTCTCCACCACAACAGGGACACAAGAGTGAGCCACTTGCTAAATGCGACTACGGTAGCATGGGTGCCCTACTTGGCTCAGCCACCGAAAGACACATCGAAAAGAGATCACTTCTTATCGTCGTTCGCCTCCCGGATTTGGGGGTGCGTGTGCGCACGGGGGGGACTGGCTGTGGCAATGCTCTCTGCAGATTGTGTCAGCTTAACCGATCCGTTGCCGTTTGTTTTAGAATTCCAGGCCATCGCCCCCAAAACTCCTCTTCCCCTCTCCGCACAACCACCCCCTAGTCAGCAGCATTCCCCTTTCGCAGCGGAGGGAAGATTTCCCAGCATCCCCAAGTAACATAAAAGCCCCGATTGTCCCTCGCTTTGCACGCCCAGTTTCTGAAACCAGGAAATCCTGACCTTGATCCCATCTCTACTGACCAAAAATAAGAAGAAGAAGTCGTCGTGATCCTAATCTTTGTGCAGAAGGGAATATAAAGAAAAGAGCTAACAACATGCACACAAATGCACACCACCAACCATCACCGCCGCCACTGCCGCCACCTTCTTCATTCCTCCCCTCTCCCCACACGGAGACAAGCACGGCATGCTAAACAATGCCTGCCCAGGCAGCCCTTCAGGACAATGCGGCATTGAGTGCCCGGGCGACAGGAGGCACAAGGACCGCCAGCCACCGAATGTTGCTATTCTTACATGCATCCGACACGCCCACGCCAACAATGACACACACACACACACACACAATTCCCTCCTCTCCGAGAAGAACCCGGAGGTCAAGGGGTGGGGGCGAAGGAAGGATATGCTTTGTGTCCTGGACAACTGGGTCATCCATGACTGGACTGGGCAGTGGCCCTGGGAACAAATCCCAGAAGTCCGGGGCTCTCTTTCCATATTGGCAGAGGCGCAAGGAGGGAAAGGAAGAGCAGGATCAGATCTCTGGGAGCCCGGACTCCCGGATTCCCTTCTTGATATTTTGGGCAAGCATTTAGTCTTTACGCATGAGATCCAACCTACTACACAGAGATACTACTGTCCACGCAAGTATATGGAAGGGATGGGGAATGTGTCGCTGTACTTCCAACTCCCGTCATCCCTCACCGCTTGCAATGCTGGCTGGGGCTGAGGGAAGGCGCCGTCCAACAAGGGTAAGCCAAACGTTTGTAGCAGCACATTTGTGAAGTGTGCCTTCAATATGTACTTTTGCCCCGGTGCAAATCGGGGCTGTACACGCGCGAGGAAGCAGATTTCCCTGTGCATAATATCTCTAAGCTCAGTGTTCTCCAATCTTGGGTCCCCAGAGGTGTTTGGCCTGCAACCCAAGGGGGACCCAAGGTTGGAGAACACTGCTCTAGCTGGATGGGGGACCATGCACCTTAAACGGCGGCTGTGTGCGTGATTCTCCGCCCTGATCCAACAACTGGGCCTGGGCATATGTAGCACTTTCAATAAAGCAGAAATCCTGTGGGTCAGCTGCCTAGAAGGGGGAGGGATATTGGACCCACCGCCGCCGCCGCCGCCCATTTCCCAACCAAACAGCTGATTAGCAGGATTTCAGTGGGGTTTTTTTTTTTAAAAAAAAGCCGGAAATCCCCTCCATGTTGCTGTTTGGTGGGAAAGATGGAGAAGGAGTGTGTATGTCCGTTGTGTTTTGGATCAGAGCCTTTACTTTAATAATCTTTCGCCCATTTTACATTCTAACACGATGTGTGTCCATAAGGCTGGGGTGGGCAACTCGTGGCCCTCCAGATGTTTTGACCCACAACTCCCACGATCCTCCATCATTGGCCAAGCTGGCTAGGGCTGATGGAAGTTGTAGGCTAAAGCATCTGGAGGGCCAGAAGTTGCCCACCCCTGCCATCAGGTGTACACTCAACCCTGATCCCTTTTTCCAAAGGGCCAAGTTATAAATCTAATAAATAACATTATGCAACATCCGAAGACCCCTGCATTTAACCAATCTCAACAGGCCACACACAGTGCAGTCCCAACAGAGGCTTAAACCTTTTGGAGTCGTGATGAAATCTGCCACGGTGGTGCCACACCAAGCCACATTCTGTGTTTCATCATTAACATTCTCTTACTCCTAATTATGCAAACATACCACTTTCAGAGCGAGAGGGAGCAGAGCCCAAAGGCTAGGTTTCTCCATAGCAAACGTCATGATTGCTAACTAACAGGACTGGCTTACAGCACACCCCATCCTATGGGCAGATCTCAGTGTGCTAATTTCTCTCATCTATCCCTCTTCTATCCCTGGGTATCAAAAGGCGGTTCAAATAAAATCATCTTGTCCTGCTTCTGGAAGGCTCACATTAGCCCATGACGGAACATGGATTTGTTATGTGGGGGGCAATGCATAGAGGTAGTACTGACAGTACCTTGGCCATTGCCTCCCGTCAAGAAGTCGATCCAGCAAGGAGCAAGTGTCCAGCGTCAGTTTCCAGGAAGGATCCTGGTGGGGAGGTGTCAAGGTTCCACCTGTGCCAGGACACTTTGATCAGCTCCTTAAAGATATTTTGCCTCTTTAAGAGCCCCTCCTGTATCAGGATGCCAATTCTCTGCCTTTTTTCCTTCTCTTCTCAGTAACGTGGGATTAGGCCTTAGGCGTGGTGCAAAAGACACTCCAAACAACTTGATGTTAACACTAACTGTTTACTTTAGTAAATCTTGGTATAGTAGATTCACAATAACTTAAGGTAATTACACAAATAGAGCTGTATGCTTTCAAAAAGCAGGTATAATAGAAATAAAAGAAATAATAACGTAGTTCTCTCTAACCTAGGTACTCTTTCACCTGTAACCTTAATAGAGATTCTTTCCCAGCCTAGCCCTGGCTGTTCTGCATTTTTCAGTGATATTCAGTCTCTGCTTCTTGGTGCGTGCAGTTTCTCTGCATCGGTGCCTGCAGCTCCTTTCCTCCACACAGCCTCTCTCTCTCTTTCTCTCTCTGCTGCTTCTGCCTCCCCTTTATATACACTCTCACAACTTTAGGAGGCTACAATCAGGTGACCTCAAACTGGGGAAATGAAACTTAACTCTATTAGGGGGAAAAGGAGACTTCGCTCAATGAGGGGGGAAAGGAAACTTTTAACTCCATGAGGGGAAAATGAAACTCACAAATGCCCCCCTCCCATCAGGAGATGTTTGGGCCTACAGGCTTCAACCTAACTCAAGCCTGTGTAGGCCTCAACCCTTCACAGCAGGAAGCAAAGTACTCCTTCTGAACACATGAGCTCCTTGCGGGAAATAAAAATTTAACAAGTTTATGCCTCTGGCTGTGTTTGCACATTCAGTACAGACACTGATCTCTCTCAAATGAGCATCACATTTTCTACTGCTTTATTCACATTTTTTGTCATGTGAAATGTGACAGAAGAGAATCCCCCCTTTGGCTTGACTTCTTGATGGAAGACAATTACCTGGCTACTGCCAGAACCATAGATGATTGCCCCACACATAGTCAGGCTCACCTATGGGCTAATGCAGCCACACCCAACCTGGTTTTGGACCACAATTCTCATCATTCCTGACCATCTGAACATGCTAGTGTTCAGTGAACCACTGAACATGGGAGTTGTAGCCTGAAACATCTGGTGGACATCAGGTTGGGGGAAGGCTGGGCTAAAATGCCAGCCTCTCCCAGCAAACAAACTATGAACTGGTTCTCTTGACTCCCTCATTATAGGAGAAGTTTCCAATCTTCCTTTTCTAGCCAAGGTGGCTGTCCAGGCTGAAATGGTGGCTATCTAAATCCATTTCAATCTGTACACGGACAGGAGCCAATCATGTACCCTGGTTCTGAGGCTCTGCATTACTCCGAGGAGGACTTGGGATTCAGACAGGTCACAGGTCACCCCACTTCAGGGGGAGGCCCTGGCACCCCCTTCTATACCATCCCGGCCTGAGGACATAGCTCTCCCATCATGTGGCTCTGAAGAGGACTCCCCTACAGCATCTCCTGTCCCTCAGCCACACAGGAGCACGAGACTACAGAAACAGACATCAGGCCTTTCAGAACGGCAGTCAGTATGCAGCAGCGGTGTAGTGTAGCCACTGAAAAGACCAGACTCTGCCAGCCTTCTTAAGGCCTCAATTGACTGCAGTCCTTTGCTGGGTCAACAGGTCCTTATGGAAGAATATTTCCAGCCAGCACTTCCTGCAGTGTGCTATCCAAGGTGCTGATGCGAGTCCTACCTTGCCCGAGGTGACCCAGAACAGACAGTGAGCGCCGCTGCATTACCGTCTGCTACCCTTGGGCCTCACACCTATTCAGGACAGGACTGTACAGAGCCCTACATGGTTTGGGTCCAGGCTACCTACGGGATCGCCTTCTCCCATACAATCCACCCCGCACACTCAGGTCCTCTGGGAAGAATTTACTTCAGTCAGCCAAAACTAGGCTGACGGGTACTACCCAGAGGACCTTTTCTTCTGCTGCTCCCAGATTATGGAATGGCCTGCCGGAGGAGATCCGTCAGCTCACCAGTCTTTTGGAATTTAAAAAAGCCATAAAGACTGATCTCTTCCGGCAGGCCTATCCGGCGGAATTTTAGGTTGCCTTTAAGATGTTTTTATGATGTTTTTATGATGTTTTAATGATGTTTTTAATATGTTTTAAGATGTTTTAATAGTATGTATTGTGTATTTTATATTTTGTTGTTCCCCGCCTCGATCTAGACGGAGAGGCGGGTAAGAAATAAAACTTATTATTATTATTATTATTATTATTATTATTATTATTATTATTATTTTGGTCACCCTGTGCCAAGAGGAGAGGGAACGCGACCCTTTTGATTTTTCTGGGCCTCTCAGGGGCTTTCCATGCCATTGTTCATTCTTCTGGACCACTGACATGAGATGGGGAGGGGGCACAACTTTATCGTGGTTCCCTTCCTACCTGGCTGGCAAATTCCAGAAGGTGGTGCTGGCAGTACTATTGTTTTTCCTCATGAGAACTTTCCTATAGGACACCACCTCGTCGCGCATGCTTGTTAACATCAGATGAAACTGCTGGGTGAGATCATATCGGGATTTGGAGCGTGTTGTCATTAATATGCTGATGACACCCGGCTCTATTTATTCCTTACCTACAATACCATATTAAGTTTCTCTGCCCAAAGTTAGTCGTGGACTAGATCATGGAGAATACACTGAAGCTCGGACCAGAAAAGATGCTTATAGTAGAGGGCCTGTCAACTTTACCAGGGGAATATGTCCCATCCTGGAAGGGGTTGCACTCTCCCATAGGGATCAGGTTGACAGTTTGGAAGTGATGTTAACATTTAAAGCCTCAAATAGCCTAGATCTAGGATATTTCAGGAAACACGTTATCCCATATATCCTACCCTTCCCTCATCCTTTGTGTTGCAGAGATGTTGCTTTGGCTGCCGCCTCCATCTAAAACAAAATGAAGTAGAACTCTTTCCGTGATGGCACCTGTAATGTGGAATTCCCTCCCCTGAGAAATCAACCATCATCACTATTATTTCATTTCTAGACCGCCCAATAGCCGAAGCTCTCTGGGTGGTTCACCAGCTCCCTTCCATTGCATTTTTCCAGGAAATTCATATACGGTAGATGTTTTATCCCACCAGGCTTCCTGAGAGAACACGGATAGTTTCATCCTGTTAAAATTGAGATGCATTTTGTGCTTCCCAGTTCACACGTCATGATGGACCAGCAGATGGAAGGTCCATGGGTTGTTTTGCTGCTCCCGCTTGCAGCCGGAGCGATCAGGTTCATAATAAGCCAGAAAGCTTACTGTGATATGCAAATGCGGTCCATGAGTACGGAGAGGTGAAGAAGAAAAAAAAAAATGTGGCATTTCTTTAACAAAGTGAGGCAAAAAGGTTCAAGCAATGCAAGGAAGAGCCATAGGTGTGTCACACGGCTATGCAGAGCACAAATACATGCAGAATCCACATCAAAGGAGTTTCAAAAAAGACCAGCTATGTCATCTATCTCAGTGTTCTCCAACCTTGGGTCCCCAGATGTCTTTGGCCTACAACTCCCAGCATGCCCTAGCCAGCTACGCTGGCTGGGGCATGCTGGGAGTGGTAGGCCAAAGACATCTGGGGACCCAAGGTTGGAGAACACTGATCTATCTAATTTTTTCAGACATTTTCTTCTGTTTCAGACGTTGCTTCTGAAAGCCGGCCAAGCAGGACTGATACAATAAGACATGTACAAAATAAAAAGTCAAGGTTTTCCACACGTGTAGGCGATGACCCCAATGGGATCACTGAAAAGAAAAAATGGATCCGTCCCTGACTTCTGTGGGCTCAGTTACCTCAGGGCACGGGGAGTAGGTATAAGTAGTGAGGAAGGTCCTAACGGCAGAAGCAGAGTGTTTAGGAGCTGGGCAAGTGATTTTCAACCCAAACATTCTCCCTTAAGCAGAACTCCGGCAGCCTGTGTTGACAGCTTTGTAATCAAAAGTGGCCACTGAGGGGAAAAAAAAAAAGGAGGAGCTACCTGCAGGCTTGCGGGGGGGGGGACCCCAATGTTTGCAGAAATACGTGGGGAAATTAGAAAGAAAAACAAGAGGGGCAAACCCCCTGTGTATGCATGCGGACATACACAAGAGAAAAGGGAGGGACGAACAGGAGCAGGGAGTGGACATGTACGGTCCAGCAAAGTCACTAACTGAGCCTCAGATAAGAGCCGAGGGCTGGGCCGCAGCCCTCCCGCCTCAGTCAGCCCCCCCCCACAACTCCTCCTGCTTCCATGGGGCCTGTAGGGGGTCCCTCCCGGAGGTCAGACACATCTGCCCATCTATGCATAAATTCTGTCGGGAGGCCCTCCTCGCCCACCGCTGAGAAGAGGCAGGAAGAGGAAGAAGGACACTGCTTTGAGTGGTGAGGCAGTGTGCCAAGAGTGAGGTGGGAGCAGAAGACACACACACACACACACACACGCACACACACACTGGCGGTTAGAGTGGGGCGCACCAGCGACACAGTGCAACATCTCAGTGCAACATCCGCTTGTGTTCTCCAAGCACTCTTCTCCCACCCCTGCTCTGGGAGAGAGTACCAACAGCTCCCACGCGGAAAAGATTTCTAGCTTTGAATCAAAGGCCTTTTACATCATCACCGAGAGCCCCAGCAACTGAGATTTATTGAGCCTCGCGTGTCTTCTGCCAAGTCCCATTGGTGCCGACTCATTTTCATGCTTTATTCTGAGCCTCAGAGTAGAAGCCTTCCGAGTGTACGCACTTAACAGCTCCAATCCTGGAAGCCTTGTGATTATGTGAAAAATCTCACCTTATTTTTAAAAGCAACATCCTCCATTCCTCCTCACCCCTTGTATTTGCGGAGGAAAGCTTGGGGGGGGAAAAAAGGAACGACATTCAAAGCTGCTCATCCATCCCCCACCACATGCCAGGCAGCGCAGAATCCAGGAGGCAAAGCAGTAGGCCAGGGTTGGACGACAACGCTGATTTAGTAAGCTGTTGGGATTGCTGCCCTGAATATTTGGGGGTTCACAATACGTTCAGAAACTAAAATTACAACTGGAGTGCCACAGGAGCCCCACTGGAACGAAACATGGCTATGTGATGGACCCATAGATAGGGCTGCTCCCAGAGTTTGCACCCGTCATGACTCCAGCTCGGGAGACTTGGCACTACCTTGAATTGGACCCTGTGCCCAATGAGGCACTGGTCACCCCATCCCAGGGAAAACTCTTGGTCCCCCTTATGCACCCCCTGGGCCCAAGGACTTGGCTCTCCCCATAACCATCAGCCTTCAATAATGCCTCTCACAACGCCTCTCATCTCCCTCAAGTCGCATAGGACCTTGGGGCTACAAAAATGAGCATGGGCTCTTTAAGGTTTGCAGCCATCCCAAGCCCTCAGTTGCTGACAGTCCTTTACTGACCTGTAGGTGGCGGACACAGGGCCTTTGGGGGGGGGGGGCTTCCTATGCCATTAATTCCCAGAGGAAGGAAAATCAGTCCCTCGCTGGGACAACAACACCTCCTTATACGTGGAACTACTCCAGCAGTTCCTGCAGAGCACTGTCCAAGGTTCTGATAGATGTCTGCTTTGCTGTGCCCTTGACTCGCCAGACATGACTTCTTCATACCAGAGCCTCCGCGAGTGCCCAAGTGACCAGTCACTTCCCCTGGGTCCTAACCTAGCCAGAACAGTGCCTGGCCATAAGGACAACTCTTTGCCTTCTTTTAAGGGGCTTGTAGAGTTCCCCTGACGCAAGCCCTTTGCTTGTTTGCCTATATTACACATTCACTTCCTTGGAACACATGGTCATATGCACAGCAGCACTCGTTTTGTAGGTGAACGAGACTAGCTAGATACGTGTCTGTGTACAACTCACCTGTACAAGCTACACTCCATTGTTCCTCCCTTGTACACTAGGTGCACAACTGAGCCACAACTGACCACAACTGACCTCCAGTTCAGTCCCACACAGTCTCAATTCAACAGCATTCCTGAGGTATGCGTTATTGCGGTCTGACAGCCCTATGGAACACATCCAGTGTGGCGTAGTTGTTGTGGATGTGTTGGACTGGGGAAGCGGCGATCCGGGTATAGTCCCCGCTCGGCCACGAAACTCACTGGGTGACTTGGGCAGTCACTGATTCAGCGAACCTACCTACAGGGTGTTGTGAGGATCAATGGAGAGGAGGAGGAGAGGAAGAAAGGAGACAGGATTATGTAAGCCGCCTTGGGTTCCTTGCAGGAAAAAAGGCGGGATATATATATATAAAAATAAATATAAAATAAATAAATCCCTTTCAAGATACCTCATAACGAAGCCTTTGACTTCCTGTCCTTTCCTGGCACTGCAGTGTTAATGCAGACAAATCATTTCTATGATGGGGAAAAATAGGAAAGAGTCACAGTACAGTCGAGACAAAATGAAGCAAGGCAGGAAAATGAAATGATCCTTCCATGACCAGAGAAAGAGCAGCGATCTATATAGGGAACCCCCGGCCGCCTCCACAAATGGGAGAAGCATGGCAGCTAGCTGGCTCCATTGCCTCTCTTCTCTGCATCCAAACACACCTTTACTTACATCATCAAAGAGCATCGTGCCAAAATGGAGGTAAGGTGCCAACACAGCCTCCCACTAGAACTGGTTCGCCTCGTACGTTTTGCAGGCTCTCCCTCGATCTCAGTGTTCTCCAACCTTGGGTCCCCAGATGTTTTTGGCCTACAACTCCCAGCATGCCCCAGC
The DNA here is from genome assembly GCA_021292165.1 of Shinisaurus crocodilurus. Taxonomy (NCBI): domain Eukaryota; kingdom Metazoa; phylum Chordata; class Lepidosauria; order Squamata; family Shinisauridae; genus Shinisaurus; species Shinisaurus crocodilurus. Next base: position 8,914,801 of record CM037881.1, read on the forward strand.
CAGCTACGTTGGCCTCCACAAGAAGCAGTGCCTTCTCTGCCATAGCCCCAATGCTCCGGAATACTCCCTAGGTAGTTGGTTCCATTGTCATATTGCTCTAGCAGTCAGGAAATTTTTCCTGATGTCCAGGCAGAATCTGGCTTCCTGTAACTTGAGCCCATTATTCCGTGTCCTGTAGTCTGGGGTGATCGAGAATCTGGCCCTCCTCTGTGCGACAACCTTTCAAGTACTTGAAGAGCGCTCTCATATCTCCCCCCCCCCCCCCAGTGTTCTCCTCTGCATTAAACTGCAAGCAAACCAACAGTGCATTTTCAGAGTGGTTGCTGTTGAATCTTAATTCCGAAATCTCATAAATAGCCATGTTACCAATACAGGCCAGGCAGTCACTCTTTGCTTAAGGCAGTGTTCTCCAACCTTGGGTCCCCAGATGTTTTTGGCCCAGAACTCCCAGCACGCCCCAGCCAGCATAGCTGGCTGGGGCATGCTGGGAGTTGTAGGCCAAACACATCTGGGGACCCAAGGTTGGAGAACACTGCCTTAAGCAAAGCCATTTGCGGCTAGGACACGCATGCCCGACACATACATAGGCTGACTTACAGCACAATCTTATGGAGGTCTACTCAGAAGGCTGCCCCATTAAGCTCAACGGGACCATCTCCCAAGCCAAGTGTGCACAGGATTGCAGCCTTGATTGTTTAAAACAGGGGTAGGCTGATCTTACGTGGGCGACCGCCTCTCCTCACCCACACCACGCCCCTTTTTTTTACTAGAATTCCTGTGGTGCACAATTTGCAAAGCAAGAAGGCCACACTCAGTATCTCGTAACAGCTTTAACTAGTCTGTGTCAGAAGACCCCCTTGCTTTTGGGGCCAAACGACACGTTGTTTATGCATTTTAAGAAGCCTGTTTAAAAATGGCCACTTTTATTTTGAAGCAGCAGCAGCCCACAGGGACCTCATGCCGGTTCCTTACTGAAGATTGCCCCTTCCCTTCGGGGCACATTCAGGGGCAAAATACCAGCCGGGGTGGTGTTGGTGTATAGTATCAACCAGGGATGGGGACTCGGACTTGAGGACTCGACTCGTGAGTCGGACTGAGTCCCCCCTCTGACTCGACTTGGACTCGAGTCCCAATATTTTTAATGGGACTCGAGACTCAAGACCAAGGACTCGTCAACATCCCTGGGCTGTTGACGAGTCTTCTGGGTGTGCCAGAAGGAGCGCGATCACCGGTGAAGAGCGCATGGAAGCGAGGCGCGCCGCTGCTCGGCCACTATGGACAGCTACCAGGAGCGCAGCCCCAACGATGTGTTGAGATTTATTTTGATTGATGTGTTGTTGTGGGGGGGTTGGGTTAGGGTCAGACATTTTGGGTTTGGCTGCCTCTGCCTGCCTGTGTGGGGTTCCCAGCCTCCTCTGCCTGCCTGGTCTCTTCTTGACCAGTTCAACAGTTGAATTGTCCAAGACAAAGGCCTCTGCCTGCCTGCTTTGGGGTTCCCTGCCTCCTCTGCCTGCCTGGTCATTTTGGGTTTTTCTGCCTGGTCTGTTCTTGCCAAAATCAGTTGCAGAGTTTTGAAATAAAAAGGGACACTTGTGCCTAGGATTTATTTAAGCCACACATCTGAAGTAGCCTTATTTTGTTGGGGGGGAAACCCCATTGATTTTAATAGGGACTCGTGGAGTCAGCTTTGGGAGTGACTCAGGACTCATGAGTCACCATTTTGGACCAAGGACTCGGACTCAAGACTTGGGTCCAAAGACTCGTGACTCGACTCGTGACTCGAGACCAAGGACTCTTCAACATCCCTGGTATCAACATCATGCTGCGATCTTTTGTTTGTGGTACAGATTGTCTGCTATCTGGCCTTGCAAGGCAGGATGTGTACTGTCTAGGTTTCGCTGTGTTTACCTTAGCGATTCTGGGTAGTTCTCAAGAAGTGTGTGAACCAGTTTGTCACGTGATCCGTTGCTGGTGACGTGCGTGTGTGTGTGCTGGTCCGACAGCAGCCATGTTATAGGTACTGTTCATCTCAAGTCAGGAGGACCACTTCTTCTCTCTGCTGGACTTATCTCCTCTTTCTGGATGTATACGGCACTGGACCTTGCTTGCTATGCTTTGTACTCTGCACATGGACTGTGTATATGGAATGCATACTCTGTAGTGATTACTTTAGAGCAGTGTTTCTCAACCTTGGGTCCCCAGATGTTTTTGGCCTACAACTCCCAGCATGCCCCAGCCAGCATAGCTGGCTGGGGCATGCTGGGAGTTGTAGGCCAAAAACATCTGGGGACCCAAGGTTGAGAAACACTGCTTTAGAGTAAGTAAATAAACAGGTAGAGTGGTTCCCGAGTCCTGGATTAATCTGCAGCTGGGTGAGCTGAACACTGCTGCGTGGTTTGGAGAAAATCTCTTGCTGCGGCGTGTGCGGAAAGTCGCGCGCTGCAACTGTATGCAGGCTGGCACACAGATTCCTATTCTTCTTTCAACACCAACAGGTGGGTGTGATTTTCAGCAGGAAACTTGCACAGGGCCCCGGTCTAGATCAGCAGCATCTTCTGAATAAAGCCCCCGCTGCCGTCTTTTCAATTATAAAAGTGGCCAGTTTAAACACGCTTTTTTGAAAAGCATGACTAACGTTAATGTATAGCTTGACACGAAGAAGCTTCACAAGGCCCACTTTGTCAAGAATTCCAGCAACCATCAGGCAGTCGTTAGTCCAAGCCCTGATCTACAACAGCAGTCATTCATAGATCATAAGAGTTGGAAGGGGGGCCTACAAGGCCATCAAGTCCAACCCCCTGCTCAATGCAGGAAACTAGAGGAGGGGCTCTCCCATCCAAGTCATCACCAGGCCTGACCCTGCTTAGCTTTCCACGCTCAGACAAGCTGAGCCAGCGTAAGCCTCAGTATGTCTCCATTCTGTGGAGCCCCTGGGAACATAAGAAGCTAACTCATACCAGGACAGACCTTTTTGTATATCTGACCCAGCACTGCTACTCTGATAGGCAGTGGTTTCCCAGAACCTCAGGCAGAGGTCTCTCCCATCACCTGCTACCTGGAGATGCCAGGAATCGAACCTGGGGCCTTCTGTATGCAAAGTATGAGCTCTACCACTGATCTACAGCCCCTCTTCCCAAACCTATGAGCTGGGCAGAGGTAATAGATGCACTCCTGAGGGATAATTACATGGTCTGAAAGAAGCGTGTGTAAGAGGTAGTGTTGCGATGCACCCTTGCTCTCCAAACTTCACGTATATGCTGATGGGATCTGAGCTAGCGGTGACTGACCAAGAAAGAGATCTTGGGGTTGTGGTGGACAGCCCGATGAAAATGTCAACCGAGCTTGTGGCTGCTGTGAAAATGGCAAATTCCACATTGGGCACAATTAGGAAAGGAATTGAAAATAAACCTGCCAAGATCACACACTGCCCTTATACAAATCCATGGTGCGACCACACTTGGAATACTGTGTACAGTTCTGGTCACCTGCACCTAAAAAAGGACATTGTAGAGTTGGAAAAAGTGCAGAAAAGGAAAACTAAAATGATCAAGGGGCTGGAGCAACTCCCCTATGAGGAAAGGTTAAAACACCCGGGACTGTTTAGCTTAGAGAAAAGGCAAGTAAGGGGAGACATGATGGGGGTGTAGAAAATTATGCATGGTGCGGAGAAAGTGGACCGGGAGACACTTTTCTCCCTCTGTCATAATACTAGAAGCCAAAGGGGTCATCCCATGAAGCTGATTGGTGGGAGATTCAGGACAGATAAAAGGAAGTACTTTTTCACACAGCACATGGTTAAACTATGGAATTCACTTCCCTAAGACGTACTAGTGATGGCCACCAATTTGGGCAGCTTTAAAAGGGGATTGGACAAATTCATGGAGGATAAAGCTATCAGTGGCTACTAGTCCTGATTGAGTATATGCAACCTCCAGTAACAGAGGCAGTACACGCCTATGTACAGCAGTTGCTGGGGAACATGGGCGGGAGGGTGCTCTTGCACTCATGTCCTGTTCGTGGGATCCCGTGGGCAGCTGGTTGGCCACTGTGTGAACAGAATGCTGGACTAGAAGGACCCTTGGTCTCATCCAGCATGGCTCTTCTTATGTCCTGAAGTGCTGTCACGACCAGCAGCTTATTCCTGCAGTCTGCACAGGGAGAGGGCCATTCCACCAGCCCAGCTGAAATACTGGCTTTTCCCCTCTTTCCTCCCAAACTCTTTTCCCTTTTGTGACATGTATTTCTAGACTGTAAGTCTTATTTGATTGTATGTAAGCCACTCTGGGAGCCTTTTTGGCTGAGAAGTGGAATAAAAGTGCTTTAAAATAAATAAATAAATAATAAATAAATAAGTAGTGCCCCATCTTGAACTCCATCTTGAAAATCGTGGCAGCACCGAAGTGAAAGGCAATCGGGAGCTAGTGCTGGCCCAACAATTTGGTGGCTGGACAGTCATTTGCCAAGCGGTATCACCGGGGACTGCAAAAATGCGTAGAACACCCTTTTCCCCACAAAAATATCTTCATGGGAAGCGGCAGAAGAAAACTTTTCCAGATTTCAAGCACATGTGTTGTGGCATCCCCAAACCAGCCACTTGGATGCCTTCCAACCTATTTCTGTAACAGAAGCCAGCTGGTTGAACCGCTTCAGAAATATCTTGCCACTTTCCAAGTAAACCTCCTGACATGCACCATACATTCCTTAGGAGCAGTAGCCCCATCTGGACTTTAGTGTCCACGTGATTCAGGAGGGGGGGGGGAAGAGAGAGAGAGAGAGAGAGAGAGAGAGAGAGAGAGAGAGAGAGAGAGAACGCACATGTGCATGGCTGCCTGCCACTGTGTCCCTGGTGGCTCCACCCTAACTCTGTACACTCAGGTTTTCAGCTCATGGGAACAGCCTATGATGCTTCCCGCCTGGCGACTTGCTCCCAAATATGTGTACAGCTTTGCAAGCAAGGCCAAGACCTCCCCCGCGCTCTTCTTCTCTCCATGCCATCTGAATCAAGTGGACATTAACACCTGAATAAGGCTAATGTGTCCTTTGTTCTAGCCTCTCACTTTTTACAAATTAAGCTCCAGAAAACACCCACCTGTAGGGGAGCTGACTGTGTTCCATTACGCAACTTGTAAATAAATGTTTTTTTTTTTATTGCCAGGGGCATGATTTGTGCTTCTGGAATGGATGTCAGTGCTTACTTAGGAGGCAAAAACCTAAGTTGGTGGGGATGGAGGGAAATCTCTTTCTTTCCTGGATCAATTTTGTTCTGTGGAGGGTAGCAGATTTGGACCGAGTCAGGTTCCCCCCATTCCCATTCTAAAAGCATCCAACAGCCGCAAGCACTAACAATTTTTCTAGTACGGTAGGAAGAACCTGGGGCTGAATCAGGCAGGCTTGCCCCTGTGCCCAGGACTGGCCCAACTGCACAAGCAAACGCAGCGGTCGCTTGGAGGTGGCAACATTTTAGGGCATGAGTAGGCAACCTAGCACCCTCCAGATGTTTTGGACAAGTCCTGTGGAGAAACGAGCCTTTGGGGGTACACACACACACCTCATGTGTGAACTGGCTGGGGTGGGGTGTGCACAGTTAGCGTGTAGAGAAAAGAGTTTTTAGGGTTCAGTCTTTTAAGTGCCTGCCTGGCGGTTAAAGCCATGCCAGGCCAGCGAGGGGCCCGAGCCTTTAGGGGCCCCCCCTCAAATATCGACCCCAGGCAGCCCCTGGTAAAATTGGCTGAGTTGAAGGGTCTAGAAAAGCAAGCCTTGTAAGAGTTTACCCATCTTAGACCTTCAGATAAGTGTCTCTCATTTGGGGTGAAACCAAGACAAGGTTTATTTCTGGTAGCAATTTTACAACAAGATTAGGGAAATGAGAGAAGCACACAAATTAAAGAGAGACACTTTCCTTTGAGTAGGAAAGGGTGGGAGTCTGGCGGGTCAGCCAGCCCCCCCTCTTCCTCCACAAGTCCCATAATCCATGACCATTGGCCATGCTCACTGGGGCTGATGGGGAGTTGTAGTCCAAAATATGGGGGGGGGGTCAGGTTGCCTACCCTGGCCTTAAAATGTTGCCACGTCCAAGCCAGCACACATCATGAAACAAAACCCTGACACGATGCCTGCCTGAATCATGAAATTAAGATTTGTCCCATCTGTTTCAGAGAAAAACAGCCACGTTCTCTCTTGACTAGTCAGTTCAATAGGTGACGAAGGAAAATGCCAGCTGCTGGAGCCTAAATGTAGACTGGAACTAATTACCAACTTTCCACAGTCTCTCGTTTTGAGAATCTGGGGGTGTGTTTGTGAAATATATATGGTCCTTTCCTCGTTAGGTCAATCACTTCTTGGACAAAGAACAGATCTGGAATTCAGTGCTGAGGAGTTGCCAACTTCAATTTAACTCAGGTTGGACTTCCTTCCACTGTCAGTGGATGGAAGTGACTCTATCAAAAACCATGTCCCAGTGGTGGCTCTATCAAAAACCATGTCCCAGCCTGGGGCCTAGAAACTTCTGTTTACTACCGTACTTCCCGTTTTTACTCATCTCATCTATGGTCCAAATCTGAAGGGATTTCTCCTTTTCAGCAAATTCCTGAATGTACGCCTGCGATCAGTGATGGAGGAGGGTGAATAAACTTCAGCGCAGTCCAGATTAAGAGAGGGCTGGTGGTGGGTAGAGGATTTAGTGGGCCAGTTACCCGGGGAAGTGTCTGTCCTGGCATTGCTCCGTTGTCTCTGTGACAGAGTATATGGAGCCAAAATGCACTTCCATATCTTTTTGAATTTGCATCATTGAAATACTTCGGAGAACATCTATCTATCTATCTATTTATTTATTTATTTATTATATTTATACCCCTTAGGCTGAGAGTCAGTGACTGGCCCAAAGTCACCCAGTGAGTTTCATGCCAAGCGGGGACTAGAGCCCGGATCTCCCGAGTCCCAGTCCAACACTCTCACCACTACGCCACACTGGCTGAGAAATTTAAGTAACTTGCAATGTTTTAATTGACTGGTGACGTTGGACTTTGCAGTTACCGGTAGTTTTCTGACTACTGTGTTTCATGTAACACACATACACTGCACGCCATAGCTGAGGACTGAGGTGCTTATGCTCACACCAACATTGAAAAGCACAAGACCCAAATATGTGAACCAAACAAAGTAGGTGTAAATGAGGAGGCTTTAAACCTGCAAGAGCTGTTTGGCAGTGACGCACAACTGTTCAGGAGGCCGTGGAATGTCATTTTGTCAAAGCTCTCAAGCTGTTGACATGAGATGGAAAGACAAGCACAAGCTTTTTTGATATCTGCACTGGAAGCTGCTGTTTGGTCTTGAAGTTGTTTGAATCTTGCTTAGGGTTGAGATGCCGTATTTCAAGGTATTTCAAGGTGTCGTCTTTTCTCTCCAAGCAGTGGCCTGCTGGGCTAGTATTGTTATCCCCCGCCCCGCCCCCAGCAGTGGCTCTTCATGTCAACACATTGTTCCTCTCTCACCCCACTAAAATCAGTGCAATTATTTTCTGATTTTCCAAGAGTTAATGGTAGCTGAGAAAGCACTGGAGGGTAAGAATCCCCGGGGGACCTGGCCTCTTGGTGCATCTTTGCTGCAGCTTCCAAACATGTGAAATCCGGGCAAAACAGACGTATACATGTGTGAACATCACATGAGCATCTGTTTTGGTGCAGGGTTTTTTTGCATAAACATTTACAGGGATATACATCCCCTGCCCCAGAGTCTGTATGAAGAAGTCTGCAGTGAGAGTAGGAAAACCCTGCACAACAAAACAACACAGCATAGCAATCAATGGCTACACTAAGAGTCACGTTTTATTGTTTTTGTGTTGTTGTTTTGAACAAAGATATCCTTGGTAGGAGGAAGAATTGTGTGTAAACAGTGATCATATGACCTGCTTCACAGGATCAAAAAAGAAAACATTTAAGGTTTACTACCAAGGGAGAGATTTTCTCTTGTCAAAGTAACTTGGGGGGCGGGTTCCACATGGGAGGTTATTTTGTAGAAATTCCTCCCTATGTGATAATGAGGCTATAGCATTACTTCCTGTGGACTTCTCCCTCTCAAGTAGAGGCCTGAGTGGTGGACCCTCTGCTCAGGGCTGAGATGGAGGAATGAATAATTGGCTAGTTGGGGACGAGAATCTAATGGAAAACTAGTTCAGTCTTCCATGAGATATGTTGGAGTATGATTCCCATCATCCGCAGCCAGCAAGGCCCATGCTGGCTGGGGATAATGGGAGTTGTAGTCCACATGCATAGCCTTGCTATTCTTCATTTATTTATTTTACTTATTTATTATATTTATACCCTGCCTTTTTTCCTGCAAGGAACCCAAGGCGGCTTACATAATCCTCCTCCTCCTCTCCACTTTATCCTCACAACAACCCTGTGAGGTAGGTTAGGCTGTGAGAGTCAGCGACTGGCCCAAAGTCACCCAGTGAGTTTCATGGCTGAGCATGGAAGCATTATGATAGCTCGGACTTTGCTAGCGAAGCAACCCGACCATCAGCCTATCGCTGTCCTCAATCGCTTTTGGTCTCCCTTCGTAAGCACGAGCAAGGCCAGCCTGAGCCCTTCACAACTGCAGTGCACAATCTGAGGGACGAACCTCCAGATCCCTTGCGATGTCACAGAGGGTGCCGGGGTTGCAACGCTTGGATTCTGCGCAGCTGGGCGAGATCGAAGAGTCGCTTCCTGGAGCATTGCAAGGGAGCTGCACTACGATGGCACATGGTGGCAAACCCAGCTGCTGCTTTTGGAGAGTTAATTCTCTCACTTGATATACCACCTTTCAATCAAATGTCAAAGTGAGGTATACCCTGAAAATAAATCCCATGAACAATGCAGAAGCTGCTGAGCCGAGGGATTGGTCATCAACAACTGAAGGCTTTTTTGCAAAAGGAAAGTCTTGACTTGCCTTCAGAAGGACAGCGGGGAGGGGGCCTTGCACACCTGCCTCTCATGGGAGGAGGGTATTCCAGAGCATTGGGGCTGTGACAGAGAAGGCACTGCTTCTTGTGGAGGCCAACGTAGCCTCTGCAAAAGATGGAATCTCTTGCCACAGCGCCTAGCTGGTAGATCTCAAATGCTGGCGAGGTTCATTTGGGAGGAGACATTCCCTGGGGTAGTTAGGGATTGCTTTGGGGGTGTGGACCTGGCATGTGTTACGGAAACCTGGCTGGACGAGGCTGCTGCTCCTACTCTGGCGGCCTTGTGTCCGGCCGGTTTCTCGTATGCCCAGCAGCCAAGGGTTGGGGGACGGGGAGGGGGAGTGGCTGTTATCTACCGGGAGTCCTTGGTCCTTACCAGACCCCCTCTCCGGGAGACCAAGTTTATTGAGTGCATGTACAGGAGGTTGGGTCCAAAGGGCAGTCTGGGGATTCTGCTCGTGTACCGTCCACCCCGCTGCACGACAGACTCCTTGGCTGAGGTGCTGGAGGTGGTCTCTGATGTGCGTGTGTGATCCCCCAGGCTATTGGTGCTGGGGGACTTCAACGTGCATTCAGGGGCTTCCCTCACTGGGGCACCTCGGGACTTCATGGTGACCATGGCTTCCTGGGAGCTGCACCCTGTATTAACTGGACCTACCCATGTAGCCGGTCATGCACTGGACTTGGTTTTTGTTTCCGGAGAGGGGGGAAATGATGTGGAGATCGGGGGTATATCCACCACCCCCTTGTCATGGTCAGATCACTATCTGGTGGGGTTGGATCTCTCGGTGCCACAACCCCTCTGCAGAGGTGAGGGACCTATTAGGATGGTCCGCCCCAGGCGTCTTATGGATCCGGATGGATTCCTGAATGCGTTTGGGGAATTGGAGCACACAAACAGTAGCTCGGTCGAGACCCTGGTGAACGACTGGAATGCTGCAATCACCAGGGCATTAGACCGAGTTGCCCCGAAGCGCCCTCTTCGCCTAAACAGAGCTCGCGCGGCGCCATGGTTCACTCCTTCGTTGCGAGCTCTGAAACAAGAGGTGAGAAGGCTAGAGCGCCGATGGCGAAATTCCCGCTCCGAATACGATCGAACACAGGTTAGAGCTGCATCTTCAGCCTACCGAGTGGCGGTGAAGGCAGCAAAAAAGAATTTCTATGCTGCCTCCATTGCGTCTGCGGAGTGCTGCCTCAGGAGGCTGTTCCAAGTGGTCCGGAGTCTGGTCGGTCCAGCCGCTCCGGACCCAATGGAACAGTCGAAAGCCTCCTGTGAGGCTTTAGCGAAGCACTTCGCAGATAAAATTGATCGGATCAGGAGTGGGATATCGTACGGCGTGGACACAGGGAGTGAGTGGGAGGAGGCCAATGGCAGACCGGTTTTGTGGGATCGGTTCCGGCTTCTTCCTTCTGATGAAGTGGACAAGGTGCTTTCATCTGTGAGGCCGACCACCTGCTTGCTTGACCCTTGCCTGTTCTGGCTCATTATGAGCTGCAGGGAGAGACTGGGTGAGGGGATCAAGGCGGTGGTGAATGCCTCCCTTGAGGAGGGAGTGATGCCATCAGCCCTCAAGGAGGCAGTAATAAGACCTCTTCTAAAGAAGCCCTCCTTGGATCCCCAGGATCTGAACAACTTCCGCCCAGTCTCCAATTTACCATTTCTGGGCAAGGTGATCGAGCGGGTGGTGGGTGCGCAGTTGAAGGCACACTTGGATGAAGCCGATTATTTAGATCCGTGCCAGTCGGGCTTCAGGCCTGGACATGGGACGGAGACGGCCTTGGTCGCCTTGGTGGATGATATGAGGAGGGCTTTGGATAGGGGCGAATGCTCCTTTCTAGTCCTCCTCGATCTCTCAGCGGCTTTTGATACCGTTGACCACGGTATCCTCCTGGACCGCCTGGAGGGGTTGGGCATTGGAAGCACTGTATTGCAGTGGTTCCAGTCCTTCCTCTCTGGAAGGTACCAGAGGGTAGTTCTCGGGGAGGAGGCTTCGGACCCTCGGCTGCTCACTTGTGGAGTGCCGCAGGGTTCCATCCTCTCCCTAATGTTGTTCAACATCTACCTAAAGCCCCTGGGAGCTATCATCAGGAGGTTTGGGGTGCAGTGTCATCAGTATGCAGATGACACGCAGCTCTACCTCTCTTTTAAATCCTCACCGAGGTTGGCCATTGAGGCCCTGTCCAAGTGCCTGGAGTCAGTGGGTGGCTGGATGGGAAGGAATATGCTGAAGCTGAACCCCGACAAGACCGAGGTACTTCTGGTGGGGGACAAGGGGAGGTTAGGGGATGTTGACCTGGTGCTGAATGGGGTACATCTACCCCTGAAGGACCAGGTCCGCAGCTTGGGAGTCATTCTAGACTCCCAGCTGTCCATGGAGGCTCAGGTGGCAGCTGTGAGCCGGGCAGCGCTGTATCAACTCCATCTGATACGGCAGCTGCGCCCCTACCTTCCTAATCACCTGCTCCCTTCAGTGGTCCATGCCTTGGTCTCCTCTCGCCTAGACTACTGTAATGCGCTCTACGTGGGGTTACCCTTGAAGAAGGTTCGGAAGCTACAGCTGGTACAGAACGCGGCGGCTCGCCTGGTTAAAGGCAGCCGCCGGCGGGATCACATCATGCCAGTGCTCAAGGAGCTACACTGGCTACCAGTTGCTTGCTGAGCTGAATTCAAGGTGTTGGCTTTGACCTTTAAAACCCTATACGGCTCCGGTCCAGTCTATGTCAAGGAGCGTCTCCAGCAACACCAAGTGGGCCGCTCAACAAGATCTGCCACAGACGGCCTTCTCCTTGTCCCTTCAGCCAGAGCAGCTAGACTGGTCGGGATGAGGAAGAGGGCCTTCTCTGTGGCAGCCCCCGTACTATGGAACTCTCTCCCAAGTGACCTCCGCCATGCCCCCTCTCTGCTGAGCTTCCGCCGCTCATTAAAAACTTGGATATTCAGGCGGGAATATGGGGTGGGCTAAGATTTTAAAATTTTATACTGTTTTAATGTATTTTAATGGAGAAAAATGTTTTAATGTATTTTGTTCTGTTTTATTTTCTGTACATCGCCCAGGGTGGCCGGTTTGCCGGCCAGATGGGCGATAGATAAATGCAAATAATAATAATAATAATAAAGATCAAAACCAGCCCTCTGACTGGAGCTTGGAAATGCACTGGCAGCCGGTACACCAGTCTTCAAATAGGTGGTATAGTGAGAGCGCCACCCAGGCGCATCAGGGGAGTGGCAGCATTTTACACCAGCTGATGTCTCCAGACAACCCCATCATGCAAAGCACGTGTGACAGGAATCCAGCTTGGAAGTCACCAAAGCATGAATGACAGTGGCTGGAGCTGCAGTCCTTACACGCTGACTAGGGAGCAAGCCCAGTTGGACACAACAGAACTTACTTCCAAGTAAGCTTGCATAGAATTGCTATGTATGTTTCCAAGTTGTAGGCGTAGCTGGTTTAGATCTTGATCAAAGCTGGCCAAGGGCAGTTGCAACCTAAGCATCTAGGACAGTGTTCTCCAACCTTGGGCCTCCAGATGTTTTTGGCCTACAACTCCCAGCATGCCCCAGCCAGCGTAGCTGGAGCAATGCCAGGACAGACTAAATCCTCTACCCACCACCAGCCCTCTCTTAATCTGGACTGCGCTGAGGTTTATTCACCCTCCTCCATCACTGATCGCAGGCGTACATTCAGGAATTTGCTGAAAAGGAGAAATCCCTTCAGATTTGGACCATAGATGAGATGAGTAAAAATGGGAAGTAGTAAACAGAAGTTTCTAGGCCCCAGGCTGGGACATGGTTTTTGATAAGAGTCACCACCAACATCCAATGACGGTGGAAGGAATAAATAAATGTTCTCTGAAGTATTTCAATGATGCAAATTCAAAAAGATATGGAAGTGCATTTTGGCTCCATATACTCTGTCACAGAGACAACGGCTGACTCTGTATACTGCAAGGCTATTCCAAGAGAAGAAGCTGGGGAGAGAAGACCTTCCCCTCGTCCCCTTGAGGCTAATTTCTGCCTTAAACGGGGCAATCCTACTCACGCTTACCTGAGTAAGCCCGACTGAATGCAGCGGGACTTACTTCTGCATAGACACGTCTAGGATTGCACTGTTAATATTTAATACACACGCACTCCAGTAAGACTCCCCAATCCCTGAATACATCTTGTTGGGAGAACTGATGCAAACCAAATTCCAACCGACACGAGAGACTGGGCCAATTCTCATTTTACACTTTGTAACTGGGTACAGATGTTTTAAGTACAATATGCATACACTGAAGGGCACGCAGGTGTAAAATGTGGTGCATACCCCTTTTTAATACTCAGTGGTGTGTGTGCGCGCACGCGCGTTGAGAAGCTCATGCTTCCGAGTATTTTAAAGGGGTACACTCTGAAACTTACACATACATATATCCTTCAGACTTGAACAGTGGTCTCTTGGTACCCAGTGACAACTTGCAAAATTAGAATCAGCCTTTTGCCACTTGAAAAAGGTGGCTTTCTGTTCAAACGTTCTGTTCTCAGAGTCAAGCTACCCGTTATGGCTCACGCTGGCTCAGCAGCTTGTCTGAGCGTGGAAAGCTAAGCAGGGTCAGGCCTGGTGATTACTTGGATGGGAGACCCCTCCTCTAGTTTCCTGCATTGAGCAGGGGGTTGGACTCGATGGCCTTGCAGGCCCCTTCCAGCTCTATGATCTATGAATCTATAAGCGTGACCTTACAACTGTCCACCATTTTTCTTCCCCCCCAAAAGCCTCCCAATAATCCCCTCAACACTGCTATATGCTCCTGGTGCTGCTTTTTTCCTGCAAATAGCACCTCTGGGGCCATTTTTGGAGGGGCGCTGGCATGGGAAGAAACGGTTAATTCTCCACACACACACACACACACACACACCATGGTCCCGACCCAGATTGGGGTCCTTCATGACTGCTTTTTGTGAAAGAAAGATGGTGGACCATTGTAAGCAGATGCTTTAAACTTGCGTGTGCGTCACGTAATGTGTAGCTTGATCCTCATAGAGCAGTGTTCTCCAACCTTGGGTCCCCAGTTGTTTTTGGCCTACAACTCCCAGCATGCCCCAGCCAGCATAGCTGGCTGGGGCATGCTGGGAGTTGTAGGCCAAAAACAACTGGGGACCCAAGGTTGGAGAACACTGTCATAAGAGAGAATTCAAGGTTCTATTTATTCTGACAACATGTTTGCAGACATAGAAATAACTAGCAAGCATTCTCAAGGGTCTTTAAATTAAGGGATAAAAAACCATCACCATTAAGGATTAGGCTGAGATGTCTATAGGGCATGTAATCCCACACTGGATTAATGTGCAGGTCTTGTATGTTTCTTCAAATTTGGTGAAAAAGAAAATAGGAGAGATGGCTTTTCCTTCTAACAATGGCTGGTGGCTTTTGTTATATTGTAAGCTCTTACCCTTGAGAAGCTGCTGCCTCTTCCCGCCACAATTCTCATAAAGACACTTTTTGAAGGAGGTTTTGCAATGTGCAAATTTATTTAAATCCATTCATAACTGAAAAGAAATAAACTGCCAACCAATTAAGGATTTTTTAAAAAATGGACTAGCAATCCTACTACAAACAGAGAACTTTCCCTAGAACAGTGTTCTCCAACCTTGGGTCCCCAGATGTTTTTGGCCTACAACTCCCAGCATGGGAGCATGCTGAGAGTTGTAGGCCAAAAACATCTGGGGACCCAAGGTTGGAGAACACTGCCCTATTTATTTATTTATTTATTTATTTATACCCCGCCTTTTTTCCTGCAAGGAACCCAAGGCGGCTTACATAATCCTCCTCCTCCTCTCCACTTTATCCTCACAACAACCCTGTGAGGTGGGTTAGGCCGAGAGTCAGTGACTGGCCCAAAGTCACCCAGTGAGTTTCATGGCTGAGCGGGGACTAGAACCCGGCCGGATCTCCCGAGTCCCAGTCCAACACTCGAACCACTACACCACACTTACACAAATTTTGTGTCATGGCCGGAAACTAAATACAGGGCTGGTCTGCTGGGCATGTAGCCTGTGGTACAGTCCTAGCCACGGCAGCCATCTCCCCCGCATCCCAGGTTATTAAAGGAAAAGAAACCCAACATCCCAGGTTTATATCACCATAACAGGAGAATTTCCTTTTCGAAGAAAGGCCAAACCTAAAATGTTAAAGTCAGTAACATAAATAAAACCTCAGGACTTGGGGAGAAAGGAACAACATAAGGCTTCTTCTTTCCCCATCCTACTGCGGGGGCGGGGGGGGAGGGAGATTGAGCAATATGGCAACAGAGATGCCAAACTGGGTGGGTGCTTGCCTTGTATCACACTCTCTCGTGGTTCCTTTAATCTGTGATCCTCACTAGTTCCAAGTCCTCAAATACATAGTAATCGTCTGCTTGTATTTTGCACATCCCATCTGCATAGGAATTAAATGTTTTCAAACCAGTTCTGTATAGCATTGTTTCCCTTTCCATCGCTACGACTGCACTGGCTCCTTGGAAAGTTCAGTGTTAATGAGGAAAAAATAATAATAGTGGCGAGAGAGAGTCTACAGGCCTGTGGCTCAGCTTGTCTGAGCGTGGAAAGCTAAGCAGGGTCAGGCCTGGTGATTACTTGGATGGGAGACCCCTCCTCTAGTTTCCTGCATTGAGCAGGGGGTTGGACTCGATAGCCTTGTGTAGGCCCCTTCCGACTCTATGATCTATGAAATCTATCCTCACGACTTCTCACATTACATTTTCATATCCTCCGATCTACACTGGTGCTAGAGGTTGTGTGTGCATTTTGTCCTGTGAAAATTTATTTAATGGCTATAGCGCGAGTCTTTTCTTCCAGACCAGCGCACACACGACGACGTGACAGCAGAAGCAAGGAGCTGCTTTCAAGTTTCAAGCAAACAAATCCATTTGTGAAAAAAACACCACTGATCTCAATTTACAAAGCGCATTCCTGCATATGCGAATGTGGCTCTGAAATCCTAGCGCCCCGCCCGGGAAGGAATCTACAGAATGACATATATCGGGCTGGGGAAAAAACACACAGCAACCCTTGTACAACCAAATGTCACAGTTAGCATTAGGCCATGTACTACCTTCGTACATGAGTGAGGATCCGCACTAGGAAATGACACTGTGACCAGCAAGCCCACACGGAGTAGCTCCCTCGCTGGAGGTCCACACAGCCACGCTGGCTTGGCGTTTCAGCCGCTGGACAGAGATTTCAGCCTCCAGCTAACTTCTGTGCTTATAAATCTGTTTTTAGTAGATCTAATTAGCCTTCAACCAATTAATGGCTTCAGTTAAATGGGTTGAACCCCTTTTCTGTGTCTAAAAAGGCACACCCCCAATTAACTGGGCAGCACTTTTTTTTTTTTAACGTAAGTGCACAGATGGCAACCATTGTCTTAGAAGGCAACATGGCACCTCTCTGACAAGTCAGGTGGCAACCCTTAGATCTACCTCACTGTATCAGTGGAACAACCTTCCCAAGGCTGCTGCCCTCCAGATGTGTTGGGACTACAGCTCCCAGCATCAGTGGCCATGCTGGCTGGGAATGTTGGGCGTTGCAGTCCAACACATCTGGAAGGCACCAGGAATGGCGAAACCAGCAATAGAGTAATCCCTGCTTAGTTGTACAAGGTTTAGTTGCTGGACACCTTAGATCAGCCAAAAAACATCTGGGGACCCAAGGTTGGAGAACACTGCCTTAGATACTGCGCTACAAAAAAATGCAGACTCTGCCATGCCTAGTAGTGAAGTTTCAGCCTCACGGGAACCAAATCCATAGAGCCTTAAAGCCACTTCTGACATTGACACCCTGCTCTCGGGCGCCTTTATGCAGGCCTAGGGAAGCGCCTGCCAATGGACAAGGTCTCTTCATTGCTCTCGGATCCTGAGCAGAACTGCACATCTCTCAGATCGGCTTCTGCCCTTTCCACACCACCCCTTGCTTTTTACTGCATGAAGCCTGGGAGATCAGAAAGCTCTCCCACAACTGCATGCTTCAAAACCTTACACCGGGGGGGGGGGCAACCATGTGTGTGTGTCCCCCCCCCCCCCGTTGAGCGGCACATTCCCTCATGGGTCGTCTGTCAGGGCTGCATGTCGACAGTGAGTGGGCTC